>CAWUFW010009273.1:0-600000 GCA_963921515.1 Calotriton arnoldi
TTTGTTTGTCCGGGGGGTGTTTTCGGGATGTGTACTGTGCTTGTGTATTTGTGCGTGCCTTGCTGTGTGGAGTTATTGGCCATGTTGTGTGCTATTGGTTTTGTGAGCGGATGGTTTCTGTGCAGGGACGTGGGCGCCATGGTTTCTGCCGTGTCGATTGGCATCGGCGTTGTTTGCGCTGGCGGGCGGTATATTTGTGGTTTTCCCGCGCTCATGGCGGTGCGATCGTAATTTCACGTGCGGTGTGTCGGCCGTGAGGGCGGGCGGTTTTGTGTTGTCGGGCGTGTTTCCGTCCGTGGCGGGCGGTTTGACTCCGACTCGGACGATGGCGGGCGGTATTTTGTGTGATTTTTCCGCCGATGGCGGTTTTCGGTTTGTGTTATCGTAATGGCGTGGTCGGTGTTCAGACGGTGTATGCGGGCGGTATTTTGCCGATTCCATGCCTGGCGGATTTATTTACGCCGGGTATCGTAATGGGCCCCTAATTTATTATAATTAAATTACTTCCCACCCTATTCCCCTATAAACCCACAACCCGCTCCAGAACTAAAAAACACTAAATTTAATTAAAATAAAATTGATAATTACTAAAAATTTAACACATATGTTAAAAAACATAAACAATATTTATACAAAAATACATACATCACATACATTTAAAATATAAACTAAAATACATGACACTAATTAGAAAATCGATATTTTAAACAACTATGGGGCTTATTACGATAGCGGTCGGATTTGATCCGGCCGCCACCGTAGCGGTGATTGGGTCCGACCGCCATGCGTGCGGCGGTCCCGTCCATGCAATTAGGATGTGACCGCTACCACTGCGGTCGGATTCCGCACCTTTATCACTGTGGCGGGCGGTGCTGACAGCTGCACCGCCACGATGCTTAAAGGAGCATGTTGTGCATTTCACTGCACTACGTGGCAGGCACTACACTGTGCCTGCCACTTGGTGCAGTGAAATGTAGGAGGGTACCATGGGTACCTCCCCAGTGCACCCCCACCCCACTCCAACATAAGGGGGGCCCGCAACGGGCCCCCAGAGACATTCACCGCCTGCCTTTTAAAGGCGGTTCAACTGCCGCGGAAAGGCTGGCTACCGCCGGCATCATAATCGTGCCGGCGGAGCCTGCTAGTCACCGCCGCCATTATAAGCCCAATGAACATTCCGCCGGACAATCGTTTTGATTGCTACCGGCGGAAAAGCGGCGGACGGTCTTTCCGTCCATTGCGGTACCCACCGCCATCGTAATATGGCAGGGGGTTTATCGCGTTACGATGCCAGAGCGGACTCCACCGCCGGCCCGGCGGTGGCGAACCGCCCGACATCGTAATAAGCCCCTATATTTTTGCAAACTATATTAATGACTTCTATATTTTTTAAAAGGATATTTCTTACTATAAATTCGATATTTTTGACCACAATATTCTTGCTGTTGATATTTCTGTGTCACGATATTTCCAACTCGATATTTGTGTAAGTCGACATTTCCACCTCGATATTCTGTCTGAATACCACATTTGTGATGGAGTAACCCATCCGCCAAACTCGTAATCGGGCACTTAATGTTATATTCCAAATTGATATAATTTGTTCTTGTCATATTTTTTCTATCAATAAACTTTTGTTAAACTTAAAATAAGAGCAATTTACGTATGTTGTTCTCTACATTTTGCGTCAATTTGTACAAAACATTAAAAATATCCGGCACAATTGTCATTTGCAATTTTGTGCAATAGTTTTATTTACTGAATTAAAAACAAGATCAGATGTGCATATTCCATAAATTGCATTCACAAAAAGATGGCTAGGAAATTTCAGGAATTTTAAAATATATATATATATATATATATATATATATATATATATATATATATATATATATATATATTGCTACAAAGGTGCTCAGATTTGAGGCCGCACACCACTTGCAGGTTGTTCACAAAACATTTATTAAAACACTGCAGCTTTCCATCCCGACATCAAGTCCCATGGCCTTACGCGTTTCGAAGCATTGGCGCTTCTCATCAGAGGCCCACGCAGAAAAACAAAGTTAGTCGCTCCGGCCGTGGAGGGATCGCACTGCCTGGAAAATAATTACAGGACCGCCAGAGAGGTAACGAACCTCTTTGATGTGGCACGAACAGGCTACAAATTCAACATTGCAGAGTTTCATCCGGGAGCCTAATGGAGGGCTTTAAATGTGTCCTGGAATAACGTGCAGGAATCAAAACCCACTGGAGGGTAAAAATGAAGCTAAACAACTACATGATCCAGCATGCATTGTTGAATACGAACTCTTCTTAAAGAAGGCACACCTGAGGCCAATTAACTTACTGAAAGCAAGCGAGGAAGATGTAGCAGCGACTAACTTTGTTTTCCTGCGTGGGCCTCTGATGAGAAGCGCCAATGCTTCGAAACGCGTAAGGCCATGGGACTTGATGTCGGGATGGAAAGCTGCAGTGTTTTAATAAATGTTTTGTGAACAACCTGCAAGTGGTGTGCGGCCTCAAATCTGAGCACCTTTGTAGCAATACAAATCACGGCGGCTCCGGCCGTGGAGGGATCGCACTGCCTGGAAAATAATTACAGGACCGCCAGAGAGGTAACGAACCTCTTTGATGTGGCACGAACAGGCTACAAATTCAACATTGCAGAGTTTCATCCGGGAGCCTAATGGAGGGCTTTAAATGTGTCCTGGAATAACGTGCAGGAATCGAAACCCACTGGAGGGTAAAAATGAAGCTAAACAACTACATGATCCAGCATGCATTGTTGAATACGAACTCTACTTAAAGAAGGCACACCTGAGGCCAATTAACTTACTGAAAGCAAGCGAGGAAGATGTAGCAGCGACTAACTTTGTTTTCCTGCGTGGGCCTCTGATGAGAAGCGCCAATGCTTCGAAACGCGTAAGGCCATGGGACTTGATGTCGGGATGGAAAGCTGCAGTGTTTTAATAAATGTTTTGTGAACAACCTGCAAGTGGTGTGCGGCCTCAAATCTGAGCACCTTTGTAGCAATATATATATATATATATATATATATATATATATATATATATATATATATATATATATATTCATTCAAACACAAATTGCCCTGGAGCTATATATATATATACACACACACACATATATATTATATACATACACATATTTAATCTGTCAGTCTTTTTTTTCTCCAACAACCCTGTATTTTGCACAAGACTCATTGCATTTTCCACACTCACGACATGGTCATTCATGTATAACTTATATATGCGTAAAAGTCTTAGACACACTTAGGATCATTTACAGTGGCGCAGAAAAGTTGTAGGCAGTGATTCCTAGTTTGTAGGGATATAGTGTTCTTTGAAAAGTTTTTTTTTCCAATTTCAGGGGGATTGCATCCTATCTGGTGTGGATGGGTGTGTTGTTCTAGATCCTGGAAGTTTAGCTGGAGAAGGCTTGTCGTCTTCTCTTTTTTTCAGTTTGGTGATTCCAGCCTGGCTTCTTGTGCGGTGCTGTTCACCTGGAGTGGTAATATTTTCTATCAGGTGCGAGGGGTGGAGGTTCTTGTGTGGTCTACCTGGTGCTGAAGATGGTGTTGGCTTGTTGAGGGAGCCAGTGCAGTTCCTTTAGGGGAGGGTGTTTTGGCAAAACTTCTTCGAGCCTTTCATAAGACACACTGCAGCATTTAAGATGCCTTTCACAGGGACCACTAGTAAAACTTAAGGTGAAAAGTAGAAATGCATGGTGTAGGCATGAGTGAGTAGACCACGCATGTGTATGGTGCATGATTATAAGTGGTATTCACGAGCATCGTCTACAGCGTGTGAAACGCTGTGCTTCACTTTTGTCATCTCATTGAGACTGAGCTATGGCTGTTTGTCCAGAAAGACACTTATTTAGCAGTTAACAAAGCTTTTTCTGTTGGTAGTTGTGCCTTACACTTGACTTCGGTGTAGTTTACTTCTGAAATTCAGGCATAAGACATACTTACTCCACTTTCTGAACCAGGCCTATAGCTGTTTTCCGAGTGAAGGAGGGTGGACCACCCCCTGTAAGGCTGAATACCATCTTGGTAAGGCCACTAGCTACTTGCAAACACTAAAGAACCCTGACATTTTCATGCCACGTGACATGACCACTGATTTTCCTTAATATGTCTTCCACTAATAGCAGGTGGGAGTTTCAACAAGAAGATAGTGTCCTAGGCTGCATATGACAACTGTGTTCAGGATCTGTATGTGGGGCAACCCCCCACCCCACTGAACTCCCAACCGTCTACTGCCCCCAGACGTCTATCGTAGCCCACCTCCACCCTATCTCTATTACCAATCTTACTGGCCCAAACTTTACTCACTTTACAATAAGCAGCATTTTTATGTTTGTTTCTTATGCTTCTTCACCACTGACAATAGGCACAAGAAAATGCCTGTGCGAAAAATGCACCTGTAACAATGACCTACTTCATTTAAAAAAATATATATTTTGCATTTTGAATCTCTTCATTTCAATGATTGTTGTTACTGTTTTCTGTTTTTTTAGTTTACCTTTTCCTGCTAACTGAGAAGAGGGCAGTTGTTGGAGAGCATTGGGCGATATCGTGGCATAAATGATGCCATGGCCAGCAGAAAGAAAGGACTTGATGCAAAGGTAAATCAAAGTACTGCGTTGAGGAAACAGCAGGTGCTGTATGTTCAGTTGAAAACAAAATGCACACTACTACTGGAGGCAGCCTCACTTCCACATCTCATATCTCCCTCTTCCACAAGCACGCCCCTCTGCCTCTTTCCGTAGACTTTTCTGTACATAGGGGCCAATTCCGATTCGGGCCGGAAAAAATACCGACCGACTCATTACGGGAATTTAGTCCGACCGACTCGGACCGGCGTTGTACGACCCGGGTAGTACGATGAAATGCATGTGAAATCCGACCGACTCGGAAGGAATAGAAAACGACCGACCGAGCCGGACGTAAACAAGCCATCCGGCCGGGAAATCACGCGAAACGAACCGACCGACACGCACCCGGATTGAACCCGAACGAAACGTACCCGCGAACTCCGACCCGCGTAGTACGATGCTGTGCGTGCAAAACACGACCGACTCGCCCGGAGCACAAGCCGTACGACCGACACGCATACAAAACCCAGCCGAAGCAACCCAATACTCCGCGACCGACTCGTACGCCGCATATGAAACCTAGCTGACACACAGCGGGAACCAGTCGGACAAGATCGCACCAGACAACTGCAGCGTCCTACTCGGACACAAGAACGACTCCTACATGCACCAAAAACACCAAGGAAGAAATTTTAAAAAAAAGGGCCAAACAAGCAACCACAAAGCCAATAAATACAGGGAGGAAAAAAAATGGAACAAGGACACACCTCCAACTCCACCTACATAAAGGCCACAACTCCCTACCATGATCCTTTGCAAATTCCACTGACCTTCCAGCACAGAACACCATCACACAGCAACCACAGACACACTCACAGCTCATACATCACACAAGCCACACACCATTACCACACCTACAAATAGCACCCTCACACACACCCAGCTAAACCTACACTCACCCCCACTTGCACACACACACACATCAATCACCACCACCACCCATCACCATGCCCCTAAAGAAGAATCATAAGTTCCTAGACAGTGAATTGGAAGTCATGGTAGATGAGATCCTCAGGGTAGAGCCACAGTTGTTTGGTACATTGGTACAACAGACCCCCATGTCGCAGAAAACCAAGATGTGGGCGAGGATTGTCGACAGGGTGAA
This sequence comes from Calotriton arnoldi, assembly GCA_963921515.1. Classification (NCBI taxonomy): domain Eukaryota; kingdom Metazoa; phylum Chordata; class Amphibia; order Caudata; family Salamandridae; genus Calotriton; species Calotriton arnoldi. Next base: position 5,786 of record CAWUFW010009273.1, read on the forward strand.
CGCACAATCACCATGTTTGCGCACAAAGGAAGACATCCAGAACAGGTGGTATGATGTGCGCAGGAGGGTCCGGGAACTACTCAAAAGGACTACCTCCTCAGCCAGCACACCGGCAGTGGCCCTCCTGCAAAACCAGTATACCTCAGGCCCTGGGAGGAGAAGGTGCGGGCCATCCTACCACCAGTGAGCGTATACGGACTAACAGACATCCCAGAGCCTGGTGAGTACACAACTAATATACAAGAGACATTACGCTTTCCTGTTTAAATACATAAATGTGCCTTAGATTTGCCTTAGACTTTTAAAAAACGAAAGTACTTTTTATCATTGTTTTTACCTGCACACTTCTTACTGCTTTTATTCCGCATTACTCCCCGGTCCACCACTGGTTTTCCAGATTGTTGTGAAGGGAGTTGCGGTGTTACTCATTTCCGGGCAGGAGGCGGGGGCAGGCGATGACGTTTCACTCAGCAGCTCAGCTGCAGATAATATTTAAAGAACTGCCAGACGCTTCGCGCAGCGGATGCGCGCTAGTAAGGGAGACATTACGCTTTCCTGTTTAAATACATAAATGTGCCTTAGATTTGCCTTAGACTTTTAAAAAACGAAAGTACTTTTTATCATTGTTTTTACCTGCACACTTCTTACTGCTTTTATTCCGCATTACTCCCCGGTCCACCACTGGTTTTCCAGATTGTTGTGGAGGGAGTTGCGGTGTTACTCATTTCCGGGCAGGAGGCGGGGGCAGGCGGTGACGTTTCACTCAGCAGCTCAGCTGCAGATAATATTTCAAGAAATGCCAGGCGCTTCGCGCAGCGGACGCGCCGGCGGTGCGCCGAAGGCGCGCCAAAGGCAAGCCCGTCTGCGCCCGTCCGCGCCCGACCGGGTCCAGCGGCCACGACCCCTACTCCTCTTTCAAGGGTTAAGGTGACCTATTTACCAAAACTATTGCATGAGCTTCGACCGAAGCTACAACAGAACTGTGTCACCTTAATACCTGACAATTTTGACGTTATTTGCTCCTGATGTGGTTTTACCATTACTGGACTATTTAGCCAGGATCATACTTTTAATTCTATTGCTTCTATTAAGAGTAAGGATGCTCCTTTAAAGGAATTTACCTTTTTAATATTAACTGTAGGTCACTCCCCAAACATAAGGATGACATTTTTGATCTCCTGTATAATTCACAACCAGACGCTATCTTCCTTACGGAAACATGGCTTCAGGAGAGTTCTGGCCCGGATGTGGCTTTTGCCCTACCACCCAACTACACAATAAGAAGGAAAGATCGTGATGGCAAGGCCGGAGGGGGCATTGCATTATTTTTCAAGAAGGCATACACTTGTAAATGGGAGGACCTACTCTTTATAGGCTGCGAGGCTAGTTTTTTTAAGCTTTCTCTTACATCCCAATTTACTCTTTCTGGGATATTAGTGGGCCAGCAGGATCTTGGGCAACTACTTTTCCTGAACTTATAGCCCCCTTTCTGCTTGATGCAACTAATTTCACTATCTTGGGAGATTTAAACATTCATTTCAATGATCCCTCCTGTACTACGAGCACTGCCTTAAGGGCTGATTTGGCAGCCATGAATGTTTTACTCCACAATTCGGATCCTACCCACAGTGCAGGTCATTTGTTAGACCCCATTTTTTCTAATCTATCTAACATCACATGCCAGGTAGCCGTCCCCTTACTATGGTCTGATCATTTTCTGGTCGAGTTTAAGGTGAGGCTAGACCTGCAGCGGGAGAATCCATCTATTTTTCCAGGGTCTAGAAACTGGAAGAATCTAGATATTGACATATTTAATCAACATCTTTTGAAAAATATTCCTACTATCACCTCTATTAACTTAGCAAACCTGGATACCATCCATACTTGGATCACAGCATCTACCGATGCGTGCCTTCCTATGTCTCAAAAGAAATTGAACAATCATCGTCCTCCTGCCCCCTGGTTCTCAGAACGGTTGAAAACAGAAAAAAGCAAATGTAAAGCATTGGAAAGATGTTGGAGGAAGGATTATGCGCCTGAATCCAGACATACTTACAAATTGGCTAAAAGGGACTATCACTCCCTTTGCAAAGCTGCTCGAGCAGAATATGTAAACAACACCATTGCATCGGCACAAAACAGTCCGAAGGTTTTATTTAAAGTAGTCAAAGATCTTTCAGGAGCTGCTTGTCAACCTACCCCCCCTGTGCTCAATGAAGCTCATTGTGAGGATGTAGCCAAGTTCTTTATTGGCAAAATAGAGAAAATCTATGCTGAACTGAATGTAATAACAAACAATGAGGGAAATCAAAAAAGGAGCTCTCTCCATACATCTAGTTGCACTGTACCACTGATAAATGAAATCATCATGCCTACAAAGTTGCTAGAAAACTGGCAGCTTTTGGAGACCTCCTCTTTTAGACTCATCTTAAATAGCCTGAAATCTGGTTCGCCTACAGATCCTCTCCCCATTACTATTCTTCAAAAATTGGAACCACCATCACTTAAAATTATTATGGAGCTGCTTAATGCGTCTTTGTTAGAAGCAACTGTTCCAGTGGCATGGAAGCATGCCATGGTTCGGCCTCTTTTGAAAAAAGCTAATGCCAATCCAGATGATTTATCTAATTTCCGTCCGATTTCTCTACTTCCAGTTTTCTCAAAAATGTTAGAAAAACATATTAATCAACAACTGACACAATTTGTAGACTCTCAAGAAATTCTACATACATCACAATCAGGCTTCAGAGCTGGATTCTCGACAGAAACCACGCTCTTAGGTGTTACAGAAATTTTGCGTCAACGCCTTGATATAGGTCAGACCGTGGCACTCATACTGCTTGATTTGAGAGTAGCTTTTGATACTGTGTCTCATAATATCCTACTTAAAGCTCTTCAATCGGTAGGCATTGCGGGGAAAGCACTCAAATGGCTTGCTGACTTTCTGGTTGACCGGACGTCCCAGGTCTTCTCAGCGGCAGCGAGCTCTAAGTCCCACGCTGCCCCTTATGGAGTACCACAGGGTTCTATTCTTAGCCCATTATTATTTAATATTTATGTCAGACCTCTGGCAACAATAGCGGAAGAGGCAGGGCTATGCATATATTCATATGCTGATGATACCCAGTTAATCTTCTCTCTTTCTACAAATGAAGCATCTAAGTTATCCTCTCTGCAGGTAGGACTGCAAAATATAGCCAGTTGGATGCACACCAACATGTTAAAGCTAAATGGTGGAAAAACAGAAGTCCTAATCCTCGGAAAAAATAAAGATCTTTGGGGCCCACAACATTGGTCCCCCCAAATGGGTGATCTTCCCCAGCCGCTACATATGGTTCGCAATCTGGGCATAATCATTGACGATCAGTTGTCAATGAAGCAGCAAGCAGTAAGGGTCGCCGCAACCTGTTTCAACCTCTGAAAATGGCTCAAAAAATACTATGGATGTTGCCTAGTTCCACCCAAAGAACTGTGGTCCAAGCCCTGATTACATCTAGACTGGACTACGGCAACGTCCTGTACTTGGGAGCCAATAAGGAGGTGGTTCGAAAGCTTCAGGTAGTACAGAACTCGGCGGCAAGGCTGCTTTGCCAGGTGCCCAGAAAAGCCTCCATATCAGGTTCCCTCCTCGACCTGCATTGGCTGAGGATAGAGAGCCGCATTAAATTCAAGGCCTTGTGTTATATGCATAAAATTAAATGGGGCACTGCACCGCAATATCTGAATGCCTTAGTCCATCCCTACCTTCCAACACGTCATCTACGATCCTTGACTCAGGCCAAGTTTTCAGTCCCTAGGATCAAAAGATCGCGTATGGGTGGCCGGTCTTTTTCCTACCTAGCCCCCTTATTATGGAACTCTCTCCCTATGCCAATTCGGCATGAAATTAACCACAAGAACTTCCAGAAAAGTCTTAAGACATGGCTATTTAACCAATAATGTTTCCCTTTCCTGCCTGCAACAGTCTGATGGCGCCGGGAAACCTCCGGGTAGCTGAGCGCCTTATAAAATTAAATTAATAATAATAATAATACACAATATGGTGTGACAACACACACACATCACAGTCAAGGGGATAGGCAAACCATGCACCCTTAGCAAATACACAGCAACCAAAAGATATTCATCCCAAGATGTGAATGCTAGTCAGACAAACAGAATACCTGCCATCTCATAGTGATATGTAACTGTGTCATGACATGTACAAACCTAACAACAAATACAGCAAGGCAGTGGCACAAATAGAACCAACAAACACTCCCAGATATTTACCCACCACTAGAACACCACCTCACAGGGAAGCTCACTGAAAGGAAGGAATTCTGTGGATGCTGGTGAAGTCAGTGTAGCCAATAGCATGATGGGAGTGGTAGTCACAGATATTGGTCACACCCACAATTGGCCCATCAACACCACTCTGAACCATGCTCACATCACAGGGAGTGGAAAACAACTGACAAGATGGCTGACTCTGGGTACTGCTGTGGGGAGCACAAGGCCCTCATGGGAACTGGGCACCAACAAACAACAGGACCACACTGTCAGCCATCTTGCCATTGCTGTCACACTCACACACAGTGAAGTCCACTCAAAAGGAAGGAAGTATGGGCATGCTGGGAAGGGGGTGTAGGCAATAGCATGATGGGAGTTGTAGGCACAGATATTGGTCAGCCTCACAATTGGCCCATCAACACCACTCTGAACCATGCTCACATCACAGGGAGTGGAAAACAACTGACAAGATGGCTGACACTGGGTACTGCTGGGGGGAGCACAAGGCCCTGCTGGGAACTGTGCAACAACCAACAGCAGGACACCACTGACTGACATCCTGAAAGACAACTTGCACTCCCTGCAATGGAAGCACGTTCCATGGTGGGATATCTGGCTGGGTGGGAAGGAGGACACACAGCACTGACCATAGTTACAAGCACCTCCCCTCACACACCCCCTCAACACTAACTCCACATAACCCACCTGGGAGAATGCAATGCCTCACATCCTAACTGAAGATCCCACAAAGAACCACCACCCTGGGTTATGCTGTGTGAAGCACAGGGACACTCTTGGGACTTGTAGCCAAACAACTGCCAGGACAACAGTCCCAGCCATCCTGTCAGCACAGGCACCCCACCCCACAGGGAAGCAGAGTCAAAAGGAAGGAAGGAAGGAAGGATGGGCATGCTGGGAAGGGGGGTGGAGGCAATAGCATGATGGGAGTGGTAGTCACAGATATTGGTCAGCCTCACAATTGGCCCATCAACACCACCCTGAACCATGCTCACATCACAGGGAGTGGAAAAGGACTCACAAGATGGCTGACACTGGGTACTGCTGGGGGGAGCACAAGGCCCTGCTGGGAACTGTGCAACAACCAACAGCAGGACACCACTGACTGACATCCTGAAAGACATCTTGCACTCCCTGCAATGGAAGCACGTTCCATGGTGGGATATCTGGCTGGGTGGGAAGAAGGACTCACAGTACTGACCATAGTTACAAGCACCTCCCCTCACACACCCCCTCAACACTAACTCCACATAACCCACCTGGGAGAATGCAATGCCTCACATCCTAACTGAAGATCCCACAAAGAACCACCACCCTGGGTTATGCTGTGTGAAGCACAGGGACACTCTTGGGACTTGTAGCCAAACAACTGCCAGGACAACACTCCCAGCCATCCTGTCAGCACAGGCACCCCACCCCACAGGGAAGCAGAGTCAAAAGGAAGGAAGGATGGGCATGCTGGGAAGGGGGTGGAGGCAATAGCATGATGGGAGTGGTAGTCACAGATATTGGACAGCCTCACAATTGGCCCATCAACACCACCCTGAACCATGCTCACATCACAGGGAGTGGAAAAGGACTCACAAGATGGCTGACACTGGGTACTGCTGGGGGAGCACAAGGCCCTGCTGGGAACTGTGCAACAACCAACAGCAGGACACCACTGAGTGACATCCTGAAAGACAACTTGCACTCCCTGCAATGGAAGCACGCTTCATGGTGGGATAACTGGGCTGGGGGGAGAAGGAGGCCCGGATGGCAAGCAAATACCACCAATGTTGGTTATGCACACCTCAACATTCACATTGACATGCCACAGGTTGGCAGGACAATGTGCTACACCAATATCACTCTCTGACTGTCACAATTTAGGAGAATGCAATGTCCAGGCCCACATCCAGAGGTACAGTCACAACTGTCAGGTGTTTGAACAATTGATGCCAGTAGAAACATAACATACAATCTGTGTCTCTCCCCAAAACAGGTGATGATGGGGACACAGCAGCAGATGAGGAGGAGTCCCTGTCCCAGGCTTCGGGGAACACTGAGCTCACTGGTGTGGATCAGCCTCTGCACTCCTCGGATGGCGAAGAACCAGCTGGACCCTCCGGTGTGAGTCATCATGCAGCACCAGCAGGACCAACATCTGCACCCCCTGCACCCACCCCTCCAACAACTGCCAACACACAGGCCACCCCTGCCAACACGGACAGACCAAGGACCACAGATGACAACAGCACAGGGACCCAGACCCAAACTGGAGCTGGTGACAACGAGCCCAGGAACAACACCCAAGTGGGCCCACGGTCACCTGTGCGTGCCACCGCAGGTCCTGCACGTGTCGCCAGGGGTGGTGGGAGGGGTGGTAGACATAGGTCGCTCTTTGCAGAGGGGTCTGGACTGCATGATGACCCACAACTGGCACGCATCGCGGATGCGTACCAGACTAGCACCGGAGAGGTTAGCCAGGTAGTGGGGATCCTCAAGGACATACAACAGCAGCAGGCTGCCCATCATGCCCGCTTGATTCCCACATGTCCCGTGTCGAGACACACATGTCACATGTCGAGACACACATGTCACATGTCGAGACACACATGTCTGGCATGGAGTCCAAGTGGGACACATTGGAACAACTGACAGCGGTGCATAGGGACATACTGACATGCCTCCGCCAGATCAGCACCAACATGGCCTCACCTCCCTGTGTGCCCACAACATCTGCTGCTGAAACAACTGCAAATGCCACAGGGAGGGAGGAGGACTCTGGCAGAGAGTCCCCTGCACTGCCGCAGCCTGCACCTGAGGGTCCCCGCCCCAAGAAGAGGGGCCGTCCGAGGAGGCCAAACTGAGAGGCCGATGGCCATCTACATCCCCCAGGAAGCCAACACCTGTTCTGGAACTTTTCCTCTGTGTGCAAACTGCACGCCCTGTCGAAGCCAACCCAACTCTCCCACATGACATGGGGAGCTATAGTTGGCCAAATTTATCAGATGACTGTGGACTTTACTCTGGACATTTCAGCTACCAAGACTTCCAAATCACATGGGAACTTTGGATTCCAATTTCTATGTACAGCACCCACCATCCTGTGCACCATCCTCACACCTGTATGTAAATAAACTCACCAATACACCATATCTGCCTCTGTTGTGATTCCAACGTGCTCTCTGTCATGGAGATGGTGATCAGAAAAATGACACTGTGCATGCTAACTGCTACAGCAAGTCCAACACCGTCATGTCAGTCATGGCGACGTGACACATATGAGGGAGACACACCACTAGGGCCACACAACACATACACACCAGGGCCATCAGACTCATCACCTATACTGATGTTGCAACTAAATACAGTGGAATGCACAGACACGCCACCTATTCACAGTCTGTGTCAACTAGACTACAGGTGCAGTAAGCAAATGTCAGTCAGATGTGTGACTACAGACAACGCACATCCCAAAGTGAAGCACAGGTTTATTACACATTTGCAACATGTTGTTTCCACTACAAATGCTAGCTAATCCAACCTGGCTGTGGCCACAAAGTCAAAAAGTGCAGAAGATAGAAAGTCCAGGGGTGTGTGGCACATCACCTGTAAGGAAACGACTGCTTCCACCTTGGAAGTTGAATCATGGATTCGTGGGATCCAAGTTGATCAAACAACTCCGGCAGCACCCTGTGAAGGACAGACATGACACACAGTCAAAACCACTGAAGAACAGCACAGAACGGCAATACTCATGTCTAATACATGTCACGAGATAACTACACAAAACCAAGTTAGCATGTCAACACTGTTGGCCAGTACAGACCACCTGCAAGGACAGATCGCTGCACGCATCCAGTCAAGTAGCACATGGCCACACTCAAACAGCACCAGAGCACCACACACACATATCATGCAAACTCAAATCATTGACATTACAACCCTCTGGAGACTCACATTCAGCTGAAGAAGTTGGTGATGAGCTGTGTGCGGACATCACCATCATCATCATCATCATCTTCACTGGCATCGTGACCCAGGCCAGGATCTTCCACAGGTGGCGGACGTTGGTCATCGTCATCCAGGATGAGAGGCAACTCCTTCCGCACTGCCAGGTTGTGTAGCATGCAGCAGACAATGACAATCTTGCACACCTTTGCTGGGGCATATGGGAGGGCCCCTCCTGTCTTGTCCAGGCAGCGGAAGCGGCTCTTCAGGAGACCAAAGGTCCGCTCAATCACCCTCCTCGTCCGACCATGTGCCTCATTGTAGCGCATCTGGGCTGGTGTCACAGGGTTCCTGAGGGGTGTCAGCAACCACGGCATGTTGGGGTATCCCGAGTCACCTACAGACAGACAATTGCACATTAGCCGATTTGAAAATGTGTGCGGAAAACAACATAGCAGAACACACACAATGGTACAAAGTCAGTACACACCAACAAGCCAGGCACGCTGGTTCGGCATCTGTGACATCATCCTCGGGATGCGACTACTCCTCATCACGTAGGCATCGTGTGCCGAACCGGGGAAACGGGCACACACATGTGTGATGGTCATATCTGCAAGACATACCACCAGAGAATTGATCGAATGGTAATGTTTACGGTTCCGGTATGCCTGCTCATGTGCCTGTGGTGGTATCAAAGCCACATGTGTCCCATCAATGGAGCCAATTACATGTGGCATCCTCCCCAGGGCATAGAAGTCACTCTTGACGTCAGTGAGTCGTTGACGTGTTGGGAAATAGATGTACTGGTTCAGGTATCTCAACATTGCCCCCAAAACATCGCGTAGCACACGGCTGAACATAGTCTGTGACATCCCACCGGCAGTCGCCACAGTGTGTTGAAAGGTACCGGTGGCAAAGAAGTGTAGGGCTGCCATCACCTTCACCTTGGGGTCAGCGCTGTAGGATACGGACGGCCAGGCTGCAAATGTGGGTCCAACCGCACTGCCAAATCCTCAATCAGCTGCCTGGTGAAGCGGTACCGTCGGATGCTGTCACGTTCCACCATCGTTGCCAGGTCTGGGAATGGTCGATGGACAGCAGGAGCCCTGCAGTGCATAGGTGAAGAAAGCAAGATTGTCAGTCACCCCACCTATTTGCCGTTCACCATACTCAATTTCACATGATACATCATTAACAAACACAAGTACTTGATGTGTGTGTCGTTCTGTTTGGACATATATGGCACCTACATGGACATCATCTAACATCTCTGTTCAACAAGTGTTGACAACAGGTTCCAGGGTGTGCTATGGGAAACCATTAGGCTGTGTCACAGTACCCATTTACTGCTCTCACGTTCCACACACATACCACAGTGACATGTCTGGACAGATGCTCCACAGGTATCACAGCTCATTGACAGGTAGATTCCCAGGGACCCTGTCTTGCCACATGGACACTGGCATGACATGGCGTATCATGTACACGTCAGAAAAACAAACATGACACCCACAGGTAGTGGGCCCTGTAGCCTCTGCAGGACAGACATGGACGTCTGTGACACACACACACACACAACATCAAAGTTCATGCACAAACCACGTGGATGTGGAGACTGTCTCCCATTGTGCACATGGAGTCAGAGACATGTGAAACACAACATGCACACAGACTGCGGAGGGACATCACTATTGTGGCAATGGGCCACCCTGTGACGTACATGCCTTCCCACATGTGAGCCTGGGGGTATGTGACATGTCAAACACAACCTGGAAATGTGACCATGACACATGCTCCAAAATGAAAAGTTGCAGACCACAGTGGTCAGGTGCACAACACAAAAAGGACCCTGTCCCCATGAACACGTGCACAGCCTGGGTGTGTCTGCCCCCAAGTGCCACCCCAAAAACCACATGTTCACCCACATACACAGATAAGGTTATGCTGCCACACATGCCTTAGATACAGTGTGGACTGGGTGTGGTGTTGAAGGTGTGCCCCTGAGTCCCTGGAAAGTATATGTGGCTGGCATAGGTTCACCAGTGACCAGCATGGTGACATATGCGTGTGACCTGTCCATGGACGCGTTGTAGAGCAATGGACCGATCGGTGTGCCCGCACGGCCCATTGCATTAGATGTGAGTGGGTATGCGTTGTATCCCGGGTACGCGTTGTACAGCAATGGACCGATTGGTGTGCCCACACGGCCCATTGCATTGGATGTGAGCGGGTACGCGTTGTATCCCGGGTATGCGTTGTAGAGCAATGGACCGATCGGTGTGCCCGCACGGCCCATTGCATTGGATGTGAGCGGGTACGCGTTGTATCCCGGGTACGCGTTGTACAGCAATGGACCGATCGGTGTGCCCGCACGGCCCATTGCATTGGATGTGAGCGGGTACGCATTGTATCCCGGGTACGCGTTGTACAGCAATGGACCGATCGGTGTGCCCGCACGGCCCATTGCATTGGATGTGAGCGGGTACGCGTTGTATCCCGGGTACGCGTTGTACAGCAATGGACCGATCGGTGCGCACGCATTGGCTGGGGCCTGGCATGGCAACGGACGCGTTTTCGAAGCTTCAACGAGTCTGATGCAGTGAATTCAGTTGGCCAGCCACAACAATGTTGCAAATTCATGGGTGTCATGAAGTTGAATTTTTGAAGGATGCTGTGGGCGTGTATTGGTGCTGCAATTCCATGGATTGGTCAGATTCAGAAGATGCAAACGACTTGGACCTATCACTTTGGACACATGGGACAATATCTGCCTCTGCAGCACACATATAATGCTGGCTGTTACCCTGAGGGCTCACTTGCCTGCACTACATGCTCCAGGACGACATCTGCCACTACACTGCTGCTGTCCCTGCATCCTCTGGCTACTGCAATGGCACGTACTGTGGAGAGAGCCCCAGCCTTCACCCATGAGGAGAACCAGGCCTTGGTGGACAACCTCCTTCCACAGTACAGCAAGCTGTATGGGACACCAGGGGAGCACGTGAGTGTGCTGTCCACTGCCTTACTAATTGTGCATGTTGTCTGACTAGAAGGATTTACAGTGTGCACACCACTGGCTAGCATGCTCACTGAGTAGTTTGCACCCCCAAAGTGTGTAGTCACATGCACTGAACAGGTACAGTGCAGTAACAGTGCATTCCAACAAGGTTTACTTCCCATGCAATGATACCATGTAGTAACTGCTGGCAAACTGTCCATAGCCCTCGTTGCACTGCCTGTGTTCATCATATGCCCCTGTGATTGAGACATGTATTTACAACTGTGTGATGCACGGATATGTTGCATGTGTAGTAATGGCCTTTTCACTTTGTCATCCTCACAGGTTGATGCCCACCAGAAGCAGGAGATCTGGCTGGCCATCGTCCGGGCAGTAAGATCCGTGGGGGTCTACAAGCGCCGGATCCGCAACTGCCAGAAGAGGTGGCAGGACCTTCGTGGCTGGACCCGGAGGATCGCAAGGGTCCAGCTGAAGCTGTCGCCTCCTCGCAGGAGGGGCGGACACCGGACCCTGACCCCCTACATGCTCCGGATCCTGGCGGTGGTCTTCCCGGACCTGGATGGGCAGCTGAAGGCCAGACAGCAGCAAGGAGGGGGTGAGTCAAAGACTGCACTGTGAACTCTGTCTAACATGCTATGTGCCCTCCTCTGGCCTGGTTAAACTTCCCCAGTACATCAGTCTTGTTGTCCAGTACCCATGTCCCTCTATTGTGACATGCCCACTCCTCATCTGATACGCAGGTGTGCTCCTTACGCTCAGGATAATTGTGTCACTCGGGTACAGGGTCCTTGCATTTTGCTTTGGTCAAGGTGGGTGACAGCTTTTGTTCCCGTGACATTGTGTTGGCCTTCATGGGTGGGTCAATTGCTCACACAATGCCTGAGTCGTGCAATGTAGTCTGGGTGTAACTTTGATATGTGGTCCACTTGCAGATCAGAATCACCACATGTCCCTGGGGTATTTGGCACACCCCCATGCTGCGGGTTGGTACAATGTTTGGGCCTCAGGAGTATGTATGTCAAGTGTGTCACACATGCTTAGCCACCTGCCTACTGACCAGGGCTCATCCCTCTTGCAGGTGGAGCCGGACAGTCATGCCTACTACAGGGCATACAATACACTCTGTACTCCCACTCCCGTGTATCAGCTGACATGTTGTGCTCAGTGAAATGTTCCCTCAGGTGTCTGCCTCTGTGTCGTTGTGCTGTGACTACGTTGTCGGGACTCCTGTGATGTTTATCAGTTAGGGGTCATGCCATCTGCTATTGGACCATGTGAGACAAGACTTCTGTGACTTATAGGTGTTTGATCACTTGACTGTGCAGACAGGTGTATGCGACTGTGACTTTCAGGCAGATGTTCATCATTCACAGCACACTGAGGTGCTCTGGTTCAGAGAGTTGTGTTTCATGTCTCCCATTTGTCCAATTGGTGTGCAGTGGACAAATACGGGTTCAGATGATGTGGTTAGTGGGGGTGGACATGTGCACTTGTCAGTTACATTACTTGCCTTCCCCATGTCCTAGGATTGTGACACAGTGCAGACTGTTGTTGGCTGGCTGCCATGGCCATGTGACTGGAGACAGTGATGTATGACTTTGCAGGCATGCCTGTGTCATGGCTTTCAACTTCCTAAGAGTGATCCTGCAGGGGAGTGACATGTGCAACATGCACCCCATTGTGGCATTGACTATCCGGACATGGGTGCTTCATGGTGTCTGGTGCTGGTATGCATCTCATGCATTTCTATTTAGACTCTGCCCGTCCATTTATCCAGACACCTGCACTGACTCAGTGGCAAGAGATGTGACGTGGGCATGTTCACATACTTCACTGTGTTCTCAGCAATGTCCAACAACTGTGTAGGTGGTGCATGTGTCCACACTGGGGTATTACCATCAGACAGGCACCAGACAGATGGGTGCAAGGGCAGGAGGGGTATCTGTTCCATGGTTGACCATCAGACTGACAATTGGCTTTTCCTAATCTGTGTGAGGACTTTTGGCAATGTTCAGCTGGGGATGCCAGGTCTTACTCTGTAATGTGCTGTACTCACTGTGGTGTGCGCGGTCAGTGCAGGTGTCTGATGTTTGTCTGTTTCCCTAATTGTTTGCAGATACATCCACGGCCACAGGAGGGGACAGCTCCACGGACCAGGAGGAGTGGCAGAGCCAGACTGGGTCAACAGCCGACGAGTGGTCGGAGGGACCCAGTGGCACGGAGGGTGAGGGGAGCCACACCGAGGAGTCCTCAGCACCATCCACCTCAGCTGAGGACCACAGCAGCTCGGAGGATGACTCCCTTGTGGAGGCGGGTGTCAGCAGCCACTAAACACCAGCTAGTCTGTCTGGCCCCGCCACCACCACCACCGCCCTCCCATTGGCTCCCATTCCAGAGGTCCGTGGAGGCTCCCGTGTCCGGGAGCGTGTCTCCTTTGTGCCAGGCACCGCACCCCCTGTCCCTGTGTCCCCTGCTGCCCTGAGTGAGGAATCTGTGTACCTGCTTCGGCAGCTCCATGTAGGGCAGACAGCAATGCTGAGTGTCCTCCATGCACACACCACTCTGTTGACACAGCTGGTGTCATTCATGGAGGGCATCTCGACGGGTATGTCTGCCCTACAGAGGAGCAATAGGTCCATGGAGTCCTCCCTGACGGCAGCAGTGTCCCTCCTCCAACAGTCCCTCGCCCCTCCTACCTCTGCCCCATCCACACTTCCTGGCACCCTACCTGTCCCAAGCACATGCACACCTGCACAAACACCCAGACACACAGACACGAGCAGCACAGACACACCCAAAACCAAGGCAAGACGTGCACACAAGCATCCTCAGGGGACTGATACCACACACACAGGGGATGGGGAACTGACACACACACAGGCAACCACAGTCACTCCGCAATCCTCAAGATCCTCTCCCTCCAAGACCCCTTCCCTTGCCTCACCTGCAACCCCACCTGATAAGCAGCTCTTCCTCTGTGACCTCAGCCTCTTCCCCTCCAATCCCGCTGATCCAGCATACCGGGGGAAGAGGAAGTCCACCCACACAGAGGGGAGTGCCCCTCGCCCCCGGACACCCTCCCCCAGGCGCAGGCAGAGTGATCCCCCACCCGCAAGTCCCCCGGTCCCGGAAGAGCAAGACCCCGCCACCGCCCTGCAAGTCAACCACCCAGTCTCTCACCTCCATCCCCCAGGCCACCACTCCACAGGTTCCACCGCCACACCCTGCCCCAGGTTCCCCCACACACCGATACCGCATCCCCAAACTGCTTAGGCCCTCCCCCTGCCACTTGCTCTTCCACCCCCAAACCAGACGCTCTGCCTGTTTGTGCCACTGGTGTGGAGACCGTGTCCCCCCTCTGTCCTGCCCAGCTCTTCTGCCCCCCTTCCACTACCTTGGAGTCATGCACTGCGGTGGAGTCCACAACCACCCCGTCTGACTCGGGCACTGCATTGGGGACCCAGTCCACTCCATCTGACCAGCCCACTGCAGTGGCTGCAGCACCAACACCATCTGACTTGAGCCCTGCGGTGGTGCCAGCCCCCCCTGAGTCAGACACCTCCACTGCAGTTGCCGGTGACACTCCTGCACCCACCTCCCCTTCACTGCCTCCTTCTGGCATCCCCTGATCCTGTCCCTGCGGTGCCTGGCCTGCCCCTCGTATGCCCCTCCAAGGGGATGTCCCCTGTCCGTACCTGTGCAGGCAAGCAATTGTTGACAAGTTGTCACACATCACCCTGTTGGGACTGTATATTTGGACTGGCCATTGGCCTTCGTTTATTTTGGACTTTTGATTTGAGTTGCACACTTGCTGAATAAAGCCTCTTTTTGTTTACTTGTGGTTAATCTTTGGAGGTACATGATGTAGATGTGTAGAATCATGCATTTGCTGTTGTAATAGTGTTCAGATCAGGTAAATGAAGTTTTGCTGTGATGGGCTCCATGTGGTCCATGGGATATGTGTCCTAATCTAGTCTGGATCTATAGCATCCTTTGCTGCAGTCTGAGGGTGTAATGTTCAGCATTTGACACAGGGATGTACGTTTAGCATTTGTAGATTACCATCTTTGTCCTACACTGATGCACATCTGGTGGGCTTACCACAGTCCAATGTTCCTAGTACCCTGACTGTGTGCCCGTCTCCAATGGACATGCAGTTTAGCACATCAAATTTGGAGGACGCATCTGTGTACACAGTGCAAGTTGCTTGACACGTGTCTTGGGTGTATGCAGATGACTGACGTGACACTACCGTGCCCAGGCTGATATGAGCAGAGCCTTCAGTGTGTTGTAGTTGTTGACTCACTGACCGAGTGTTCTGCTGACATGTTTGAGTCGTGCACAGACAAGGTTTGGCACAGCTGACCTTCCACAGGAGTGGAGTGCCCTCATGGCAGTGCGTGATTCCGTGATATAGGCTGTGCCCGTGTTGTGTGTTGTGTAGGCATGTCTGTGCGTGTTCCCTTCTCCTTTTCCTACACAGGCTGTGTCCCTACGGATGATCCTGTTTGTGATGCTTGCTGAGTTGTTCTGTGTTCATCCAGCATCTTGGACCTGGTTTCTCCGGGATGTGGGTGCATGGCAAACTAATGTTCATGAGGTTGTCATCCCTAGTTGTCTTTGTTGTCAGGGCTGGGGATGTGGGCAAACGCAGATGGGACACAGGCAGGATTCCTCTTGGCACGTGTTGGTTACACAAGTAATGTGATTTTCTGTTTGTGTATGCTTTCAGTGATTGTGACACGTTGTGTGTGTGACTGCTGCCACTCCTCAGGGTCAGAGCTGCAATGTTGGAAGTTGTCTATGTGTGTCCTTTGTGGGTCAGCTTGGCTTCTTCATTGGTGTGTGACTATGTCCAGGATCCCATTGTTTTGGGTGGATTTCACGTCATGCCCATGACAATTCACAAGTCTTGTTGACTGGCCATGTGTGATGGGTTTCTGCACCTTATTTCCCCCCACCACCCCTGGGATTGTCATGGGTGCATGTGCAATGTCAGCAGTCCATGTGAGCTTCACTGCTGCACATTGGTGGACATCAAGGTGTGTGGAGTTGAGTGTGTGCAAATGTGAGTTGTTGCATGGCTGGGGCACTACCTCCATATTGTCCTTGGCTGGCAGGCCATCCTGAGTGCTTTGTGCTTGTATAGGTGTGATGGTAGTTTGTTGCTCAGGACACATGGCTGTGTTTCACAGTGTGGATGACATCTACCTTTGTCATCACAGTGTGATTGTCATGCAGGCTAGTGTCACCACAATGTGGGGTCCCTGGGGGAGTGCTGTGGTGGTTCTGTCTCTTGCTGTGTTTGTTGCTGTTCCTACAAGCTTGTGTGACATGTGTAATTTGGGCTCCCTCTCATCTCACAATGCCTGTTTGCCCACATAGGGGAATCCAATCCATGAGTTACTTTTGTATGTGACTGTGTTGACATCTGTGTATTAGTGAATCTGGCCTCCTCATGTGTTGTGTGTTTGCCTGGGGACACTGGCTCACAACCCCCTCACCTGTTGTGTTTGATATGCAGTGTGAGTCTGCCTGTTTGTGTTTGTGCATTTGCACCACTGCATTGGCATATCTTTAGTTTGCCATTGGCTGTATGTTGTTTGTTGGCTTTCCCCTGCTGGTCCTGGGACTGCTAGGTCATCAGTCAGCACATTGATCATGGTTAGTATGTCCCATTGCTGCCATGGTATGGTATTTGTTCACCTGACATCTACAGTCTCCACAGGATATCTACATTTGTGTGTCCATTGGTGCAGATATGTGGGTCTGCATTATGATGCTCACTTCTGTCATTGTGTTATTTGTGAATGTAGACAATGTGGGCCCCCATGGCTGATGTTTGTGTGCACATGGCCAGAACGATGTGTCATTGGCACTGCACTGCTTGCCTCACACAATCTATGTTGCTATGGGACACAAGCACTACAATGCCACTGTAGTGTTTGGTGTTGTGTGGCCAGGAATAATCCCTGCAGTTTTGTTTTTGCAGCTTTTACCAGGACTACACTTACCTTTTGGGCACTGTGGTGATGGAGCTTTGGGCCCCATTGCCACACTGTTCAAAATGTGCTTCAGCTATGGAGCACACACTTACCTTTGGGCACTGTGGTGATGGGGCTTTGGGCCACATTGCCACACTGTTCAAAATGTGCTTCAGCTATGGAGCACACACTTCCCTTTGGTCACTGTGGTGATGGGGCTTTGGGCCCCATTGCCACACTGTTCAAAATGTGCTTCAGCTATGGAGCACACACTTACCTTTTGGGCACTGTGGTGATGGGGCTTTGGGCCCCATTGCCACACTGTTCAAAATGTGCTTCAGCTATGGAGCACACACTTACCTTTTGGGCACTGTGGTGATGGGGCTTTGGGCCACATTGCCACAGTGGTCATGGTCTGCTTGCATTGTGTAGGCCACACACACAATTATGTGTGACACATGTGTTAGGGGGTCACATTGTATGTTCAATGTCATGTTCAGTGTTGTATGCATTTGACACAGACCACACACGCTTGTCATGGTGTTGGGGGTGGGATGTAATTTTCAGACAGTCCTTATGTGGGAGTATGCTAGTTGTGTCATGCATTACCCGTCCTATGAGTAGGGGTGGTTGTTGTGACAGGCATCCAGCCCCCTATGGGTGGGGATGGCAGTAGTGACAGGCATCCAGACCCCCATGAGTGGGGATGGTAGTAGTGACAGCCATCCAGCCCCCCATGAGTGGGGATGGTAGTAGTGACAGGCATCCAGCCCCCCATGAGTGGGGATGGCAGTAGTGACAGGCATCCAGCCCCCCTGAGTAGGGGTGGTGTTAGTGGTAGGCATCCATCCCCTATGGGTGGGGATGGCAGTAGTGGCAGGCATCCAGCCCCCCTGAGTGGGGATGGTAGTAGTGGTAGGCATCCTGCCCCCCATGAGTGGGGATGGTAGTAGTGGTAGGCATCCAGACCCCCATGAGTGGGGATGGTAGTAGTGGTAGGCATCCAGCCCCCCATGAGTGGGGATGGTAGTAGTGGCAGGCATCCATCCCCCATGAGTGGGGATGGTAGTAGTGGTAGGCATCCAGCCCCCATGAGTGGGGATGGCAGTAGTGACAGGCATCCAGCCCCCCATGAGTGGCGATGGTAGTAGTGGTAGGCATCCAGACCCCCATGAGTGGGGATGGTAGTAGTGACAGGCATCCAGCCCCCTATGGGTGGGGATGGCAGTAGTGACAGGCATCCAGACCCCCATGAGTGGGGATGGTAGTAGTGGCAGGCATCCAGCCCCCTATGGGTGGGGATGGCAGTAGTGACAGGCATCCAGACCCCATGAGTGGGGATGGTAGTAGTGGCAGGCATCCAGCCCCCTATGGGTGGGGATGGCAGTAGTGACAGGCATCCAGCCCCCATGAGTGGGGATGGCAGTAGTGACAGGCATCCAGCCCCCATGACTGGGGATGGTAGTAGTGGTAGGCATCCATCCCCCTATGGGTGGGGATGGTAGTAGTGGCAGGCATCCATACCCCTATGGGTGTGTATGGCATTGGTGATGGCCATCCCGCCCCTATGGTTCTGCTGTTGCTAGTGTACGTCATTTGTGCATCCCTATGTGTGTGTGACATATTTCGGGTACGTGTCGTTTGTTTGTGTTGTGGGTGTTTGACTTACCGTCTGCGCCGTACGCGTCCGTACCGGTCCCGGTAATAGAGATGGAGTATTGGTAGGACCTGCGCGATGGGATTCATGGTTGGGTCGTCTCGTTCGGGTTTCTCGTGGCTTCGAATCGTACTCGTCGCTGGCTTGTTCGTCTCGTAGCCGTGGATCGTCTTGTGGCGCGAATCGGAGCTTATGTACAGCTCTCCCGGATGCTCAAACGTGCCGGACGTAGCGACGAGTTCGGCGCGTACGGAAGACGCATCGTACTAGTCCGGCCGGAAGGTGCTGTGTATTTGGTTCCGTGCGACTCGATTTGGCGTTTACGGATCCGGCTCGGGCGGGGAACAGGAGCTGGAATGGGTAAGTACGGCTCGCTCGGAATCTGGGCTGTTATGCGCATCGTACTTGTTCGTTCGGTAGAGTGTTCGAGTCGGTCGGAAAACACGCGTTCGGCTGGTATTTTTTCCGGACGAATACTGTTAGGTGCGCTTCCGGCCGACATCGGAATCGACCCCTTAGTGCCCTATTAGGATGTCGGGCAGACCGCCACCGAAGGGCCATCGTGACAGTCCACCCGACAGCCAGGATAGCGGTCCGACCACTGCATTATGATGAGGTCAGTCGGCGTGCAGTGGTCGGATGGACCGACCGATGCCTCCAACAGGCTCAAGGAGCCCGTCGGGGTTTCAGTCCGACCATAATCCCTACTATGGTGGCGGTGCCTGTGGGGGCACTGCCTTAGGGATTACGATGTCCCTTTCCATCTGCCTTTACATGGAGGTCCGACTGCCATGTACAGGCAGATGGAAAGGGACTTTGGGGGCCCCTAGCAGGGCCCCCGTCCCCCGTGGGCCTCCGCCATTGGGCCAGTGGGACAAATGTGGTGCCCCCTCAAACATCCATCCACCGAGTGCCAGGCACCACATGGTGCCTGGCACACGGTGCATGGATGTTTGCAAAATGCCTTTTTCCATTGCAGCTTGTGCTATGGTCCTTTTCTGGGCCGCAGCACAAGCCACAATGGAAAAAGGCATTTTTCTGACCACCTACACAGCGGTCGCATCGTAATTCGGTAGGTAAAACTGCCGACTACATGTTGGGCGGTTGGACGCTCGTCTGACCGCCATCATAATCAGGCCCTTTGAGTTCAGATTTGGACATTTGCATAGCACATAGCACATCTCTAAGCACTTTTCAACTCATATCTGACATGGTAGATGGTAGAGACATATGTACGTTAGCAGGGTACTAGGAAAACAGATGTGTTTTTAAGTTGTTTTTCGATATCAGAAAAAGAACTTCAGTTGTGCCTTGGAGCACGTTCTGTGAAACTGAATATCTGAGAAAGTTATTAAGGAAAGGTTCTGGTTTACGATGGGGTTAAGTACAGGAATTTGCATTCCAAAACATAAAAAGAGAAACTTGTGAAGCAAAAATGTTGATACCATTTGATGTGAATTGTAAAACCATCATCATGGTTGATACAAGTGTGATTGGTTTGGGGCTAATTTTATCTTAAATCCATTGTAGTAATGAAAGTACAATCGCATTTGCATCGCAATCGTTACCCAAAACTGAAAGGAATTATTCGGTAATCGAGAGAGAGACTCTGGCGGCTGTGTGGGGTGTTGAATACTTCAGAACATATGTCTGGGGTCAGAAAATAACACTTTAAACAGATCGCAAACCTTTGAGGAAGGTGTTGTTGCCGGGGGGGTGTAGGTAAAGGATCAGCACGTTTGGCCCTATTGGCTTCACGACTCCAGGAGTTTCAGTATGGTATTGAGTACATTTCAAGTTGGCGCAACATCCAAGCAGATTGCTTATCCCTATTACCTCCGGAGTGGCAAGATATAGACAAAGAACATGTACAGATGTGTGAAGAAGAAGGTGCTGTAGCAAGTGTCGATGATGCAATGGAGTGTACTCAAGGAGCTGTGTCGCAAGAAGAACGGTACATTGGTATGGATGGTGATGTGGTCTTGAAGGAAGTGATGATGCTGATTTCAAAACGGGGAAGGATGGAAAGTGCAGTAACTGTTTCTGCGAGGCCGTTTCTGAGATTCCTTGAAGAAATGTCACTAGTTGCAAGGAATGTAGTGATGAGGAGACATACATTTGTTCCTGCGGAATGGTTGAGATATAAGTTATTTAAACTGATGCATGAAGGACACCTAGGTCAGACTTTGCCCAGAGGAGATTAGGAGAGAACATTTGGTGGCCTGGTATGGATGGTGACGTGTATGGTTGGGTTGAGAGGTGTGTGAATTGTAGAGAAGGTGAAAAGAGATTAAAGGTAGGGAAGCAAGAGAAAGGGATGGCATAGCGTATGCAAGGATTTCATTGGCCCTTTATGTGGTGTTGGTACGGATTTGAAGTGTGCACTGGTTATGGTAGACGTCCACCCCAATTGGTTGACTGTTAAGTTTCTAAGGGAAATTACTACCAAGACTATTATAAAAACATTGCAGGAAGTAATCAGGGAAGGTTTTCTTACAAGGCTTAGGGGTCGATTACGATGTCGGGCGGATCGCCACCGCCCGCATGGCGGTGGCGATCCGCCTGCCATAATCGCCCGTCCGCCAACAAATTCCCCCCCGCCATATTACCATGGCGGAGGGGAGCCCGGCAGACGGTAAGACCGTCCGCATGTTTTCCGCCCGGCCGAACAGTCGACCGGGCGGAAAGGGTTTAATATGGTGGCGGTGTCTGCAAGACACCGCCATCCATATTATGATGCCGGCGGAGATGAGCCTTTCCATGGTGGCGTCGCCGCCATGAAAGGCTCGCGGTCTTTGCTGTTGGGGGCCCGTTGCGGGCCCCCAGGGTGTTGGGGGGGTGGGGTCTGCACATGGGGGGTACCTGTGGTACCCCCCTGCATCTGCATGCACAAGGTGGCAGGCACCACGCAGTGCCTGTCAGGTTGTGCATGCAGATGCACAACATGCATTTCCAGCACTGTGGCGGCGGTGTTGTGAGCACCTCCCGCCACAATGCTGGAAATGGGGGATGCCACCGCCACCGTGGCGGTGGCATCCTAATCACATGTGCGGGACCGCCGCACACATAGCGGGCGGTCCCATTTACCGGGGCGATGGCGGGCGGACAAAGTCCGCCCGCCATCATAATCGGCCCCTAGTATGGATAATGGGACACAATTAGTGGCGGAAGAGATGGGAAAATTCCTCAGATCTTGTGGTATATGTCATTCTCGCACATCTTTCTAAAACCCAGAAACCAATATTATAGTTGAGAGGTGTAATCATATGGTGAAGGGTGCCATCCAAATAACTTTGAATAGTGGAAAAGACGTTTGTATCATGGTGAGTGATCTGGTGTGGCTTATCGCACTACGAAAAATTGTGAGACAGGAATGATACCTTTTGATATGATGAGAAGAAGAAAAGCTGGCAAAAAAATGTGTACTGCTTGGAAGTCTTCGTTGCTGAATGCAGAAAGTGTGGCTGTATCGACTCCAGAGAGACGAAGTCTGGAGAGTGGCATATGAAAAGGAGATTTGGTGAAAATAAGATCTGGATGAGTGGAAGGGGGCCTTACGAAATTTCAAGGGCCCTATAAGATAAGGAAGGTGCATGACTTTCATGTGGTGTTGAAAAATGATGAAAGCTGGAATAGAAGGAGCGTGGCCTTGTAGAGTAGGAATGGTAACTGGAACACCATGGTACAAGACCAATACAGTAGTTTCTTGCTCATGAATGATGATGATTTGTTGGAAAGAAAGGATGTGACAGTATAGGATGTGGCAAGAAGGGCTGGAGGGGACAGTAGTGGAGCGCAGAACATTGTTCCGGACATCCAAAGGAGGGAGAGAGTGCCAAGGTGTCTGGCCTCCAGAGTACTTACAAGACTATGGGGCATATTAGCAAGACCCACGTTAAAATTATCGCCGTTTTAGCGGCAGGAAACTGCCGCTAAAACAGCGATAATGGGCTTGCTAATATGCGTTATAGAATTCCAATAGAAGCCCAGGTTAGATGTGCAGGACATTGCTTCTATTGGAATTCCATAACGCATATTAGCAAGCCCATTATCGCCGTTTTAGCGGCAGTTTCCTGCCGCTAAAACGGCGATAATTTTAACGTGGGTCTTGCTAATATGCCCCTATGTGAGATAGGATGCCGACAGTATCTACAGAAATATGTAATTTAATGTACCGCTAGGAATGTGCAATTCAGAATGTTTTTTTTCTTCATTTTTTTGTTCTTAGTATTAGGCTGTGGGATCCGCGATCTCTCATTGTTACTTTGAGGTTATATATTGTGTTTCGTTCAGGTTACTTGTTTTTATATAAAGGGAATGGAGGTGTTGTAACTTATTTATGTGGAATTTTCGGTGTGCTCTGCATGCCGAGAATTCCAATGTGGAGCGCGCGACCAGCCGGGAGGGCTTCGGGATCGGGAGTTATCCTGAGGCTGGTGTGGGAGCTCCGTGATTAGGTTGTGTTCTTATCTTCCAATAAATATACATATTCGTTCTGGATTGTGGCAGAATCTACTTTACAATACATGGCCTCTTGAGGCTCTCCTTGCCAGTGCCCACAAAGCCTTACTATAACCAGCTTTAGAGCCCAAAAATTTGTATTGTTTCAATGACCACACAAGACCAAAAAGGGGATATGCTTAGGCAAAGAAATTTACGCCGGCTCATGGTCTAGCAGTCAGTACTAGCGGGTGTGTGAATGCACAGCACACACTCTAAAGCGCCTTCAAGGCGCATTGGATGCGCTATCAACAAGAATGTATCCTTAGGCATGGAAAATCACAGGGTGCCATCAAGAGTGGATCTTAAGGGAACATGGGATTGGTTCTCTGAATGGAATACATCACCGGCGGGGTGGGGGGGTAGGTAGGGTAAGAAAGTTGGTGAAGTGAAAACAGTGAGAGAAGATCATGGATTGAACATGAAGACCATAGGAAAATGAGGGAGAAATAGAAAATAGCAACGGGAAAGAGTCAAGAAACCTAGAAGGACTGAGATACATATGTTGGGACCATAGAGAGGTAGAACAACAGAGGTAGGTTTATTTACTTAACAAAGTGTGGATGCTACCTAGAGGTTGAATAGGAACATTATTTAGGGTACAACATTGCAGAGGGTTTTAATTACATGACCACTGACTTGTGGCTAGAGGAATAAGACAAAACAAAGCAATTTACATTAACTTCAGATCCAAGCAGCATTTATATTTTCTCCACCGTGTAGACACTTTCCTCATTTTTTTATGGCTTTTCTTAAGTATCCAGAAGAATAACGTGTCCATTTCCCGGAAGTAGAGCGGTTATGATCGTATTGCGTATTGTGTTGACAGATGTTGGAATGTTCACCAAACAAGCGGCGGGTATATATATGACCCTAATTATGAGTATTCCAGGAATTCTCACACCCCAGCGTACACTGTCTCACTGCGAGATACCAATATTGCGTGATCAGCATTTTCCAGAGGAGAAATCCCCAAAGGATTACAAATTGTGGCCCTTGCCATAGAGAACTGCAGTGTGAATTGTTTGTGCACCTATTCTTTTTTTTTTTTTTTTTTTTTTTAGTCCTCATACCCACTCCAAGCTCAAAATAAGCACCTTCCACGTTACGATGACCCTGGTGCCTAGTATGTTGGAGTTTCTTCTTCAAGCAACAGACTAACAACAGATGTTGTTTGTTGGGCCCCCTTTTATGTGACTTACTCCCCCGGCCCGATGCTTTGAGAAGGTGTAATCATTGGACCAGTGGTTTACTCTGTACAAAATAGATCCCATACTGTGCCCCCAGAGGTACCACCAGGTCCTCTCCTATCCACCTTCTCAAAGAAGGTCACTGAGCGCCTCCACTCCTGCCACGAGGGGATGGAGCTTTCAATCCATAATTTACAAATTTCCCTTCTTGCTATTAAAATTAGGTAAAACATTAAATGCCTTTGTTTTACATTAAGACACGAGGTTTTTAGATCTTGGGCCTTATCCCAAACATAATTAGTTCTGTGCTTACCTCCACTCTAGTGCCAATCACCTCAGAAATGGTCTTGCCAACATCCAGCCAAAATGCTTCAAGCTCTGGACAGATAGCAAACATATGTATGTCGTCTGCGTCAGCTCTTCCACAACGCTTACACTTGGAATCACCATTTCTCTTAAATTTGGCCAATTTTTGGGAGTCCAATATATTCTGTGAAGAGTAAAAAAGTGGTTCTTCCTTAAAGCAGCAGATTTAACTATCATGTAAAGTGTAGATATAGATACTTGCCATAACTCTTCCAACTCGACGTCCGGCAAGTATCCTTCGCATGGCGAAGAGGGAGCTTTCACCCTTTCGTTGGCAGCCGCAAGTAGATGTGAATACCACAATGCCACTTCCTTCTTTCTTGCCCGCGGATCTTGTAGGTCTATTTCCATTTGGTTAGAATTTTTACTTATCCCGTCTTGATTTTTCATCCATGATTTTATTTGGACTATTTTAAATCTGGAGATTTTCCCTTTCGTCTTATGATTCAAATAGTCCCAACTCAAGTTGTGTTCTTCGTCTAACAGGTGCCCCCATCTGCTTACCCCACTCCATCTTAAGGGTTCTGCAAGGGAGTCTAACATAAATTCGGGAGTGCCAGGGGAATCCCAAATGTATGACCACGGGCTATAATATGGGATGCCTACAGCCGACTTAACTTCAAACCAGGTCTTAGCCGCCGCCTTGAGGCATTTTAGTCTAACCTTCTTGAAATATTTTGGGCCCCGAATTTATACAAAAAACCTTCCTCTGAGTATTCAAGAAGCATTGCTCTATACATTCCCCCAACTAAAGTCTCACTTGGGCGAAATAACAACATTCTATTATTTTTGAGTTGAAAAGCCCAACAGTAAAATTGTAAATCAGGAAGCCCTAACCCCCCTACACCAATCTTCCTTCTCAGCTTCTTCCAGGAAAGGCGCACTCTCTTATTGGCCCAAATAAAAGACGTTATTTTCCCTTGTAGGGCCAGTATACCTTTTTTCTCAAAATTTAGGGGGATGTTGTCAAACAGATAGGTGATTTTAGGTAGGAGGGACATTTTAACCAGGTTTATGCGCCCGTAAATGGATAAAGGAATATTTTGCCATCTTTTTAACAGTTTTTCTGCTTCCTGACTTATCTTGTCAAAGTTTACGGTTGCCAGTTTCCCAAGATCCCCAGTTATATAAATTCATAAGTACATCATTTTTGTGACAGCTCTTATTTCACTTGCATCTTGGTTCCATCCCATTACTTCCGTTTTTTCCTCATTGATTTTATATCCGGAAATAGTGCCAAAATCTCTCGCCTCTGCCATAAGTTGGGGTAAAGCCGAGTGCGCATCCGAGGTGAAGAGCATTAAATCATCTGCGTATAACGCGATTTTCCTTGAAAAAGTTTCAAACTTAAATGATTTTATGCTTTCATTCAACCTCAAACTTTGAGCAAACGACTCAATATATAGATCAAAAAGTATGGGCGAGAGGGGGCAGCCTTGCCGCGTCCCTCTTCCTATCATCACAGGAGATGATAGGCTGTCATTCACTAGAATACGGGCAGTTGGACTATTATAGATCTTCTCTAACGTGCCTATCATTGCTTTACCAAAACCAAAATGATCCATCACTGCCTTAAGGTAACTCCAATTGACCCGGTCAAATGCCTTTGCGGCATCTACCGTCACAATCGCCAGCGGAAGACCTTTTGTTGTAGCTAGGTCTATGGTACCGATCAAGGCATGATTTAACTCCCTCAAATTCCTCCCGGGTATAA
Organism: Calotriton arnoldi; assembly: GCA_963921515.1. Taxonomy (NCBI): domain Eukaryota; kingdom Metazoa; phylum Chordata; class Amphibia; order Caudata; family Salamandridae; genus Calotriton; species Calotriton arnoldi. The sequence goes on from CAWUFW010009273.1 coordinate 32,445, forward strand.
ATCCCTTTTGATCTTCGTGAACTATACACCCAATTACCTTATTAATCCGTGCAGCCAATATACTGGTAAATATTTTATAATCGGTATTAAGTAAGGAAATGGGGCGGAATGATTGGCATTGAAGGATATGTTTACCTGGCTTCGGAATGAGCGTTATAACTGCTTCATTCCATGACTCCGGAATAGGCAAGCCCTCCAAAAAAATGGAGTTAAACAATCTAATCCAAACTTGAACAATCACGTCAATAATTCCTGAATATACTTCGCCGGGGATTGTATCACTGCCCGCTGCTTTGCCTTTCTTTATTTTCTTAACAGCGTTAAGTATCTCACTACCTGTTATCTCCCCAGAAAGATAACCCTGCTGTTCTAAGGATATTTTAAGGAGCTGCTTCTCCTGGAGCCAGGCTTCTATCTCTGCTCTATTTACTTTGAGGTCTTCTACATATAAATCCTGAAAAAATTCCCTGAAGGCCTCCCTTATTCTACTACAGTCTTCAGTAGTGCGCCCAGAATCGTCTACTTCGATCTTCTTAACATAGTTTCGGTTTGTCTCTAACCTTGCCTTCCATGCCAGCAGTTTCCCGCAACATTCCCCCTGCACGATGTCCCTGGCTCTACTGACTTCCCATTGTTGTTGTACCTTTTCTCCCATTTTGGTCCTAAATTGCAGCTGTAAATCCTCCAGAGCCCCAACCGTCTCTTTCCTGTCTTCGTCGCCTAAACCATCCCTTTTCAATATATTTTCTAATTCACTTATCCTTTCCTCCAGGCTGGAAAATACCTTTTTCTCCTCCCTTGCCCAATTCACTGATATACTTTTTAGTTCCCCTCGTAACTAGGCTTTATAAGCATCCCACACCACGTTAAGGGGAGCCGATGACAAATTAATAGAAAAGAACTCCTCTGAGCCCCGTTTCAATTTTGAGACCACCCCTGCTTGTACTAAAATCCTTCTATTAATTGTCCATCTCCTGGGCCCCCGTAGATCTTGTAATTGTAACCTGAGAAGAACTGCTGCATGATCTGAAAGGTGAATGGGGAGGTGTTCTATTTCTACCACATTCTCTACTTCATTTCTGTCCATGAAGTAATAATCCAGCCTAGAGTAATGCCTGTTTTTTTACTGTGAAAAGTGTAATCTCTATGGTTACCTTTAACTCTGCGAAAGACATCGCACAGGTTATAGTTTTCTAGCATATCCACCAAGTACGCCCTCATGTTCGGAGAATTAATTTGTAAACGCGGGGAAGATCTATCCAGAGTATTATCTAGAAGGATGTTAAAATCCCCCCCTAAAATAATAGGTGCTTTAAAATCAACCAAGATAGAAAACATATTTGCCAGATGCGAGATATCGTCGATATTCGGGCCATAGTAGCTTACCACCGTGAATAACTTCTGGCTTATCTTAACTTCTGCCACAATCCAACGCCCCCCCTCATCCGCCTTGTGGCGAACCTACTCAACTCCTGATTTCGCTCTGACCAATATTCCACCCCCTTAGTGCAATGTGCCTGGTCTGTGACTACATAACTTTCCACCCACTTTTGTTTAGAAAAGAGGTCAGCACACTCCTGCCTTCTGAGGTGCGTCTCTTGCAGCAAGATTAACTGGGCCTTTTGTTGCTTTAAATAATGCACAATAGCCTGTCGTCTCCTCCTAACCCGCAATCCATTTACATTCCAACACAGAATTTCACAGGATGATAGACCTTCACCCTTTGTGTTCATTCTTAAAAAAAAAAATATATTTTTGTATTTTGCTTCATTCTATTATATTTTATGTTTTGTTCTTTTCCAATTTTCTTTAAAAGGCAATTACGTCTAGCCAGTCCTATTTTGCTGTACAAACGCGAGGACCAAAAAACTTTTTTCGTATTTTTACCCCTCTGCTCCCCACCCTCAGTGCACCCCCCACATCCCCCGGGAACCCTCCCCATCCTACAACTAGGCCTACTCCTGACCTATTTGAGCTGACCCCCTGAGGCAATAACCAACATTATTTTCCCTGGGTCTCCCCCTTTTCATCAAAGTTAAAAAAACGTCCACATCTGCCGGATCTGAGGAGTTGTGCATTTTATTCTTCCACATCACTCTCAATGTTGCGGGGAATTTTAGTTGAACATTCGCACCAAGAGATTTCAATTCTCCCATTCTATTTCCCAGCTCCCACTGCCTGTCTGCTGTTTCTTTTGAGATGTCTGAGCGGATCTTGAAAGTAACCCCCATTGCTTGTAATGTTTTCTCCCTCAGGGCCAGGTTAAGAAGGCTCTCTTTTACAGTATATGATAAAAAGTTCACCAGGATTTTCCGAGGGGTCTTCCGCCCTGGGCGCAAGGTAAAGGGGTCTCTGTGTACGCACTGTATATCTGCCTGTAAGTTAGCAAACCGATCTTCTTGCGGAAACGCGCTTTTCAGCAAGTCTATAACAAAGCGCTTAATGTCTGTACCTTCTGTGCCCTCCGCAATTCCCAAAATTCTGATGTTATTTCTTCGTGCGTTGTTCTCTAATCTCTCCATCCTATTGGCTAATATCTTCTCTCTCGATTTTAGGTGCGTTATTTCTTGGGTGTTTTCATGCACTGCGGTCTGCAGACTTAGAACATTACTTTCTAGTTCTTGAGTGCGCTGTGCTAGACTTTCAAGTTTTGCTTCTAGATTTGAGCAACTAGCTTGAATCTCTTCCTGATTTGATTCAGAGACTGAAAAGCGCTCTTTGATCTCTCTTGCTAACTGGCCTAACATGCCCTACAGGGTATCTGTTACCTCTGATCCCTTTTCAGTTGGGGCTTCAGCGTCAGTCGGAACTACGCTTCCTTCTTTTGTTCTTACATCTTTCCCACCCTGCTCTGAATCTGCCATCTCTAGGGCCAGAAATGAATTGCTCGTGTGAATAGAATAATGGTGCAGTGTTTTATTTTTTTCTAAATCCCCTGGCTCCATAATCACTATCTCACCCCCACTCGACAAATTCAATTGATTCCTAGGGGTGGAATTAGTACTGCAGATTACGCCACTCTTTACCTCTCCTTCCCCTTTTTTCCTCAACTCTAGCCTGGCCTTAAAATATGCTTTTAATGAAGGGGTGATCTTTTGTGATTGGCGATTTGGTTGCTTCTGATCCTGTTTCTGTTTCTCTTTTGTTCTGGCTATAGTCCCGACAGCAATTTTAGCAGGTGTAGGTCTATCTACCGATTTCTTACTTAAGTTAGATTTTTGCAGCTTGTGGGGTTTTATATACTTAATTGGCAGGCTTAAAGTAGGGTCAGAGGATTTCTCGAGCTCTGGGGTTATTGAGTTCACTGACCAGATAGATTTAAGTGACCTCAGAGCATATCTGTTTCTCTCTGCCCCCAGGAGGTTGCTTGCACCCACGCGAGACAGTCTCCCTCTCTCACCAAGTTCAGTCCGCTGCTCTACCTGTTCCCTCTCACTTAGGGCTTTCTGAGGGCAAGTCAAAGGAATACACTTACCCTCAGAACCCACGGAGGAAGTATCCATTAATGCATGCCGACTTCCCGCGACCGCGGTGCACAGCCACTGCCTCGACCACTCTTCCCCTACTCTGCTTGTACTGACTCTGCCCTCGTTATTGACGCACGCATCTCCGTTCTTCGAAAGAGTGCACCAAACAACCCTGAACTTTCTGAGTCGTGCTGCCGCCGTGCAGCACCGAGGTGACCCCTGCTGCGTCATCCGCTGTACGCGAGCGAGTTTTGTTAATTTTCATCAAGAAAAACAGGACAAGTAAAAACAGGGTAAGAGACCCGCTCCGTTTCCGTCTTCACTGCATATCCTCAGGGGCCGCTCCCGACCGGCCTCAGCCGACCGCCATGTTCCCTCTGTCTGCTCCTTGTGCACCTATTCTTACATTTATTTCACCCATTTTGTTCCTTTTTCATTCCTGTTTCCTCAGGTTTGCCCTATTAAAATGTGTGTGTGGGACAGAAAATGCAGAAGTTTGATTTAAATCCATAACTTGTCATTCCTCATTCAGGAGGTAACACATTTCAGACACATTGATAGATCTCACTCAAAAAGCACTTTCTGCTTGCCCCCTCTCTCTCTAGGATTTACTTCTCCAGCCTCTCCCTTTTCGCTAGTTCAGTCTCAAGTCCTGCAGAATATGGAGCTCTGCATTACTGCATCCCCTGCACTTTTTCCCAGGTAAATTTTAGCAGGTCAAACCTGCAAAATGTCCCAGTAAATACAGAGACTCTCAGGGTCCAATACACTCTCTGCATTTTGTAGTACATAAAGTAGCACTATTGTAGTACTATACATACTTCAAAATGCAATTCAGAAACTCGAGGGGCCTATTCTCAAAGTTAAACTTACAAATGAGTAAATCTACATGCTTAAGTTTACTTTTACACTATTGAGTAACTTTACTACTTTTGGCTATCCACCATTCACGAGTGTAAATTTACTAAAAAAAAGTTGACTTAGATGTCTCGGGGTGGAGCCAAATTTATGAATGCAAATTACTACCGCCATAAAGGAGCAATTGTAAGTCCAGCAGCACATTGTGGCCAATCAGTGATACTGCAATACCCTCCCACAGAAAATAATGAAGGCAGGCACTTAAAAGGGAACCCCATAGGAAATATTAATACATTTTAAAAAATGTTTTTCAACTTTTTAAAAGTATATATCAATAAAATTGAATATTAAAAAATTATATATATTTTAAAAGCATATATTTAGTGATAAAATAGCCTTTTATTAATTTAAAAATAAATGTAGCTGATTTTTAAGAAAACAATTAAATGAATAACAATTAATTCTACACATACCATTGTGTAATTTGTAATGTATAGTAAGTAAATACAACATTTTCCTTTAGGTGGGATTTGTTCAAATAAATCATTAAGAAATAATATTCATCGACTTCAATATATTAAAATTCATTTAATAATTTTGTAGAAGATAAGTTAATAGTTTAAAGTTACTACTAGTACATTTTCATATGCATTTGTAGGTCTCAGCCACCAGTATAGAGATCTCCTTATCGTAAATTATAGGGAAAAGTGGAAAAGTTTATTAACCCTTAAAAAAATAGGAAAAATATTTTAATTTAAAAAATCAATGTTAAATAATTGTGTATACTTATTTTAGTTTAAGAACAATATAAAATAGCATTATTAACATATTTGAATTTAAAATGCAATAATTATGAATATATTAAATTACATTTTTTTATCTGAAGTTTAAATTATAAAAGTCCCACCGAAAGTAAAAATATGCATATTTTTAATTACATGTTAAACATTTTTAATAGTGATGTATAGAAATAAAAGCCATGTATTTACATCTTAATAAAAACTAATGTTACATTAATTTTTATATTAAAAAAAGCTTATTACATTTATTGTATTTTAATCTAGTTTAAATCATTAAATTTAATTTAACATTATTTCAAATGGGGTCCCTTTCTACCATTATTTTCTACAGGAGGATGTTACAGTGTCAGTGGGTGGCCATTTGTGGTATCTAGCCTGAGCCAGAGTACATTTACAACTGTTATGGGCCTTTTTTGGCTGTAGTAACTATGAAAGTGCAATTTGTGAACATCAATAGGCTTACTCTTTTGTTGGTGTGTGCAAGTCCATTCCTAAACCCCTCCTTAGTCCTCCCTTAACCCCTCCCACCCTCCAACCCCCATTTTGGAGTAAGTATTTTCCATCTTCTAGCAGCTCCCCTCTGTCCCTTCAAAATTTGTACTAAAACGTATATTTTCTTGTGCAGAGATTGTGCAATCGGGGCAGAGAACTCCGCACAGAAAAAAATAGGAGAGGTGGATGAGGAAACTCTGCACATCGGTTTGTGAATAGCATTTTGTAGTAAATGAGCAGTACTATTTCATACTACTAAACCTACTACTAAATGTATTTTGTGAACAGGCACAGGCCCTTATGAGAGTAAGGTCATAAGTCTGGGCTACTACTGATTTGGGTCCTTTTAGGCTGTAGTAACTTTACACACATAAATTTGGCTTCACCCTCGTTTCATTGGGTTGAGACATATACATCTAAACTTTGTAATACATTTACACTCAGAAATGGTGAGTAGTCAAAAGTAGTAAATTTATTACAAAATGCAAGAGTATATTTAGATGTGTAGATTTACTGATGTGTAACTTTACCTTAATGAATAAGTCCTGTTGAATTTGGGGCAGAAAGGAACAATTCTGCACAGGCCTGATTCTAGCAGGTGCGCTGGGTGGGCCAGGCCCACCCAAACATGACCCCTGGCCCTCCCAGTCACTGCATAACAGCCAAGGCACAATGCACCTGTTAAATTCCTCTGACTGTCTCTGTGTCGTTAGACGAACGTTGTGGTGTTTTCCCAGATCCTCTTTACTGGTTCCTGAGATATGTGATTCTGTCTCCTTTTAGAGAGGTGGGCATTGTCTTTACCCACTAGTGCAGGTACATTAGGGGCATGACAAGGGGAAAAAATCCTTTCCTCTCTTTGTGCCGAGCAATTTGGATTTCCAGCTGCTCTGTTTGTTCCAGCTCCAGAGCAAATATTACTACTGTTTAGGTGCTCCATCCATGCTGTGCCTAATACTCTTTGGGCCTCACCTTTGCTCTCCAGACCCTGAACAGAAATTAAGCCTGCTACAGCCTTGTACCTTTCCTAAGCCCTTCAGCTACTGTTTTATCAGATCGTGCTGTGAGGCAAAGTTTGATTCTAAAGTTAAAAGCAGGTAAGAACATGTTGCGAGGGTATAGCTGTGTGTGGGTCGGGCTGGCAACTTTCACAACAAAAACACTGCCAATTTGTTCACGTTTTTGAGATTCTGCAAAGGTTTGGACATGATCCATAAATAGAACCTAATGTAAAATTGTATATTTTCATTTAAAACATTCCCTTTCTGATTTTGGTTGCGATAATTATCAATCGGGTCATATGATAGATAGATAGATATAAGCTTTATTCGACAGAAATGTCATAAAAGCTATGGTTAAAATACATTTTTAAAAAGAAGGTACATATATACAACATTTCCAATTTACATAAACAATTGATACAGGGAGATGGTCAATTGAGCCCTAAGTCCGATAAAGCATATATCATTTTCAAAATATTAAAAAAACAGGATAGCATTAGCAAGTGCACAATTCAGTTTGTTAAATATATTTCTACAGTTAAGAAAGTATAAAAACAATCAATTCATCGTCAAAATGCTGAGGGGCCAGTATACTAAAAAGTTGTTAAAATGTCCTTGACATAGCAGTTGAGATTTGACAAATAAAGTGCTTGTGCAAGAGAGTACAAATAATTTTGATGTTAAATCATGAATTTGTCGCTATCCTAGTTTCGATTAAAATTATACCACTCTTGCAAGAGCTTTCTGCCTTATAAGCCATGCTTGTCCCAAGAACTTGAGTTCTGGAGTTTTCTCCGATGGGATGAGGCAACGTAAGTGATTAATTAAGGGCTTCCAAGGAGAGGACGCACCCACCGTTATGCTGCCTGCAAACTGACTGAAGAGCCCACGGGAACAAACATTACCGGTACTCGTGTGTGTTTCTAATACAATTTAAATATGGAACAGAAAAGCCCTTAATTAATCACAGACTTTGCCTCATCCCATCGGAAAAAACTCACTTATCTTCGGAGTTTATCGTACAAGGCGACGGACTCATTAAAACAGAGGGAAGTGGAACAACCCTTCCTCTAATTTATTCCATGATGACACTGAGCGCGTGACGCCAGAGATGGTTGAAGAGCACGCTGTGCCCACCCACTTTTGATTGTCATCAACCTAGGAGCTACTTAGGAGCCCCACTTGGAATCCAATTAAGTGTCCACGTATTGGATCCCTTTTGAACTATATCAATAAGGCTACACACAGTCTATCTTGTTTTGTCCTGATGAAGACCGGCGTTTGATGCTTAAATGTAGCACAGATACACAGGGGTCGAAACGTCGACGCATAATCAGAAGCACTACATTCCATTTTGACCAGTTAATTGATTAGGAATAATTTGAGGTCATTTTGAGAATAACAACACGTTTTTACTCTGTGCCTTATTGTTAATGTCGTTTATGTATGTACTCAATGGATTTGTTGTGTCTTGTGATTTATGAAAACTATACACTTTATCTCACTCTTTGCACCAGATAATAATGTGTGTTTGACCTGTTTCTTTTTCTTTTGTAAGACGATACAAAAACCTTTTTGCTTGAAATAAATTACAGAATAACATAATTAGTTTATGCTATTTACTTGGAGTATGTGTTTAGACAGATATGTGTAACATTGACTGATATCCTAACGTAGAAAGGGATAATAAACGTAGAAATCATTTAGCTTTGAAAAGTGTGTTGTGGCAGAACCACTGTTCGTTTCATGTAAAATGTATATACAGCATTCTATCTCTTGGTACCTGAATTGTATCAAGGAAGGGCTCAAGATGTCTTATTTGTTTGTGGGAAAGGAATTATGTTGTTAATTTGCCCACATTAAGTTTGGAATTCTCCCGTTGATCAACCCAATCCCAATATAGGCGTTTGAGTTCTTCTCTCCTTGGGGGTTCCTGGCTAACCCAACAGGTTCGGAGACCTATGGCTGGCAGGGTTTTTTTAATGCCAGCAATCCAGCCTATTTTACAGCCGGTATCTAGGCGGATGATCTTGGTAAGGGCATCGGCATAGGAAAAAAGCTCGGGAGTCCGCCTAATGCGGGCCCAGAAAAGTACAGGGCGTAACCTAGCTACGTCAGCTATTGACCGCCTGCCCATATCCAACAGTAGAGGAGTGAGGGGAACATATCTAGGTGCCATAACCAGCTCTCTTAAGAATTTATGTTCCGATCTGCTAAGCTCTTCAAGTTTGTCGAAGCCCCAGACCTCTGCTCCGTAAAGGGCTGAGCTAACTGCTATAGTGTCGTATACTTGGGGGGCGGGAGCTACAGGCCTAGTGTGTGAAAGGCGATGTTCTTTCCCCATTACTCCGGCTACGCGCTTATGTGCCATCAGCATCTTTGCTAAGTGGGGTCTCCAAGACATTTTATCATAAAGTCTTACACCAAGGTAATCAAAGGTGTCCACCTTTTCAAGGGGTACCCCTCCCAGCAAAGGGCCGTTCCTATATGACCTGTGGCAATTAAAGGCCATGAATTTAGTTTTCGAACTGTTTATTACCAATCCCCGGTTATCGCAAAAGGTTTGAAATCTATCGATAAGGTGTTGTAGTCCAACTGGAGTCTTTGATATCAACAGTGTGCCATCTGCAAACAACAGGGTTGGTATCTTATTGCCCCCCAGAGTGGGCGAGTCTGCAGGCTCCTCTAAGAGGAAGTCAACTACCCCATTCACATAAAGGGAGAACAGAGTTGGGGCCAGGACACAGCCCTGTCGGACTCCTCTGTTGACAGGGATGCGCTCTGTTAGTTGTCCCTGCTCCCCCCACCTAACCTGGGCAAAAGTCCCCTCGTGGAGCCGAATCAGGATTTTTAGGATGAAAGGGGGATACCCATTTCACCGAGCATCGTCCACAGCCTAGATCTGGGAACCAGGTCAAAGGCAGTCCTCAAATCGAGAAAAGCAAGATAGAGACTGCCCTTGCCCAGCACCACTACCTTCCAATAAATGAGGAGGAGTCTGAACACTTGGTCCATTGTCTCGGTCTTTGATCTAAATCTGGCCTGATACTGGGATAGAATTTCTTCTTCCTCAGACCATGACTGTATCCTATGCAGAAGCATCCTGCCAAAGACCTTCTGCATAGCATCAATCAGACTGATTGGTCTGTAGTTGGAAGGATCGTCTCTGTCTCCCTTCTTGTAGATAGGGACAACTTCGGCCACCTTCCATGACGCTGGGACTGGTGTTCCGTTGGCTATTTCATTTGCTAATAGTGAAATGTAGCGGGTCCAGTGGTGGGGGTCGGCCAAGAATAGGTCCCCAGGCAAACCATCGGGACCCGCTGCTTTGGATGGAACAATTTTATTTATTGCAGCTTCTGCCTCCTGTAAGGTGAAGCACTCCTCTTCTGCCCTGGGCCCATTTGGTCCGTCTAACTCCCCTTCTTTACTAGCCTCTGCTGTTGAGTAAAGCCCTTTAAAGTGGTCATACCAGATCTGGCTAGTGATATAATTTGGGGGTGGGCCTGCACCTGCCTTGCTTCCCCAAGTAACCAAATTCCAAAACAAGCTGGTGTCTTTGGAAGAACATGCATCCTTGAGTTGTTACCAGCGCAGTTCATCCCATTTTATCTTTGCCTCCCGCTGAGCTGCTTTGTAGGAGTTTCTGGCCGATTTTATGAGGGTCTGATTTTTCCCTTTGATGGCTTTGGCCAAGAGCAATTTTTTTTCCCTACAATCTTTATTATACCATGAATATGGATCCTTGGTTGTGTGCCTGAGTTTTTTATTCTGATTTGAAACTTGAAAATATGTGTTGATTTGCGTGACAGTGTACGTATGGGCCTTAGACACGTCCGCTGGTCTTGTTGCGCTTAGGACCGCGGCTTGCAGTTTGGCTGTACCTGTGTTTAGCTCGTGTTTGATGCCTGCAATCTTTGCGTCTCTCAAGGCTACCTTCTTCCACTTCAGAAACTTTTTACAGTTAGATGGAACTATATCCCTAGTAGCTATCAGGAGTTGGTTTTTCCACTGGTAATAAGGTGCCTCCCACAAGGGCTTCAAGGTTAAGCACAGGGGATTATGGTCGCTCTCTGTAGTCAAGCCCACTGTCATATCGATCATACTCCCCCATAATTTTACGTCAAGGAGGATGTAGTCGATCCGGGATAGGCAGCTGGCTCTATTGTAGGTGTTAGCGCCTTTCTGGTCAGATAATGACTTGCCATTGGCCGCCCTTAGCCCATACTCCATAGTGATGGCATTAAGTTGGAGTACCTGTTGTGTCCATCTTTTGACTAGGGGGAGGTCAAGTTGGGGGATTGCCCATCTGATGTCTTGCTCTTCTAATCCTGGTGGGTCTTTCAGAACCAGGGGTTTGAAGGTACAATTAAAGTCCCCTGCGACTATCACTCTTGCGTGGGGTGAGCAGTTAGCTAGGCATTCTTCTAATGCTGCCAGGGTGACTGAGGGTCTACCTCCCTTTGTCCCTCTCGCATAGACATTAAAGAGTTCGACTGTGGGTCCGCCCCTGGGTCCCCTAATACTTAACCATATAATGTCTGGGCTTGAGCTTGTTTGGGGAATGATTCGACAATCAAAGGTGATCCTTATCCAAACAATCAAACCCCCAGATGGGCGCCCTCTTCCTATCGAAATTGCAGGTGAAGGAAAACAGGTATAGCCAACTTTGTGTAAAGGGACCAAGCTCCATGTCTCCTGAAAAATACATACATCGAAGCTTTCCACTAGTTGGTTCCAATGAGGCAGTGGGATTTTACTGCTTAGGCCCGCCACGTTCCATGACACAATCTTCAGTTGCTGAGGGTCCGTAGGACCGGGAGCGGTGCTTTGTGTAGGAATGTGTGTATTGGTTGGCGAATAGGATAGTGTTTGCAAGGCTAGATGCACATGGTTGCCAGATGTTTGCTCTTCGCATATGGAAATGGAGGGTCTGCATGGGCTGGCCCAGCATTGGAAACTATCTCTAATGCAGTTTGGGAGGTTGGGAGGAGTGGGAATAGCAAGGGAGCTAGCTATATAGTTGAAGCTGTGTGCTGTGCTGGATAGATCAGAATGGCTGAAAGCCATGTCCTGCAGTCAGTCATTAGCCTCTAAGGAAGAGGTCCCTGTCAAAGGTGGTGGTGGCTGTGAGGCTAGTGTCCTACCTTGCTCTAATGTGGGAAGATACCTAAATTGAATGGAAGATCCGTCAGGGGCACAGGTAAGGAATTCTAGAGCAAGGAAGTTTTCCGCCATCTCAGTTCCCCTTAGGGTAATCTCGATATTGTCCAGTTGATTAGTTGGAAAGGAACACCTCCGTGCTCTAAGGATGTCGTCTCTGATCACTGATCGACAGCCCCTAACATGACGAATCCAATGGGTCACCTTGTTTATCAAAGAGTCTTCGCTCTCGTAGACATGCTTGGTGTTAATTTTCGGGACATTAGTCATGAAATTTTTTTGGATTGCGACAAGCTAGTAATAGCTGGGGCAGCTAATGGATGCGTCTTATCTCGGCTTCCGTGTATAGTAGGTTGGACTTGCCATTGTTGTGCGACCCTGTGGCTATTTACAGGATACTGTGGGGCTGCTAGCCTCTTGAGCTTGTCTTGATGGGGATGTCAAAACTACTCTTACTCCCAGCTAACGAGTCTTTTGTGGCTTGCTTGTGGGTGGAAGTAGCAGGAATGGCCAGATGGTATGAGTTAGGGCCATGAGCAATATGTCCTTTGCTAGGAACTGCTGGTTCTTGCGACGACGAGTCGTTGTGAGTGGGGTGTGGATAGTGGGTATATACAAGTTAGTCGTGCTGTATGCAAGGCGGGCTGCCTTTAGTAGTGTTTTGACTAGGGTGGTAAGGCCTTCTATCATGGTTTTCATTGTACCAATCTCTGCTCTGAGTGTGTTTAAGATAAGATAAGTATCCGAGGGCTCTAATGTATTTTCTGTGATGGTCATCGCGATGAAGCGCGCCAACCCAGGGGATGATGGCACAGACTCATTATCATTGTGATCATCACTAAGGTCCTGAAGGAGTGAAAATCTATTCGCGCAGTGGATTGCTGGTTCTAAATGGGGGGTACTTGAGCCAGTACTAACAATGAAGGTAGCGGGGGATTAGGGTGCATCCTTAGTAATTAATGCTGGCTTTTTGGGTTCTGTGGGGACCCTCTTTGGGGGTTGTTTTTGAAACATTGTTGGAATAACTGGGGGGCAATTTGGCCTAGGGCTTAGGAGTGGTCTGTCGGCTAAATCGCCAGAGGTACTGGACGCAGTCTGATTACCGTCTAAAATTAAATCACACTCATTGATCAAGGTGTCTATCTGGTCAAGAACGCAATTACTGCCCGGATGTTTAGGTGTCTTCCTGGTCCTCTTCCCTTTTACTGCTCGAATTCCCCCACTTCCTCCTGCGCCTTCCATGGTTTTCCTTTTCCCCATAATGCGCCCTCAGCAAACAAAGACCGCTGGTACCAAGAATAATCAAAATGCTATCAATAAGTAAGCCTGTGCCCTTTGGCAACAGGACACAAACAATCTTAACAAGGCAAAATGGGTAAGAAGTCCCCGACAGTCATGTGAGAGCAGAGTCAACAAAGTCAGCAAGGTAATCCCATGTGATGGCCCAATATTGGCAGAAAATGAAGAGAAGAATGAAACAAGACACACAGTACCTCTCGGAGCGACTTTCAGTAACCAGCGCGATCCTGGATGCAAAGACAAGGGGGGTGGCCCTGCCCTGCCTCTTCCTGGCAATGACGGCCAAGGATGGGCCCGCCCTTGGCCCGGCCTTCGCCAGGGCGCAGCCTGCGCGCGTCCCGCGTGGCGGGAGTGCAGAGCGCCTTAAGAGGCGTGGATTAGGCGCAGGGATTTCTGGGACTTGCAGTCCCCAACGTTGCAGGAATGGCGGTGTCACCCGCGATGGCTCCCTCCTCACAGGAGCAGTCCCGCAGCTGATGGTGGTGGCGCGTTGGGGTGAGCAAACAGCGCTTCGCCCATGAAGAGCTGGCTCCCCGGGTGGCAGCAGAGAGTTTTCGCGTCCCGCGCGGCGTGAGTGCAGAGCGCCTTAAGAGGCCTGGATTAGGCGCAGGGATTTCTGGGACTTGCAGTCCCCAACGTTGCAGGAATGGCGGTGTCACCCGCGATGGCTCCCTCCTCACAGGAGCAGTCCCGCAGCTGATGGTGGTGGCGCGTTGGGACGAGCAAACAGTGCTTTGCCCGTGAAGAGCTGGCTCCCCGGGTGGCAGCAGAGAGTTTTCGCGTCGGGTCATATGAGCAACTGTGATCATATTTTAAAGTGCATTCTTCTTATGTTTACTGTTTTAAGTTTGAAAGGGAAAACAATACTGGCCCTTTGATGATTTTACTAATTTTTGTACTAGCCGGGACATTAAAATTCGAGTCAGCGGGTGTGGCCTAGTGTGGAATGGAGTAAGATGTGTCTTGTCTGTCATCCAGGCTCCTGTAGACCTTCTCACAGCATTCACAGCACCGGGGCGGCATTTTAGCGGCTGTCTCCACATTGACCCATTGATGATCCCCCCTGCTCTCAAGGGAGACCCTATTTTACATCCGGCCGCTGTCCCAGAAACAATGGTGCAGCCCGACAGCCGAGGCCTCCAGAGACTGGACCCGCCATCTTACGGGGCTGTCGCCTGGTGCCTTGCGAGCCTGGTGACGGAGACTGGAGACCTGCTGATACTGCAGGCCAAAAGCACAGAGGGCCTGAAGCGGATCGCTCGACCCAGCACGCCAGATGCGAGCGGCCCCTGAATCTGTCTGCCCTCTCCCTCCTACTTCTGCAATGGTGTGGCTCCCTGAGGACGCGGCCAGAGACTGTGGAGCCACCATCTTTACAGACCAGGTGCAGGCCCAATGAGGCAGGAGCTGCGATCGAGAGTAGTACTGCTGGGCGAGTGACACTAAGAATGGAGGCGGGCACCAGCCGGCCCGACTGTGACCCTATGCCCTGTCCAGACACCGGTGAGGTACTGCCACGGGGCGGCCATTGATGTCCCTCGCACATCCTTCTACAGTGCCAAGCGGAGGCTGACCATTGCGGCATTACCTTAACTCTTCTACCTCTGTGAGAGGCCCTGCAAGCAATCCCAGACCATGCTGCGGGCCTGTGCCACGTAGCACTGCCAGACTACAGGTGAGCCTGGCGGCCTCTACATGACTTCTGGTGCCTGCAAACTGGATGCAATATACACTTGTAGCCCCCACAAACAGCGGGATATCAGCACCCATCTGACACAAAGCAGATCACCTGGCTTCTTGGCAGTGCTTGATCGTGGTTCTCCCTGCTGGGGGAAAGAAGCGACTTATCCCCACGGCCCTAATGAACCCCGCCTCTATTCCCCCCTTTGGGCATCTGCTCGGCAATCGCTTCTCTCTAGGGCACTCGCGGATGTCACTACCAACAATCCTTAGGTTACTCGCACTCAATGTCAGGGGTCTCAACTCACCCAACAAATGCTGACAAGTGTGGGCCGACTCACTCCAACATGACCCAGACATTATTCTATTTCAGGAGACTCACCTCCTGAAAATGAAATGAACTGAAAATAGGATTTCTAAAGTGCACTAATACCTGCGGGTGTCAAGGCGCTGAAGCTTCATGAGAGGAGAAAACTGGGCAGCGGCCCCAGACAGTGGCGAAACTGCCAAGTAAAGGGGGTGAGTTTGATCTAATTATTGAAAAGCCAGGTTTTTAATGCTTTGCGAAAAAAGAGCAGATTACTTGAGGTTTTTAGGGTAAGTGGCATGGTATTCCAGAGTTTAGCAGTGGCGACTGCAAAACTCTTTCCTCCCCAGGTGGTCCTCCTGAACTTGGGGACGGCCAGTTTTGCATGGGAGGCCGATCTTAAGTTTCTGGTCGGGATATAGCGATGGAAGAGTTGCCTAATGGTTGCCTAATGGAGGCTGGTCCTTTGGAGTGGAGAGCCTTAAAGGCTAAGCATAAGGATTTGAACATAACCCTTTTCTTAACCGGGAGTCAGTGACGTGATGGAAGAAACTTGGATACCAACTGATATTTTGGGATCCTGGGGGTGGACATTAAGATACTGGGCGCACACATCCACGAAAATGATGGGAGTAGGGGTACTCATAAAAGCGGGCATCAGTGCCTCTCTCTCGAAGATGGTGAAGGATAAGGAGGGGAGCTTCCTAGTACTACACATGCACAGCATTCATAGATCTATCACCCTTCTTAATGTTTATGCTCCAAAACAAGCTCAGGACCTTTATTTGAGACACTTGCTGCGCAACCAGCTGCGGGGGTTGAGAGCGACATTATTGTCAGTGGGGACTTCAACTTAGTGTGGGACCCTTGCCTGAACTGAAGTACATCCACATATCAGGGCCATATTGGCGCAATTAAAGACATCACAGAGATGGGATTCGTAGATGCGTGGCGATATAAACACCCAGATAACAGGGATTACTCTTCTACTCTCTTGTGCACTCCTCATATTCGGTCATAGACTGTGTCTTCATAACTCCCTCCCTCCTGCTCAACGTAGATGCAGTTGCAATGTCTGACATATTGATATTAGACCATGCTCATTTAGAGCTGGTTTGGTCCATGGACAACCTGTCACACCAGGATCACCGGCGCTGGTGCCTCCCCCAGAGACCCCTCCAGGACCCAGTTGATGGGGCTGAAGTTCGCAAGGGGCTTGTAGACTACTTTGGTCTGACCACTTTGCCTGATACCCCATTGCCCATCCTCTGTGATGGCTTTATGACCACCATCAGGGGGGTGATATCCACCATAGCTATCACTAGAGTGAGAGAGGCGCGGTTGGTGGAGACCAACCTAATGGCAGAGATTAAAGCTTGAGAGAAGCAGGACCACTCTGCCCCCGCCCCACGCAACAAACGCCAGCTATCTCTGCTATGCGCCAAATGGAGAACTCACCCCACCAATAGAATGGAATGCTCCCTTCTTACTCTCAAACAGCGCTACTATGACAGGGAGAGCAAGGTGGGCTTGATGCTCGCTAAACAGCTTCGGCAGGCGCTGGCCAAAGCTCAGGTAGCCAAACTGGGAGGACGGGGAATGGGCGATCTCCGAACGAGACAAGCAGAGGGCATTTCATGACTAATATCAGACGCTATATATGAGGGATGAGGTACCGCCAGTCTTGATAGAGGAGTATCTGAATGCCTGCAATTGGGAACCCATTCACCCCGGCACACAGAACTTCTTGAAGCACCAATCACCATAGCAGAGCTTCGGAGCACGGTCCAGGCCTATGTCTTGGGAAACCTCCAGGCCCGATGGGTTGCCTGTCCTCTTCTAATGCCCGTTTCTTTCAGACTTACAAGACTGTTAGACCTGGCATCCTTGGCGTGGGTCTCCCTTCCATTTTTTCGTAATGCCTCCACTATTGCCGATATGTTTTTGCTGGACTAGATGCTCATGGGCACTTTGCCGCTGCTAATCAGGGCCAAAGTGCAAGTGCTCCCTATCGTAAATTGATGTATGTATTAGTGACTCCATGATTGGATGATTGGTTTACTTGTCAGTCCCTAGTACCGTGCACTGAGTGTGCCCAGGGCTTGTTAATCCAATGCTGCTGGTGGGCTTGCAGCACGGGTTGTGCCACCCACAGAAGCAGCTTGTAAAGTGTGTCTCAGGCCTGCCATTGCAGAGCCTGTGTGCAGCCTAGGGCTGCCATGTCGATTTGGTGAGTGCACCCACTTACCGGTCCCTAAACCTTCCCTTTACTGCATGTTGGTCACCCCTAAAGTAGGCCCTAGGGCAGGGTGCATTGTAAGTATAAGGTAGGACATGCCCTGGCGTGTGTGGCATGTCCTAATAGTGAATTACAGCCATTTTCGTTTTTCACTATTGCAAGGCTACCTGCTCCCCATAGGCCAGAATGGGCAGACTGACTATTACACCTTATAGTCAGAACTGACCCAGGGAACATGGTAGAAAAACGAATTTAGTATGCCTGAATTCAGGATGATAAAATACATCTTTTAGTGAAGTTGGTTTTAACATTCTGTGTTCGAAAATACCACTTTTAGAAAGTGGGTATTTTCTTGCCTAACTATCCAAGCCTGCCTCTGCTAGGTTGTGTATTCCTTGTCTGGAGATTGAGTGACAGGGGCTGGGGGTGACTACAGGAGACAGGGTGAGTCAGCACAGGGCTGAATAGAAAGATCTGCATCCAGAGTGGAGGGAGGAGTTGCCCCTGGGTCTGAATAGGGCTGTGCCTGCCTTCCATAATGCTGGCTCCACCTCCTGCCGGGCGGCTGAGCACTCTGACCCACATTCTGAAAGGAAAGAAGGAGTCAGAAAAACAAAGTGCTCCAGGACTGACCAGAACTGGTTTTGGACTAGGCAGAGGCCTCTCTGCCTTCAGAGAACAAAGAGAAACTGGGTATAAAAAGGGACCCAGACCCCTAGGAAATTAGATCACTTTTGGGAACAAGAAGAAACCTTTGCTGAGGAGCGGAACCAAGAAGAAACTGAGGAGAGACTATCCCTAAGCTGAAGTGCTGCTTGGGGGATTGGCCTGCAGTGGTTTGCCTGACTGCCAAAGAAAGGAGAAAGGAACTTTTGCTTTGCTGTGACTTTCATCAACTTGTGAAGGATCTCCAAGGGCTTGGAAGAGAGCTTGCCCCCTGACCGAAGTCCCAGGACCATTGGACTTCACCCCTTTGTGAATTGCTGCTGGAAACTCTGTTTCAGTGGCTACAGAGGTAGGGAGCTGTGACCGACTCTCACGACCGACTCGGTGTCCTGTAAGCCCCGCATCGAAGCACCGTCTCGCCCTGCAACGCACGGCCCTGGTCTCACCGACTCCGTCAACGAGCCGCTGCCTGCACCGCATCGAGGGACAACGCGTCCTGCAACGCTTCGCTACGCCGAATCAAACTGGTCTGACCGACACGGTCACTGATGCTGAGTTCGAGTCCTGTGACCGCACCGGAGTTGGGCACCGCTCGCACGCTTTGCGACGCACCGCCCGACTCGCACCGCTGTCCGGACTGATCGACGCCAGCTCCTGAATCCGGCTCCGTCGCCGCACCGCAACTTGCCAGCACCGCACCGAAGCACCGTCTCGCCCTGCAACGCACGGCCCTGGTCTCACCGACTCCGTCTTGACGACGTCAACGAGCCGCTGCCTGCACCACATCGAGGGACACCGCGTCCTGCAACGCTCCCATTTTTGCATCGCGACCGCGACGAACAGCCATCCGGCTCGCACGCCCGTGCCTGCCGCTTCAAGTAAAAGGTACTGTGACCGAGTCTGTCTACGCTGTGTTGGCCCGTCTCGGCGCGGTCAGCTGGATTTGTTAGACTCTGTTTGTTCTCGACATCGCCGTAGCCGGAGGAGGCTACCGACTCGCACAGAACCTTGAATTAAGCCTTTTGATCAGAACTAAGCGCTCTTGACAGTATTGTGGATTATTTTTGTCGTTTATGGTCTTGTGATAAATCTATATAAAGTATACCTATTTTTATAAATACATAACCTGTGTGGTGTCCATTTATAGAGTTGTCACTTGATTACTGTATGTGTTCACAAATGCTTTACGCACTGCCTCTGAACTAAGCCTGTCTGCTCGTGCCAAGCTACCAAGAGGGTGAGCAGGGGTTATTTCGGGAGTGTACCTACTTTCCCTGACTAGACTCAAGGGTCCCTATTTGGACAAAGGTACCTACCTCTGCCAACTAGAGACCCCCAAATCTAACAAAGACCATCTATTTCAACTGGTCAACTCTTTCACAGAAGGGACAGGTTTCACTCCCACTATGGTGGCGGCTGAGATCTCCCTCATACCCAAACCTGGAAAGGATCCTACACAATGCTCCTCCTACCGTTCTATAGAGCTCCTCAACACAGATGCAAAGATCTTTACCAAAATGCTGGCCAACAGGTTGGAGCATCGTCTTCCAGGTCTTATTGACCCCTATCATGTGGGCTTTATTCACGACCGACAAGGGGTGGACAACTTGGGCCGAGTCGCGCATTTAATAGAGAAATCTCACCGACTCAAAATTCCGGTTTTGCTCAATGCAGAGAGGGCCTTTGATAGGGTTAATTGGGCCTTCCTCCAGGCGGTACTGGGCAAGATAGGTCTGGGACCGGGAATGATAGCTAAAATCATGGCTTCCTATGTCGCCCCTACAGCTACTACAAAAGTGAACGGGCATCAGACGGCCCCTATCAACATTCTTAGGGACAGGCATCAGGGCTGCCCCTTGTTGCTCCTTGAGGCCTCTTTTGTTCCCCCTGGAGGTGGAGCTCCTAGCCATCACCTGTGGTTGTGCGAAGGATGTAGTTGGCATCCCCTTTGGGTGTCGGACACATAAACTTAGTCTGTTCGCAGATGACCTTTTGCTCTCCGTTTCACAGCCCGCTACCTCCCTACCGGCGGTTGTTGCCAATCTCGCTAAGTTCAAAGCAGTGTCTGGCTTTAAAATTAATATGTCCAAGTCTAGAGTGCTTAATGTGTCTGTTCCTTCACAGGACCTACCCACCTTACAAACCTGGTGCCATTTCAATGGCCCCATTGACACGATCAGGTAGTTGGGTCTCAATTTGACATCCACACTGTCTTACTGGATGCAGGTCAACTGGCTACAACTATTGAAGTCTATCCTAGAAGAACTCAGACGATGGAAACATCTCCATATATCCTGGCTGGGCCACATTAATGTTGTAAAAGTGAACATTCTTCCCCGGGCCCTTTACCTCTTTCAAAGGTTGTCTACCCGGAACACCCAGGACGATATCCTCTGCCTGCAGAAAGACATTCGTGCCTTCATTTGGAACGGGAAACATCCAAGGATCTCTGCCTCTCTGCTGACGCAACCAAGGGACATTGGTGGCCTGGCTTGCCCTCACCTCCTTGACTATTATTGGATCGCACACTTGCGGTACATCTAGGAGTGGGTGGTGTGGGAGAGTGAGAAACACTGGTTCCACATGGACCGTGCAGTGGCATGCCGACCCTTGTGGGAACTAGCTTGGCTGCCTAACCATGGTAGACCATGCAGTGCCTCCTTAGCCACACCCACGAAAACGGTCCTTGATATTTGGGACCAGCGTGCACTCATAAAAGGGCTCACCACCCGCCCCTTCCCAAACACGCCCACTGCATGAATCCCTGACTTCACGCCTGCTCTGCTGCCTCAGTCCTTTTCAAGATGGAAGGAGGGAGAATGTCACATGCTGCGCGATCTTTTTTTGGGACTTTCAATCAAATCCTTTGAACAATGTAAAAGAAACTTCCATCTCCTGAGAACTGCCCGGCTACAATACTGTCAGCTATAAATGCACCCCTATGAATACCCGAGGACGACTAGAGCCTACGCTCCCTTTGAGAAATGAGTGCAGTCATACGCAGGCTCTAACGGACTGATCTCCAACACATATCACATGCTTCAGCACTCTCCGGCTCCCCGCCCTTATCCCTACCAGACGGGCTGGCAGACCATCACCAAGGGCGTTTCACCTAAACAACGGAACACCTTATGGCGAGATATACCCAAGACCTATCGGAGTCTCTCCCTTTGGTAGACTGCGTACAAACGTATGTACCAATGGTATTACACACCAGCACGTCTCTCTACTACTTACCCTTCCACATCATCCCTTTGCTGGCCCCGGCGGTGAGGCATAGGGTATTTCTGCCATATCTGGTGGACATGCAGACTCATCACCGCTTATTGGAAAGAAATGCTGGGTAACATTAAAGCCACTGCAGGATACCCACTACCACCTTCTTATCTCACAGTTGTCCTTGGACCTCGACCCCTACATTAGAAGCCATGACCTGTTTTGAATGGAAACTCATCAGCCACATGCTCCACGCTGTGTGACAGCTCATCGCTCTCGAGTGGAAAAAAACAACTGCTCCATCCAGCACTCAATGGTTCACCCAACTATGGCACATATTAGCAATGGTGCAGCTTTCTCATAATATAACACACACCAAGGCTACATTTCAGTGTATTTGGCTCTGACTGATACAATACCTAACTCGCTTAGAGCACGCTTGCTTCCACCCCCGAAGCTGCGAGCCCTACAGATCTTCGACTTAGTATAGGGCGACTCACTTGATAGTGATTAATAACTGGGAGCATATGCTGGGAGACCACCTTACATATGCATTAGAGCAAACCTAGTTCCACTCCCACTCCTTTACACTATTTATATGGTGGAAAAGGGGTGAAGAAATTACTGCTAGCAACCCAGGCGACTACTGACGCGTGGAAAGGGGCAGAAAAATGGATGAGATGGAATGAGCGAGTCACACGGGAAACACCTTTATGGGTGGGGACACGCCTAAAGGAAAATGACAAGGTTTTAAGGGCTGGGATATGCTTGAGATTTCCAAATTAGGCGACATAATGGAGGGAGACATCCTTATCCCTTTTAGCTCCCTGCAAAGAGGCTACCAACTAAATTTGACACAACACTTCAAATACCTCCAGCAACACATGCCTGGAAGACAGAGACACTTGGCACCGAGAACATGCCGGAATATGCACCACTTGAAGGGAGGCTACTTATGGGGAAATCGGAGAGAAGGCTGTGTCATGGACCTATAAAACACTAATCAATAATAGACCTGACACCCTAATGAAACTGAGGTCTCGTTGGCAAAATGAACTGGGGAGCCTTGGTGACCTGGATTGCGAGGCGGCGCTGATGCACCCCAGGGAAGTGGCAATTAAATCACGTCTCTGATTAATCCAATTTAAAATCCTTCATAGGGTTTATTGCTTGCATAGTTTTGGTGGAGTCGACTCCGCTAGTTGCCTTCGATGCGGGGCTGAGGAAGGATGGTTGATACATACACTGTGGGAGAGCCCCAACACCCACACATACTGGAATGTAATGATAACAGAGATCAGTAAGATATTAGATGTGGCCATACCACTGGATCCGAAGTATCTATTGTTGGGTATTCCAACAGATATAGATATCCGTAGAGCCAAACTCCTGTTCGTTAATTTGGGGCTTGTGGTGGTAAAACGAGTTGTGGCTACACTGGGGGGCACCGGAACCCCCTGCTCTGCAGGAGTGGAAGAACGCGATGGACCACTGAATGGCAGCAGAAAAAGTAACATATAAGGCTAGGGGATGCCCGAGGAAGTTTACTAACCTATGGGGTCCCTGGTTGCATTATGGTATTGTCATGGGAGAAGGCGACGATCAACACCGACCCATGCAACCCTGAAAATGTATGATGGAACGGATGCTGCTTTGTTGCTCCACGGATACCTGTCTCTTATGTATCACAGGTCACGAACACGTGTCGATGTAGGTATCATGTCTTATACATTTACTCCCATGTACCTTTGGTTTTATCTGTATGTATACTATTGGAATGTGTTGAATACAGAAAATCGCAATTAAAAGATTGCACCCTATGCCCATCCAGAAGAAAATCCCAGGGGCCGGGCCTGATTCTGCGTGGAATTCCCTATTTTCATGAGGAAAACTTAGCAGGTACTTGCTCTGTCCAGTAAGTGCAGACCCCGCGGTATTAATGTTTACAGAGTGCGGTAAACACCTTTGCCCCCATCCGACCCACTTGTAATCAGTGGCCTTTATGTATTGACAAAGTAATAGTGATAGAGACAGTGGGGGATGGGCGGGGTAGCAGTAGAACCGGAAGGAAACTCATGGGACAAATGGAGTGACACAGGGAGCAGTGGGTCCGCATCTAGAGAGATTTGGGGAAAGTATATGAACGTGGTGGGAGAGAGAAAAATGGGAGAGGAAAAAATGGGATGAGAGAGACAGAAAGGGAAACAAATAACGAAGGGATAGAGGTGCAGAGAGAAAGAAAGGCAAAGGGGAGGAGAGAGAAAACAGCAGCAGAGAGAAACGATATTCAGGTGGAGATGGATCCAAAGGCCGCGTGCGGCTAGCGCCAAGACAGCCCTATCCATAGAGGTGGGGCGGGGAGATAATGTCCAATTTCTAATGGTGCCATCATTTATGATAAAATCAGAGGCTTGTTTAATTCCCGCTTTTAGTGTCCTGGCACCTGTTTTCTGGAGACTAAAGTGAGTGAAAAGCCCTGCTCTTTGAGTAAGCGATCCTTTAGAATACATCGCGCCCACAATCTGCATTTTATCGCGTCGCTCTCTCTCTCTCTCTCTCTCTCCAGACAAAAGAGGCCATTTTTCCTCTGAACTGCAATGTTGGAACAAAGGCCAGAGAAGCACGGCGACACTCGCTCGCCTTTTGTCACAGTTTTTTCTGAGGCAGACCAAATGAAGATTGATACACTTCATTGCTGCGGATAGAAAGGGCCGCGGATGGTGTCCCGAATGTTAATCTTCTGAGCGGCGTCCATAGCCCAGCAGCTTTGTTCACTTACAAGGCGCCCTGCTCATTAATATCGGAATTAGTTCATAATAATGTCATTTCTTGATCAGACCTCGCTCTGGCCACTGGAGCGCGGCGGCACAGGCGCAGGTGCCAGGGCACGCGCCCCTCATCAGTCATAGCTAAGAGGCCCTGGCAGGACTGCCACCTTGGCAGAGGTCAGGAGGAAGGACGTGCCCTCTAGAGCGCGCGGGCTGTGCCATGGAGGCCATTTTAATCCGGAGCAGAGTTAAGATATTTTCATGGAAGAGGAAAAATACTTATCCATTTATGTCGTCGAAATGTACCAGCTGCCCCTTTAAAGCAGTGCAGTGCACCAATCTGCACACGAGAGACTGATACATCCGGGGTAATAAAAAAAATGGGTTGTCACAGGCAGTTTGAGGGCACACTCTAGCCAAGACTCGCTGGCAGTCTCAGCTAACTCCCAAACCATATCTGGTGGCTAGTCTGAGCGAACTCCCACGCCATGTCTCGCGGGCAGACTAGGCAAACAAACAAGCCATGTCTCTCAGGCAGTCTGAGAGAACACCCACGCCATGTCTCGCGGGCAGACTGAGCAAACAAACAAGCCATGTCTCTCAGGCAGTCTGAGATGAACACCCACGACACGTCTCGTGGGTAGTCTGAGAGAACACCCAAGCCATGTCTCGCGGGAAGCCTGAGCAAACAAACAAGCCATGTCTCTCAGGCAGTCTGAGCGAACACCTACACCATGTCTCATGTGTGGTCTGAGTAAACATCCAAGCAACGTCTTGTGGATAGTCTGAGCGAACTCCCATGCCATGTTTCATGGGCAGTCTGAGATGAACACCCACATCATATCTAGTGGCCTTCTTAGATGAATACCCACACCATGGGTCTCTGCGGCAGTCTGAGCAAACACCCACGCCACGTCTCGCGGCAATATGAGATGAACACCCACGCCACGTCTCGCGGCAGTCTGAGATGAACACCCACGACACGTCTCGCGGCAGTCTGAGATGAACACCCACGACACGTCTCGTGGGTAGTCTGAGAGAACACCCAAGCCATGTCTCGCGGGAAGCCTGAGCAAACAAACAAGCCATGTCTCTCAGGCAGTCTGAGCGGACACCTACACCATGTCTCATGTGTGGTCTGAGTAAACATCCAAGCTACGTCTTGTGGATAGTCTGAGCGAACTCCCAGGCCATGTCTCGCCGCGGGCAGCCGGAGCAAACAACCAAGCCATGTCTCGTGGCAGTCTGAGATGAACACCCACGACACGTCTCGTGGGTAGTCTGAGAGAACACCCAAGCCATGTCTCGCGGGAAGCCTGAGCAAACAAACAAGCCATGTCTCTCAGGCAGTCTGAGCGAACACCTACACCATGTCTCATGTGTGGTCTGAGTAAACATCCAAGCAACGTCTTGTGGATAGTCTGAGCGAACTCCCATGCCATGTTTCATGGGCAGTCTGAGATGAACACCCACATCATATCTAGTGGCCTTCTTAGATGAATACCCACACCATGGGTCTCTGCGGCAGTCTGAGCAAACACCCACCCACGCCAGGTCTCTTAGCCAGTTTGAGATGAACACCCACGCCATGTCATGCGGGTAGCCGGAGCAAACACCCATGCCATGTCTCATGGCCAGTCTGAAATGATCACCCACATCGTGTCTTGCGGGTAGTCTAAGCAAACAACCAAGCCATGCCTCGCAGGTAGTCTGAGTGAATACCCACACCATGTCTGTCTTTGTTACTGTAAGCTGATGCACAAGCCCACCAAAGAACCACAAAGAGGCACGAAGAATCAAACTTAGTAGAAATATTTTGATAGCTTAAGGCGTAGCTTGAAGGTGTAGCGTGAAGGCATAGCTTGAAGGCGTGGCTTGAAGGTGTAGCTTGAAGGTGTAGCCTGAGGGCGTAGTTTGAAGGCATAGCTTGAAAGCGTGGCTTGAAGGTGTAGCTTGAAGGCGTAGCCTGAGGGCGTAGTTTGAAGGCATAGCTTGAAAGCGTGGCTTGAAGGTGTAGCTTGAAGGTGTAGCTTGAAGGCGTAGATTGAAGGTGTAACTTGAAGGCATAGCTTGAAGGTGTACCTTTAAGGCATAGGTTGAAGGTGTAGCTTGAAGGCATAGCTTGAAGTCATAGCTTGAAGGTGTAGCTTAAAGGCGTACATGAAGGTGTAGCTTGAAGGTGTAGTTTGAGGGGGAAGCTTGAAGGCCTAGTTTGAAGGTGTAGCTTGAAGGTGTAGCTTGAGGGTGTAGCTTGAAGGCTTAGCTTGAAGGTGTAGCTTTAAGGCATATCTTGAAGGTGTAGCTTAAAGGCGTGGCTTGAAGGTGTAGCTTTAAGGCATATCTTGAAGGTGTAGCTTAAAGGCGTGGCTTGAAGGTGTAGCTTTAAGGCATATCTTGAAGGTGTAGGTTGAAGGTGTAGCTTGAAGGCAACGCTTGACATCAACAGAGTAAGATGCAAGGAGTCTCTGTTCCACATCTGAAATATTGTTCCAACCCTAGTAGAAAATTAACTAATTCTAAAAGTGGGTGAAGTAGGGCATTTGAAAGGAATCCCCGCCCAAAAACCTTACTGGGAAGGGGCAAGAAGGAATAGGACTAGTAGTAAGGAGGCAGAAGGAACGTGGGTCAGAAGAAAACCCAATAGAACTATGCAATGGAGTTCTTGTAGCAACCCCCAGAAATGGCACGTTCCAAAAAAGTGAAGCCTTATTCAGTAGCAAGAGTGGGAAAGGAAGGGTGGATGAAAGGAAAAGGCCCCCGTCAAACCTTGGGAAATCAACACCAGAGAAAACCCAGTTTCAATATTAATTCCTCCGTGCGGGCCATAATTGAAAAAACTGAGTAGAGAGACCTTGTCAAAGGCAGATGGGCATTCTTTGTCTTGTATTAAATCACCTAGTATACTGCCAAGTTGAAATGGGAATCTTTTTTCAACTTCGTGTGTTTAGCCTGTGAGTGTAGACTTTTAAAGGTCGAAGATGTTGTTGGGTTGAAGACCAATTTAGAGGTTCTATCGCACCTTGCTAAAGATAGGGTGGTGCTCCTGTTGCTGGATCCTTCAGGCAGGGGGATAACTCGAGTCTACAGCCCACCTCAGAAGCCGGGTCTGGAAGTTCTCTATAGCAGGGCCACTCCCAAACCCCAGATATTACCCATCCCAACCCCCAGATATCACCGATCCCAGCCAGCCCTCAGATATCACCGATCCCAGCCCTCAGATATCACCGATCCCAGCCCTCAGATATCACCGATCCCAGCCCTCAGATCTCACCGATCCCAGACCTTAGATATCACTGATCCCAGCCCTCAGATATCACCGATCCCAGCCCTCAGATATCACCGATCCCAGCCCTCAGATCTCACCGATCCCAGACCTTAGATATCACTGATCCCAGCCCTCAGATATCACTGATCCCAGCCCTCAGATATCACTCATTCCAGCTCTCAGATCTCACCAATCCCAGACCTTAGATATCAGTGATCCCAGCCCCCAGATATCACCGATCCCAGCCAGCCCTCAGATATCACCGATCCCAGCCCTCAGATATCACCGATCCCAGCCCTCAGATCTCACCGATCCCAGACCTTAGATATCACTGATCCCAGCCCTCAGATATCACTCATTCCAGCTCTCAGATCTCACCAATCCCAGACCTTAGATATCAGTGATCCCAGCCCTCAGATATCACCGATTCAAGCCCTCAGATCTCACCGATCCCAGCCCTCCGATATCACCGATCCCAGCCCTCCGATATCACCGATCCCAGCCCTCAGATATCACCGATCCAAGCCCTCAGATAGCACCGATCGCAGCCCCCAGATACCACCGATCTCAGCCCTCAGATCTCACCGATCCCAGCCCTCAGATCTCACCGATCCCAGCCCTCCGATATCACCGATCCCAGCCCTCAGATAGCACCGATCCCAGCCCCCAGATACCACCGATCTCAGCCCTCAGATCTCACCAATCCCAGCCCTCAGATATCACTGATCCCAGCTCTCAGATATCACCGATCCCAGCCCTCAGATATCACAGATCCCAGCCCCCAGATTTCACCGATCCCAGCTCTCAGATCTCACTGATCCCAGCCCTCCGATATCACCAATCCCAGCCCTCCGATATCACCAATCCCAGCCCTCCGATATCACCAATCCCAGCCCTCCGATATCACCAATCCCAGCCCTCACATATCACCAATCCCAGCTCTCGGATATCACCGATCCCAGCCCTCGGATCTCACCGATCTCAGATCTCACTGATCCCAGCCCTCAGATATCACCGATCCCAGCCCTCAGATATCACCGATCCCAACTCTCAGATATCACCAATCCCAGCTCTCAGATATCACCGATCCCAGCCCTCAGATATCACCGATCCCAGCCCTCAGATATCATAGATCCCAGCCCTCAGATATCACCGATCCCAGCCCTCAGATATCACCGATCCCAGCCCTCGGATATCACCGATTCCAGCCCTTGGATATCACCGTTCCCAGCCCTCAAATATCACGATCCCAACCCACAGATATCACCGATCCCAGCCCTAAGAGATCACCGAACCCAGCCCTCAGATATCACTGATCCCAGCCCTCATATATCGCCGATCCCAGCACTCAGATCTCACCGATACCAGCCCTCAGATCTCACCGATCCAAGCTCTCCGATATCGCCGCTCTCGGATCTCACCGATCCCAGCCCCCAGATCTTACCGATCCCAGCCCTCAGATCTCACCGATCCCAGCCCTCCGATATCACTGATCCCAGCCCTCAGATATCACAGATCCCAGCCCTCAGATATCACCAATCCCAGCCCTCGGATATCACCGATCCCAGCCCTCGGATAACACCGATCCCAGCCCTCGGATATCACCGATGCCAGCCCTCAGATATCACGATCCCAACCCTCAGATATCACGATCCCAACCGTCAGATATCACTGATCCAACCCTCAGATATCACTGATCCAACCCTCAGATATCACCGATCCCAGTCCCCAGATATCACTGATCCCAGCCCTCAGATATCACTGATCTCAGGCCTCAGATATCACCGATCTCAGGCCTCAGATATCACCGATCCCAGCCCTCATATATAAGCGATCCCGGCCCTCAGATATCACCGATCCCAGCTCTCAGATATCACCGATCCCAGCCCTCAGACATCACCGATCCCAGCCCTCAGACATCACCGATCCCAGCCCTCATATATAAGCGATCCCAGCCCTCAGATATCACCGATCCCAGCCCTCAGATATCACCGATCCCAGCCCTCAGACATCACCGATCCCAGCCCTCAGACATCTCCGATCCCAGCCCTCAGACATCACCGATCCCAGCCCTCATATATAAGCGATCCCAGCCCTCAGATATCACCGATCCCAGCCCTCAGATATCACCGATCCCAGCCCTCAGACATCACCGATCCCAGCCCTCAGATATCACTGCATCCTTCATATCACACTGCATCGGATCCAGGGTTGCCAGATGCCTGCCTGGAGCTCCAAGTGTTCAGTTGCGACCGGCAAGGTCAGCTGCGATGGCGTCTCACTTGAGTCTACTTACCTGCTTACCCATCCATTCTTCTGGCGGCAGTGGAGGAACTGTCTTAACTCCACATCTTGAACTTCCTCCTGCCGCAACACCTTATGTCATTGTTTTGGCCAATGTCCCTGTGTTGGCATCTAGCACTGTAGAGGGCAGCTCAAAAACTAAGCGTTATATTGGTTGTATAAAAGCATAGATTGTACTTGTACTTTGCCTTTTCTATACGCCAATTATTATGGCTAGTAAAGTTACCCGGGTTGGCACGCAACCCAAATCCACGGGCGGCGACTGCATAGTGTTCAACGTTAACAATTCGCAATTGGCTGGCTTCTTATTATCGTTGTTATCAGTGGCGGTTGCTCTAATTTTGGGGTGGTGGGGCAACATGAATGCAGTGGGTGTAAGGTGAAAATAATAAATAAAAACACTTACCTGCCCCCTGCAGCCTCCACCTCGGTGCTCCTCTCCTGACGCTGGTCATGCTGCACATGCTCCCAAGGGGCAATCACGGCGCTGCTCTCATGCTGGTAATGGTATTTACCAGCATGAGAGCAGCGCTGTGATTGGCCTGAGTGGGCTGACTTGACGCTCGCTCAGGCACAGGGAGACTGTGCCTTTTCTCCAACCCAGCTGTGCAAAGAAACATAATGCGCATGTCTGTTTGGCCTGCCTAAGATGGCCGGCCAAGCTGACATGCGCACTTACAAGTGCCCAACACTCCTCCCTAATGTGACTTGACGCTCGTCAGGAGGGCCCCACCCTAAATTCGGCCGGCAGTAAGAAAAATAAAATAATCAATCAATCAGGGGCTTGTAAAGCGCGGCTACTCACCCGTGAGGGTCTGAAGGCGCTGTGGGTGGGAGGGGGGTCTGCCGGTCGGACTGGGTGGAGGGTCATTCGAAGAGCCAGGTCTTAAGATCCTTCCTGAATTGGGTTTATTATCATTTTATTTTTCAGTGGGGTGACGCTCCTCCGTCATAACGGAGGAGCCGCCAGAAAGAATCCATCTGCTGGCGTTACAGTGGTTCCCCTGGGTTTCTTTTACAAGCCACCCTCTATGACTAACAATGGGCCTGATGTACCTGTTGCCCTGCCTTCCTCTGTTGCCCCCTCAATCGCTGCCCCATCCCTACAGTATGAAGCCAACGTTCCCGCTATTAATCTTTTTGCCCCATTAAGTTCACTTAGTGCGAATGACGCTAATGTCAGCTGTTTGTCTGTTTGAGCGAATGACTCTACTCGTGCAATGACTGATCCTGGCACCATTTCTATCCTCAGTTGGAACACTGCAGGTCTTGCCAGTGAAAAGCATCATGTTGATTTTTGTGACTATGTGGCAAGCTTTAAAGCCGTTTGTTTACAGGAGGCCTGGGATACATCTTCTGACTCTTTTATGCATGGGTTTTCTTCCTCTCCAGTTCCCTCAGTCCCCTCCATTCATGGAAGGGCCGAGGGAGGCCTGCTTGTCCTCGTCTCTTTAACTCTTGAGTGTACTGTGTCCCCTAGTCAAACAGGGTCTCCCAATTTGGCTGCTGTTTTGTTTAAATGTAGCAATATCTCCAGTTTACTTGTAGTTAAGGTTTATGATAATCCCGCCTCGGCAGATATCGCTAGTAGGGTAACATCGCTCAAAGCGTTTTTCGATTCCTTGCCCAAAGTCCTCTTAGAGAACAGTCATGTATTCCTAGCACCCTTGTCCAAACCGGTGTTTTAATCAACTCCATGAGATAGCTAGTGTCTCCTTTGATTCTTTGTATTTTTTGCATACTTCTCGAAGGTGATTTTATGAATGCATTTTTAGCTGAATACAATCTGGTTTCTACCTTGGCCTTTGAACTTGGAACTTCCTACCTTTACTACTAGAGGTGCTAATAGTGTCATCGATAATTTCTTTTCTATCCCCCTTTTTGAATGATTTTTTTGTGAAGTCTGAGGTTATTTGGAGTCTGCTGAGTGATCACAACCCCCTTTCAGTTACTTTTCGCTGGGTCCTCAGCCCAAATCACCCTGTCCACTTAGCTGTGCTCAAGGGGAGCCCCTCTTCTCAGGGTCCGCGCCTTAAATGGAGTGTCGTGATTCCCGATGTTTTTTCTAGGGATTTATATAGGGAATGTCAATCCGAGATGGACTCTTATTTAAATGATACTGCTGCCGACATAGTTATCGTGAATTCGTTTAATGATATCTGTCGGAGGATATCTTCTATGCTGAAGAGCAGGAGTAATTCCAAACACCCGAAGTCCCCCAAATGGTTTGACTCCAACTTCTCTAGGGCGTGTCGTGTCCTCTTAGAGGCGGTTAAGGCTGAGCCTAGAGACCCTAGTTGGGTTGCAATACGCCAGCCTTTTATAAGCGTACCCTAGAAGAGCGGAAGAGAGCGTTGAAAGATGACGCTCGGGAACAGTTGTTGGCTGTGAGCCATTTTAGGGATAGTGCCAAGTTCTGGGAGATTGTTAATCAACCACTATTTAGGACCTCATCGGAACCTGCCTTGCAGTCTACCATCCCTAGTGTACGGGTTGAGCACTTTAGTTTATATATGGTATGCCCTCCTCATTTCTTTACTGTTAGGATACAAACTGAGGCTCTAGGTTATATTTGTTTTACACTAGATGAGGTCCAAAATGCAGTAAGAGTGCTCCCTGTTAAGGCTCCTGGCCCTGATGGGGTCCCACTGGACTTGTTCAAGTCCAATGTAGATTTTTGGGCTCCTCTATTTCCCCTGAAGCTTGGTCTACCTCTGTAATTGTCCCTGTTTTTAAGAAGGGCAACCCTTCAGACCCCAAGTGTTATAGGCCCATGGCATTAATTAGCTCCTCGGTTAAAATAATTGGCCGCGTTTTGTTGAACAGGCTTGTCGATTGGGCATCGGAGAAGAATGTTGTAACTGATATTCAGTATGGCTTCCGGCCGGGCCTTGGCACTACTGATCAATGCCTTAATTTGTTTTTGATTGCTGCTAAGTATACCATTGCGAAACAAGGGGCGTTACATCTCACACTCATGGACCTTAGCACAGCATTTGATAAGGTGAACAGGGATAAACTTTGGTCCATCATGTTGGCGATGGAGGCAGACCCTCAGCTCGTTTTTAATGAGATCTTCATTTTAACCTTTCAGCATCTGTGAGATTTAGTGAAGGAGGTAAATGCACAGGGCACTTTAAACTTGATAGGGGCGTTTGTCAAGGCTGCATCTTGGCACAATTTTATTTACACTTTATGATAACAGCTTGGAAAAGTCACTGATCAAAGTCGATACGGACATGCCCAAAATAGGTTCTCTCCCGGCTCTAGTCTTGCTATATGCAGACAACGCAGTTCTTATCTCGCGAACTGCACTGTGGCTAGAGGTTTTGCTTAATCAATTTGTAGCATTTATGGAAAGTCTTGACCTAAGCATAAACTTTTCCAGATTCCATGTTCTGGTTATAGGTCCGCCGTCCACCAAGACACAGACTTATTGTATTAACAACAATACTCACAGTCATGTTCCTGTTTTCTCTTACTTGGGTGTTTTATTTGATTCTTCCTTGTTGTGGTCTCCTTTGATATCTGCTAGAGGGCACATGTTTACTAGAAGCATTGTTTCCGTGTCCAACTTTGTCTCTAGGCTGGGCCGCAAGCATGCCAAATCCTTGGTTGACATTTATAGAGCGAAGTGTGTTTCTATGGCTGCTTATGGTAGTAAGCTTTGAGGGTATACCAATGTGTCTTCCTTGCAAATTCTAGAGAACAAGTTCTTAAGGAAGCTCCTCTCCTTCCCACGGAGTGCATTCTCTTTTATTATTCATGAGGAATTGGGGATTGACTTTTTAGAAGACATGTTGATGTTGCTGCCCTTTCTCTTATGGGTCTCGGTCTGGGTTCGCCGGCCAAACAGCTAAATCGGGTATTATTAAAAAACAGTTTGGCGCTTGACCGAGCTAGGAGTATTCATTGGATCAGTTTTACCAAGCTGGGTCGTCCTGGATTTTTTTTTTTATCAACCAGAGTCTCTCATTAAGGAGGATTACTCTTGGACTAAAAAGCTTTTGCAACTTGAAGGGCTAGGGGAAGGATATCATTGGTCAAGGAAAAGTCATCTGTTAAAGCTTTTTACCACCACAGACCACCCTTGTAATAGAGCCATCTCTTTTATTTAACCTGTCTGACCACCCTCGGTTTCTGCTAATTCTTTTTAGATTGATCCTAATACATCACTTATTGGCAGTACCTCGGGCATATTATATTACCTTTATCCCCTGTAGTTGTGATAGCCTTTCGGCCCAGGACACTTTGCACTTTACTATGTTTTGCACTTTCTATAAAAGACTAAGAAAGCTTTTTATTGTCCCATTGCTTGTTGATAAACAGTTTGCACAAGTTCGTCCTGCTCTGTTTTATCTAACACTATTACCGGATGAATTGACTTGTCTTAATTTAGATCATTGTTTATCTGGCGCAGTCCGCTTGAGGAAAATCTTATTTGCTGTATGATATGTATTCTCGCGGGCTGTTTTCTGTTTATTATCTGCATTTTATTTGTGCTTTTAACCGGCTGTTTTTAATTAACTTTCTATTGTGTTTTTTATGGCTTCATATGATATTGAATAAAGATCAATGAACTGAAGTGAAATATTAAGTGCATTTACCCCTTTACTATTAAAACAAGCATATTAATGGCAGTTTTGAAAAAAGGCATTCTATGAATTGTTTTTACCAAATTGTGGATGCCATTATCTTGAAAATTCCTCCTAAACACTTTGAGCCCAATTATGATGTCTGGCGGACTGCCACCGACATCCTGTCGGTGGCGGTCTTTCTGACATTTGGTGCCTTGGTCCGACCGCTTCATTATGATGTGCGGTGGTCGGAGGCAGCTGGCGGAGGGACCCACCGATGCTTCCGACGGGCTCAAGGAGCCCGACCGACTATTGGTCAGAATGTAATACTCTACCCGCCGTATGGATTATGATGGCCCATTCCGACTGCCTTTTCATGACAGTCCGACAACCATGAAAAGGCAGCCAAAATGGGAATTTGGGGGCCCCTAGCATTGCCCCCATGAGCTTCTGCTATGGGCCCAGGGGGGCAATTGTGGTGCCCCCCCCAGACATCCATGCACCATGTGCCAGGCACCACATGGTGCTTGGCACATGGTGCATGGATGTTTGGGAACATCCGTGTTTCCATTGTGGCTTATGCTGCGGCGGACTGCAGCACAAGCCGCAATGGATAAAATTATGATTCCAACTGCCTACACAGGGGTCGCATCATAATTAGGCGGGTGTGACCTCAAACTACTTGTCGGTCAATGCCAATTCTCTACGTTGGCGGTCAGACGCTTGTCCGAGCGCCATCGTAATGAGCCCCTTTGGGTGAAATGGGTTCTTAGAATTAGTATTCTATAAATGACCTTTAATCTGAAATCACATACAACCTTTATAGACTCACCACCACTTAAGAAATATTGTGGTATCATAATCCTCTTAGACAATTATACTTCTACTTATAAATGGCAGTGTCAAACAGTTCTATCTTCCCGACAATGGACTGCCTGATAAGAAACGAGTGCAGCACAGACAGCATCCAAATTAAACAAGCATTTATTAATAAGTAATACGCTCAAGCGGAGATGTGCGATAACATGCTGTCTCACAGGACACTCAAAAAACACTTCTCAGCATTATATATTTATCCTTTTTTTGTCTCAATAAGAGTGCATTGAAACTGTTGACACATATATTTTCTGGTCTTGTGTTGTTAATAACTCATTGTCTTAAGATGAAGCATGATTAACAATGTCTGTTTGCACATTTCCATATATGGTATCTTTGGCCTGCAGTCCTGAGGCAGACCATCCTGTATGATTAATGCCTTCTTGCACAACTCTATCAACTGATTCTCATTTGACCTGCAGTGTTGGTAATATTTAGTATACAAGATCACAAGAGTGGATACATATCTTCTGGTGCTTCTGACGCATTTGGCACATCAACTATAGTTGGCACAAGAATAGTACATTTAAGCAATACAAGCTGTGTCAATAGCCTGGACAAACGCCAACTTGCTTCATTGCACATTCAGACTACATATCCTTATATCGGCCTGTAAAGTCAAAATAGCAAATATTTTAAAAGCAAAATGGAAGAAATCGTATAAAAGACATTACTGAGGTTCACATATATTCATTGTTTATTTATTTATTTAGCATTACATGTAAAGCGTGAACAGTCCTCCCCGCAGGGATATCACGGCGCTGTCGAAAGCCACACATTATATTATTTCCTCACTGGGGGAGAGAACAGAGGGTGAAATAATTACTCGGGGGGGGGGGCGGAAAGGCCACCTTTTGAGCTTCTGTCTGAAACTGAGGTAATCGTCTATGTGGCAAAGGTCAAAGGGTGACAAGTTCCAATGGGCCGCCCCCAGATGTGTGGAAGAACGGCCACCGGTTCTGGCTTTTCTGATCCGTATAGTCTTGGCCAAGGCTAAATTGGTGGATCTGAGAACTCTTGAGAGAGTCTAAAAATCCAATTTAGCACAAAGAATCATAAGGCCTGAATTATGTAGAGCCCTGCACGCATGACACAGAAGTTTACATTTAGCCCTTTTTCGGATGTGAAGCCAACGAAGAGTTTTGAGGCAGGCTGAGGTGGAGCTGTAGTTATCTTTATTATATATCAGCTTTGCTGCCATATTCTGAATCACCTGTAATCAGGTGAAAAGGTAATCGGCCATCCCCATATAAAGGGCATTCCCATAGTCCAATCTGCTGATTACAAGAGCTTGGACTATGGTCCTGTGCCAGCCTACTGGGATCCAGTGAAGGAGTTTTCTAAGAAGTTTGAGCAGGCCACAACATTTGCCGCATTTGTCAATGACCTGCTCCTGCATAGACAGGGACTCATCAATCAAAACACCCACATTTGTGGAAACTTTCATTGGCATAGGTGCGGGGTGCAGAGCTGACAGCCACCTGGAAGAGTCCCAGAGCTGCTGGGCTCCTCCAAATAGCAGCATTTCCGTTTCTCTGCATTCAGTTTTAAACAGTGCACTCTCATCCAGCTGGCAGCCTCTGTGAGGCAGTCAGAAAGATTCTCCAATATGTCATCATATTTCTCCAATATGTAGATGACTAATTGAGTGTCATCGGCATACGAGCATATCTGAAATTCCCACTTGCGAACCAGCTTTGCAAGGGGTGCGACGTAAACATTAAATAGGGTGGGGCTTAAAGAAGAGCCTTGAGGTACCCGCAATTAGAGCTCTGGGGATGAGATCTGACTATATTCAACTGGACGGCCTGGGTCCTTTTGTTTAAGAACGACCCAAACCAACGGAGGGCAGATGGATGGAGCCGCACCTTGTGAAGTTTATCAGTTGACAATGTGAGACAGTGTCAAACGCAATTGTTAGCAGCAGCATGGAGGAAAAAGCTTTCTCCGACCCTTTTAAGATCTCTGGATCCCCATATAACAACTGAATCATGTGTGAGATCATAACTTTAACTTCCTTGTCCTACTTTTGTGCAAACCTTGACTACAAAACCAGTTGTTAAAATTAAGGGAAGAAACAGCTAATCTTATAGAGTTAAGCCTCGTGACCAAAATTATTTTTCTTGGCGGAGATGTCATAAACAGTAACTTTGTTGGTCCAGGTTGGGTGCTGTAACAAAAGAGATGAAGTAGTTACTGAATCCTCAGCAAAAGGGGGCAATAATTCTTGTTATGCAGTAACCTTTCTAGCTGGTTGCGGTTGCCCTCTAGCAGGTGCAGGCATCTGCTGTCTTCTGATTGTAATCTTGAGAAAAATGTTTAGCCCCAGAGGCCAGACCCAAAGTCAATACGACCTTTATGGAATTTTAACAGTAATGCTATTTGTCTCTCATCAGCCCTTTTTGGAAAAAAAGACATGGTAAGAAACCCATTGGCTTGTGCCATAGCAAGAGGTACCCAGACAATATGTTATATTCTATTGTCAGCAGTCGCGGCCGGCATCGTTCGCGGGTGGTGCGGTGGGCGTGGGGGTGTGGGTGGGCTGGTGTTGCACAGGGGGGATCGAAGAAAAAATAAATGTACCTAGAGGCCGGGTCCTGCGTCTTCTCTGCTCCTGCTCTCCTGCCTCCGACAAGAACAGGAAGCAGGCAGCCAGGCTCCCTCCGCTAAGCCAATCACAACGCAGCAATGCAGCGTTGTGATTGGTCTGAGCGCCGTGACACAGTGCTCAGCCATGGGATGGAGGGGTGGGCATGTTCTCCATGCAGGCTGCATTACAAGGAAGTGCGCATGAGAGGTGTGGTGCAGCGGCCAGGGCAGCTGACTTCGGAGCACAGGGTTCACGGTTCGATCCCCGGATCCTCAGCCTTTGCTAGACACCATCATTTAGACCTAATTCTGCCTCATACTAAAGTGAAAGATGTCAGAAACCCACAGAAAGACTACCTTCTCCTTTATTTTATGCATCACCTCATCTCTTTAATCTAACTCCATCCAGGATCTCCAAAACTTTGATAGTAAAATCGGAGGAAAAGGCCAGCTTGGACTGAATAAATGGGCTTCGCAGAAGGTGGGCTTACTAGACCAATTTGTAACTCTCCGATTCTTGACAAAGACTCCGATGGTGAACCACTGTCATGTGGTGACTAGTGTGTGCCCATGACTCGATAGAGGAGCGAAAAAGAATGAAGCAGGTCAATTTTCTCGGTTCTTCCAATTCTACCCTCCTTGAAAAGCAAATACCCATTCAGGATGCACATACATGGATCCTTTTAAAACATAGAAGCAGGCCTGGTGTAGGTGGCTTCAAAGCATCCTGAGTTTTCATGTGTGCGTATCTGCAGAGCACAAACTTAAGTAGAGAGTAACAGAGCGATGTCCACTTCGAATTTGGTCCTGCACAGGTTAGTACATGCTAGTGCTGTATGTACATATGAAGCAGTCCACATGGAGAGGAATAATACAACTGGACTAAAAATCCCACCTCAAAGGTCACATAGAAAGGATAAGCACAGCCACAGTGCTGTCCCTGCAGAGGGTGGCGGAGTAGGAGTGAGGAACAAGAACTGTTGGCTAGAAGAAAAAGAAGTATCCAAAACCCTAAGATCACCTGGTACATCCCAGGAACTGGCTTACACCGGTGATGATACTACGCGTGCCATGGTTGCCTTAGTATGGCTGCATTGAGTTTATCTGGGTCTGCTGGATTAACTAGCGCGGTGAGGAAACAAAGGTGTGCCTCTGAGCCCGGGGGTGCATGCAGGGGTGCATAACATATGCCTCCCTGTGTGCATGCACTCCAGTTCCTGCACGGCATGGACTTTACAGTCCATACCGTGC
The DNA here is from genome assembly GCA_963921515.1 of Calotriton arnoldi. Classification (NCBI taxonomy): domain Eukaryota; kingdom Metazoa; phylum Chordata; class Amphibia; order Caudata; family Salamandridae; genus Calotriton; species Calotriton arnoldi. The sequence goes on from CAWUFW010009273.1 coordinate 71,263, forward strand.
AGGAACTGCTTTTGGCGTTCCCATTGCGGTGCCCATTTTCGGAAGCACCGCCGTGGGGATGTAAAAAAAAAAGCCCGCCAGACACGAGAAACACTCATAATCGGGCGGGCGGCCCGACCACAGGTTTGGCGGTGCGGCAGCAGGGTGGACCTGGCAGCACACCGCCAAACTCATAATCAGGCCCATCGAAAGCACGGGCGGCTGCTGGCTACTGCTGTTCATGTCCTGTTGCATTTAGCTCCATTTTCATAGCACGAAATGTATCCGCTGGCCCATTTCGGACACAAGGGTGCATTTTGCGATAAGAAAATAGCGCAAAATGCTGGAAACGCTTCTTGAGTAATTATGAGCAATTGTGCATAATTTTGTGGTAATTGCGCATAATTACGGTAGAGAAAATGACACGAGTTACGCACCTCTAATAATAACTGGTCTGTGTTCCAATAAGTGCCCTCATTAAGCCATGTTCTAGTCAGACACTTGTAACACCAAGAGGGCATCAGTCATAAGCTGATGCAACGTAAATCCACGTTTAATCCTTGAAATGATTTCCAGAGCGTGTATAATTATTTAGTCAGTTAAGATTGTGACTGTATTTGTTCAGGGTGTCTCATTTTCCTATGAGACTTGCATGTTTTGGTTAAAGCTCTGGTTTTAAACAAAGCAAGGGCCCTGCAGAGGCTGTCCAAGGCAGACACTCTGCATCAGAGGGCCCTGCAGAGGCTGTCCAAGGCAGACAATCTGCATCAGAGGGCCCTGCATAGGCTGTCCAAGGCAGACACTCTGCATCAGGGGGCCCTGCAGAAGCTGTCCAAGGCAGACACTCTGCATCAGGGGGCCCTGCAGAGGCTGTCCAAGGCAGACACTCTGCATCAGAGGGCCCTGCAGAGGCTGTCCAAGGCAGACACTCTGCATCAGAGGGCCCTGCAGAGGCTGTCCAAGGCAGAAACTCTGTATCAGAGGGCCCTGCATAGGCTGTCCAAGGCAGACACTCTGCATCAGAGGGCCCTGCAGAAGCTGTCCGAGGCAGACACTGCATCAGAGGGCCCTGCAGAGGCTGTCCAAGGCAGACACTGCATCAGAGGGCCCTGCAGAGGCTGTCTAAGGCAGACACACTGCATCAGAGGGCCCTGCATAGGCTGTCCAAGGCAGACATTCTGCATCAGAGGGCCCTGCATAGGCTGTCCAAGGCAGACACTCTGCGTCAGAGGGCCCAATTTGCTGTTTGAAGTTTCTTTATGGCCAGAGCTCAGACGCTGTCAGTCTAATCTAAATCAGGGACAGAGAGAAAGCGTGAAGATTGTTTAGCAACTGTGACATTAAGTGAATTTGAAATGTATTATGCTTGTGAAGTATCCATTTCTTTTACGAATGTTAACTGTCAAGAGCGCTAATTTCTAATGCATTTTGTTAATGTTTTTGAAGGAGAAAGTGGCATCAATAAAAAATAAATTGAATTGAAATTGAACTGAGTCTGGGTAAGCGATGTGTGGTGCTTTCCTCTGCCTCCCCGTGACATTGACACAGCTTGGGGTGTGTGATTATGAAAGGCGGAGTGTGTAGTCCAGCCCATCTGCGGGGTTTGCAGAAAAATATTGTGTTGGCAAAAGAAGACTGCAAAAGAAGTTGTGTTAAAAATGTTGTCTACTAAAAAATAGAATGAAAAAAAAAGTTGTAGCTACAAAGAGAATCGCAAAATGTTGTGCCTTATAGGACAAAGGTAAGTGTTCTGGGAGCAGGGGCAAGGGGCCATCCTCCTGGTAAAGTACAGAAGAGCATTTGCAGTGAGAGGGGCAGGAGGCTGGGGCTAGTAAGGGGTTGTAGGATTCAGAGAGGGTAGCATTAAGGAATGGAATGGTGTTGGTTGAGGTGTAGAATTGGTAATGTTAAGGGGTATTTAGGGGCTTTTAGAGTTCACAGAAGGGTAGCGTTGAAGGATAATAAGGGTTTGTGAGGGTTCAGGGAAGGGCACCATTAACCCCTTCCGTGCGCCCGTCGGCCAACGGCCGCCGCGAGCACTACCTCCGTAGTGCTGCGCACGTCCGTTGGCCGACGCGGCCCCGCCCACTCAATAAAACCGCCGCACCGCGGCGGAATTGCCGCCGCGGTTAAGTGGTTAAGGAGGGTGGGGGTTGGTGTTATTTAGGAATGGATGGATAACATAAAAGAGTAGTAAGGTGTTATCATGGTTGAGGGAAGGTGTTGTGTTATTGTATTCTCCTTTTGGAGCGAGGCATAGAATGTATGTTGCATTCTACTGACAGATTCCAGTCCATGACATTCGTTTTACCGGAGGTCTTGGAGTGAAAGCTGAGCTGCCTGGCTCCTACCTGTTCCTGATTGAATACTTAATAAAATCTCTTGAAGCGGATCTTCTTGTAGTGATTCCATCATAATAATTGGCGACGACTGGGATGGACTATGCTAGAAGCGCAATGGAGTGTTGTTTCTTTTTTCTTTTTTTTTTACTCGAAAAAATTAATAAAAAATCTGTCAATATGGGATCTTAAGCGGCATGTGGTCAACTGCCGTTTTTACTACTGGAAGCTAGATGGATATTGTGAAAGAAGCACAACTGTGTTACCTGGCCAAGCGGAGTATTGGGAAACCGTTGGTGTAACTGCCAATCAGCCGCATTTTTCGAGCGGCCGCAGTGTTCCAGGCTTTGCAGCGCGAGGTACGTCCAGGAGGAGGCTGTGACGTGTACCGACGTGAGGTCCCCTGTACGTTGCGCGTGGAGGAAGCAGGAGAAGATTTGACCGTCATACGTCACTACGCGAGGTCGCGCAGTGTGACCTTGCTTGACAGCCATTTTTTATTTTTTATTTCCTTTGTCACCGCAATAGTCTCCGGTTACTTCGCAACAACCGGAGTGAAGCCATCAGCTCAGCGTTTGCTTCACGGGCTGCAACGGAAAAGCACACGATTAAACATTACAGAAACTGATCAACACACGGATTGGGAACAGGTGAGGAAGTCGGGGGCGGTTTCTTTTAGACCTAATATTACAACCTCTGCCAGGTGGGGTAGCAGGTTGTTTTTAACATATTTAAAGTTAATTGTTGCAGACAATTTAACAAACCTTTTGGAGGTTAGGAGACTTTTATTACAAACTATTCTGAGGAATTGTATGGAACAAGGGGATTACGTACCTGAGGAGAACATGGCCCACCAGAATTTCACTATCCGCCCTCCACATGCATTTTGGGCGGCAGATCCACAACCAGCAATGAAGTGGGTGGAGTGGAAGGACTATTTCGTGAGCTATATCAAGGATGTGGATGAGGCTGGTAAGATGAAGGCGGAGCCAATGAAAAGAATTTGGTTGCATTCACTAGGGCCGGTGGGATTGAAGACTTATACTCGCATGCCAAAGATGGTTACAAGTGGAGAAGTAAATGTTTTTGAGTCTGCTTTGAAAGATCTGGACAACTACTTTGCACCGAAGGTTTGCATCGGCATTGTGCGTTACAAATTCTTTCAAAGGAAACAAAGCAAAGGAGAATTAGTGGACGAGTACATAGATGAATAAAAAAAAACTGCCCATTGATTGCAAGTTCGGAAGTCTACATGATGACTTATTACTATGCATGACCAATTGATCACGTTTAAATTCAGCGACTCAGGAACGTTTGTGGATCAATGGAGATGCACAGTTGGAAGATGTTTTAACAATAGTGTGAAAAGCAGAAATGTCTGGAAGATGTGCGACAGAACTTATCGGACAAGGATACTGGGGGTGTTTTCAAGGTACATAGCATAGGCAAAAGTCAAAGCAAGCCGCAGAAAAATGGCTGGAAGGAAAAGAGACCGGAGGAGAGAAGATGTTATCACTACGACAGTAAAGAACACCTGGCGTTCAGCAAATATTGTCTTGCTGCAAAACAAAAATGCAGTATTTGCGGGTTAATTGGGCATTTTAGTAAAGTATGTAGGAGAAAGAAAGGTAATGTTAAATGTGTGTTGGAGGAGGACAGTCCTGAAGCTAGTGAAGCTGAAATGGAGAATTCAAAATGGGAGTGTGTGAAGAGTTTGCAGGGTAATTTTGTGATAAAATCTCAGATGGCTCAACGGAAGAAAAACCCGTGTGTGACATGTCGATAGTGGGTGTATCTGTTAAAATGTTTGCAGATTCAGGATCACCATACACAATAGTAAGCAAAGCAGTTTGGAAAGGAAGATTTGTAAGTAAAATTGGACAGCAGTTGACTCCCACTGACATTAACCCAGTGAGCTTCACGGGAGAGAAAATTAATATGCTGGGTTTTAGGTGGTTAACATTTTTATTCAAGGGGAGGTCAGCAAGAGGGAAACTCTATGTGGCCAAACTGGGACCATCAGTTTTAGGTTGGATGGACCAGAAGAATTTGCATATTATCCTGGACCCCAATAGCGAGGAGAAAGTACTTATTGTGGATGAAGGTAGTAGGATGGGAAATGCTATGACTAAGGATTTTCCAAAAGTTTTTGAAAAAAAATTAAGTGTGCTGAAGGGGTTCGAGCATACTATTGTGCTGAAAAAGGATGCTGAACCCACAATGCACAAGGTGAGAGGAATTCTGATCTTAATCAGAGATGAAATGGCAAAAGAGTTGGAAGGGCTGATTGAAAAGGATGTGATTGAAGAGGTGGAAAGCTCTGAATGGATTTCTCCGGTGGTGGTAGCACGCAAGAGTAACGGAAAAATTTGTTTATGCATTGACTTGCGCCACTTGAACAATAACATTGTCATTGAAAGGTTTCCTTTGCCAAAGATCAATGAGATGGTGTCATCTCTCAAGGGAGCAACTTGGTTCTCCACCATTGATCTTTCGGCGGCGTACCACCAGGTGATGCTTACAGCATTTATAACACCATATGGTTGCTTTCAATTTAAACGTATGCCATTTGGCCTTGCATCAGCGGCTGCGGTGTTTCAGCGGCTAATGCATAGGCTGTTTGGAAAAATGGGTGGAGTGAGTTTCTTCCAAGACGACATCTTGGTTTCCGCTAAATGCCAGGAGGATCACGACTGCAAGTTGACGGAAGTTCTGGGAGTGTTGCAAGAGGTAGGTTTGATTGTGGAGCTCAGTAAGTGCAGGTTTGCGCAGAGGAGTGTAACTTATTTGGGACACATAATATGTGAGGATGGTGTGAGACCCAAGCCCTCATTGGTAAATACTATTGTTGGCACACCTGCACCAACAAGTAAGGACGAAGTGAGATCCTTTTTGGGTATGGCAGAGTATTGTGCGAAGTTTATCTCCAATTTTGCCAGTAAGGTGTTTAACATACGTTTGTTGCTGAAGAAGAATACGAAGTTTGAGTGGACCACTAATTGTGAGGCGGTGTTTCGTCAGGTCAAATCTGATTTGGAAAGAGTGACAGTTTTGAGTAGTTTTGTCCCGGATTTGGAATGTTATTTGATGACTGATGCCAGCGACAAAGGGCTGGGAGCAGTTTTATTGCAGAAAAGTGTGGATGGTAGTGAGAAACTCATTCTGTTTGCATCTAGGTCGTTGTCGCCTAGAGAGAGCAGATATCCAATTATTGAGAGGGAAGCGTTGGCTTGTGCCTGGACTATGGAACATTTCTGTGCTTTTGTCTGGGGCAAGTCTGTCACCATACTCACTGATCACTGACCATTGGTGAAAATTTTGACTACGGAGGGGTGCATGGCAGCGTCTGCCAGCCTGGCAAGGATTTCGATGAGAATGAAGGAGTATGTGTACAAGTTGGTATATGTACCTCGAAGAGAAAATGTTGTGGCGGACTGTTTGTCCAGGATGCCAGTTCCGATGGAAGAGTGTGTGGATGACCCATGGGGGGATTTTAAGATTGCTTTTGTTCAAGATTCTGGGGAGCCAGCAATCAAGAAGACAGAGTGGTTTGAGGAACAAATGAAGGACAAAAATTTACAAGATATTTTGGGCAATTTGTGCAGAGGATGGCCTAGGAAGGAGGGCGTGACAGAAGAGTTGCGGCCTATTTGGGAGGTTAGAATGGAGTTGTCTGTGGACAGAGATTTGGTCAAGAGAGGGGGCAGAGTTGTGCAACCGGAGGGTGTGAGAAACAAGGTTTTGCAACTTTGCCATGAAGGGCATTTTGGAGTGGTTAGAACCAAGACTATTGTCAAGGGTGTTTTCTGGTGGCCAGGTGTGGACCAGGCCGTGGAGAGGTTTGTGAGAGGGTGTGATGTATGTTCTTCAGCGGACAAGTCTTTGAAGACTTTAAGACCACCAATGAGCAAGGGGTTAATTCCGGATTTACCGTGGGAATTTGTCGTTGTGGATATTTTTGGCCCAGTAGGAGAATTGCAGGAATATGGTATAGTTGCCATTGATTTGTTTTCTAAGTGGACAGTGGTAGAAATCGTGGAGAAGGTGGATACTAATACTGTTCTTAAGTTTCTAGACAAGATTTTTGTGATGGGAGGTTTGCCGGTCATTTTACTAAGTGATAATGGAGTGCAATTCACATCCAAAAGTGCTAAGTGCTATTTTGAAAGGGTTGGAGTGAAGCATAAGACCAGGTCCCTTTATAACCCTAGTGGTAATGGCACCGTGGAACGCTTTAACCGTGTGTTAAAGAGTGTTATCCTGGCAGCCATGTGTAAACAAAAGGACTGGAAATTGGAGATACAAAAGGCTGTTTGGGCCTATAGGGTGACTACCCATGATGCAACTGGATTGTCTCCTTTTGTCATTATGAGCGGCAGGAAACAAAGATGCAAATTTTCTCCGGCATGGCTTTCTAATGGAATGGTGGAGCAATGGTCAGCCAAAGCCGTGAAAAACAGATTGGATGAAATGCACAATACGAGTAAAGTATATTATGACAAAACCCAGGGGGTGAGGGAAGTGCAGGTGAGAGTTGGTGATTGGGTGCGAGTGAAGAAACCGGGTAAGATTCCTAAAGCTTAGAGTCAGTTTGGAGCACCTCAGGAGGTTGTGGAGGTTCTGCACAATGCTGTGAGGTTGAGAGATAATAATAATAATAGTACATTTATAAAGCGCAACAGCTACCTCTGACAGAGGTGTCCCTGCGCTATCGCAGGCAAGCAGGACAGATAGAAACTCGAGAGTCTAGCTGTGGTTGAATAGCCAGGTCTTCAGCGATTTCCTGAACTCAGATTCTGATTGAATTAGGCTAAGTTTAACTGGAAGAGAGTTCCATAGTCTGGTCATAACCACCGTGAAGGATTTACCCCCGATGTGTGCCTTCGCATATTGAGGCACGCAGAGCAAGTTCTGGGAGTTCGATCTTAGCGAGCGTTTTTGAAGATAGGGGCGGATACGTTTCCTAATGTAGCTGGGACAGTTGCCTCTCAGAGCCCTGAAAGCTACCGTCAGTGACTTAAATTCTTCCGTTTGGCTACCGGTAGCCAGTGAAGCTGTTTGATGTGCGGAGAGATGTGATGTCTAAAAGGTACTCTTCTGATCAATCTCGCAGCCGCATTTGGAACCATCTGAAATCTCTTGATCAGATGTGCAAGCAGCCCCAAGTAGAGACTATTTGCATAGTCCAGCCTCGATGTCACTAATGCGTGAACAACGGATCTGCGGCAACTCATCGGCAATATGTGTAGGAATTTTCTCAGGCTTCTCAGTATACCGAAGCAAGAGGATGCCATGTGACATATTTGTGTTGAGAACGTCAGGTCAGATTCCCATTTTACACCCAGGTTTTTTGCCGTGGTTGAGGGGCATGGGGGAAGTCCCATTTCCTCCGGCCACCACAGTTCGGCTGACGGGGGGGGTTTGGGGGTGCCTTGCCAAAAAACAGGACCTCGTTTTTTTCTGCGTTAAGCTTTAATTTGTTGTTGGTCATCCAGCTGGAGATGTCCTTCAGGCATCCCCTAAATCTAGCAAAGGAGTTAGCTGGGTGGTCCTTGAAGGAGAATACCAGCTGGGTGTTGTCTGCGTAGGAAATAGCTTTTATTTCCCATTTGGCAATAAGCGAGAAGAGGGGAGCCAGGTATACGTTAAAAAGTAAAGGGCTCAGTGCTGAGCCATGTGGGACCCCACACCGTAAAGATTTGGCTTCTGACTTAAAAGGGTGAAGAGTGACCCTTTGCGTGCGGTCACTAAGATAGGACTTTAGCCAAGCCAGAGCCGCCCCTTCTACTCCCGCACTTTTAAGCCTGGCAAGTAAGATTACGTGATCCACTGTATCGAAGGTGGCCGACAGGTCCAGCAGCACTAACATGGCTGAGGCTCCTGTGTCCACCGCCATTCTTATAGACTCTGCCACCTCCAGCAGAGCTGTCTCAGTGCTGAAGCCCGCTCGAAAACCAGACTGCGTTTCGTGTAAAAAGCCACGTCTGTCAATGAAATTGGTCAGTTGACGTTGGACCAATTTTTCCAGCATCTTCGCAGGTGCTGGCAGAAGTGAGATCGGGCGGCAGTTGTTTGGTTCACCCGGATCAGCATTGGGCTTCTTCAGGAGAGGCAGGAGCATGGCATGTTTCCAAGACTGCCGGAAGTTGCCAGTGGCAAGTGAGCTGTTCCATAAATGGTTTAGGGTGGGATTAGTAATGTGGGCCAGTGCTCTCCACAGTTTTGTGGGACATGGATCTTCTGGGGACTCTGATTTGCAACTCATAATCTCTGCCAAGGATTCCTGTTGAGAGATAGAGGGAAATTCTGAGAGGATAAGCTCCTCCGCGTGGGTTTCCATAGTTTCAGATGCGGTAGTTTCCATTCTAGTTGTCTAGATGGTGAGGTGTGGAACCTAAAAAGTGTGGCTATGGGACCTGTACAGGATTTTGGTGTGGTGCCGGGAAAAGCATTGCAAGGGAGTGCTTGGAAGGACACGGAGTGGGTGGAAGATATTTTTGAACGGAGTGCTGTACAATTCAGTTTGGCATCTGATCAAGTTGTCAATAGGGGAGAGGAAGGGGTTGTTGAGGAGAGGGTGGTGAGGAGCGGGGAAGTCTTGGAAGGAGCTGTTGCGACGGAGGTGGTGCAATCTGGTGGGAACGACCCTGCGGATGTGGAAGAGGGTGTTAGGGATGGTGACAAAAGGAAAAGGGTTCTTCCTGGATGGTTGAAGGAATATGTAATGTAACTGTTTTCCATATGCTATTTTTGTAATTCAGTTTCATTGTTACTTTTGCTTATACGTCAGTGGTATATTATTTTATTGTGTTTGGGAGGGGGGCATGTGTTGTGTTATTGTATTCTCCTTTTGGAGCGAGGCATAGAATGTATGTTGCATTCTACTGACAGATTCCAGTCCATGACATTCGTTTTACCGGAGGTCTTTGAGTGGAAGCTGTGCTGCCTGGCTCCTACCTGTTCCTGATTGAATACTTAATAAAATCTCTTGAAGCGGATCTTCTTGTAGTGATTCCATCATAACAGAAGGGTAATGTTAAAGGGTAGTAATGGCTTTTAAAGTTCAGGGAAAGGAAGCAATAAGGAGGATCAAGAAGCTTTTAGGTTCAGGGAAGGGTGGCATTAAGGGACTGTGAAGGGTTTCAGGGCTCAAGAAAAGACAACACTAAGGGGTAGTTCAAGGTTTTTAGGGTGCAGGGATTGGTAGTGTAAAGGGGGTAGTAGGGAGTTCTTAGAGTGCAGGGAAGGGTAGCAAGATGGGGCGGCAAGGGGTTTTTAGCTTCAGGGAAGGGTAGTATTAAGGAATAGTAAGGGATATTTATAGTTTAGGGAAGGGGAGAATTAGGGTAGCATTAAGGGGTAATAAGGGTTTTTAGAGTTTAGTGAAGGGTTGTGTTAAGGGGTAGTAAGGGTTTTTTAGGGTTCAGGGAAGGGTAGCATTAAGGATTAGTAGGGGTTTTTTTACGGTTCAGGGAAGGGTAGCGTTAAGAGATGGTAAGATGTTTTTAAAATTCATGGAGAGTAAAGGGGTAGTGAGGTGTTTTTAGGTTCAGGGAAGCGTAATTTTAAGGGTATTGAAGGGTTGGTTGGGTTCAGGAACTGGTAGCTTTAAGAAGTAGTAATGTTTTTTTAGGGTTCAGGGAAGGGTAGCATTAAGGATTAGTAGTGTACGGTCAGGGAAGGGTAGCGTTAAGGAATGGTAAGATGTTTTTAAAATTCATGGAGAGTAAAGGGGTAGTGAGGTGTTTTTAGGTTCAGTGAAGGGTCATTTTAAGGGGTGTTGAAGGGTTGGTTGGGTTCAGGAACTGGTAGCTTTAAGATGTAGTAAGGGTTTTTTCCGGGTTCAGGGAAGGGGAGCTTTAAGGGGTAATTCAGGTTTTTATGGTTTGAGGAATGAGAAACATAAAGGGGTATTAAGGAGTTACTAGGTACATTAAAGAATGCATGTAATAAAAGCGACTTCTAAAATTCCTCCTTTTTGGAATTGTCATAGGTAATTACAAGGAACACAACATTATTACCTCGACAATTTCAATCGACTTTAAAGAAGTCGACATTTTAAAAGCAAACTTTATCACATACAACTGTCAGTGGCACGGTGGGCGTCCACTACTTTGCGTGTTCCCCATACTCGCAAGAGCGGGACCAAGGCGCTGCACCACCCGCTGCGTCTCCCAACAACGACGCACCACGCGCGTACCATGCGCAAGGAGCTGGCATGCAATGGATTCTCAGAAGCAGATGCAGGACACTGCCAATGAAGAACAAGGCAGGCTATTAGATCTAATTCTACAATGCTTGTTGTATTGTGTTTCAGGAGATTTGCAGTTTGCAGTAACACCGATAATCCTGTTTTAACGGTAAATCAAATTACAGTATTGGAATTGCCTCATCTTTTTCCTTCCCAGTGACATTTCTTCTTTAGATTTTTTTTTTTTAATCTAATAATGATCGAGCAGATTAACCTGTGCTAAAAGTACATGGTCAATATTTTCAAGTAAGCTTAAAGTGCCCCGGTCATTGAATCACTGAATCGCGTTGCCAAAAACACTATTATATCATGATCGATCATGGTTAACCATGTACAAACCAAGTCCAACCGTGGCTTGTCCACCTACATAAAGTCTGTGCTGCGTCCACGCAGATCACGGAAATCACGTGCTGCATATTCAGTGACGTAGCGCAAAATGATGGGGCCCCCTTCAGAATGTGATGAGGGGCCCCTGAGCCCCTCAATCAATCAATCAATCAATCAGGGAATTGTAAGCGCGCTACTCAACCGTGAGGGTCTCAAGGCGCTGAGGGGGGTCCGCAGATCTGTTTAGCCGAAGAGCCAGGTCTTGAGGGTCTTCCTGAAGGTGTTCAGGGAGGGGCGCGTCTGATGTCTGCCGGTAGCTCGTTCCAGGTCTTGGCTGCAATGTGAGAGAAGGATCTTCCGCCTGCTCTGGCTCTGTGGATGCGCGGGGTTTCGGCCAGTGCGAGGTTGGAAGATCGGAGGTTTCTTTTGGGTACGTGGAAGTTGATTCTGTCGTTGAGGTATTTGGGTCCGTTGTTGTGTAGGCATTTGTAGGCGTGAGTGAGGATTTTGAAAGTGACTCTTTTCTCCACTGGGAGCCAGTGGAGACTTTGTAGGTGTTGGCTGTGTTTGTGTCGGGGGATGCCGAGGACGAGTCTGGCGGCGGTGTCCTGTATTGTCTGGAGTTTGCGGAGTAGGAACTTGTTGATGCCGGCGTAGAGTGCGTTTCCATAGTCCAGTCTGCTGGTGATGAGTGCGTGGGTGACTGTCTTCCTTGACTCAGGGGGGATCCACTTGAAGGTCTTGCGGAGGATGCGGAGGGTGTTGAAGCAGCTGGAGGGGACAGCGTTGACCTGTCAGTTCATGGTGAGTGATGAGTCGAGTACGATGCCGAGGTTCTTGGCGTGGTCTGAGGGGGTAGGTGGGCTTCCGAGGGCGGTCGGCCACCAGGTGCTGTCCCATGCAGTAGGGGTAGTACTGAGGACGAGGACTTCTGTCTTCTCGGCGTTGAGCTTCAGGCAGCTGTTGGTCATCCAGACTGCGACGTCTTGCATTCCTTTCTGGAAGTTAAGTTTGGCAGTGGTGGGGTCTTTGGTGAGGGAGAGGATGAGCTGGGTGTCGTCGGCGTAGGATACGATGTTGAGGCTGTGTTGTCGGACGATGGCTGCGAGGGGGGCCATGTAGATGTTAAAGAGGGTGGGGCTCAGTGATGAACCCTGTGGGACTCCGCAGGTGATTTTCGTGGGGTCGGAGAGGAAGGGTGGGAGTCTGATCCTTTGGCTTCTTCCGGTGAGGAATGATCGGATCCAGTCCAGGGCTGTTCCTTGTATGCCTGCGTCGTGTAGTCTGGCGACTAGTGTGCGGTGGGAAACGGTGTCGAAGGCCGCTGATAGGTCGAGTAGGATGAGGGCTGCGGAGTGGCCTTGGTCCAGGAGGGTGCGTATGTCGTCTGTGGCGGCGAGTAGGGCAGTCTCTGTGCTGTGGTTGCTTCGGAATCCGGATTGGGACGGGTCGAGGACAGCGTTCTCTTCAATGAATCGTGTCAGTTTCCTGTTGACTGTTTTCTCTGCAACTTTGGCTGCGAAGGGGAGGAGCGAGATGGACCGATAGTTCTTGAGGTCGGTGGAGTCAGCTGTGGGCTTCTTGAGCAGGGGTCTGACTTCTGCGCGCTTCCAGTCGTCTGGGAAGGTGCCTGTTTTGAAGGTGGTGTTGATGGTGCGTTGTAGTTCGGGTGCGATGGAGGCCGCAGCTCTGAGGTAGATGTGAGGGGGGCAGGGGTCAGTGGGGGCCCCCGAGTAAATGCTTTTCATGGTCGAGGCGGTGTCTTCGGCCGTGATCGGTGTCCAGTTGGAGATGGTGGGCTGGCTGCTGTTTATGGGGGGCCGTCTGTGGCGCCTGGTGGATGGGCGCCTCATACCTCATAGATGTTCATTGGCCTTGGGCTGAATGGGGGTCCTCCCTGAAGAGTTGGGAACGACCTTGCACCAGGGCGTGCATTACGTCCCTGTGCGTATTCACGTCAAAACATCAAAATTAAGGTGAATTATGGGAATGTGCACTCAAATCATTTAATCAGTGTGGACACATCTATGCACTTGTGTATGTTTCTGTGGTGCATTCAGTAGTTTTGTAAGCACTGCTCCTCGTCTGGGAAGGCACAACACTCTTGACAATATCTGTGTGGAAGGAGGAACATGGGGGAAGTTGGCACCCAACTGGATTTAGGAACCCACTTTGGGGCATATTAACAAGGCCCGGCGATAAATATCGCAAAGCGCGCTTAGCGCTTGCATATTTATCGCCGGCTATCTCTGTAATTTATCGCCCGGTTAGCGCGTTATCAACAACGCGCATCGCCGAGGCGATAAAATTCCAGAGATAGCGTGGATATCGCCGTTTTCCATGTGGAAAATGGCGATATCCTAGATAATAGGGCCTGTGGTCTTAGCCACAGAATCCACCCCCCATGTTAAGTATGCCTTAGTCAGGAATTTAACAGACGTTAAATTCCTGCGTTACGGCATACTTAACGCGATTAAAATAATCGCTTCCCCGCATTGTAAATATCGCGAAGCTGCCTTCGCGATATTTACCCATGTTGTTTCCACAGACATGCCTACTTTGCATCTCATTAGCGATGCGAAGTTAGGCGTGCTGGAAACGGGAGCAAAATCAGCAAAACACGCGATAGCGTGTCTTTGCTGATAAGGCGATATAATTATCGCCGCCTTTCGGCAGAAAACGGCCGCAAAAGCGGCGATAATTTTTTATCGCCGCATTGTTAATATGCCCCTTTGTTCTTTGTGGGCTGTAGATTTTGTATTTCTAACTTCAATGGGGCATTATTTATATAAATGATATTTTGGACACAATATTTCTGTCAGATGATATTCTGGCTCCACTCTTCACACCTCTTGTTCTGTGTGGGGATGATTAGGACGCGGTGCCTCCTGAAGTGCACGTAGTTCAGTTCTACGTCCAGGCTTGGACTCAGGTCCTTCCACATCCTGGGACCCTGACTGACCATGAATCTGGTTCCATACGGGTTTCGCGTGATCTCGCTTTTGCAAGCTTCCTTGGGATTCTGGTGTAGACAATGTTGCAGTAGTCGCGGTATTCCATCACCAGGGCATTCACCATGATCAGTTCGGAGCGGTAAGATGACTATGCAGAGTTGGCAGAGTTGTAGTTTGAGGCCATGGATCCCTGCATCGTTGCATGATCGAATGATCACTCGGAGTCGAGTAGAACTCCCAGGAACTCTTAAGGTCATTACATTTGAGGAGGTGGATGGAGGGGTTTCTTTTTGATGTCCCATTCGAGAAACTAAAACTCTAGCACTTTTCATCACAGCAGCAAAACCTTGGTCCTGGCTCTGTTCACACAGTGGAAGCTCTTTTAGCCAATGAAGAACATGGTCCTGCGAAGGCATTTGGTGATGTTGGCTTGATTCAAGTGGTTTCTCAGTGGAAAAGGATTTTTGTGTAACTGGTAGAAGGTACTGCCTGGGAATAGAATAATTAATTTCGTTTTTCCTTCTATTGGGATTCTAAATTTTTGCTATAAACATCAGGGTAAAGGCACTGCTTCTGGGTGACAAACAATAGTGCCTAGACACCTGTTAGCACCAGTAAAAGCACAACGTTAATTGGCCTCTAAATCACATTCCTATCAGCTCAGGAAACCAAGCACTAAAGGGGCGGTGGGGGAGAAGGATTATGTCCTGCGCAACAGATTTGCATTAAAATTAGTTGGTAGAGTTTCTGACTTTCTGACAGAGAGGTGATCTTTTTGGTTAGTGTGAATTCTACTGTGAACCCCTGGGGATAGAGAAAATATAGCACACATTACTGTGGTTTCTCCTGTTTTGAAGCATGCACACATTTTCAGCAGGGAGGGGAAGGTAAAGCAAGATAAATATGGTCATTTAAACCCTGATTGTCAAAATGTAGAGCTAACCGCCAGGCAGTCGCGGACCACTTCATTCACCGGAACCGCTGGCACCGCACCTCCACTGAAGGCACTGATCTTTGCTGAGCAGGTTGTATCTCTGTTGGCCGGTGTGAGTTACTAGCATCCTGAGTAAGCTGCCACATCCCAGGACTAGCAACAGGCATCAAGAATTTATGTCCAGTAACTGAGTGAAGCACATTAGGGAAAAACTCCCCACATTACAAGGATGAGGATGAATGAATTCTCCCATGGACCTACTAAAGTGCAATTTGCAACCAACCTGTAAATCACTATCATAACCATCCTTTCAGTCGCTTCAAAGCAACACCAACCATCCCAGAAGAACCGGAGCCTCGTCCTGATGAAGACCTGAGGAAGGAGTTTTGAAACAAAACATGTAGACTGTAGAACCAAGAGGCCCACAAGACTCCAGTGGAACTCAGGAGAGTACTTAAAGACAACATTACAGGACTGAGTAATGTTCCATGAGTATCCCCAACATCCCCATGCAAGGACTGCAACTAATGTCCATCTCTGGATTTTTATAGACTTTCAGAATAACCCCTCCCCATGTTTGGGTTTTTAGCTGATCCTCAAAAACTCCCTCAGAGTACAGAGCACTGCAGTTTCCCTTCCTAGTATGTGTCACAAATTCACTTTCTAAGCTCGGTGAAGCATTATGGGTTTTTTCTGTCATTTTCTGTATTTCTTTGAAATATTATTATGATTTATGTCTATCAGTTGTGAGACGTGAAAAGCGCAGTGTCTCTTTTGACCATCCCGAAAACAGTGGTGAATTCTTGTCCCTAACTGGAAGTTTGTTTCTTGAAAACAAAAAGCAATGGCACTGACGTGCAGGGATCTTTCTCCCCACGTGCTCGTGCCATGGGGACTCACATAGTGGTCCTGGGTATGGAAAGTGAGTGACGGCTACCACCGTCACTTTGAGTTGAGGCACTGCGGTTGTCAGGCAGATAGGTCATGGCGTGACATTTATTTAATTTCCTTCCATTTATTTAATATATTTTGTGCAGCTATGTAGACCCCATGGGAATCTTGATGCTAAAGCAGCTTGCCTGCGAGGTGCTAGAGGAAAAAAAGTGTTTTTCTGAAATGCATGTGATTAGAGTATTTGCATCGAGCACGGAGGCATTCCATAATTTTGCACTGCTTGATCCTGGGCACATGTAACAGGCACTCAGGGGCATATTTACAAAAAAATTGCCGTAGGGCAGAGCCACAAGTCTTTCTGCAGCGATGCCCTATGGCAATTTGAAAGGGCAGGAATGCACCGTATTTACGAGATACGGTGCATTCCTGTCCTTTCAACCAGCGCTTGTGCACAATTTGATGCCTAGCACCAATGCAGGCGCCTTCCTGAATAAAAACAATCCTAAGAGGCGATTTCCCCATTCTATGTTTTCTGCAGAATGCAGCACACATGGAAGGAGGTAAAAACGAGGAGAAATGAAACATTTCTCCTTGTTACTCCTGTCCTGGGGAGGTGTAAGGTTATGGCGCTGCCCAGGTTTACTTGATTTTTTAAATCTGGGGCAGCGTCAAAATCCATGGGTGTTGCATGGGAACGCCCACTGCAACGCCCATGGAACACCTCCTTGACATAGAGTAAGGCAACGCAGCTCTTTGCACTGCTTTATCGTACTCCATGTCTATGAGGCCATGTAAAGCCATGCAGGGTGGCTCTGCGTCGCCTCACAGATATGATTGAGAGGCCTGCGCCGCCGAAGCGTCAAAAAATGTGATGCTCCGGCGGCGCAGGCCTCTTGTACATAAGCTCTTTAGTTCTCAGTTTTCTTGTGGGAAGATTCGTCAGAAATGTATTGTTGAGGCCAGATTTGTCAATGTAGTAAGCTTTGGGCATAATGCAGAGGATTATAAATTGAATGCTTTATTTCAGGTGGAGCCAATCTAACTTTTTTCTGGAGCCGAGTGACTTATCTGATAACCAGGTTCCAGGTTTCGAATCGGTAACAGTCTGTTGATTGCTGCCTCAGCGAGTCCTAAGTACAGGCCATTATCATAGTCCAGTCTTGTTAGAGCACACGTTGAGACTATGTTGACATGCAGCACTTTAAGAAAGAAAAGGAGAAGTGTCCTTGGCAAGTGGTTGGTCAAAAAGCAGCTGCAGGTGACATCCCTGGTCATTTATAGAATGATTTTCATCAAGCCATACCCCCAGGATTTTACATTGGGAAGTGGTAGGGTGGGATCCTAGCGGTGTAGACCATTGTCTTGTTTGGTTTCCAAGAAGAAACTCAGTCTTGTTACTACTGAGATTTAAGATGGGCTCTCCCACCCACGCTTGGATGCCAGTCAAGCAAGTTGTTAGATTGGTAAGGAAATAAAGAGCGCCTTTATCCAGTTTCAGAAGATGCTGGGCTTTATCCACAAACAGGGCCACGGAGATGGTAAAAGGTAGTGGGAAGAATATAGACCTGTACGGCAGTCCCCACTTGGTTACGCTATGGTTTGATCTGTGTGGAGGCAAAAGCAATCCAGTCTTCCACTGTTCCGAATTCCCAAAGCTTTAAGTCTGCCTGGCAGGATGGTATGGTTCAGTGTATCAAAAGCAGCAGACAGGTCTAGCAGGAGAAGCCCTACAAGAGTCCCCTTTGCCTAAGGTTTTCCTCAAATCATTTGTGGCCAACAGCTAGGCAGATTCTGCACTTCTTCCCAAAGAAAACCCATGTTGCAAGGCATCATGAAAACAGATCAGACATGGGACAAAGGGCTGCTACATGCAAAAACCTTGAATGTCTGCCCACTTACAGACCCAAACATGAGACAATAATCAAACCATTCATACAGCACAGAAGCACCGCAACCATGTAAAAAAGTAAGGCACTATGAGCTATGGTCACTTTTAGGTCGAGCCTGAGCAGCGCATGTGTTGCTCTGCGAAACATGCTGTATTCAGGTAGGGACTTGAAGCTCCGCCCACTCTCCGCCCATATTTTTCATTGACTTGTGTCATTGTCCACTGTAAACTGCGGCTGTTCATTGGTCAATAGGCTTAGTAGTCCCTCCTTAGTACCGCTTTGTCTCATTTTGTAACCTCCCATGGTGACGCCCCGTGTCACGTGTGTTGTCACTCAGTAGGCTTTAATTACAGCCTCCGAGCACACTTTCTTTTAATTTTTATAGCACGAACGCATTTGCAATGCAATAGGTCTCGCATTTGCGAGAGTTTAAGCTATTGGCAGTGTAAATGGCAATGCCTTTTATTTATCTGTTTTAAAAACAACTAAAAAATAAAAGGCATTGCCATTTACAATGCCAATAGCTCAAACTCTTGTAACTGCGAAACCTATTGCATTTTAAATGCTTGTTTATATTCCTTCATCAACACCAGAATGACGCTTATTCCGATAAAAACATTATAACACTTAAACATAGCATAAAAATCAGATCCAAATAAAGAGTAATAAAAAATTATTTACAGCAAAATTAATTCATGAAAGAATTTGAGGCCTTATATATTTAGAATGCATGCGGTAAAAGTGGTCACAAGTTGCGCCCAAATATATTTGTATATTAGTATGAGGATTTTCTATTAGTATTAGTATTTTGCATTTTAGTATTTCATTTCAAATAACTTTATTTCGGTAAACAGGTGCCATAAAAGTATACAATAAGATGTCATATACAGTATAAATGACTAAAACATGAAAACGTTCGAATGAGCAGTGCAAACAATATAAAAGTTCCATAATAGGGCATATCATAATAACATTAGACGTATCACAAGGTACAGAAACGGGAGCAATTCATAAAACACAATTAAGGTAATAATTCCAAGGAGATAAGTATATCTCATAGGTATCTCCAACAATAAGACCCTAATGTGCAAAAAATAAGCAGGTCGGCCTCTGTTGTTGCTAAGGGGAAAGTGCCCTTCTTCTAATAAACCACATTCCACTCAGAAATTTGGCAACCGTGCAATTTTGGTATTAGCATTTTCTATTAGTATTAGTAGTTTGTATTTTAGTATTCGCAATTTCTATATTTGTATTTTGCAAGCTGTGGAGAATGGTTCGCAAAATACCGAATTGTAGAGGGTCTCAATTTGACCTACCTTATAAATATTAATAAAGTAGGTTGCAAATTGCGCCCCTCTATGATTCGCTGTAGAGAACAATTGGTTCTGTTGGGTAATACAATTGCTGTGATCAGTGTATTTACTACAAATGCAACGATGTAACTCAACTTATTCGCAACAAATGAAAAACGGTTTTCTTAAAAAAGGAAATGAAACCTTGTAATAGGAACATACCAGAGGAAGAAGATTTGTCTAAAACAAAGTTTTTTTATATACTTTTGTTATGTCTCGGAAATTGAATATGGCTGTCACAAACATAATTAAATTACGGTGATATAAGAGTGACTATTGTGAAAATGAGTGACATATGTTGACAAGTGAAGTCAGTGGAGCACTATATACTTGACATACATAAGTGACAAAGATAACTTTAATTCAAAATTTTTGTTCTGTCCCTTGATTTTTTACATGAATACAAGACCCAATGATAATTTTGAGATAGGGTCAAGGAGACTGTACGGACATATGTGACAATAACGTCGACGTTTCGACCCTGGAAACAGCACAGAATGATATGCGTCACAGCGGGTCTTCTTCAGGACTGTAACAAGGCGGGGTAGACAGCCACATAAACAGATAATCCAATCAATGGAGTTAGAAGGAGGTGGCGATCCTAATGAAACGAATCAATAGAGATCGAAGATCTGAAATCCTGCTGAAAGTCAGGACGTAGTGAGGATCCAAATATGGTATCCAAAGGTAGGGTAGATGCAAGAGAATTTTCCAGGAAGACGGCAGACGAAGCTGTTAGAGCTAAAGTATCCGACCTATTTTGGTGGCACTATTCAACAAGTGTAATCAACATCACGAGACTCCAACCAGCTGGTGGAAGTCGAGTGTCCGAGCCATTAATCTCACTTAGGACTCCAACCTGATGGTGGAGGTCTTCCACGACTTGAGCGTTTTTTCTTCACGATAAGAACCCTACCGGATGGTGAATGCCAAATGATTTGATCACTTACCCTACCTCTGGATACCATATTTGGATCCTCACTACGTCCTGACTTTCAGCAGGATTTCAGATCTTCGATCTCTATTGATTCTTTTCATTAGGATCGCCACCTCCTTCTAACTCCATTGATTGGATTATCCGTTTATGTGGCTGTCTACCCCGCCTTGTTACAGTCCTGAAGAAGACCCGCTGTGACGCTTATCATTCTGTGCTGTTTTCAGGGTCGAAACGTCGATGTTATTGTCACATATGTCCGTACAGTCTCCTTGACCCCATCTCAAAATTATCATTGGGTCTTGTATTCATGTAAAAAATCAAGGGACAGAACAGAAATTTTTAATTAAAGTTATCTTTGTCACTTATGTATGTCATGTATATAGTGCACCACTGACTTCACTTGTCACCATATGTCACTCATTTTCACAATAGTCACTCTTATATCGCCGTAATTTAATTGTGTTTGTGACAGCCATATTCAATTTCCGTGAAATAACAAAAGTACATAAAAAAACCTCTGTTTTTGACAAATCTTCTTCCTCTGGTGTGTTCCTATTACAAGGTTTCATTTCCTTTTTTAAGAAAACTGTTTTTCATTTGTTGCGAATAAGTTGGGTTACTTCGTTGCATTTGTATTAAATACACAGATCACAGCAATTGTATTACCCAACAGAACCAATTGTTTTCTATAGCATATATACCCAGGTTCTGAGAGACACAGGGTCACCCCATTAACTCTAATCCCCTATGATTCGCAGCCATATCAAACATAGTGGCCTGCTGGGGTCAGCAGACCACCAAGTCTGTGATTGTTTTGAAATAAAGCAATCATTTATTTATAAAAACGCAACCCGTTTTCCTTAAAGGAAATGCGTTTTTTTTTAAAAGTTTCTGAAATATTTTTTAGGAGTGGAGCGCGGTATACTTCTAAAAATGTTTTTGACAATATTCAAAAAGTGCAAGGGGCCCCCTAGGGGCCCCTTCCTGTTTGTGAATGGGTTACCACCTCTTTTGAGGCTTTAATAATCTGTCAATGTTTTGCGACCACAATTGCAGCCGTGAATCATTTATACATACCTTAAGGAATTGCAAATTGGAAGGGACACCCTAAACACGTCCATTCCAATTTGCCATTCAGTAAGTATTTGTAAACCTATTTTGAGATTTTCTAACGAGTTTCCAAATCAAGATTTAGGTTTTGTACATACCCAAAAGCCATTTTGTGGCCACAAAGGTTCTGAGTTTGCAAATCAGAGCTTTTGCCACCGCAAAATGGCATCTACACAAGGCCCCTATTTCACACTAACAGTCAACTAATTGTCCTGTGTGCATGATGTCATTCCATTGACGTCATGTTTCTATTACACTGTTAAACGCTGCTACTCCAGGTCTCCAGACTGGTTGTTTAATGTTGTGTCCATGGTGCTTCGTATAGGCAGGACCACTTGAATTATGCAGCAGGAGATGGCCAAATTATGCAGCACGGTCAAGTAAATTATCCATGAAAAGGCAAATTATGCAGCATAATGCAGCACATTTTGTAATAGTATTACTTCATTATTTCGTCATTTTTAAACTTGGTAACACTGTCTGGGCATTGGTTACACCCCATTAGTACCAGTTTAACACCAAAATATATCAATAAGCAACAGCATGCTGACCAGTCAAGCTTTGAAATGGGCCGTCCACCACGCTGGAACATGTGCCGCTCTATTCTTAGTAACTTTTGAACCGTTTGAGCTAGAAATAACTTTTTTTTTTTAAAAAGATCTGCAGATTATGTGTCAGAAGGTGGATTATGTGGTAAATGCGGTAAATCTATAATTACGCAAAAATCGCCACAGCCGCACAATTGCATAATTCCAGTAGCCTTGGGTACAGGTTACCTGCACTTCTCATTTTCCATTTCAAGCACTGGGTGAAACCAGCAAATGTTGCTTCTGTCGTCATAAATAAAGAATCCCTTAGCGATGTTCTTTTCCTGTGTCGAAGGGGTGCTGGTTGAAACCATTGCTAACCAGTATGCAGAGGAGAAGCTTGTTTCTCAGAAGTCCCGGTACTCTTTACTTGAATGTGTTGCACCTCTGCTGAGAAGTGCAGGAACTCTCCCTCTCAAAATAATAAGAAGTGCAGGTACTCAGTACCTGACAATACCTGCCCATTTAAAGCACTGGTTGCACCACCATAATCAAGTTGATGCTAATGGCAGGGTATCCAATGGGAGTTTAATATAGAATGATGACACATGAAGCTGTTTTATCCAGTTAAATGGATTATCCTCCACCTCAAGTAGTATAGTGACCAATATCATATTTGGACCTTTCAATAGAATCTTAATTTGTACTGTCCTGCAGAGGTTCTCCTTGTAGACAGGTGCATCAGACCGTAGGGGTCCTTTAGAGTCTAGCAGAGTGGGAGCACCACGGTATATGGGCACTGCTCCTGACTCACCAGACTTCCTGTTCTAGATCTCTATTTAGATTAGGTGGAAACATGACAATGCTCGTCCTGCCCTATTAGGGGTGGGGCAACCATCACTCATTTTGCCATGTACTACAGTACTAGGTAATAGGGAAAACGTACAATGGCTCCGCATGGGGGGAGAAACATTGTGGTGAATCAGAGCCATTGTTTCTTTATTTTTTGAAAACACGCTCTCTTTTGAGAGTTTAAAAAAAAACAACCAAAAAACTTTGCAGAGTGAGATGCAAGATCACGGTCCAGCTGTACTCCTTCCCAGTCCGCCTGGCCCCAGCTCAGCAGCAACAGGGGGGGTCCTCAGTGTCAGAGGCTGCACCTTCCTGATGGACCCTGAAAATCGACTTTGGGGGCTTGAGCTGCAATGGATGAGTACGGTGCCAGATGTGGGAATCTCAGCTGGGTAGCTGTGGCAACGGTTTGTAAGGCCGCGGCCCAGCTCGCCTCCTTCTACCCTACTGAGCCACAGCTCAGCAGCAGTATAGGACCCTTGGGGCAGCAGCTACCTCCCGGCAGGCCCACTGTGCCTTTGTAGCAGGGAGTGATGACGCTGACACAGAACTGCACATAGCGAGGGGGCGACTAACCACAAAAGGTCCTCCAGGAGGCAAAAATTAGATCCCCCCCTATCCCTTCACTTCCTGCATCATGGCCACACTCACCCTTATGAGTCTTCATTGCTAATGGAATATACGAAAGAGAAACAGTCACAGATCCTCTTTCCTTGTTCTCCACTGTTATGGGATAAACAAAACAAAAGACAGACACAGAACTCCTATGAAGGGATAATCACAAGACATAGAAGAAGAACCCCGATCCGGCAGCATCCATTGAAAGAGCGGACAGACCAGTCCCATCAGGAGGAGGATGATATCACCAAGGAAAGACTTAACACAGATTGGTCAATTAAAAAAAAGTTAACCAAATAAAAATTACAAACAAGTAACCGGCACACCAACCTGAGTAACGAATAGAGTGACGTCGCCGTCAGAAGAATTACCACCCATTTGCTCACGATTTTCAAGATTCTGCAAAGGCCACTTAAAAGGAACTTTATAGAAAATCATCTTTATTCAGTTTTTTCACCCAGCCTCCAAAGCTTTATTTATGCAAATCATCTAGCAAGTGGCATAATTACAGCTTCAGATCACAGTTTAAAGTGGCTGCATCATATATTTTTATTTTCTGGGAGTTTTACATAGCGCGAACTAGACCTGAAGGTATCATAACGCTTTACAAGAGCACCAGTTGCGTTACAGACAGACACATTCATTTTTGTTAGCCACAGGGAGATTAAGGGGTCGATTACGATGTCGGGCGGATCGCCACCGCCCGCATGGCGGTGGCGATCCGCCCGCCATTTTCGTCCGTCCGCCACCAAATTCCCCCCGCCATATTACCATGGCGGAGGGGACCCCGGCGGACGGAAAGACCGTCCGCATGTGTTCAGCCCGGCCGATCAGTCGACCGGGCGGAAAAGGGATTAATATGGTGGCGGTGTCTGCAAGACACCGCCATCCACATTATGATGCCGGCGGTGATGAGCCTTTCCATGGCGGCGTCGCCGCCATGGAAAGGCTCGCGGTCTTTGCTGTTGGGGGCCCGTTGCGGGCCCCCAGGGTGTTGGGGGGGTGGGGGCTGCACATGGGGGGTACCTATGGTACCCCCCTGCATCTGCATGCACAAGGTGGCAGGCACCGCGCGGTGCCTGTCACGTTGTGCATGCAGATGCACAACATGCATTTCCAGCACTGTGGTGTTGTGAGCACCGCCCGCCACAATGCTGGGAATGGGGGATGCCACCGCCACCGTGGCGGTGGCATCCTAATCACATGTGCGGGACCGCTGCACACATAGCGGGCGGTCCCATTTACCGGGGCGATGGCGGGCGGACAAAGTCCGCCCGCATCATAATCGGCCCCTAAGTGATTTGCCCAGAATCGCAGGATGTTGAGCGTCCCTGCCGTGACTCGAACCCAGTTCCCCAGCTTCGAGGTCAACCGCCCTAGCCTCTCCTCAATTGGCACTTGAAAGCACGTACTGATAAAGGGAAAGACTGGCTCAAAGTCATTGTCCTCATTTCATACCAGCTGGGACACCAAAATACTAAAAGGCAAAAAACATAATTCATACTCATTAAGGGACACCTTCCTGCACATAAGCAATCAATGGCGTTTTGCTGTTTCTATGTGTGTTGCACAATGCAGCATACTAAGAAATGGCAAAAACGAGGAGAAATAAAGCATTTCTCTTTGTTTCGCCATGTTAAGACCAGGTTTTCCCTGGTCTTAATTTTGGCGCTGCCTCCTATTTACACCACCCTTGTAAATATGGGGCAGTGTCAAAATCAATGGGTGTTGCGGCGGAACGCCCACCGCAACACCCATTGCCCACCCCTTTCACGCTTTGGGGCTCAATACGATGTCGGGCGGCAAGGTTCCGCCCGACAGTCAGAATCTTTCCGACCGCGTCGGAGCCCTTCCGACCGACTCGGTCGGTTTACAGTCCCACCACCCGATTACGATGTTCGCGGTTGGAGCGCAAACCGGCCGTTCATTCCAACTCTGTTCCGACCGACTCACAAAGTATTCCTGTCGGTCGGAACCGCACCGTAACCCCCTATGGACGGCGTTTCCGCCGACGGGATTACGATGTCGGTTTCCAACAGCCTTTCCGTGCCGGCCTTTCTGACACAGAAAGGCCGTCGGAAAGTGACTTTG
The DNA here is from genome assembly GCA_963921515.1 of Calotriton arnoldi. Classification (NCBI taxonomy): domain Eukaryota; kingdom Metazoa; phylum Chordata; class Amphibia; order Caudata; family Salamandridae; genus Calotriton; species Calotriton arnoldi. Next base: position 96,317 of record CAWUFW010009273.1, read on the forward strand.
GTGGGCCCCTGGCAGGGCCCCCTAGCCCCCACGGCCTACGATTGGTGGCCGAGGGGGTACCTATGGAATCCCCCTGTAAACCCCTGAACTGTGTGGCAGGCACCATGCAGGGTTTTACATACACACACCCCATTTCCCCATAGGAGCCTGTGTTATGGCCGGTTCTCAGGCATAACATGAGCTCCCATGGGAAACAATGGGAATCTGACAGAACAGTGTTCGGTCGCATCGTAATCCGGCAGTCGGAATCGCCGACCGCAAGTCGGTCGGTCCCGAGTCCGAGATGGTGTCGGGCGGAGGCTTTCCACCCGGCATCGTAATGAGCCCCTAAGTGTAGCATGAAAGGGGGCCTTATTTACAAGGCGGCGTTAAGCCACATTAAGTGGTTTAACGCCACCTTGTAAATAAGGTGAAGCTTGTATCGCCACAGGAACGTCTTTAAAAGTGATGTTCCTGTGGCGATAAGGGTGTGAAAATATTCCCCTCATATATAGTATTCCCACTCTAGTTTAAGCAGTAGTAGGGAAAGTGTTGGTCTTCAAAAAAATTACATATATGAATTTAGGGCCCATTAATTAACTATTTCTGAACACTTAGGGGTCGATTCCGATTCGGGCCGGAAAAAGCACCGACCGAATCGGATCCGGAAAAAATACCGACCGACACGTACCCGTGGCGCCCGACACGCCAAGTACGATGCAAGGCGCGAAAAATCCGACCGACACGTAACGAAACCAAGTCGACCGACCGAGCCGCACGGAAAACAGCAATCCGGCCGGAAAAACACGCGAATCCAACCGACCGACACGCACCCGGAACAAATCCGACCAAAACGTACACGCTAACTCCAAACCGCTAAGTACGATGCAAGGCGCGAAAACCACGAGCGAGTCGGACGGAGGACAAGCCGGACGACCGACACGCATACAAAACCGAGCCGAAGCAACACAATACACCGCGACCGACGCGTACGCAGCATAGAAAACTGCACAAACACAGCGTGAACAAAACGGAGAACACCGTACGAGACCAATGCAGGGTCCGACTCGGTCACAAGAACGTTTCCAACATACACAAACAGCACAAAGGAAAAATCACCCAAAAAAGGCCAAACAAGCAATTACCAAGCCAATAAATACTGGGGGGTGGAGACAGAGAACAAAGACACACCCACAACTCCACCTATATAAAGGACACAAATCACTACCATGAGCCTTTGCAAATGCCATTCCACTGCCAGCACCCAAGAGAAAGCAACCACACACCCACAGCTCATCCCTCACACAAGCCACACACCATCAGCACACCAACAAATACCTACCTCACATACACCCAGCAAAACACACACTCACACACCCTCACCTGCACACCAACACACACATCACTCACCATCACCACCCATCACCATGCCCCCCAAGAAGAATCACAAGTTCCTAGATTGTGAATTGGAAGTCCTGGTAGACGAGATCCTCAGGGTAGAGCCACAGCTGTTTGGCACATTGGTCCAACAGACCCCCATGTCGCAGAAAACCAAGATGTGGGAGAGGATCATCAACAGGGTGAACGCACAATCACCATGTCTGCGCACAAAGACCGACATCCAGAACAGGTGGTATGACGTGCGCAGGAGGGTCCGGGAGCTGCTCAAGAAAGACTACCTCATCAGCCAATACACCGGCAGTGGCCCTCCTGCCAAGCCAGTATACCTCAGGCCCTGGGAGGAGAAGGTGCGGGCCATCCTTCCGCCAGTGAGCGTATATGGACTAGAGAACATCCCAGAGCCTGGTGAGTACACAACAAATGTACACAATTTTCTGACACAAAACACACACACATCACTGTCAAGGGGAGAGTCAAACCATGCACTCATAGCAATTACACAGCAACCAGAACAGAATCATCCCAAAATGTGTATGTCAGTCAGATAAACACAACACATGCCATCAAAAAAGTTACATCCAACCGTGCCATCACATGTACAAACACAACTACAACTACAGCTAGGCAGTGGCACAAATAGAACTAACAAACACATCCAGACATGTAGCCACCACAACAACACCAACACACAGTGAAGACCACTCAAAGGAAGGAATTCTGTGTATGCTGGCCAAGTCTGTGTAGCCAATAGCATCATGGGAGTCGCAGTCACACATATTGCCCCCCCACAACTGTCCCATCAACACCACCATGAACCATGCGCACATCACAGGGAGTGGAGAAGGACTCACAAGATGGCTGACACTGGCTACTGCTGTGGGGAGCACAAGGCCCTGCTGGCAACTGTGCACCAACAAACAGCAGGACACCACTGACTGACATCCTGAGAGACAACTTCCACTCCCTGCAATGCAAGCACAGTCCATGGTGGGATAACTGACTGGCTGGCTGGGTGGGAAGGAGGACTTGCAGCACTAACCATAGTCACAAGCACCTCCCCTCACACACACCCCAACACAAACTCCACAGTACCCACCTGGTAGAATGCAATGCCCCCCATCCTAACACAAGATCCCACAAAGAACCACCACCCTGGGTTATGTTGTGTGAAGCACAGGGACACTCTTGGGACTCTTAGCCAAACAACTGCCAGGACAACACTCCCAGCCATCCTGTCAGCACAGCCAGCCCACCCCACAGGGAAGCAGAGTCAAAAGGAAGGAAGCATGGGCATGCTGGGAAGGGGGTGGAGGCAATAGCATGATGGGAGTCGTAGTCACAGACATTGCTCAGCCTCACAACTGGCCCATCAACACCACCCTGAACCATGCTCACATCACAGGGAGTGGAGAAGGACTCACAAGATGGCTGACACTGGCTACTGCTGTGGGGAGCACAAGGCCCTGCTGGCAACTGTGCACCAACAAACAGCAGGACACCATTGACTGACATCCTGAGAGACAACTTACACTCCCTGCAATGCAAGCACGTTCCATGGTGGGATATCTGGCTGGCTGGGTGGGAAGGGGGACTTGCAGCACTGACTATAGTCACCAGCACCTCCCCTCACACCCCCCCAACACAAACTCCACAGTACCCACCTGGTAGAATGCAATGCCCTCCATCCTAACACAAGATCCCACAAAGCACCACCACCCTGGGTTATGTTGTGTGAAGCACAGGGACACTCTTGGGACTCTTAGCCAAACAACTGCCAGGACAACACTCCCAGCCATCCTGTCAGCACAGCCAGCCCACCCCACAGGGAAGCAGAGTCAAAAGGAAGGAAGCATGGGCATGCTGGGAAGGGGGTGGAGGCAATAGCATGATGGGAGTCGTAGTCACAGACATTGCTCAGCCTCACAACTGGCCCATCAACACCACCCTGAACCATGCTCACATCACAGGGAGTGGAGAAGGACTCACAAGATGGCTGACACTGGCTACTGCTGTGGGGAGCACAAGGCCCTGCTGCCAACTGTGCACCAACAAACAGCAGGACACCACTGACTGACATCCTGAGAGACAACTTACACTCCCTGCAATGCAAGCACGTTCCATGGTGGGATATCTGGCTGGCTGGGTGGGAAGGGGGACTTGCAGCACTGACTATAGTCACCAGCACCTCCCCTCACACCCCCCCAACACAAACTCCACAGTACCCACCTGGTAGAATGCAATGCCCTCCATCCTAACACAAGATCCCACAAAGCACCACCACCCTGGGTTATGTTGTGTGAAGCACAGGGACACTCTTGGGACTCTTAGCCAAACAACTGCCAGGACAACACTCCCAGCCATCCTGTCAGCACAGCCAGCCCACCCCACAGGGAAGCAGAGTCAAAAGGAAGGAAGCATGGGCATGCTGGGAAGGGGGTGGAGGCAATAGCATGATGGGAGTCGTAGTCACAGACATTGCTCAGCCTCACAACTGGCCCATCAACACCACCCTGAACCATGCTCACATCACAGGGAGTGGAGAAGGACTCACAAGATGGCTGACACTGGCTACTGTTGTGGGGAGCACAAGGCCCTGCTGCCAACTGTGCACCAACAAACAGCAGGACACCACTGACTGACATCCTGAGAGACAACTTCCACTCCCTGCAATGCAAGCACGTTCCATGGTGGGATATCTGGCTGGCTGGGTGGGAAGGGGGACTTGCAGCACTGACTATAGTCACCAGCACCTCCCCTCACACCCCCCAACACAAACTCCACAGTACCCACCTGGTAGAATGCAATGCCCTCCATCCTAACACAAGATCCCACAAAGCACCACCACCCTGGGTCATGTTGTGTGAAGCACAGGGACACTCTTGGGACTCTTAGCCAAACAACTGCCAGGACAACACTCCCAGCCATCCTGTCAGCACAGCCAGCCCAACCCACAGGGAAGCAGAGTCAAAGGGAAGGAAGCATGGGCATGCTGGGAAGGGGGAGGAGGCAATAGCATGATGGGAGTCGTAGTCACAGCCCTACATCCCCCACCACATGGCCCAGCAAGCTCACACTCACGCATGCACATCCCACAGAGAGTGGAAAGGCCCATCAAAGATGTCTGACACTGTTGCTGTGTCGTGGGGAGCACAAGGGCATGCTGGGTACTGCACACCAACCAACAGCAGGACACCACTGTCAGCCATCTTGCCATTGCCCTCACACCCACACCCACTGAACTCCACACAAAAGCAAGTAAGTATGGGAATGCTGGCAAGTGGGGTGGAGGCAATGGCATGATGGGAGTCGTAGTCACAGACATAGCTCACCCCCACAACTGTCCCATCAACACCACCCTGAACCATGCTCACATCACAGGGAGTGGAGAAGGACTCACGAGATGGCTGACACTGGCTACTGCTGTGGGGAGCACAAGGCCCTGCTGGCAACTGTGCACCAACAAACAGCAGGACACCACTGACTGACATCCTGAGAGACAACTTACACTCCCTGCAATGCAAGCACGTTCCATGGTGGGATATCTGGCTGGCTGGGTGGGAAGGGGGACTTGCAGCACTGACTATAGTCACCAGCACCTCCCCTCACACCCCCCCAACACAAACTCCACAGTACCCACCTGGTAGAATGCAATGCCCTCCATCCTAACACAAGATCCCACAAAGCACCACCACCCTGGGTTATGTTGTGTGAAGCACAGGGACACTCTTGGGACTCTTAGCCAAACAACTGCCAGGATAACACTCCCAGCCATCCTGTCAGCACAGCCAGCCCGTCAAAAGGAAGGAAGCATGGGCATGCTGGGAAGGGGGGTGGAGGCAATAGCATGATGGGAGTCGTAGTCACAGACATTGCTCAGCCTCACAACTGGCCCATCAACACCACCCTGAACCATGCTCACATCACAGGGAGTGGAGAAGGACTCACAAAATGGCTGACACTGGCTACTGCTGTGGGGAGCACAAGGCCCTGCTGCCAACTGTGCACCAACAAACAGCAGGACACCACTGACTGACATCCTGAGAGACAACTTACACTCCCTGCAATGCAAGCACGTTCCATGGTGGGATAACTGACTGGCTGGCTGGGTGGGAAGGAGGTCCGGCTGTCAACCAAACACAAGCAATGCAGACCATGTTCACACCCCAGAAAATACATAGAAATGCCCAAATAATGCAGGACAATGTGCCACACCAATATCAACCCCTGACTGTGACGACTTAGGACAATGCAATGTACAGGCCCGCACCCAGAGGCACAGTCACAACTGTCATGTGTGTCAACCATTGATGCCTGCAGAAACATGACATACATTGTTTGTGTCTCCCAAAAACAGGTGATGATGGGGACACAGCAGCAGACGCTGAGGAGTCCCAGTCCCAGGCTCAAGAGGATGCCGAGCTCACTGGCGTCGTACAGCCTCTGTCCTCCTCGGACGATGAAGAACAACCTGGCACATCCGGTGCAAGTCAACATGCAGCACCAGCAGGACCACCAGCTGCAGCACCAGCAGGACCACCAGCTGCACCCCTGCACCCACCCCTACAACGACTGTCACCACAAATACCATCCCTGCCGACATGGACAGAATAAGGAGCAACACCAGCACAGTGACCCTGGACCAACCTGGGGCCATGGACACCACCACCACCACCAACCCCCAAGGTGGACCAGGGTTATCTGTGCGTGCCACTGCACACACTGCACATGTCAGCAGGGGTGGTGGGAGGGTGGGAGACAGAGGTCGCTGCTTGCAGACGTTGCTGGTGTGCATGACGACCCACAACTGGTACGCATAGCTGATGCGTACCAGTCCAGCACCGGAGAGCTCAGCCAGGTAGTGGGGCTCCTCAGAGACATTAAACAGCAGCAGGCTGCCCATCATGCCCGCTTGGACTCCCACATGTCCCACGTGGAGTCACACATGTCCCGTGTGGACTCACACATGTCCCGCGTGGAGTCCAAGTGGGATGCACTGCATGAGATGACGGCGGTGCACAGGGACATTTTACAATGCCTCCGCCAGATGAACAGCAACCAGTCCACACCTCCCTGTGTGCCAACAACATCTGGTGCCGAACAAACTGCAACTGCCACAGGGAGGGAGGAGGACTCTGGCGGAGAGTCCCCTGCACCGCAGCAGCCTGCACTTGAGGGCCCCCCCCAAGAAGAGGGGTTGTCCGAGGAGGGAAAAGTGAGAGGCCGATGGCCAAGCGCAACTCCCAGGAAGCCTGAACCTGTTCTGGATGTTCGCCTTTGTGCACAGACTGTTCACCCTGTTGACGGCAACACTACTCCCACACATTGCATGGGGAGTACAAGTTGGACCAATGTGTCAGACAACTGTGGCCCCGATACTGGGGATCCTGTCTACCCGGACTTTCAATTCACCTAGGAACTTGGGATTGCAAGATTCATGTACAGCACAACCCATCCTATGCACTATTAACACAAATGTATTACAATAAACACAATAATACACCATACTTGCCTCTGTCGTGATTCCAACGTGGGTGCTGTTATGGGTATGATGAACTGCAAAATTACACTGTGTATGCGAACTGCAACAGCAAGGACAACACAGGCATGTGAGTACAGGCAACGTGACACACATGAGGGAGACACACCACCAGGGCTACACGACACATACACACCTAGGCCATCTGACTCATTGCCTACACTGATGTTGCCAGGGAAGACGGTGCAATGCACAGACACCACACCCATTCCCAGTTGTAGTCAAGTAGCCCACTGGTGCAGTAAGCAAATGGCAGTCAAATGTGTGACCACAGACAACGCACATCACAAAGTGAAGCACAGGTTTATTACACAGTTGCAACATGCCGTAACCACTACAGATGCAAGGTAACCCCACCTGGTAGCGGGCACACAGTCAACAACTGTAGACGGAAGGAAGTCCATGGGTGTGGCGCACATCACCTGTAGGGACACAACAGCTACCAGCCTGGATGTGCAATCACGTCGTCGGTGGACACAGTTGACCAAACTAATCTGAAAGTACCCTGTGCAGGACAGAAATGACACACAGTCAAAAGCAATGGAGTACAGGACAGAACAGCAAAACTCATGCACAATACATGTTACAAGATACCCACCCAGAACCAAGTTAGCATGTCAACACTGTTGGGGAGTACAGCCCACCTGTCACCACACATCGCAACACACATCCAGTCAAGTAGCCCATGGACACACTCCAACAGCACCAGAGCACCACCCACACATCATGCCAACTCACATCATTGACATGACACCTCAGGATACTCACATTCAGCTAAAGAAGTTGGTGATGAGCTGTGTGCGGACATCACCATCATCATCATCGTCACTGGCATCGTGGTCCAGGCCAGGATCCTCCACAGGTGGCGGATGTTGGTCATTGTCATCCTGGATGAGAGGCAACTCCTTCCGCACTGCCAGGTTGTGGAGCATGCAGCAGACGATGATAATCTTGCACACTTTCGCAGGGGCATATGGGAGGGACCCTCCGGTCTTGTCCAGGCAGCGGAAGCGGCTCTTCAGGAGACCAAAGGTCCGCTCAATCACTCTCCTGGTCCGACCATGTGCCTCATTGTAGCGCATCTGGGCAGGTGTCACAGGGTTCCTGAGGGGTGTCAGCAACCACGGCATGTTGGGGTATCCCGAGTCACCTACGGACAGACAAATGCACATTAGCTGACTTGGAAAAGTGGGCGGAATACTACAGATCAGATCACACACAATGGCACAAAGTCAGTACACACCGACAAGCCAGGCACGCTGGTTCTGCATCTGTGCCATCATCCTGGGGATGCGACTACTCCTCATCACAAAGGCATCGTGTGCTGAACCCGGGAAACGGGCACACACGTGTGTGATGGTCATGTCTGCAAGACACACCACCAGTGCATTGACCGAGTGGTAGTGCTTGCGGTTCCTGTAGGCCTGCTCCTGGGCCTGTGGTGGTACCAAAGCCACATGTGTCCCATCAATGGAGCCAATTACATGCGGCATCCTCCCCAGGGCATAAAAGTCACTCTTCACGTCAGTGAGTCGTCGCAGTCTAGGGAAATAGATGTACCGGTTCAGGAAGAGCAACATTGCCGCCAAAACATCGCGGAGCACACGGCTGAACATGGTCTGTGACATCCCACCAGCAGTCGCCACAGTATGTTGGAAGGTACCGGTGGCAAAGAAGTGTAGGGCTGCCATCACCTTCACCTTGGGGGTCAGCGCTGTAGGATACGGCCGGCCAGGCTGCAAATGTGGGGACAACTGCACTGCCAAATCCTCAATCAGCTGCCTGGTGAAGCGGTACCGTCGGATGCTGTCCCGTTCCACCATCGTTGCCAGGTCTGGGAATGGCCGATGGACAGCAGGAGCCCTGCAGTGCAGAGGAGAAGTAAGCAAGATTGTCAGTCACCCCACATATGCGGCATTGAACACACTCAAGATCCCAACATACATCATTATGAGGCACACCTACATGAAGTGTGCAGTACCGGAAGGACATGTATGGTACGTACATGGCCAACATCTGTCAACACGGTCCTACAGGTGGCATCAATTTGTCCCAGGTTGGCCCATTGGATATCATGATGCCGTGTCACAGTTCCCATCTCCTGCTGCCGTGTCACAATCACCCCCCACAGTGACATGTGAGGACAGATGTGCCCCAGGCACCACAGCTCAATGACAGGTACATTCCCAGGGACCCTGTAATGCCACATGGACACTGGCATCACATGGAGTATCATGTGTACACCACAGCAAAACAAACATGATCCCCACAGGTAGTGGCCCCACTTGCCACGGCAGGACAGACATGGACGTCTGTGACACACACGCACAACATCAGAGTCCATGCACACACAACGTGGATGTGGAGACTGTCTCCCATTGTGCACATGAAATCAGAGACATTGTAAACACTACATGCACAAAGACTGTGGAGGTCCATCACTATTGTGCCACTGGGACACCCTGGCTCAAACATACCGTCCCACATGGGACTCACGGGGTATGTGACATGACATACACAAACACCACTGTGAAATGTGACCATGGCACATGCACAGATATGAACAGTTGCACATCACAGTGGTCACGTACACGTAACACCCAGGATCCTGTCCCCATGAACACGTGCACAGCCTGGGGGTGGCTGCCCACAGGTGACACCCACAGGACAACATGTACACCAACATACACACAATAGGAAATGCAGCCTTACATGCCTTATGATAAGGTTTGGACAGGCTGTCGTGATGTAGGTGTGCCCCTCACTCCCTGGGAGCTATCTGTGGCTGGCATATGTCCATCTGAGACAGGCATGCTGACATATGCCAGTCACATGTACAGTGATGCGTTGTACTGCAATGGACCGATCGGTGCCTCCGGCCGGCCCATTGCTTTCAATGTGTGCGGGTACGCGTTGTACCCCTGTGCGCGTTGTACTGCAATGGACCGATCGGTGCCTCCGGCCGGCCCATTGCTTTCAATGTGTGCGGGTACGCGTTGTACCCCTGTGCGCGTTGTACTGCAATGGACCGATCGGTGCCTCCGGCCGGCCCATTGCTTTCAATGTGTGCGGGTACGCGTTGTACCCCTGTGCGCGTTGAACTGCAATGGACCGATCGGTGCCTCCGGCCGGCCCATTGCTTTCAATGTGTGCGGGTACGCGTTGTACCCCTGTGCGCGTTGAACTGCAATGGACCGATCGGTGCCTCCGGCCGGCCCATTGCTTTCAATGTGTGCGGGTACGCGTTGTACCCCTGTGCGCGTTGAACTGCAATGGACCGATCGGTGCCTCCGGCCGGCCCATTGCTTTCAATGTGTGCGGGTACGCGTTGTACCCCTGTGCGCGTTGAACTGCAATGGACCGATCGGTGCCTCCGGCCGGCCCATTGCTTTCAATGTGTGCGGGTACGCGTTGTACCCCTGTGCGCGTTGAACTGCAATGGACCGATCGGTGCCTCCGGCCGGTCCATTGCTTTCAATGTGTGCGGGTACGCGTTGTACCCCTGTGCGCGTTGAACTGCAATGGACCGATCGGTGCGCACCCATTGACAATGGGCTTGCCTGGCAACGGACGCGTTTTCGAATTTTGAACGAGTCGGTTGCTGGAAAATCAGTTGGTCACCCACAACAATGTTGCAAAATCATGTATGTCATGAAGTTGAAGATTTGAAGGATGCTGTGGGCGTGTTTTGGTGCTGCTATTCCATGGATTGGCCAGATTCAGAAGATGCAAACGACTTGGACCTATCACTTTGGACACAAGGGACAGTATCTGCCTCTCCAGCACATATATATTGCTGGCTGTTCCCCTGAGAGCCCACTTGCCTGCACTACATGCTCCAAGACGACATCTGCCACTGCACTGCTGCTGTCTCTGCCCCTCTGGACCCTGCAATGGCACGTACTGTGGAGAGAGCCCCAGCCTTCAGCCTTGAAGAGAACCAGGCCCTGCTGGACAGCCTACTTCCACAGTACAGCAAGCTGTATGGGACACCAGGGGAGCAGGTGAGTGTCCTGTGCACTGCCTTTCTGAATGTGCATTTTGTCTGACTAGCAAGGCTGAGAGTCTGCACGCCACTGGCTAGCAGGCTCACTGAGTAGTTGTCACCCCCCATAGTGTGTAGTGACTTGCACTGGACAGGTATGGTGCAGTGACAGTGCTTCTGAACAGGGTTTTACTCCCCATGCAATGATACCATGTAGTGACTTCTGGAAAACTGTCCATGGGCAGCCGTGCACTGCCTGTGTACACCATGTGCCCCTGTGATTGCGACATGTATATGCAACTGTGTCATGCACGGATATGTTGCATGTGTAGTAATGGCCTTATCACTTTGTCATCCTGACAGGCTTCTGCCCATCGGAAGCAGGAGATCTGGAAGGACATCGTCCGGGCTGTCCGGTCCGTGGGGGTCTACAAGCGCCGGATCCGCAACTGCCAAAAGAGGTGGCAGGACCTTCGGGGCTGGACCCGGAGGATTGCACGGGTCCAGCTGAAGCTGTCGCCTCCTCGCAGGAGGGGCGGAACACGGACCCTGACCCCCACATGCTCAGGATCCTGGCGGTGGTCTTTCCAGACCTGGATGGGCAGCTGAAGGCCAGAGAGCAGCAAGGAGGGGGTGAGTCAAAGACTGCACTGTGAACTCTGTCTAACATGCTATGTGCCCTCCTCGGGCCTGGTTAAACTGCCACAGTACAGCAGTCATTTTGTCCAGGAGCCATGTCCCTCTATTGTGCACTGCCCACTCCTCATCTGATACCCAGGTGTGGCCCTTACATGCAGGGAATTCTGTCACTTAGGTCTGTGTCCTTGCAGTTTGCTTGACTCAAGGTGGGAGACAGCATCTGTTTCCCTGACTCTGTGGTGGGCATCATGGGTGGGTCCATTGCTTACACAATGCCTGTATTCTGACATGTATTCAGCGTGTTACTTTGATCTGTGGTCCAATTGCTGAGCTGATCCACCACATGTGGCTGGGGTCTCTGGCACACACCCATGCTGCGGGTGGGAACAATGTTTGGGCCCCAGGAGTATGTATATGACGTGTGTCACACATACTTAGCCAGCTGCCTACAGTCCAGGGCTCATCCCTCATTCATGTGGGGCTGGACAGTCATGCCTACTCCAGGCCATACAATACACTCTGTACTCCCACTCCCGTGTATCAGCTGACACATTGTGCGCAGTGATTTGACCCCTCAGGTGTCTGCCTCTGTGTCAGTGTGCTGTGGATTAGTCGCCAGGACTGCTGTGGAGTTTCTTGGTAGGGGCTCAGCATGCCACTGGAGATGTGACCATAGGAGACGATACTTGTGTGTCACATAGGTGTCTGATCAGCTGCCCATGCAGACTGGGGCATGTGAATGTGAAGTTCAGGCAGCTGTTCCCCATTCACAGCAGAGTGTGAGGGGCTCAGGTTCAGAGGGTAGTGTCACAGGTCTCCCATATGTCCAATAGGTATGATCTGGACAGATGAGGGTTGAGAGGATGTGTTGTGGGGGGGATGTACATGTGCACTTGTGCAGCTCCAGGACTTGCATTCCCCATGACCTACTATTGTGACACAGTGCAGAGGGTTGTTGTCTGGCTGCAAAGTCATACATCACTGAGACAGTGATGTATGACTTTGCAGTCATGCCTCCGCCATGGCATGTGTCTACTGATTGGTGAGCCTGCAGGGGAGTGACATGTGCTACATGCACACCATAGTGGCGCTGGCTATCAGGACATGGGTGCATCATGGTGTCTGTCGCTGGTATGCATCACATGCATTTCCTATTTGACTCTGGGCATCCCTTTCATCCGGAAACCTGTACTGACTCAGTGGCAAGAGCTGTGATGTGTGCATGTCCACATGCCACACCGTGTCCTCTGCACTGTCCAACTACTGTGTACTTGGTGCATGTGTCCACACTGGGGTGTTGCAATCCAACAGACACCAGACAGATGGGTGCAAGGCCATGTGGGATGTGAGTGCCATGCTTGGCATCAGACTGTCAATTGGCTTCTCCTGTTCAGTTAGGGCACTTTTAGCAATGTACAACTAATGATGCCAGGGCTTGCTCTGTGATGTGCTGTGCTCACAGTGGTGGGTGCGTTTTGTGCAGGTGACTGATGTCTGTCTGTTTCCCCATTGTTTGCAGATACATCCACGGCCACGGAAGGGGACAGCTCCACGGACCAGGAGGAGCCAGAGAGCCAGACTGGGTCAGCAGCCGAGGAGTGGTCGGAGGGACCCAGTGGCACGGAGGGCGAGGGGAGCCACACCGAGGAGTCCTCAGCAGCATCCACCTCAGCTGAGGACCAGAGCAACTCGGAGGATGACTCCCTTGTGGAGGCGGGTGTCAGCAGCCACCACACCCCAGCTAGTGTTGCTGTCCCCGCCACCACCAGCACACCACCGCCCTCCCATCGGCTCCCATTCCCCAGGTCCGTGGAGGCTCCCATGTCCGGGAGCGTGTCTCCTTTGGGCCAGGCACCGCAGCCCCTGCCCCTGTGTCCCCTGCTGCCCTGAGTGAGGAGTCTGTGTACCTCCTTCGCCAGCTCCATGTAGGCCAGACAGCCATGCTGAGCGTCCTCCATGCGCACACACCGCTGTTGACTCAGCTGGTGTCGTTCATGGAGGGCATCTCATCGGGCATGTCTGACCTACAGAGGGGCAATAGGTCCATGGACTCCTCCCTGACGGCAGCAGTGTCCCTCCTCAAACGGTCCCTCACCCCTCCTGCCTCTGCTCCATCCACACTCCCCAGCACCTTACCCATCCCAAGCACACACACACCGGCACAGGCACACACCAGCACACACACATCCAGCACACTGACACACACGCCAATGACAAAACGCACACGCACGCACATTCAGGGGACTGAAGCCAGACTCACAGGGGATGGGGCCCTGGAACACACACACGCATCCACATGCACTGCGCAGTCCTCAGTTCCCTCTCCCTCCAAAGCACCCTCCCTTGCCTCACCTGCAACCCCAAAGTCACAGCAGCTCTTCCTCTGTGACCTCGGCCTCTTCCCCACCGATGAAGCTGCTCCAGCATCCCGGGGGAAGAGGAAGCCCACCCACACGGAGCAGAGTGCCCCTCGCCCCCGGACACCCTCCCCCAGGCGCAGACGGACTGAGGCCCCCACCCGCAAGTCCCCACGGAGTCCTAAGAGCAAGACCCCGCCACCGCCCTGCAGCTCAAGCACCAAGTCTCCTTCCTCCATCCCTCAGGCCCCCACTCCACAGGTGCCCTTCCCCCACCCACAGATATACCATCCCCAAGAGGCTCCGGCCTTCTCCCCCTGCCACTTGCTCTCCCAGCACCACACCCCCGCTGCGCTTGTCTGTGCCACTGATGTGGTGAGGGTGTCCTCCCCCTCTGTCCAACCCACCTTGCCTGTTCCCCATTCTCCTCCCCTGGAGGTAGGCACTGCAGTGGAGTCCACTACCGCCCTGTCTGACTTGGGCACTGCAGTGGCGGACCTGTCCACTCCATCTGCAGGGTCCACTGCAGTTGTGCCGGCACCCACGACATCTGAGTCATGCCCCCAGTTGTGCCGGCACACACCATGTCAGACACCTCCACTGCAGTTGTCAGTGGCTCTCCAGCACCCACCACCCCTTCCCTGACTCCCCCTGGTGAGCCCTGATCCTGTCCCTGCGGTGCCTGGCCTGCCCCCCGGTTGCCCCTCCTAGTGGATTGTCCCTGGTTTTGTGCAGGCATGCGTAGGGTGACATCTGCCAGTGTCACCCTGTTTGAACTTTGACAATGGACTGGCCATTGGCCTTTGCTCTTTTTTCTGGACGTCGTTTTCATTCAACACATATGCTGAATAAAGCAACTTTCTTTTCTCTAGTGCTCATGCTTCAGATGTACATGTTGTTGGTGCTGCTAACCATGCCCTTGCTGCAGTGATGGTGATATCTGGTCTCATGATTATGAAGTGTTACTGTGCAGGAACCCATGTGGTCCAGGGGGAATGTGTCCTATCATGTGGTGTATCCATGTCATCCATAGCAGCATCTGAGGGTGTCATGTGTTCAGTATTTGGCAATGGGATTTCCTACTTACATTAGCAATTTCATATCTGTGGCTTCCACCCCTGCACATCTGTTGTGCCTTCCATTGTTGGATTTGTCTACTTCCCTGACCGTGTTGCCATCTCCACTGGACATGCAGGTTTGGGCATCAATGGGGAAGGACTCATCCGTGTAGTCAGTGCAACATTGCTATACAAGTGTGTTGGATCTGTGCTGATGATTCCGTTGGCACATCCATGACCAGGCTGATGTGACGGGAGCCCTCATTTGGTGCTAATTGTTGATTGTGTGACCAAGTGCTCAGCTGACATGATGGGGCCCTACTGAGGCAACATATGGCACAGCTTTCATCACACAGGAGTGGAGTCCCCTCATGGCAGTGTGTACACGTGTGACATTGCCTGCGCCCAAGGTGTGTGTTGTATGTGCATGTCTGTGTGTTCACTTCCATTTATCTGCGCATACTGTGATCCCTAGTGTTGTACCTGTTTGTGATGCTTGCTGACTTGAGCTATGTTCCCCCAAAGTCTTCTCCCTGTGTTCTCTGTGATGTGGGTGCATGGCACATTACTGGTCATCAGGGTGTCACCCATAGGTGTGTTTGCTGTCAGGGCTGAGTTTGTGTGCAGACGCAGATGGGTCACAGTCAGGTTTCCCCTTGGCACTTGTTGTTTGCCCCTGTCATGTGATTTTCAGTTCGTGTTATCTTTAAGTTATTGTGAGACGTTGTGTGTGTGACTGCTGGCACTCCTCAGGGTCCGGGCTGCGATGTTGGTTGTTGTCTATGTGTGTTCTTTGTGGGTGACCTTGGCTTCTTCATTGGTGTGTGACTGTGGCTGGGATCCCATTGGTTGGTGTGGTATCGCCGTCATGTCCATGTACAGCGTAGTGTGCAGTGTGTCAGACATTCAGGAGTCTTGTTGAGTGGCCATGTGTGATGTGTTTCTGCACCTTGGTTCCCACCCACCACCCTGGAATAGTCATGGGTGCATGTGCAATGTCACCAGTGCATGTGTACTTCACTGCTGCACATTGTTGGAGGTCGAGGGGTGTGGTCTTGAGTGTGTGCAGATGGGAGTTGTTGCCCAGCTAGACCCCTGCCTCCATGTTGGCCTTGGCTTACTGGCCATGCTGATTGATTTGTGCTTGTGTCGGTGTGATGGTAGTTTGTTGCTCAGGACACATGACTGTGGTTCACAGTGTGAACCACATTCAGCTTTGTCATCAGAGTGGGAATTTTATGCAGCCAAGGGTCACCACATTGTGGGGGTCCTGGGGGTGGTGCTGTGGTGTGTCTGTGTCTTGCTGTGTCAGTTGTGGTTCCTACGTTCCTGTGTGACATGTGTGTTTTGTGCTCCCTCTCATCTGACAATGCCTGCTTGCCCACATAGGGGATTTGGATCCATGAGTTACCTTAGTGTGGCAGTGTATGCACATCTGTATGATTGGTATTCAGCTCTCCTCATGTGTTGTGTGGTTACCTGGGACACTGGCACCCCCCCCTCACCTGCTGTGTATGATGACAGTGTTGGTCTGCCTGTTTGTGTTTGTGCATCTGCACCACTGCATTGGCATATCTTGGGTGTGCCATTGGCTGTATGTTGTTTGGTGTGTTTCCCCTGCTGTCCCTGGGACTCCTAGGTCATCGGTCAGCACAGTGATCATGGTTTGTGTGTCCCATTGCTGCCATGGTATGGTATCTGTTCACCTCACATCTGCTGTCTCCACAGGATATCTGCATTTGTGTGCCCATTGGTGCAAATATGTGGTTCTGCATTCTGATGGTCACTTCTGTCATTGTGTCATTGATGAATGTTGACGGTGTCAGCCACCATGGGTGTTGTTTGTCTGCACATGGCCAAAGGAATGTCTCATTTGCACTGCAGTATTTGGCTCACCCAATTTATGTTGCAATGGGACACATACACTACTTTGCCACAGATGAGTTTTTGGTTCTGTGACCAGGAATGATCCATGCAGTTTGGCAGTTGCAGCTCTTTCTTTGTCAACACTTACCTTTTGGTCACTGTGATGATGGGGGTGTAGACCCCATTGCCACAATGGTCAAAATGTGCTTCAGCTATGGACCCCACACTTCCCTTTTGGTCACTGTGATGATGGGGGTTTAGACCCCATTGCCACAATGGTCAAAATGTGCTTCAGCTATGGACCCCACACTTCCCTTTTGGTCACTGTGATGATGGGGGTTTAGACACCATTGCCACAATGGTCCAAATGTGCTTCAGCTATGGACCCCACACTTCCCTTTTGGTCACTGTGATGATGGGGGTTTAGACCCCATTGCCACAATGGTCAAAATGTGCTTCAGCTATGGACCCCACACTTCCCTTTTGGTCACTGTGATGATGGGGGTTTAGACACCATTGCCACAATGGTCAAAATGTGCTTCAGCTATGGACCCCACACTTGCCTTTTGGTCACTGTGATGATGTGGGTTTAGACCCCATTGCCACAATGGTCAAAATGTGCTTCAGCTATGGACCCCACACTTGCCTTTTGGTCACTGTGATGATGGGGGTTTAGACCCCATTGCCACAATGGTCAAAATGGGCTTCAGCTATGGACCCCACACTTACCTTTTGGTCACTGTGATGATGGGGGTTTAGGCCCCATTGCCACAATGGTCATGGGCTGCTTGCATTGTGGGTGCCACACACATATATGTGTGGCACATGTGCTAGGGGGTCACATTGTATGTTCAAAGTCATGTTCGGTGTTGTAGGCATTTGACACAGCCTACACACGCTTGTCATGGTGGTGGGGGGATGTCTTTATCTTGCATTCCCTAGGTTGTGGTGTGCTGGTTGTGTCATGCATTGTCCATCCTATGAGTGGGGGTGGTAGTAGTGGTAGGCATCCAGCCCCCCTGGGTAAGGGTGGTAGTAGTGGTAGGCATCCAGCCCCCCTGGCTAAGGGTGGTAGTAGTGGTAGGCATCCAGCCCCCCTGGCTAAGGGTGGTAGTAGTGGTAGGCATCCTGCCCCCCTGGGTGAGGGTGGTAGTGGTGGTAGGCATCCAGCCCCCCTGGGTGAGGGTGGTAGTAGTGGTAGGCATCCAGCCCCCTGGCTAAGGGTGGTAGTAGTGGTAGGCATCCAGCCCCCCTGGCTAAGGGTGGTAGTAGTGGTAGGCATCCAGCCCCCCTGTGTGAGGGTGCTAGTAGTGGTAGGCATCCAGCCCCCCTGGCTAAGGGTGGTAGTAGTGGTAGGCATCCAGCCCCCCTGGCTAAGGGTGGTAGTAGTGGTAGGCATCCAGCCCCCCTGGCTAAGGGTGGTAGTAGTGGTAGGCATCCAGCCCCCCTGGCAAAGGGTGGTAGTAGTGGTAGGCATCCAGCCCCCCTGGCTAAGGGTGGTAGTAGTGGTAGGCATCCTGCCCCCCTGGCTAAGGGTGGTAGTAGTGGTAGGCATCTGGCACCCCCTGAGTAGGGGTGGTAGTGGTGGTAGGCATCCAGCCCCCCATGGGTAGAGGTGATAGCAGTGGTAGGCATCCAGCCCCCCATGGGTAGGGGTGGTAGTAGTGGTAGGCATCTAGCACCCCCTGGGTAGGGGTGGTGGTAGTGGTAGGCATCGAGCCCCCCAATGGTAGAGGTGGTAGTAGTGGTAGGCATCCAGCCCCCCCTGGGTGAGGGTGGTAGTAGTGGTAGGCATCCAGCCCCCCCTGGCTAAGGGTGGTAGTAGTGGTAGGCATCTGGCACCCCCTGAGTAGGGGTGGTAGTGGTGGTAGGCATCCAGCCCCCCATGGGTAGAGGTGATAGCAGTGGTAGGCATCCAGCCCCCCAGGGGTAGGGGTGGTAGTAGTGGTAGGCATCTAGCACCCCCTGGGTAGGGGTGGTAGTAGTGGTAGGCATCCAGCCCCCCTGGGTGAGGGTGGTAGTAGTGGTAGGCATCCAGCCCCCCTGGCTAAGGGTGGTAGTAGTGGTAGGCATCCAGCCCCCTGGCTAAGGGTGGTAGTAGTGGTAGGCATCCAGCCCCCCTGGGTGAGGGTGGTAGTAGTGGTAGGCATCCAGCCCCCCTGGGTGAGGGTGGTAGTAGTGGTAGGCATCCAGCCCCCCTGGGTGAGGGTGGTAGTTGTGGTAGGCATCCTGCCCCCCTGGGTGAGGGTGGTAGTTGTGGTAGGCATCCAGCCCCCCTGGCTAAGGGTGGTAGTAGTGGTAGGCATTCAGCCCCCTGGCTAAGGGTGGTAGTAGTGGTAGGCATCCAGCCCCCCTGGGTGAGGGTGGTAGTAGTGGTAGGCATCCAGCCCCCTGGCTAAGGGTGGTAGTAGTGGTAGGCATCCAGCCCCCCTGGCTAAGGGTGGTAGTAGTGGTAGGCATTCTGCCCCCCTGGGTGAGGGTGGTAGTGGTGGTAGGCATCCAGCCCCCCTGGGTGAGGGTGGTAGTAGTGGTAGGCATCCAGCCCCCCTGGCTAAGGGTGGTAGTAGTGGTAGGCATCCAGCCCCCCTGGCTAAGGGTGGTAGTAGTGGTAGGCATCCAGCCCCCCTGGCTAAGGGTGGTAGGAGTGGTAGGCATCCAGCCCCCCCTGGGTGAGGGTGGTAGTAGTGGTAGGCATCCAGCCCCCCCTGGCTAAGGGTGGTAGTAGTGGTAGGCATCCAGCCCCCCCTGGCTAAGGGTGGTAGTAGTGGTAGGCATCCAGCCCCTCCTGGGTAAGGGTGGTAGTAGTGGTAGGCATCCAGCCCCCCCTGGGTAGGGGTAGTGGTGGTGCACATTCAGGCCCCTGTGTGCATATGTGGCATTGGTGATGGGCATCCCGCCCCTATGGTGCTGCTGTTGCTGGTGTAAGTATATTCAGCATCCCCGTGTGTGTGTGATGTGTAGTGTACGTGTTGTATGTGTTTTGTGGTTGGTGTCTGGCTTACCTTCTGCGCCGTACGCGTCCGTGCCTGTTCCGGTAGTAAATGTAGAATATTGGTATGATCGGGACGAAGGGATTCATGGTTGGTTCGTGTCGTTCGTCCTTCTCGTTGCTTGGCGTCGTCCTCGTCGCTTCGCCTCGTCCTCGTCGCTTCGCGTCGTCCTCGTCGGTGCCGTGTTCGTCTCGGAGCCGTGGATCGTGTTGTGGCACGAATCGGAGCTTATGTGCGCCTCTCCCGGATGCTTTGACGTGCCGTGCGTAGCGACGGGTTCGGAGCGTACGGAAAGCGCATCGTACTTGTCCGGCCGGACGGGGCTGCATTTTTCCTTCCGTGCGACTCGATTCGGCGTTTCCGGATTCGCCTCGGTCGGAGAACAGGACCTGGTTTGGGTGAGTACGGCTCGGCCGGATTTTTTGCTGTTGTGCGCATCGTACTTGCTCGTTCGGTGTACTGTACGGATCGGTCGGGAAACAGGCTTTCGCATGGCTTTTTTCCCGACCGAATGGTATTGGGTGCGCCTCCGACCGAGATCGGAATCGGCCCCTTAATATAAAACTGTATTAGATTGCAGTATACAGAAATATATATATATATATACATATATATATATTTAACAAAAATTATAAAACAATATATATACATTAAAAAAGCCAATGAAAAAATAAAAATACATATATCAACTTCCCTAACTACCAAAAACATAACAAATTTGTGAATTCATTATTTATTTATTTAATTTCACTGAATACAAACAAAACAAATACAATTTAAATAACACATATCATTCCACATATGAAATTTTACAAATACTTACCATTAAATAATAAAAAAAGAATTATGAATATATTCCCAACCTACTCACCTAAAAGAAATAACACAGCAATAAACAATGCATGTGTAATAGACATATTAAAACTAAAATAAATATTAAAAGAAATAAAACAGTTCAGCAGTTATACAATAATTACCAAATTACATAATTACATAATTAATAATCATATAATATTTAATTAACAAAAACATATTTAACATTAAATTAAAATATATTTAATTTTTATTTAACTTCTCACCCTATTCCCCTACAAACCCGGCAACTTGAAAATAAAATATAAGTTAAATAAATCACTATTAAACCATTTACATAATTATTAATACTAATAAAAAACTAATTTACCCTATTTTTTTATTATTTACAACTTAATTAACTTCCCACCCTATACCCCTACAAGCCCCCAACTAAAATATAATATACTATACTAATGATGAAACTTAATTAAAATCACATTTGCAATTTTAAATTCAAAATGTAACCATTAAAAAATTGACATCATTAATAATCAATTAAAAATGAATTAGCAATAAAAAACAAATTACCATTAAGTTAAAATATATCTAATTCAAATAGCATCCCATCCTACCCCCTTAGAAATCCAACAATCCACTATGACACTTCAAATGACTAATACATTTTTTTAAATGTATTAAGCCACTTAAAATTACAAACTATATTTTTTAAAATTAATAACAATTATACCAATAATGCTAATACCTAAAATTAGTATATTAACTACAATACATCAAAATAAGTAAAAAGCAATATTTTCTACAACTCTTTCTGAAAACGATATTAAAAGCAGCAATATTCTTGAAAACCATATTATTTACCCCCCAAAAATATTTTTGCCAATGCTATTCCATATCACAATATTTTTGAATCATGACAGTTTTTTTCGATATTTATGATCTTTGATATTTGAAACTCAATATTTTGTCCAAACACCGGCAACGTTGGCTCTCTTTATTTTCAAAGAATCATTACTAGAGATAAAATCCATCCTACCAAATGACTAGTCATATCACCACCCAATCCTCTTCCACCTCACTGCACACAGACAGACGACCAAGGGCCAAGATGCCAAATCCAAATTCTAGATAAGAGATGCTAATCAGATCACCTGGAACAAACCGTCCTCATTATGCCTGACGAACCTCATACCTCGAATGAGATGCAGAACATACAGGAGCTAACCTCAATCTACAACCAGACAATATCAGACATGGATGAAGTGGTTACACTGCATCTCAAAAGACAGAAAAACAAATTGTCCACATCCTATACAACCAAAACCTAAATGAAGTAAGCTAGGATCTCAGGTTAGCATAGAGAAGATGGAGACAAGAACCACCCCCCAACATTTAATCCAACTCCGGGCTATAAGAAACACTTACAAGAAACTAATATGAAATTCAAAGCCTCATTCTTCAAATCCCAACTTAACAATGCCAAAACACATCAGAGAGACTCTTTCAAGTCATCAAGCATCATGCCAGCTCAAACATTACCTCCACGATTATGGACACTTCCTTCAAAACCTGTGGGATGTGTTAACCTTTTTGAGGAGAAAATATAAAAAAGTGTAAGCTCTAGTTTGACTGAACTTGATGCTAACCAGACTTTGCTTAGTGACCAGCCCTCCTCCCAAAAGGAATGCATGATCACTGAGTGGGGTCTGGTACTCAGTCATTCCCCAAAGCCCATAAACAATGCTGCATGGAATGAATTCAAAACTCTCAATAAATTTGGTATCTGGAAGGCCATAGCATCACTGAAATCCTCCTCACACTTCACTGACCTAGTTTCTTCATCACTCACTAAATACCTCAGTCACCTCTTCTTATCTCTCTGGATGAAGATTATCAATTCATCTCTTACCTAAAACACAATCCCAGACTGCCTGACAATTGGATAAGTGACACCACTCCTGGAGAAAACAGGTGCCAAACCCATAGATCAAAACAACTTCCGTCCAGTGACTAATATCCCCTTCCTGGTGAAAGTACTAGAAAAATTTGTCCACAACCAACTCTGTCAACACATTAAACAATTTGACCTTTTCTACAACTCACTTTTAATCTGGTTTCAGACCAGGCAGCCATACAAAAATGTCCATCTGACACATGGACGATGCTGTTAAAATCCTGGAACAAACCAACACCTGACTTCTCATTCTCCTTGATCTATCTTTGGCTTTTGACATGGTCGACCATATCACTCTGCTAAAGTTACATGAGCACAGAATGGGGTTCATAGCAAATGTGCTCAACTAGTTTTGCTCCTATATAAATAACCACTAACAACTAATCAAACTGGAGGGCTCCCTATCTAACTGGTCCCTGGTTAGGCTAGGTGACCCCCCTAGGCTCCACCCTCTCTGCCACATTTTTTAACCTGTACATGGAAACCCTTACGGCGATCCTAAAGCACTCAAATCTTGTGAATCTGGTGTACCACATGTACAAGGATGACACTCAGGGGCATATTTACAAGCCCCTCTCGCCACTACTGCGTCACTTTTAGTGACTTTGTGGTGGCGATAAGAGCTTCGCCTTATTTACAAGGCAGCGTTAAGCCACTTAATGCTGCCTTGTACATAAGGCCCCCTTTCATGCTACACTTAGCGTGAAAGGGGAGGGCAATGGGTGTTGCGGTGGGCATTCCACCGCAACACCCATTGCTTTTGATGCTGCCCCCTATTTACAAGGGTAGCGTAAATAGGAGGCAGAGCCAAAATTACAGGAAAAACCTTGTCTTAAACAGGCGAAACAAGAAGAAATGCTTTATTTCTCCTCGTTTTTGTTGTTTCCATGTGTTCTGCATTGTGCAGCACACATAGAAACAGCAAAACGGTCCCCCTTCCTGCACATAAACAATCATTAAAAAAAAATGCAGTTTTGCAACTTCTATGTGTGCTGCATTAAGCAGCACACATAGAAGTTACAAAACGGCATTTAAAGATTGTTTATGTGCAGGAAGGGGGACCTTCCTGCACATAAACAATCTTCCCCTCAACACAGGCACCCTTGCACTATGGTGCAAGGGTGCCTGCGTTGGCGATAGGCAGCTAAATTTAGTGCCAGCGCAGGGGGAAAACGCAGGGCAGCAACATATTCTAGTAAATATGGTGCAGCCCTGCGTTTCTAAAGTGAGGAAGCATGTCGTTAGCCTTCTTGGCTTAACGACACGCTTAGCCACTTTATTGTAAATATGCTCCTCAGTTTTATCTAAAAATATCCTCCCTGGATGACAGCATCCTTCTCAACAACGCGCTGAAAAGGTCCAATCCTGGCTAGCCCACAGCCACCTCAAACTGGATGCCCTGAAGACTGATTTATTCCTCCTCATTTCCCTCCACGGCTCTCCACCAGTCCTGGAGCGGCTCAGCCACTTGGATGCCCTGAAATGCAAACCTGTAATCATCAAATCACTGAAAGTCCTTACGATAACCATAAAGAAAAACATGAACATATAAGCCCACATCCAAACATCCACAAGCAGTTCACTATTCCAACTCAGTTTACTCAAGAAGCTCAAACCATTCATCCTGCTACCGTATTTCAAGAATAAAGTGCAGTATCCAGACTAGAATATGAAATTACTACTCTAACTGGAATATCACAATACCAAAAGTTTCTCTCAAGGCAAAGCTCCCTTCCACCGCAAGGCTGGTAACTGGGGTGCTGGACCTGGCCTCTCTGCGGGATCACCCACAAACATTTTGCCTTTACCCTCCACTTTATTTCTGAATTCATTTTTGTTAGCCTTAGGACTCTGTGCTAAAGTGCTTGTTCTCTCTCCTTTACACATTGTTTGTTAGGCACACACAAGTTTGGCATATTTAATTTTCTTAAAAGTCCATTCTAGAGTGGTATACCAGATATCCAGGGCCTGCAGCACTTTTTAGCATCTTAAAACATGTCCCAGGCCTGTCATTGCAGCCTGAATGCAGTGTTAAACTGCCATGTCAACTTGGCATTTAAACCCCCCATTGCCAAGCCTTAAACTACCCTTTTTACATATAAATCACCCCTAAGGTAAGCCCTAGGTAGCCCATAGGGCAGAGTGCTGTGTAATTAAAAAGGTACACTTATGTTTTGCATGTCTTGGTATTGAAAAATTCTGAAAGTCGTTTTCTCTACTGTGAGGCCTACTACTCCTGAAGGATAACATTGGGGATTCCTTATTACATTCAATAGGCTGTAATTTCTAATTGGGAGTAGGTGGCTAGTTCATGTTTGATATCTATGGAAATGTAATGATAAATCCTCTTTGATGGTGAAGTCAGGTTTTTCATTACAATTTTGAAAATGCCATTTTTAGAAAGTTTTAGAAGGACAAGGGAACCCTGGAAGTCAGAAGGGACCTAGGGTAATAGTAATCTCTACAGCAGACGTCTTCAAACTGTGGGGCGCGCCCCCCTGGGGGTCCGTGGCGGCATTCTCAGGGGGGCGCAAATGTTTCAGAAAAGAAGTGTAAATGAAGATGGCTGGAAGCGCGAACGTATTTACTTGTTCAGTTTCCAGGCTATCTTCATTTACATGCAGCCAAAGTGCATTTAAAAAAAAGCATGGGAACTGCGATTTCAAGTGCCATGGGGCAGAGGTCAGTCGGTGTGGTGCCAGGTCAATTACTGGCCTACAAAGAACAAAAAAATATTCAGTAGCTGGTTTTAAGTGTTTGCTTTTCAACTTTAAGTTAACTGCATATAAAATAATGCACACACAAATTAATCAGCGGGAAAGGCACTCCTAAAGGGTGAAATCTCAGATAGTTAATGCAATCGCTGCAGATTTCTGTCTGTGTGACTGTCAGAGAATTGAATCCTACTTGGTGCAGTGGGGAATAGTGACTTGTTTTTATAATGCTACAAGGTCCCTGTCTTTGGCAGAAAGCACTGTATGTGTCATTATTTTAAAATTCTGTTACACACAGCATGACAGGCTGCAGAAAAATGATTTAGGCCCAGAATTACAAAGACTCTCAGGTTTGTTACACTTTTTTTTAAACAAACCTGACACAAAGTGTATTGGTATTAACAATCCAGTGCAAATCACTATTTGCACTGGATTGAACCCAAATGTAATACAAGGCTGCGCAGCGCCACTGTAGGGACCAGATTTACTAATGCTTTGCAACAGGTTTGCATTACTTTTGTAATGCAAACCCGATGCAAAGTGTTATACTGGGATTTACTATCCAAAGCAAGTCAGGATTTGCATTGGATAGTTTCCCAAAGTACCACAAAGTTTTGCTACATGCTGCCATGCATTACTTTGCATCAAGGCTGCGTTTCATGGGTAGCGCATGTGTGTATTTGGAAATAGGACATTAGGGCTGATATTCTTTGCTAGCATTAGAGCAGAGAGAACCCTTGCTGCAGAAGGGACAAGTGTAGCTATTTTTTCTGAAAGGTATAGTGAGCCTGTGTCAAGACTGGAGTGACGGCTAGGCATGGAGGGGAAGGGGTGAAAGAGGTACACGTGACCGCCTGCTACTCAGGAATGCATATATCATTAGTGAAGCATTTGGTGTTGTATTGAGGCCCAGGAGTACGAGGGGCTCACAACTACCCCCAAATATGGGGAGCAGGGTTTGTTGATCAATTTCTGTTTTTGTTTCAAGCATTTACTCCTTTATAAGTCTGACATTACTGTGGGTTATGAGCTACAGAAAAAGTACCCCTGAAATGGTCTCACAAGTCCAAACCTGTGCTCAGCCCTGCCCCTCCAGCTCTTCAAGTACTTGCCATAAATTTTGGAGGGGGGCCCCGACTTCAAAATATTTAGCTTAGGGGGGGCTCGGTGCAACAAAGTTTGAAGACCTCTGCTCTACAGGTACAACGGTCCCTTACAGAAGAACATTTTAAATTGTGCAGCACAGAAATACAATGACCTTTATGCTTCACATTCACAATGGAATATTTTATTCATTTGAATCAAAGGAGAATAGTGAAGAAAAATAAAAGTGGAGCAATACGTAACAAAAGAAAGAAGTGAATTAGACTGTTAGAACTCAGGCATTAAACAACATGTGGCTGAATTATACAAAATGAGAAAGCCACAATGACAGTACCTTTGCTTACATTGAAAATAACGAGTATACAAATTAAGTCATGATACTAAAGTCAATTACTTTTCGATCCCTGTCAAGATAGAGGGATCATCATTAGGACACAACAAGTTATGCCTGAGAGAATGCCTCCTGAATAAAGGTTAGAGCGGGGGGAAAAAGGTAGAAAAAAGAAGTTACACAACAGTAAGGGTACTGTATATTCCCTCCCTCTATCTTGACAGGGATCGAAACGTCGTCAACTTCAGTATCTTGACATAATTTGTCTGCTCGTTATTTTCAAAGTAAGCAAAGGTACTATGTCATTGTCACTTGCTGCGATGCGCTCTGTCAAATAGAGAGAATGCACCTTAATTACTAGTACATGGCGCATTCCTGCTCTCTCACTGCGCTGGCGCACCATGTGCCGCCTAGTGCCAATCCAGGCACCCTTGTGGCATGGTGCAAGGGTGCCTGCATTGCAGGAAGGGTTATACAAAAAAATTATTAGAGGATTTTTCCTCTTTCGCAGTGTGCTGCAGAATAAAAGACATTTAATAAAAATATTATACAAATAAAAAAAATAAAAAAAATAAAAAAAAATATATATATATAAACAAATAATATAAAATTAAAAAAATACAAATAATAATAATAGATATATTTAAAACAATATTAGGAAAGGTATTGGAGTCTAGGAATGATAGATATACTATTCCAACTCCAGTTTATACAACGGTAGTGAAAGCCTAGGGTTTCAGAGGGGTTATATTGACTATTCCCAATCCACAAAGATCAACAGTAGGAAAAAAATTGGACTTAGGAGGGCTAAGATTTAGGGGCTGATTACGATGGCGGTGAACCCGCCACCGACAAGCTGTCAGTGGCGGGTTCACCGCCATCGTGAGGCCGTTTTCCGCCCGCCATAGTAATATGGCGGGCGATACAGTGGCGATCGGAAACTCCGACCGCCACGCATCCGACGGGCTCCTTGAGCCCGCCAGTGCGGCAGAGGGCCTCCCTATCCCTGAAATGGCGGCGGTGCCTACCAGGCACTGCCGTAGGAATTACAATGGTCCATCCCCGCCAGCCTTTCCATAGTGGTTCACCCGCCATGGAAAGGCTGGCGGGGATGGACTTTGGGGGCCCGTAGCGGGCCACCTTTGCCCCCGGACACTGTGGTTTTGGGTTTGAGGGGACCCCCTGCATTTCCCTGCAACTTGAGGCAGGCACCACGTGGTGCCTGCCACATAGTGCAGGGAAAAGCAAAACCTGCCTTTTTTCCATTGCAGCGGGTGCTGCAGCCAGCAGCACCCGCCGCAATAGAAAAAATGCCTTTTGCAGCTGCCGTGGTGGCGGCCGCATTGTAATTTGATATATGGGACCGCCGCCTTATAGGCGGGCGGTTCCCATCCCCGGGACAATGGCGGAAGGACAGAAGTCCGTCCGCCATCGTAATCAGGCCCTTAGTATTTCCACTCCAGTCTGTGCAACAGTAGGGAAAGCGTTGGACTTCAGAGGGGTAAGATTTACTATTCTGACTCCAGTCTGTGCAGCAGTAGGGAAAGCGTTGGACTTCGGAGGGGTTACATTTACTATTCCCACTCCAGTCTGTGCAGCAGTAGGGAAAGCATTGGACTTCGGAGGGGTTAAATTTGCTATTCTCACTCCAGTCTAAGTAACAGTAGGGAAAGTACTTCGCTTCAAACACATTAAATATTTTAATAACCCTATTAGTTTAGAACAAATAAAAAACTCTTACTATGAGCATTATTAATTAGTCATTTTTTTATATATATTAAAAAATAAAAACAATTTAGGATTATTAAACAATTTAAAAATTAATTATCAATTTTTTTATTTATTTACTTCTTTACTTCCCACGCCATACCCCTACAAACCTAGCAGCACACACTGAGGGCCTGCGGTCTGCCAGACTCGTGGCGACGCAGCAGTGGCAGTCCAGCCACCGCCGCACCGGCAGTCCGACCGCCTTATTACAACTTTGGTGGTCTGACCACCATTGCACCACCGCAACCGCCAGGGAACCACATTCCCTTGCGGTCCTGCGGTGGTCAGGGGCTCACAATATGTTGGCGGTGCCGCTGCGGCACCGCCATGTATATTACGAGTTTCAGTACCATCAGCGGTGTCTTGGAGGTTCTTGCTCCATGAAACTGCTGGCGGTCATGAAACAAACTGGCCCTACAGGTCCCCCTCATGCCCCATGCATGGGGGTGCATGCAGGGGGGCACATGTTGTGCCGCCCTGTGCGCATGCACCCGCAGTTCCAGCACAGCATGGACTCCACAGTCCATGCCATGCTGAAATGCTCTGTGGTGGTCCTTCGGCTGTGCCTTTCTTAGGCATACATAGGTGCCTTTGAAAGGCACCTCCGCAGGACCAGAACGCTGCCCGCCTGCCAGACCATGAAAAATTAATAATCTGGCGGGCGGGCGGCGGCCCTCTTTGGTGGTCCTGGAGTGGGACGGTGTTGTGGCGGCCCACTCCAAGACCGCCAAACTCATAATCTGGTGCTCAAAGTATAATTAAAATACATAAGTATAAGACAATTTACATAATTGATAATCAATTCACTAATTAATTGATAAGTATCTGTTAATTATTACTTAATTAATGTCCCAACCTATACCGCTACAAACCTAGCAACCCGCAACTAAAATATAACTAAAATAAATCAGTATTACATAATGTACAAAATTAATTATCAAATAAATAATTAATAATAAATACATAATTAATTGTTAATTAATTATTACTTAATGTCCGACCCTATACCCCTACAAAGCTAGCAACCCGCAACTAAATTATAACTAAGATAAATCTGTATTACAAAATGTATATAATTATCAAATAAATAATTAATAATAAATAAATAAGTAATTGTTAATTATTACTTAAATAACTTCCTACCCTTTACCTTTACAAATCCAGCAGCCTGCACCTAAAATATAACAAAAACATATAATTATTGCAAAGTTTACATAATTAATATTTAATTGCATTTTCAATACTAAATTAATAAATAATTGTTAAATAATTATTACTTAATTTCCCACACTATTTCCCTAGAAACCTATTGATCCGCTACAACACTATAAATTACTATTTGCAATTAAATTAAATATCATGTAAAACTTAAAATTACAAACTATATTTAAAAATATTAACAATTATGCAAACAATAATAACACACAAAATTAATATATGAACTAAAACGCATCAAGATAATTAAAAACAATATTTTTTACAACTATATTATTGGAAACGATATTAACAAGAACGATATTCTTAACAACAATATTACTTACCCGAAAAAACACGATATTCTTGATAACCATATTTCTGCACCACAATATGTTTTTCTGATGTTTTTGTTCCTCTATATATACAACTCAATATTTTGTCCAAATACTGTTTGCCTGCAAATGGTTCTTTTTATAACAGAGGATGTGGCCTAATGGCTAGAGCGGTTGACCTTGAAGCTGGGGAACCGGGTTCGAGTCTTGGCAGGGACACTCAACATCCTGTGATCTGGGCAAATTACTTAATCTCCCCGTGCCGAACAAAAATGAATGTGTCCATCTGTAATGCAACTGGTGCTCATGTAAAGCGCTCTGATACCTTTGGGTTGAGTTCGCGCGATATACAACTTCAAAAAAAAAAATCATGAATCAAGATATTAGCCTAACCTGTGCAATCTGTGTTCAAACTAAAACACATTTAAAGTGGAGCCCTAAAAATAAGGGACAACGCTTTTGGACCACTCTGTCACAAGAGTTCTGGCGAGAGCACTCTTATCAGCTTTGGATGAGTACTTAAATCACACCATTTCTAAAAGGCATATCCATTAGACCGTGTGTACAGGGCTCTCAGAATTGTGTGCCTTACCCATCTACCCATCAACTAACTCACCCAATCACTAACTCATTAATCTATTCACCCACCCATCCATGCATCAGTTCACTTACACATTGCCTCATATCCATCCACTCATCATCTCGCACATTAGGTCAATCAAATTTCCATCCACTTCCTCGCTGGCAGACTCACTCCTCTATTCACCCTGTTACCCATGCATTGAGCCATTCACAAATGTAACACAAAAACAGAGCCACTAATAAACACATAGCCATTTTCCCACAGTACTTCAACTGTGACCTTCAGAACCAGACAGAATAAATTTTAGATGGAGTGGTACTGGACCCAAAGCTCTCGACGTGGCCTCCAACACTTGACGCAATAAAAAAGAGGTGGTCTTTTGAGCGAAACTGAGAACTCCACATGAGGTCACTATAATCTAAGGAAGTAGGCAAATAATTTAGATGTGGGACCCAGAGCAAAAAACAATACTTAAGATAAGGCACAATACCCCAGCCTCTAAAAGCAGATGAAATGTTCCAAGTGAGACATTGAACACTAGGCACAATTTTCTAGATTAGAGGAGCCTGAGGACATTTTGATGTGATTATCCAGATGAGGTTTCTAGCACTGGACAAAATGTGCTAAAGGTGGGCTTTTAAATAGGATTATAATGCATGGGAGTCTGTAATCTTTGCAGGCCCCAATTTCTTTGTAATCAGTGACTTGTGACACACTCAGTCACTGATTATAAAGAAAGATATCAGAACACGACTAATACAAGTTATTACAGTCGAGTTCTGACATCACAATGCCTGCTGCAGGAGGCAGCAGCCAAGGTAAGAAGCAAGTCAGGTAACGGAGCATCATTGAAGCAGCTGTTAAAAGCAAGGAAAACAGAATGTTGCTTTTCTTTTTCTGCTCTATTTCAATAGCTTACAATGACAAGCAGAGAGAATATGTTAATTTTTTTGCACTCCTTAGAGAAAAGCTAGAATCTTTCTGCATGTTTCTACACATTCCGAGCTACTGCAGCATTTTTTTTTAACTGACTTGTATTAAACTGTTTCTAATGTCTGTTTGCAACAGGTTTTTGATGTGTTTAGTTTTGCACTAGAGGTTTTATTGTTATTCTTCATGTTAGCAAACATGTTCACTCCATCATATAAAAGGCCTATGCACCAAGGTTTTAAGTGGTTTGTGGGAACGTTAATGGTGAGACAGAGGAGCAGATGCCGATTCCGATTCGGGCCGGAAAACATACCGACCGACTCGGTACGGGAATTTAGTCCGACCGACAGGTACCGGCGCCGCCCGACCTGCGAAGTACGATGAAATGCATGTGAATTACGACCGACTCGTACGGAACACAAGCCGAACGACCGAACCGCACGGAAACCAGCTATCCGGCCGGGAAACCACGCGAATCGAACCGACCGACACGCACCAGGAATGAACCCGACCGAAACGTACCCGCGAAATCCGACCCGCGCAGTACGATGCAATGCGTGGAAAACCAGACCGAGTCGCACAGAGCCCAAGCCGTATGACCGACACGCATACAAAACCCAGCCGAAGCAACCCAATACTCCGCGACCGACGCGTACGCCGCACATGAAACCTAGCAGAAACACAGCGTGAACGACTCAGAGAAGCCCGCACGAGACAACTGCAGCGTCCTACTCGGTCAGAAGAACGTCTCCTACATGCACAAAAAGTACAAAGGGAAAAATACAAAAAAAAGGGCCAAACAAGCAATTACAAAGCCAATAAATACTGGGGGGTGAAAACATGGAACAAAGACACACCCACAACTCCACCCATATAAAGGCCACAAATCCCTACCATGATCCTTTGCAAATTCAACTGACCTGCCAGCACAGAACACCATCAGACAGCAACCACAGACACACTCACAGCTCATCCATCACACAAGCCACACACCATTAGCACCTCAACAAATAGCACCCTCACATACACCCAGCAAAACCAACACTCACACACCCTCACTTGCACACCCACACACACATCAATCACCACCACCACCCATCACCATGCCCCCAAAGAAGAATCCAAAGTTCCTAGACAGTGAATTGGAAGTCCTGGTAGATGAGATCCTCAGGGTAGAGCCCCAGTTGTTTGGTACAGTGGTCCAACAGACCCCCATGTCGCAGAAAACCAAGATGTGGGAGAGGATCGTCGACAGGGTGAACGCACAATCACCATGTTTGCGCACAAAGG
Organism: Calotriton arnoldi; assembly: GCA_963921515.1. Classification (NCBI taxonomy): domain Eukaryota; kingdom Metazoa; phylum Chordata; class Amphibia; order Caudata; family Salamandridae; genus Calotriton; species Calotriton arnoldi. Next base: position 129,146 of record CAWUFW010009273.1, read on the forward strand.
AAGACATCCAGAACAGGTGGTATGATGTGCGCAGGAGGGTCAAGGACCTACTAAAGAAGGACTACATCTTGAGTCAGCGCACCGGCAGTGGCCCTCCTGCCAAACCACTATACCTCAGGCCCTGGGAGGAGAAGGTGCGGGCCATCCTACCACCAGTGAGCGTATATGGACTATCAAACATCCCAGAGCCTGGTGAGTACACAACAAATATACACAATATTGTGTGACAATACACACACATCACTGTCAAGGGGATAGTCAAACCATGCACCCCTAGCAAATCCACAGCAACCAAAAGATAATCATCCCAAGATGTGTATGTTAGTCAGATAAACACAATACATGCCATTTCATAGTGATATGTAACTGTGTCATGACATATACAAACCCAACAACAAATAGAGCTAGGCAGTGGCACAAATCTAACCAACAAACAGAGTCAGATATTTTGCCACCACTAGAACACCACCTCACAGGGAAACTCACTGAAAGGAAGGAATTCTGGGTATGCTGGTGAAGTCAGTGTAGCCAATAGCATGATGGGAGTTGTAGTCACAGATATTGGTCAACCTCACAATTGGCCCATCAACACCACCCTGAACCATGCTCACATCACAGGAAGTGGAAAAGAAATGACAAGATGGCTGACACTGGGTACTGCTGTGGGGAGCACAAGGCCCTGCTGGGAACTGTGCACCAACAAACAACAGGACCACACTGTCAGCCATCTTGCCATTGCTGTCACACTCACACACAGTGAAGTCCACTCAAAAGGAAGGAAGTATGGGCATGCTGGGAAGGGGGGTATAGGCAATAGCATGATGGGAGTGGTAGTCACAGATATTGGTCACCCTCACAATTGGCCCATCAACACCACCCTGAACCATGCTCACATCACAGGGAGTGGAAAACAACTGACAAGATGGCTGACACTGGGTACTGCTGTGGGGAGCACAAGGCCCTGCTGGGAACTGTGCAACAACCAACAGCAGGACACCACTAACTGACATCCTGAAAGACAACTTGCACTCCCTGCAATGGAAGCACGTTCCATGGTGGGTGGGAAGGAGGACTGACAGCTCTGACCATATTTACAAGCAGCTTTTCTCACACACCCCCTTAACACAAACTCCACACAACTCACCTGGGAGAATGCAATGCCTCACACTCTAATTAAATATCCCACAAAGAACCACCACCCTGGGTTATGCTGTGTGAAGCACAGGGACACTCTTGGGACTTGTAGCCAAACAAACGCCAGGACAACACTGTCAGCCATCCTTTCAGCACAGGCACACTACCCCACAGGGAAGCTGAGTAAAAAAAAGGAAGTATGGGCATGCTGGGAAGGGGGTGTAGGCAATAGCATGATGGGAGTGGTAGTCACAGCTCAACATCCCCCACCCACATGGCCCAGCAAGCTCACACTGAAGCATGCACACCTCACAGGGAGTGAAAAGCCACTTCTAAGATGTCTGACAATGGTCCTCTGTCGTGGGGAGTACCAGGCCCTGCTGGGACTGGGCACCAACCAACAGCAGGACACCACTGACTGACATCCTGAGAGTCAACCTGAACCCACTGCAAGGGTGGCATGCTTCATGGTGGGATAACTGGGCTGGGGGGAGAAGGAGGGCCGGATGTCCACCAAATACAACCAATGCTGGCCATGCACACACCTCAACATTCACATTGATAGGCCTCAGGTTTGCAGGACAATGTGCTACACCAATATCAACGTCTGACTGTGACAACTTAGGACAATGCAATGTACAGGCCCGCATCCAGAGGTACAGTCATAACTGTCAGGTGTGTGAACCATTGATGCCTGTAGAAACATAACATACATTGTGTGTCTCTTCCAAAAACAGGTGATGATGGGGACACAGCAGCAGACGATGAGGAGTCCCTGTCCCAGGCTCCGGGGGACAGTGAGCTCACTGGTGTGGAACAGCCTCTGCCCTCCTCGGATGGCGAAGACCTACCTGGCCCCTCCGGTGTGAGTCATCATGCAGCACCAGCAGGACCAACATCTGCACCCCCTGCACCCACCCCTCCAACAACTGCCAACACACAGACCACCCCCGCCGGCACGGACAGACCAAGGACCACCGATGACAACAGCACAGGGACCCCCGCCCAACGTCGAGCAACGGACAACGACCCCAGTAACAACCCCACAAGGGGGCCTAGGGTCACCTGTGTGTGCCACCGCAGGTCCCGCACGTGTCGCCAGGGGTGGTGGGAGGGGTGGTAGACATAGGTCGCTGTTTGCAGAGGGGTCTGGACTGCATGATGACCCACAACTGGTACGCATTGCTGATGCGTACCAGAATAGCACCGGAGAGGTCAGCCAGGTAGTGGGGATCCTCAAGGACATTCAACAGCAGCAGGCTGCCCATCATGCCCGCTTGGACTCCCACATGTCCCGTGTGGACTCCCACATGTCCCGTGTGGAGACACACATGTCTCGCATGGAGTCCAAGTGGGACACATTGCAAGAACTGACAGCGGTGCATAGGGACATATTGACATGCCTCTGCCAGATTAGCACCAACATGGCCACACCTCCCTGTGTGCCCACAACATTTGGTGCTGCAACAACTGCAACTGCCACAGGGGGGGAGGAGGACTCTGGCGGAGAGTCCCCTGCACCGCAGCAGCCTGCACGTGAGGGTCCCCCCCCCAAAGAAGAGGGGTCGTCCGAGGAAGGAAAACTGAGAGGCCGATGGCCATGTACATCCCCCAGGAACCCAACACCTGTTCTGGAAATTCTCCTTTGTGTGCAAACTGTTCACCCTGTCGAATGCAACCCAACTCCCCCACATGACATGGGGAGTTTAAGTTGTCCCAATGTATCAGATGACTGTGGACTTTACTCAGGACATTTCTGCTACCAAGACTTCCAACTCATCTGGGAACTTTGGATTACAATCCCAATGTACAGCACCCACCATCCTATGCACTATACTCACACATGTATGTAAATAAACTCACTAATACACCATACTTGCCTCTGTTGTGATTCCAACGTGGTTTCTGTCATGGAGATGATGATCTGCTAAAGACACTGTGCATGCTAACTGCTACAGCAAGTACAACACCGTCATGTGAGTCATGGCGACGTGACACATATGAGGGAGACACACCACTAGGGCTACACAACACATACACACCAGGGCCATCGGACTCATCGCCTACACTGATGTTGCCAGGAAATACAGTGGAATGCACAGACAACACACCTATTCAGAGTCTGTGTTAACTAGCCCACAGGTGCAGTAAGCAAATGTCAGTCAGATGTGTGACCACAGACAACGCACATCCCAAAGTGAAGCACAGGTTTATTACACATTTGCAACATGTTGTTTGCACTACAGATGCAAGGTAATCCCACGTGGCAGTGGCCACACAGTCAACAAGTGTAGAAGAAAGAAAGTCCAGGGGTGTGTGGCACATCACCTGTAGGGAAACGACTGCTTCCACCCTGGAAGTTGAATCATGGTGTCCGGGGATCACAGTTGACCAAACAACTCTGAAAGTACCCTGTGAAGGACAGACATGATGCACAGTCAAAAGCACTGAAGAACAGGACAGAACTGCAATACTCATGCCCAATACATGTCACAAGATACCTACACAAAACCAAGTTAGCATGTCAACACTGTTGGGGAGTACAGACTACCTGTAAGGACACATCGCTGCTCGCTTCCAGTCAAGTAGCACATGGCCACACTCAAACAGCACCAGAGCACCACCAACACATATCATGCAAACTCACATCATTGACATGACATCTCTGGATACTCACATTCAGCTGAAGAAGCTGGTGATGAGCTGTGTGCGGACATCACCCTCATCATCATCATCATCACTGGCATCGTGGCCCAGGCCAGGATCCTCCACAGGTGGCGGATGTTGGTCATCGTCATCCATGATGAGAGGCAACTCCTTCTGCACTGCCAGGTTGTGTAGCATGCAGCAGACGATGACAATCTTGCACACCTTTGCTGGGGCATATGGGAGGGCCCCTCCTGTCTTGTCCAGGCAGCGAAATCGGCTCTTCAGGAGACCAAATGTCCGCTCGATCACTCTCCTGGTCCGACCATGTGCCTCATTGTAGCGCATCTGGGCTGGTGTCACAGGGTTCCTGAGGGGTGTCAGCAACCACGGCATGTTGGGGTATCCCGAGTCACCTACATACAGACAATTGCACATTAGCTGAGTTGGAAAAGAGGGTGGTGCACGCATTGGCCATTGCATGTGATGTGAGCGGGTACGCGTTGTACAGCAATGGTCCGATCGGTGCGCACGCATTGGCTATTGCATTTGATGTGAGCGGGTACGCGTTGTACAGCAATGGTCCGATCGGTGCGCACGCATTGGCCATTGCATTTGATGTGAGCGGGTACGCGTTGTACACCAATGGTCCGATCGGTGCGCACGCATTGGACATTGCATTTGATGTGAGCGGGTACGCGTTGTACAGCAATGGTCCGATCGGTGCGCACGCATTGGACATTGCATTTGATGTGAGCGGGTACGCGTTGTTCCTTGAAATACGCGTTGTACAGCAATGGTCCGATCGGTGTGCACGCATTGGCTAGGGCCTGGCATGGCAACGGACGAGTTTTCGAAGCTTTAACGAGTCTGATGCAGTGAATTCAGTTGGCCAGCCACAACAATGTTGCAAATTCATGGGTGTCATGAAGTTAAACTTTTGAAGGATGCTGTGGGCGTGTATAAGTGGTGCAATTCCATGGATTGGCCAGATTCAGAAGATGCAAACGACTTGGACCTATCACTTTGGACACATGGGACAGTATCTGCCTCTGCAGCACACATATAATGCTGGCTGTTCCCCTGAGAGCTCACTTGCCTGCACCACATGCTCCAGGACGACATCTGCCACCAACACTGCTGCTGTCTCTGCATCCTCTGGCTACTGCAATGGCACGTACTGTGGAGAGAGCCCCAGCCTTCAGCGCTGAGGAGAACCAGGCCCTGCTGGGCAGCCTCCTTCCACAGTACAGCAAACTGTATGGGAAACCAGGGGAGCAGGTGAGTGTGCTGTCCACTGCCTCACTAAATGTGCATGTTGTCTGACTAGCAAGACTTCCAGTGTGCACACCACTGGCTAGCATGCTCACTGAGTAGTTCTCACCCCCAAAGTGTGTAGTTACATGCACTGAACAGGTATAGTGCAGTAACAGTGCATTCCAACAAGGTTTTACTTCCCAGGCAATGATACCATTTAGTAACTGCTGGTAAACTGTTCATAGCCATAGTTGCACTGCCTGTGTACATCATATGCCCCTGTGATTGAGACATGTATATCCAACTGTGTGATGCACGGATATGTTGCATGTGTAGTAATGGCCTTTTTCACTTTGTCATCCTCATAGGTTGATGCCCACCAGAAGCAGGAGATCTGGCTGACCATCGTCCGGGCAGTACGATCTGTGGGGGACTACAAGCGCCGGATCCGCAACTGCCAGAAGAGGTGGCAGGACCTTCGGGGCTGGACCCGGAGGATCGCAAGGGTCCAGCTGAAGCTGTCGCCTCCTCGCAGGAGGGGCGGACACCGGACCCTGACCCCCCACATGCACCGGATCCTGGCGGTGGTCTTCCCTGACCTGGATGGGCAGCTAAAGGCCAGACAGCAGCAAGGAGGGGGTGAGTCCATGACTGCACTGTGAACTTTGTCTGACATGGTATGTGGCCTCCTCTGGCCTGGTTAAACCTCCACAGTACATCAGTCTTGTGGTCCAGGACCCATGTCCCTCAATTGTGACATGCCCACTCCTCATCTGATACCCAGGTGTGGCCCTTACAGTCTGGTAATTGTGTCACTTGGGTACTGTGTCCTTGCATTTTGCTTAGCTCAGGGTGGGGGACAGCATTTGTTACCGTACCTTTGTGGTGGGCTTCATGGGTGGGTCAATTGCTTACACAATGCCTGAGTTCTGACATGTAATCTGCGTGTAACTTTGATATGTGTTCCAATTGCTGATCTGACTCACCACATGTGCCTGGGGTATTTGGCACACCCCCATGCTGCGGGTGGGAACAATGTTTGGGCCTCAGGAGTATGTATATCAAGTGTGTCACACATGCTTTGCCACATGCCTACTGTCCAGGGCTCATACCTCTTTCATGTGGAGCAGGACGGTCATGCCTACTCCAGGGCATACAATACACTCTGTACTCCCACTCCCGTGTATCAGCTGACATGTTGTGCTCAGTGAAATGTTCCCTCAGGTGTCTGCCTCTGTGTCATTGTGCTGTGGCTTCGTTGTCAGGACTACTGTGGTGTTTATCGGTTAGAGCTCAGCATGCCATCTGAGATGTGACCATGAGAGACGATACTTGTGTGACATATAGGTGTTTGATCACTTGACTGTGCAGACTGGTGCATGCGACTGAGAAGTTCAGGCAGCTGTTTATCATTCACAGCAGACTGTGAGGTGCTCAGGTTCAGAGAGTTGTGTTTCATGTCTCCCATATGTCCAATTGGTATGACGTGGACAAATAAGAGTTCAGATGATGTGGTGTGTGGGGGATGGACATGTGCACTTGTCAGCTACAGAACTTGCATTCCCCATGACCTAGGATTGTGACACAGTGCAGACTGTTGTTGGCTGGCTGCCCTGCCCATGTGACTGGAGACAGTGATGTATGACTTTGCAGGCATGCCTGTGCCATGGCATTAAACTTCCTAAGAGTGATCCTGCAGGGGAGTGACATGTGCAACATGCACCCCATTGTGGCATTGACTATGAGGACATGGGTGCATCATGGTGTCTGGTGCTGGTATGCATCACATGCATTTCAAATTAGACTCTGGCCATCCCTTTATCCAGACACCTGTACTGACTCAGTGGCAAGAGATGTGATGTTTGCATGTTCACATACTTCACCGTGTTCTCTGCAATGTCCAACAACTGGGTAGGTGGTGCATGTGTCCACACTGGGGTATTACCATCCGACAGGCACCAGATAGATGGGTGCAAGCTGTTTGAGGGTAAATGGGTGGTCACACCCTTCTGCTTACCGGCTCATGAGAGCACGACCCGCACTCTGCTAGTTCACTTGAAAAGAAGGAACAACGGTGTGAAATACAGTGGCACTTTGTTAAGCAATTCAGTAACACCGAGAACTGTTCATTTAATGCTGCTCGTCAACACATGAGCAGGATGAAAATGAAAGCATCAACAATATTACAAATCATATTTTAAGTGAAGCACAAAGATCGATGTAACTATCTATCAGTGAGCTACAGCCTATGGGGCTAGTCTTAAAAGAGGGATCATAAATAGGCAAGCGCCTAGAAGGCAAATCTTAAATAAGAGAGCAAGAACCATCCAAGGCTACACAGTTTAAGCTAGGATAAATGCAATGATTTGGGTGTGTATGAGCTAAATTAGAGAGGCTGACAAAGCCAAAAGGCTAGCAATCAGAAAAGAGCATTACCACCTTGAGAGTAGAAGTTCTAGGCCCAAGATCAGGAGAACGGCCGACCGGGAACCCTCCCCATGCAATGCACTGGTATGAAGAGTTCAGCGCGTGGACATGGGTGCAAACCTTTTATATGGCTTAATGCAGAACTCCTACCCACAGTTGACGTGGGCCCTGACGTGGGTCCTTGACCGCACGCTTACAGTAACTGTGGAAAGTTTTTGAAGAACAGAGAAGTGGTATCATGGTGAAAACAGGGGCTTTTAGCAGGTGGTCGGTGCTCTTGACCGCAAACATAAGAAAAAGATAACTTTTACCGTAAGATGCTCAGAAATTAAGATTACACATATTATTTCTCTGTCACGTAGCCGCCTTTTCAGTTTCAGTTGAGCAAGCGTGGAAAGTTTCATAAGTTAAAATATTGCAAACATTGCTTGTGAAAGAGCAAGATGTACCAGCAGAGTGTCATGTACGTGTGGGCTAACCTTATTCTTGTGACTGTGGAAATTTACAAGGGGGGGCTGGTGCAGCGGTGGATGGCACAGGTCCCTGCTGTCAGGTCAGAAAGGCCTACAAGATTTGTTGTATTAAAAAATGATAGCAAGAGGCAGTGGCCTCTTGGGCCTACATGTGTGTGTGCATCTAAGGAGGTGGGTTTGGGCCTAAGTGTATGTATCTAAGGGGGTGTGGACCACTGTGAGGGCTTGGGCCTAAGTGTATGTTTCTAAGGGGGTGGACCACTGTGACAGGTACTAAAAGGCTAAAAGAAAAATGGACAACTTAGGTCATCTATCAGGGCCTGACTGGTGGGGCCTATATGGGAGTGCCATGTTTCATGGGCAGAGCATAAAGGTACATAGGTCTGTGTTATATGGCAGAACAGAGCCCTACTTCAAAGGCCAGGAGGGGTGTGAGTGCCATGGTTGACCATCAGACTGACAATTGACTTCTCCTAATCTGTGTGAGCACTTTTGGCAATGTTCAACTAAGGATGCCAGGGCTTGCTCTGTAATGTGCTGTACTTACTGTGGTGTGTGCGGTCAGTGCAGGTGACTGATGTTTGTCTGTTTCCCTAATTGTTTGCAGATACATCCACGGCCACAGGAGGGGACAGCTCCACGGACCAGGAGGAGCTGCAGAGCCAGACTGGGTCAGCAGCCGATGAGTGGTCGGAGGGACCCAGTAGCACGGAGGGCGAGGGGAGCCACACCGAGGAGTCCTCAGCACCATCCACCTCAGCTGAGGACCACAGCACCTCGGAGGATGACTCCCTTGTGGAGGCGGGTGTCAGCAGCCACCACACCCCAGCTAGTATGGCTGGCCCCGCCACCACCACCACCACCACCACCACCACCGCCCTCCCATCGGCTCCCATTCCAGAGGTCCGTGGAGGCTCCCGTGTTCGGGAGCGTGTCTCCTTCGTGCCAGGCACCACACCCCCTGCCCCTGTGTCCCCTGCTGCCCTGAGTGAGGAGTCTGTGTACTTACTTCGCCAGCTCCATGTAGGGCAGACAGCAATGCTGAGTGTCTTCCATGCACACACCACTCTGTTGACACAGCTGGTGTCGTTCATGGAGGGCATCTCATCTGGCATGTCTGCCCTACAGAGGAGCAATAAGTCCATGGACTCCTCCCTGACGGCAGCAGTGTCCCTCCTCCAACAGTCCCTCACCCCTCCTACCTCTGCCCCATCCACACTTCCTGGCACCCTACCTGTCCCAAGCACATGCACACCTGCACAATCACCCAAACACACAGACACGAGCAGCACAGAAACACCCAAAACAAAGGCAAAACATGCACACAAGCATCCTCAGGGGACTGATACCACACCCACAGGGGATGGGGAGCAGACACACACACAGCATCCACAGTCACTCCGCAGTCCTCCAAATCCTCTCCCTCCAAGACCCCTTCCCTTGCCTCACCTGCAACCGCAGCTAAACAGCAGCTCTTCCTCTGTGACCTCGGCCTCTTCCCCTCCGATCCAGCTGATCCAGCATACAGGGGGAAGAGGAAGTCCACCCACACAGAGGGGAGTGCCCCTCACCCCCGGACACCCTCCCCCAGGCACAGACAAACTAAGGCCCCCACACGCAAGTCCCCCGGCCCCAGAAGAGCCAGGCCCCACCACCGCCCTGCAGCTCAACCACACAGTCTCCTTCCTCCATCCCTCAGGCCCCCACAACACAGGTTCCCCCACCACACCCAGCCCCAGGTTCCCCCACCCACAGATACACCATCCCCAAAATGATCCGGCCTTCTCCCCTACCACTTGCTCTTCCAGCCTCACATCCCCCGCTGCACATGTTTGTGCCACTGGTGTGGAGACCGTGTCCTCCCCCTCTGTCCTGCCCACCTTACCTGAACCCCATTCTACTCCCTTGGAGATAGGCACTGCAGTGGAGTCCACTACCACCCCGTCTGACTTGGAACCTGTCCACTCCATCTGGCCAGCCCACTGCAGTCGTGCTGGCACCCACACCATCTGACTCATGCCCCCCAGTTGTGCCGGCACACACCATGTCAGACACCTCCACTGCAGTTGTCAGTGACTCTCCAGCACCAGCCACCCCTTCCCTGCCTCCTTCTGGTGAGCCCTGATCCTGTCCCTGCGGTGCCTGGCCTGCCCCCCGGTATGCCCCTCCGAGGGGAATGTCCCTGGTCCGTAGTTTGCAGGCAAGCAAAGGGTGACATCTGCCACTGTCACCCTGTTCGGACTTTACTGTTGGACTGGCCATTGGCCTTTGTCTTTTTTCTGTTTTTTTTTTTATCTAACACACATATGCTGAATAAAGCTCCTTTCTGTTCTCTGGTGGTTTTGCTTCAGATGTACATGATGTTGATGATGCTAACCATGCCCTTGCTGCAGTGATGGTGATTTTTGATATCATGAACATGAAGTGTTACTGTGCAGGACCCCATGTGGTCCAGGGGGAATGTGTCCTATCCTGGTGTGTAGCCATGTCATCCTTTGCAGCAATATGAGGGTGTCATGTTTTCAATATTTGCCAATGGGATTACCTACATTTATTTGCAATATCACATCTGTGGCTTACACCCCTGCACATCAGTTGTGCTTGCCATTGTTCAATTTGTCTATTTCCCTGACTGTGTGACCATCTCCACTGGATATGCAAGTTTGGGCATCAATGGGGAAGGACTCATCTGTGTTATCAGTGCAACTTGCTATACATGTGTGTTGGATCTGTGCAGATGATTTCGGTGACACTCCCATGACCAGGCTGATGTGACGAGAGCCTTCATTTTGTGCTAATTGTTGACTGAGTGACCAAGTGTTCTGCTGACATGATAGAGCCCTGCAGAGACAACGTATGGCACAGCTTTCCTTACACAGGAGTGGAGTCCCCTCATGGCAGTGTGTAATTCCGTGACATTGCCTGAGCCCAAGGTGTGTGTTGTGTGAGCATGTCTGTGTGTGTTCACTTCCATTTTGCTACGCAGGCTGGGATCCCTGGTGATGTTCCTGTTTGTGATGCTTGCTGAGTTGACCTATGTTCCCCCAAATCTTCGCCCTGGGTTCTCTGGGATGTGGGTGCATGGCACATTACTGGTCATCAGGGTGTCATCCATAGGTGTGTTTGCTGTCAGGGCTGAGTTTGTGGGCAAACGCAGATGAGACACAGTCAGGATTCCCCTTGGCACTTGTTGGTTACACAAGTCATGTAATTTACAGTTTGGGTTAGCTTTCAGTGATTGTGACACGTTGTGTGTGTGACTGCTGCCACTCCTCAGGGTCAGAGCTGCAATGTTGGAAGTTGTCTATGTGTGTTCTTTGTGGGTGACCTTGACTTCTTCATTGGTGTGTGACTGTGTCCGGGATCCCATTGATTGTGGTGGATTTCACGTCATGCCCATGTACGGCGTACTGTGCAGTGTGTCAGACATTCACGAGTCTTGTTGACTGGCCATGTGTGATGGGTTTCTGCACCTTAGTTCCCACCACCACCCCTGGGATTGTCATGGGTGCATGTGCAATGTCACCAGTCCATGTGAGCTTCACTGCTGCACATTGGTGGAGATCAAGGTGTGTGGTGTTGAGTGTGTGCAAATGAGAGTTGTTGCACGGCTAGACCCCTACCTCCATGTTGGCCTTGGCTGACAGGCCGTGCTGATTGATTTGTGCTTGTGTAGGTTCAGGACACATGACTGTGGTTCACAGTGTGAACGGCATCTAGCTTTGTCATCACAGTGGGATTATCATGCAGGCCAGGGTCACCACAATGTGGGGTCCCTAGGGGTAGTGCTGTGGTGGGTCTGTCTCTTGCTGTGTTATTTGCTGTTCCTACAAGCTTGTGTGACATGTGTAATTTGGGCTCCCTCTCATCTAACAATGCCTGATTGCCCACATAGGGGAATCCGATCCATGAGTTACTTTTGTGTGGCACTGTATACACATCTGTGTAATTGGGATTCAGGCCTCCTCATGTGTTGTGTGGTTGCCTGGGGACACTGGCACACCCCCCCATCACCTGTTGTGTTTGATATGCAGTGTGAGGCAGCCTGTTTGTGTTTGTGCATCTGCACCACTGCATTGGCATATCTTTAGTGTGCCATTGGCTGTATGTTGTTTTGTGGGTTTCCCCTGCTGTCCCTGGGACTCCTAGGTCATCAGTCAGCACAATGATCATGGTTTGTATGTCCCATTGCTGCCATGGTATGGTATTTGTTCACCTGACATCTACAGTCTCCACAGGATATCTACATTTGTGTGTCCATTGGTGCAGATATGTGGGGCTGAATTAGGATGGTCACTTCTGTCATTGTGTTATTGACGAATGTTGACAATGTCAGCCCCCATGGGTGATGATTGTCTGCACATGGCCAAAGGTATATCTTATTTGCACTGCACTGTTTGCCTCACCCAATCTATGTTGCTATGGGACACAAGCACTACTATGCCACAGATGTGTTTGTTGTTCTGTGACCAGGAATCATCCATGCTGTTTGGCATTTGCAGCTTTTCCCATGACAACACTTACATTTTGGTCACTGTGATGATGGGGGTTTAGACCCCATTGCCACAATGTTCAAAATGTGCCTCAGGTATGGACCCCACACTTACATTTTGGTCACTGTGATGATGGGGGTTAGACACCATTGCCACAATGTTCAAAATGTGCTTCAGCTATGGACCCCACACTTACATTTTGGTCACTGTGGTGATGGGGGGTTAGACCCCATTGCCACAATGTTCAAAATGTGCTTCAGCTATGGACCCCACACTCCCTTTTGGTCACTGTGGTGATGGGGGTTTAGACCCCATTGCCACAATGTTCAAAATGTGCTTCAGCTATGGACCCCACACTTACATTTTGGTCACTGTGATGATGGGGGGTTAGACCCCATTGCCACAATGTTCAAAATGTGCTTCAGCTATGGACCCCACACTTCCCTTTTGGTCACTGTGGTGATGGGGGTTTAGACCCCATTGCCACAATGTTCAATTGGGCTTCAGCTATGGACCCCACACTTCCCTTTTGGTCACTGTGATGATGGGGTGTTATACCCCATTGCCACAGTGGTCATGGTCTGCTTGCATTGTGGAGGCGACACACATTTCTGTGTTACACATGTGATAGGGGGTCACATTGTATGCTCAATGTCATGTTCAGTGTTGTAGGCATTTGACACGGACTACACAAGCTTGTCATGGTGTTGGTGGGATGTATTTTTCTGACATTCCTTATGTTGGAGTATGCTGGTTGTGTCATGCATTACCCATCCTATGTGTAGGGGTGGTGTGGGTGGTAGACATCCAGGCCTCCCTGAGTAGGGGTGGTGGTAGTGGTAGGCATCCATCCCCCTATGAGTGGGGATGGTAGTAGTGACAGGCATCCAGGCCCCCCTGAGTAGGGGTGGCGGTAGTGGTAGGCATCCATCCCCCTATGAGTGGGGATGGTAGTAGTGACAGGCATCCAGGCCCCCATGCGTAGGGGTGGTGGTAGTGGTAGGCATCCAGGCCTCCCTGAGTAGGGGTGGTGGTAGGCATCCAGGCCCCCCTGAGTAGGGGTGGTGGTAGTGGTAGGCATCCAGGCCCCCTGAGTAGGGGTGGTGGTAGTGGTAGGCATCCATCCCCCTATGAGTGGGGATGGTAGTAGTGACAGGCATCCAGGCCCCCATGAGTAGGGGTGGTGGTAGTGGTAGGCATCCAGGCCCCCTGAGTAGGGGTGGTGGTAGTGGTAGGCATCCAGGCCCCCTGAGTAGGGGTGGTGGTAGTGGTAGGCATCCATCCCCCTATGAGTGGGGATGGTAGTAGTGACAGGCAACCAGGCCCCCTGAGTAGGGGTGGTGGTAGTGGTAGGCAACCATTCCCCTATGAGTGGGGATGGTAGTAGTCACGGGCATCCAGGCCCCCATGAGTAGGGGTGGTGGTATTGGTAGGCATCCATCCCCATATGAGTGGGGATGGTAGTAGTGACAGGCATCCAGGCCCCCCTGAGTAGGGGTGGTGGTAGTGGTAGGCATCCATCCCCCTATGAGTGGGGATGGTAGTAGTGACAGGCTTGCAGGCCCCCATGAGTAGGGGTGGTGGTAGTGGTAGGCATCCAGGCCCCCCTGAGTAGGGGTGGTGGTAGTGGTAGGCATCCATCCCCCTATGAGTGGGGATGGTAGTAGTGACAGGCATCCAGGCCCCCATGAGTAGGGGTGGTGGTGGTGGTAGGCATCCATCCCCCTATGAGTGGGGATGGTAGTAGTGACAGGCATCCAGGCCCCCATGAGTAGGGGTGGTGGTAGTGGTAGGCATCCATCCCCCTATGAGTGGGGATGGTAGTAGTGACAGGCATCCAGGCCCCCATGAGTAGGGGTGGTGGTAGTGGTAGGCATCCAGGCCCCCTGAGTAGGGGTGGTGGTAGTGGTAGGCATCTAGGCCCCCTGAGTAGGGGTGGTGGTAGTGGTAGGCATCCAGGCCCCCTGAGTAGGGGTGGTGGTAGTGGTAGGCATCCATCCCCCTATGAGTGGGGATGGTAGTAGTGACAGGCATCCAGGCCCCCATGAGTAGGGGTGGTGGTAGTGGTAGGCATCCAGGCCCCCTGAGTAGGGGTGGTGGTAGTGGTAGGCATCCAGGCCCCCTGAGTAGGGGTGGTGGTAGTGGTAGGCATCCAGGCCCCCTGAGTAGGGGTGGTGGTAGTGGTAGGCATCCATCCCCCTATGAGTGGGGATGGTAGTAGTGACAGGCATCCAGGCCCCCATGAGTAGGGGTGGCGGTAGTGGTAGGCATCCATCCCCCTATGAGTGGGGATGGTAGTAGTGACAGGCATCCAGGCCCCCATGAGTAAGGGTGGTGGTAGTGGTAGGCATCCAGGCCTCCCTGAGTAGGGGTGGTGGTAGGCATCCAGGCCCCCCTGAATAGGGGTGGTGGTAGTGGTAGGCATCCAGGCCCCCTGAGTAGGGGTGGTGGTAGTGGTAGGCATCCATCCCCCTATGAGTGGGGATGGTAGTAGTGACAGGCATCCAGGCCCCCATGAGTAGGGGGGTGGTAGTGGTAGGCATCCAGGCCCCCTGAGTAGGGGTGGTGGTAGTGGTAGGCATCCAGGCCCCCTGAGTAGGGGTGGTGGTAGTGGTAGGCATCCATCCCCCTATGAGTGGGGATGGTAGTAGTGACAGGCATCCAGGCCCCCATGAGTAGGAGTGGTGGTAGTGGTAGGCATCCATCCCCCTATGAGTGGGGATGGTAGTAGTGACAGGCATCCAGGCCCCCCTGAGTAGGGGTGGTGGTAGTGGTAGGCATCCATCCCCCTATGAGTGGGGATGGTAGTAGTGACAGGCATCCAGGCCCCCATGCGTAGGGGTGGTGGTAGTGGTAGGGATCCAGGCCCCCCTGAGTAGGGGTGGTGGTAGTGGTAGGCATTATCCCCCTATGAGTGGGGATGGTAGTAGTGACAGGCATCCAGGCCCCCATGAGTAGGGGTGGTGGTAGTGGTAGGCATCCATCCCCCAATGAGTGGGGATGGTAGTAGTGACAGGCATCCAGGCCCCCATGAGTAGGGGTGGTGGTAGTGGTAGGCATCCATCCCCCTATGAGTGGGGATGGTAGTAGTGACAGGCATCCAGGCCCCCATGAGTAGGGGTGGTGGTAGTGGTAGGCATCCAGGCCCCCCTGAGTAGGGGTGGTGGTAGTGGTAGGTATCCAGGCCCCCCTGAGTAGGGGTGGTGGTAGTGGTAGGCATCCAGGCCCCCCTGAGTAGGGGTGGTGGTAGTTGTAGGCATCCAGGCCCCCCTGAGTAGGGGTGGTTGTAGTGGTAGGCATCCATCCCCCTATGAGTGGGGATGGTAGTAGTGACAGGCATCCAGGCCCCCATGAGTAGGGGTGGTGGTAGTGGTAGGCATCCAGGCCCACCTGAGTAGGGGTGGTGGTAGTGGTAGGCATCCATCCCCCTATGAGTGGGGATGGTAGTAGTGACAGGCATCCAGGCCCCCATGAGTAGGGGTGGTGGTAGTGGTAGGCATCCAGGCCCCCTGAGTAGGGGTGGTGGTAGTGGTAGGCATCCAGGCCCCCTGAGTAGGGGTGGTGGTAGTGGTAGGCATCCATCCCCCTATGAGTGGGGATGGTAGTAGTGACAGGCATCCAGGCCCCCCTGAGTAGGGGTGGTGGTAGTGGTAGGCATCCAACCCCCTATGAGTGGGGATGTAGTAGTGACAGGCATCCAGGCCCCCATGAGTAGGGGTGGTGGTAGTGGTAGGCATCCAGGCCCCCCTGAGTAGGGGTGGTGGTAGTGGTAGGCATCTAGGCCCCCCTGAGTAGGGGTGGTTTTAGTGGTAGGCATCCAGGCCCCCCTGAGTAGGGGTGGTGGTAGTGGTAGGCATCCATCCCCCTATGAGTGGGGATGGTAGTAATGACAGGCATCCAGGCCCCCTGAGTAGGGGTGGTGGTAGTGGTAGGCATCCATCCCCCTATGAGTGGGGATGGTAGTAATGACAGGCATCCAGGCCCCCCTGGGTAAGGGTGGTGGTAGTGGTAGGCATCCATCCCCCTATGAGTGGGGATGGTAGTAGTGACAGGCATCCGGGCCCCCATGAGTAGGGGTGGTGGTAGTGGTAGGCATCCAGCACCCTATGGGTGTGTATGGCATTGGTGGTAGCCATCCCGCCCCTATGGTTCTGCTGTTGCTAGTGTACGTCATTTCTGCATCCCTATGTGTGTGTGACATATGTTGGGTACGTGTCGTTTCTTTGTGTAGTGGGTGTTTGACTTACCGTCTGCGCCGTACGCGTCCGTACCTGTTCCGGTAATAGATGTAGAGTATTGGTAGGACCTGCGCGATGGGATTCATGGTTGGTTCGTCTCGTTCGGCTTTCTCGTGGCTTCAACTCGTAGTCGTCGCTGGCTTGTTTGTCTTGTCGCCGTGGATCGTCTTGTGGCGCGAATCGGAGCTTATGTACAGCTCTCCCGGATGCTCTGACGTGCCGGACGTAGCGACGGGTTCGGCGCGTACGGAGTGCGCATCGTACTAGTCCGGCCGGAAGGTGCTGTGTATTTGGTTCCGTGCGACTCGATTCGGCGTTTACGGATCAGGCTCGGGCGGGGAACAGGAGCTGAAATGGGTAAGTACGGCTCGCTCGGAATCTGGGCTGTTATGCGCATCGTTCTTGCTCGTTGGGACGACTGTTCGAATCGGTCGGGAAACACGCATTCGGCTGGGTTTTTTTCCGGACGAATAGTGTTAGGTACGCTTCCGGCCGAAATCGAAATCGACCCCTATGTATTATATGGGAAAAAGTACTCCCTGGCGTACATGATAAGAATATTGCAAGTCACCTCGGAGTTCCAAAACCTTATAAAGGAACTCAGCCTTCAGTCTCGTTCCTCTATATGGTTATGGAACTCCTCAGTGACTTGAGGGTTCTTTTTCCCTTATACTATATGATAGATCCAGCCTCTGGACTTGACATAGTTGTACCAGTGACCTAAATAACATATAGTGGTAAGACAGCAGCCTCCTTCTTCTGCTGGTTGTATCTTTCCCAGTGACAGTCCTCCTGCTTTTCTCATGACCCTGTCATACTCTTTAAACACTTTGGGCCTGATTACAACTTTGGTGGTGCTACGCCGGATCAGTCCCGCCGCTGCACCGCCAAAGCCGTGGTCAGACCGCCTGCCAGATTAGGAGTTTCCTCCTGTCTGGTGGGATCTTTTTTTATGTTCCCATGGCGGTGCCCTGAAAATGGGCACGGCAATGGGAACACCAAAAACATTTCCTGCACAGCATGGACTGAAAGCCCCATGCCGTGCAGGAACTGGTGTGCATTCACACAGGGGGGTACATGTTGTGTCCCTCTGTTTGCATCCACATGCGGAGGAGGCCCAGGGGGCCCTACAGGGCCCCCTTTGTTTCCTCTTGCCACGGTGTTCATGGAGGAGGAACCTCCATGACACCGCTGGCGGAGAGGAAACTCGTTATATACTTCGCGGGACCGCGGCGGTCCCGCCAAGCATATTGCAGCCTCCTGACCACCACAACCCTGCCAGGGAATGGCGGTTTCCTGGCGGCGGGGCTGTGGCGGTCCGACCGCCAGAATCGTAATAGGGCGGTCAGGAGACAGCCACGCCCCCCTCATAATCGGGCCCTTTGAGGTGACCAATTTGATAACAAAAAAGTTTAAGGTCAAGAAAAGCTTGCACTGTTGTCAACGCTGTAGCTCTTCTGTGCAGGTGAGGTAAGCATGCATTCACTGTCCTGCTAGGTTTGTCACCAGAACTGCAACAACATGCTAGAAGTGGCCTCCAGAACTGAACACAACTCTTGAAGTGACCATTAATACAATAGAATATTCCAAAGGGAGCCTACAGATTGGAGCAGGAAACACGGGAGGCCACTTCAATAGCTGAACACATTATTCCAGGTGAAATGGACATAATTCAGAGGAGGACTAAAGAACAGGACACATCACTTCATATATGGCCTCCAGAAATGAACACAATATTCCATATAATGCCTTAATATTGATGTGTACACTGTATAGTACTGACACATCCTCCAATTTTTGCTACTTTTATCTCTACTTTTACAATTTGACATTATCTTGCTGTCACTGAGGCCTTATCATACTGTTTAGGCACGCTGGGGTTATTCCTTGTGTACCTCGCGATTCTCAAAGACAAATGAGGCACTTACAGTGTTTGTCTTCGCTGTCACCTGTCTGTGTATGTGAGGGAAGCTTGCACTGGTGCTCCCTGGGTTGTCCATGTTTTACAGTGCATCAGAAATCCTGCACTCCAGCAGCCATGCTGAACCTTTCCCATGCTGCATGTGTTAGCTGTTATATGTACCATACATGTTGTGTAGCTGCTAAAGGATTACCCTGTTGCTGCCCATGTGACAAGTGATCAATGTGTATTCCTGATGCTGGAAAAAAACTTTTCACTATAAAAATGTCAAAACATTGGTGTTGTCAGTGCTTGTTTCAAATGGGTTCCCTTGTGAATGGCGGTACAATGCCATTATGACTTTTCTAAAATAAATTGAACATAGGCTCTCCTTGTGCACAATTTTGACTCTTTCTATAATTCCTTTCAAACTTGTGGTGTGCTCTGTTACTCCCCAGCTAGATTCACGTGTTGTACTACTGATTATCAACAACAACACTATTGTGGTACAGGAATATCGAGGTCAGAATGTCGAAAGGTAAGTGCATATAGGGAGGTATAGATTTACTATTTCTAAGTCTACATCTACGTACCTTGAAGATATATGTACAACATAGGTGGATGGGTATAGACCTACTTACCTGTCTTATTCTTTTCACAATATTTTGGCCTGGATGTTCTGTCTCACCGGTGTTGTGGGTTTGATATTCAGGGTGGACACCAGGTTCACAATATCTACATGCCAAGCTGTGCACACGGATGCCCTCATTAAGAGTGGCCTAGTATTTCTGATAGGACCAGTGTTTGTTGGTTTTCACCTAGAGGCTTCTGCTGCTGTACTCAGCCGAAGTCTCTGAGTGAAATATTGGATAACATCATGTGGGAATTGGTACCCAAACAATGATCTCTACGTATTATTCCCCATAAACATATCATACCTGGTATTGCTCCTCCACCTCGCATTACTGACAGCCCTGGTATCTGCAAATACTTCCAGACCCCTCCTAATGAAGCCCAAAGAGGGGACGATTCCTACTGATTCTTTGCACAGTTGTACATCTGCTCATCGTAGGCTTCCTCCTATGATTCGAACAGATGGACGCTTTTTTTTTTAGGGTGCTCAAATGTCCCTAAAACCTACACATATATATATTTTTCGAAGTTCCAGATTTCTGTGGATATTTGTAATTCCAACCTGGTGGTTTCTGGTCAGGGTTAAGATACAAACTATTTTAATAAACCATCTGCACCAGTAAAATAATGATATTGGCCGAGGAATCTCTTCCTTTAGATCCTAATAAAACATAAGGTGCTTGGGTCTGGTGAACATTGGCTTTGTTTTTTTGCACTAATGGGTCATTTATGCTTAAATGTAAATAATGAATTCAAACAAAACTTCGATGAAAATACCATTTGCGCAGGTGCAGGTGTTCTTTGCATCAAATTTACAAGCCATGTTAATATACTGGTCAGGGAGAGAGTATAATTTGCTCTCCCCCAGTGTAACACAGATGGAAAGTGTGGTTGCGTCTGATTATTGTTCATCCGATTGCTAGCGAGAAATTTCACAGGAAAGGTAGAGTGTTACTTAGATTGCTGTTGTTTTTTTCCTATTAGCATATATCTTAGAAACCCTGGATAGGAGAATCAGCCTTGTGAAAGGGCAGCATGCTGTAACTCATAGTGAAGTCAGCCAGTGGCTGAAGTGTCGTGACGCATTGCCCCTCGATGCATGCACAAGTGGGTTGGAGAAAATTGTGATCAACATAATCAAAGATAAATGGATGAAGTGTGGCTAAAAAAAAACCTAAAAGTAACTCTGCCATGCATATAATTTTAGTAAAGTCAGAAGATCTTGGCTAACACAGACTTAAAAAAAACAATCATTGTGGCATTGGCTGACAGCCTCTTGCCTTTGAGAAATAAGTTAAAAAAAGAAGGCAAGACGGAAAGAAAGCAGGAAAGAAAGAAAGGATGGAAAGAAGGAAAGCAAGAAGGAAAGCAAGAAGAAACAAAGACAGGAAAGAAAGAAGGCAAGAAAGAATTAAAGAAGAAAGGCAAGAATGAAGGCAGGAAAGAAGGAAAGAACGCAGGAAAGAAAGAAATACAGAA
Source organism: Calotriton arnoldi (assembly GCA_963921515.1). Classification (NCBI taxonomy): domain Eukaryota; kingdom Metazoa; phylum Chordata; class Amphibia; order Caudata; family Salamandridae; genus Calotriton; species Calotriton arnoldi. Next base: position 149,826 of record CAWUFW010009273.1, read on the forward strand.
AAAGAAAAAAGGAAAGAGGGAAGGAAGGAATTAAAGAAAGCAAGAAAGAAGGCACGAATGTAGGAAAGAAAGAAGGCAAAAAGGAAACAAAGAAAGAAGGCAAGAAGTAAGGAAGACAAGAAAGAAGGAAAGAATAATGGCAAGAAAGTAAAAAGGAAAGGCAGAAGACAAGAAAAGACAGAAAGAAGGAAGGCAAGAAAGAAAGAATGGATAGACAGACAGAAAGAAGGTAGGAAAGAAAGAAGGACAGAAAGCAGAAACAAGGAAAGCAAGGAAGACGGAATGAAAGCAAGAGAGAAGCAAAAAAGGAATCAAAGTAAGAAAGAAGGAAAGAGAGAAAAAAGAAAGCAAGAGAGAAAGAAAGCAAAAAAGAATGATAGAAGGAATGAAAGAAAAAAAAAAAAGGAAAGCATGGAAGTAGGAAAGAAATAATTAAATGAAAAAGGAAAGAAGGAAAGAAGGAATGACAGTGGCGTAACAAAAGCCCCCGCAACTCCCAGGGTGCAGTGGGGGCCCCCAAGCTCTGGGTGCCCTCTTAGGCACTGGCAGGTCTTTGGCCTGAGAGCTCCAGACTGGGTCTGGAGCGTGGGGGCCCCCTGCATGTACTTTGCAGTGGGCCCCCTCGAGTTTTGTTACTCCAATGAGGAATGAAAGCATAGAGGGAAAAAACAGAAGGAATGAAAGAATAAAGGAAAAAAGGAAAGAAAGGAAGAAAGGAAGAAAGAATGAATTAAAGGAAAGAGGAATGAAAATGAAAGGAAGAATAAATGAAACAAAGAAACATCTAAATAGCGAAGAAGGAAAGCGTGGACGTTACAAGTGCTGCAAATTAAACATGATAAAGGCTGGTTTTCTTCTTGGCTAAGTTTATTACAGAACCATTGGTGAAACTGAGTCCAGAATAAATGTGTTGTGAAGAATAGTCTGGTTATGAATGTACATGTATAATATTGAAGCTTGTGTTTGGGTTCCATGCATAGTAAAAAGAGGATGACCTACAACAGTTTCAAATGGACACAATCTGTTATGCTGTGAACCAGCAGTCAGACGAAGGACGCTCCCAAAGGCATTTACAAAAACATTGGCAGGAGACAGGAATTGATAATGTGTGGAACGTGGCCTGTGCTCACATCTGGTATAAATGCTGTCACATCGGACTCTAAACATAAAATCATCATCAAAGTAACAAAGTAAAAAAAACATTGCCACAGAAGGAAACTAGCTCGTGTGCGGATTGTTGCAGGGATTCTGCACAAACACAGAACTATGCGCAGGATTATAGGACCTTGGTATATAGGTACTGAGTCATCCTACCACCTTAGTACCCATGAGCCCAGGACCGACTAGCTATAGTGTCTCACTTGCCCTCCTACTCACTCACAGAAGAACAAATGATTAGACACCCCAGAACACAACACTCCCAGATCTCTCAGGAATCGCGGTAGCAAGACACACCCTTTTGCTCGCACTCTTGTACTTGTCCACAATAAGATCTGACAGAGACACGAAACAGTTTAAAATATTTATTTTAACTAACGTGCCCTAACATGCAGATACGTGCCACTACAAGCAGGAAAATGCATAGTACAAATACAGTAAGCATAGCAGCTAGTCCATAAATCATGAAGGGAGATGTCATCATGGAAAAACAATAAAGCCTATCCTCCCTCCCCTTGGTGAGAAGAAGTATTATTATATAATAGAAGGTCTCTGGGCTTTGTCAGTAGACCCCATACCTCAGCCTATAGATGGTAGATCTACATCACAGGTGCTGTCTCGCTCTTCTCCTGGAAAGGTCCCTCTCCAAGTGTGTGTTACCTATTCGTGTATTCTAATAAGACCAAAGTACGTTTGTCCAAACAACAGCTGCATCGGTATGTTTTGTTTAAGGGCTAAGGCCCGGCCAGAACAAAATAACAAGGTGCATTGTTGTTCGACCTTGCTCACAATGTTCAGTCAAAATCCCAGAGAGTGAACACAGCGATGAGTTCTCATGTGAAAACAACCATTGAAATTATTGCAAAAATAAAGTCGTGTAGTAACGTGTGCAAAGCAGCAGGCGAGCTGCAACGTGCTGATGCTAACTTAGAGAAAAACGACAATGTCCCTACCGGCCATGTGACAGGATATGTTCCTTGTGAAAAAGCAAAATGCAGTCACTCAAAAGCGAGGTTATCCAGTGTAGGCAGTGGGCTGACCCTTACCCCATGCTCTATACTGTAGTGGGCGGAAGTGAAATTTGAATGACACAACAACAGACCAATGGATAAGGAGAGAAAGCCCCTTTAAATAATATGTTGTACATATATTTTTTTAAAAGCCAAAAAGGTCTGGGCTAACGCCAGACTTAACGAGTGGGCGAATGTCTTTTTGATACATTTGTGAAGGCTGTATGACTTTCTTGGCAGGGTGTTTTTTTTAATGAAGGCTTGTTGAACAGAAAATGCTGTATGACAAAATATTGTATATACAAATATAATCTGACATAAATATTGTGCCCTAAACATTCTTTAAAAAAATATCATCCCACTGGTTGTAGATTTCATATTATTAAGTCCAATATGATGCTGTGGCAGTTGTTTCACCAGTACTTTCAAGACAAACCTGCAGTTACTGGTCCCATATAGTTAAGATAGGGAACTACTCCTCAGCTTCTTCTCCTTCCCCTAACAGGTCCCATAAGATATCGTCTGAGCCCCCAGGCTCTTTCACCTGTACAAGGATCCTGTAAATGAAGAACTGAGATTTAGGCCTGACGATGAAGCAATACACCGATGACACACAGCTTTTACTAAAAGCTAAATCTGCAGAGATGGAAACACTGAAGAAAGGCCTTAAGGGTACTCAATCGTGGCTTTCACTTCCTCAAACTAAACTCAGACAAGACAGAGAGCCAGTCTGCAGTGCACCCGTGGAGCAGAGGTAATAACCTCCTCTGCCCTGGAGGAGTAATGCCCGTCATATTTAGAGATGTCAGTCAACTTGTCAGAGATCTCTTTGCCTTTAGAGGAGCCGTCGCTATAGTGACTTCTCTGAAAGCATTGATGTTTGCTGAGCAACGACCATGTTTCATGAGGCTATTCAGCAAAGTCTTTTGTTTTACAGAAATGAATTCCGAAAGTGGGAGCTTGTTTCTGTAAAACAAAAAAAGAATGACCCTGACGCAGTGGGAATTTGCTCCCGTGCTATGGGTGTTATTTTTCTATTTTCCTTTCGGCACCACCAGGGTTTTAGTGGTGGTCCAGAAGAAAACAAAGTATATCAGACTGTTTACTCTATTTAAAATGGCAGACAATCTGATGTACTCACACTGACAGCCCTAACACCATCAGTGTAAGGTTTCTGCCGTCAGACCCAGCAGGTGCCCCGCTGTCTGAAATATGATGGGCCACCTAACTCTAAATAGACTCACTTTCACAGACAGGGCACCCTGCCGTGTTAGTGGCAGAGTACATTGTCTGCCAAACTCTCAACTGAGCCCAGAGTTGCTACTTTTTCACAACAGATAATAGACACACACATGAATATAATCTGATCATTGACTCAAACCCTCTGGGAATTGATCCAGCGCGGCTAATATACATCTCTCCTTATGACACCAAATCCAGAAAACACCTACACAAAACTTATATCGGTGGGGCCCATGACAACGCATACATACATTCATTCAATCCTGGATTTAAACGTCAAGGAGAAAGAGTTGCTGGACAAGCGGGATACCTTATTAAAATGACAGAATTATAACCTATACATTATAGACATTGACTTCGAATCCTGTCGGTTCTAAACATCAAGGTACTCCGCTATTTGGTCGATGGACCAACTAGTAGAATCAGTTGATGGTGATTAAGACCAGCTCAATCACAATTGGAACCTTTTAACATTTATTAAATCATAAACTTAGTTTTAAAGAACCACAGACTCATTTTAGAGTTAGAATATAATTTTATCTAAAATTCTTCAAGCAAATAAGTATAAGTCTTTATTAGGCAAAACATTTAGAAATATCAATACACATTTATGAAAAGTTTAGGAAAAGTGAGAAATTATGCATTACCCTCGGCCATGGGGCGATGACAAGAATGGTTCACCAAAAGAAGATGAACCGCAGATCACAGGATAGGACTTCCCAAACTGACTGACTGTCCCGCAATGATCTCGTTCCTTCCCCAGTCAAAGTTCAAAGTCCAAAATGACAGAGTCTCTCGCAGCATCAAGGTTGAAAAATAAAAAGCAAGTTTTTTTCACAATGTCAGAGCAGACCCTCTTATACCCTATTCTCTGGCTCACTACATTCTAAAGTTGCAATCTTTAGGGGCAAGAATCACGGTAATTGGTCCATTGGAGGGGTGGTGATGGTCACCTCATCGCCCTCCTTGTTCGAACCGGTTTGGGAACAATAAAGCACACAATAAGAATCATGACCATGGTGTCCAAAATGTAATCCAATTTGTTAGTCCATTTTGCAACAATCTTTGATGGTCACACATTAGTTCATCCCCTGTCGCTTGTCTTTTCCATCCGTTCCCAGGCATACATGCTGAATACTTGGCACGTTGCTTCATTGCAGGTCAGATTGGCCTTGACATCTCTCACTCCGAATACAGGCCGCATGCACGTGACTGGAGCATTCTTTCTGAGGCTGCGTGGGGGCCATCTTGTTTACCGCACGCGATCTCGTCCTTTCCAGTCGGCCATCTTAGAAGCATGGCCTAGCAGGCCCGAACGGAACTAATATAAGAACAAACACAATAGAAATTAAAATATGGAAAATAAGCCTTTCTGTTTACCACCCTCCATTCTAATGACCCGTGTTAGATATTACCTAGCAGAAGCGACATTTAAAGCCATTTTACTTACCATCTGCATTCTTTGCCACAATACAATTCTATTACGCAACACAAAAATCATGCAATTCACTCTATTCACTACGCAAATCACAATTTTAATATTAATTGCTTCGCATTTTGTAAATAAATTAGAATTTGGCACATTTAGCAGTTTTGCCCATGTGTAGTGTCTACTAAAAAGTGTATTTGTTGATTAATTCATGCGTTTTCAAACCGTTAGTATCATTAGCGTTATGAGGTCATTAATTTCATAGGGGTACAAAAAATATTTTGTTTCCCCTGCTCCATCAATTCCCCCTTTGGTGATTTTTAACATCACCACTAAAACCTATAAAATTTTATCAGATAAATGTTTCTTGTCCACTTGCATTTGTTAATTTAGACAATCGTGTTCTTTTCATCTTGTTTTTTAGACCTCTTGTACATGTTCCCTTTAAATTCATCAAATTCGATCTCTCCCATCTCCCGTTCTCTTTCTTTATTTTTCTCATTTTCTCTTTTTACTTTATTTTGTCTTTTTCTTCTTTTAATACACAAATATGCTAATCTCAATACAGATATTATCATTATTACTAAAGTCACTGGAATTAGTATTTTCCCAATAAGAGAACTACCTATTTCTGTGAACCATTTCTTCATTGAGGAAAAACTCTTACCAAGTCTCTCCCATGCACCTTCAACCTCCAGTGGGGCAATTTCTTTATACAACTCAGTAATGTTCTTTATATACTTGTGTATATTCTGACTTTTGTCTGGAATGTAAGTGCAACAATGTTGTACTTTCAGCATTCCACAGACTCCACCCTCTTTTGCCAAAAGAATGTCAAGAGCAAGTCGATTTTGCATCACCATAGCTCTCATGGCAACCGTTTCTGTATTTACCATCAAGAACCCTCCATCAGTATTCGTTGATAAACGATCTACTACTGTAGACAATTTCCGAATTTTGTATGCATTCAAAGATATACCCACTGCTGGTATCAATGCTCCAAAAATGTCACCTATTATTTCTGAGAAGCTTTCCCTCCTCCTACGGGTTAATGGTTTACCTAGCTCGTGAATTCCTTTTGTTCCTCTTTCCACATGAAAAATCTTTGGAAAGACCAGGCCTAGATAGCATGTTCCGTAATAATGGTCCGGCAACCTATAATAAGCTCTATTTCTGCAAATGTAATAGATCCCTGGAAATACTGGATCTTTTCCTCCTTTGAATCCCCATCCCCTAGAATTTTGTATGTATCTCGGCACTCACTAGAACCCACGAAATAGTTATCATACAAAGTGTTATCTCTTCTAATACACAATTTTCCCTGTTGGGGCCAATCTAGAACCATAGCTGCATTTGTTTCTCCTTTGTCATAGCTTCCCTCTTCAAACGCCCAAGGTGGGGTTTTTGTCTTTTCTCCTGTTGCCTTTCTTTAAAATTTAGCCCTTCTGTCTTCTACCATGTCCAAGAAAACCTTTTCTTCTTTTCTTAACCCACAAGTAAGATTATGTCTAAATGCATATTCTGATGTTAATTCTTTTGTTTCTAGGAAATATTCTCCAAGAATCTTTGCAATCTTCACCTTATTTAGTTCAGGGATTACGGGAATTTTAGCAAAAACAGCATCTATGTCTGTGTAATAATACTCTAATTTACCAGTTTTATAAAATAAACTAGCTAAAACACTACAAGTTATCCCATACGTCAAAGGAAGGTGAGGATATGTCACACCTTCTGTTACAGACGCAGGTAACTGCATACATACGTAACAATCTCTCACATCCATTGTCTCCACATATTCATACAAAAGTTTCGTGAAGACATTCTTGGAAAAATCAGTGATTGACTTGTCCCTATGGAAATCAGTACTATCTACCAGTGTTGCAGTGTTCCTTACGTTAGATTTCTTGTCACTATTTGTGTCATTCACAATTACAGATGTATTTTCTACAACTAACCTAAGTGGGATTATTATTGCCAAAATAAACCAGATAAGCATTAGAAAACCTGTACAATAGAAACACATCTTACACCATCTACGGAAAAACTCACATCTAGTTCTTCTACTCTCAGTGTCTACCATGTTGAAAAATTACCTAATTTATATGTACAGAAAATGTATTTTTCACACCTCAAGTGACTTAACGTTGACTGGGGTCAACTGTTTTTAGCGCACTTTTCGGTTTCTCAGAAATTTTCTTTGTCTTTATTCAGTTTATGTGTCTAGTCCGGTTTTCTTTCTTTGGCTTTATCAGTTTGTGTATCTAGTTCGGTTTTCTTTCTTTGGCTTTACAATGTTGGCGCATTTCACTATCACCCATTTGTTCACAGTCTTTGTCTGGGTTCTCGTGACTGCTGTCCACTTCCTTAATGTCAGACAGTGCTATGTATACCCATTCAGGGGACTTGTATTTCAAGTTAGGTCTTTTCACTCTTTTGGGTCTCGGCAATTGTCTTTTATCTGTTTTTCCTTGTCTTTCTTGACTTGTTATTTCATTCACTTGTTCTGCATTGTCTTTGTTCAAATTTATTATCTTATATCTCAGTTTCTTAATTTTGTTGGGCCAATTGTCTCCTTTTCTTGGCCTTTTCAGTTCACTTTCATTTTCTCCTCGTTCCACCCTCCAAGTTCTCTTTCTTGGACCTATTCTTTGCCTTCTTTCGTCTTCACTTTCTTCAGATTCTGTTTCAGATATCACTTCACTTTCTCTAACCTTGAATTTTATGATCTCAGTCTCTTTGTCTGAATCTGAACTTTCTTGTGTTTCTTCTGTTTGAACTTTTGAGTCTAATCCTCCTCGTGTTTCTTCCGCAATTTCCCCAAACTCTCTATCTAGATCTAAATTTTCCCGTGTTTCTTCTTCTTGAAATTTTGTCTCTATTCCTCCTCGTGTTTCTTCCGCAATTTCCCCAAACTCTCTATCTAAATCTAGATCTTCGTGAGTTACCTCTACAATTTCCGGAGGAATTCTCCCGTAACTTGTACTTGGCTGTTCACCGTCACTGTCTATTAGTTCAGTTTCTCCTGTTTCAATATCAGTTCTTTTAGTTTCTGATTCTTCTGTTTGTCTTTTACTGCATTCAGGTTGGTCTGTTTCAGATGCTGAACTAGTATCTGATATTGCCAGATGTCGACTTACATGTCGATCTCCAAGATCTGGAACTCTACTCGTTTCAGGTTCTGCTTCAGAGGCCGAACTGATACCTGATTCTTCCAGATGTCGACTTACAGGTCGAGCTTCAGGATCTGGAACTCTGATGGTTTCAGTCTCTGCTTCAGATGCCGAGCTGGTATCTGATATTTCCAGATGTCGACTTACAGGTCGAGCTTCAGGATCTGGAACTCTGATTGTATGGCTGGCATGAATCCAATTTTTCACACCTGCACACTTTACTGCAGTCGTCACCAGAATCACTTGATGTGGCTTGTCCCAGCGCGGAACCAAGCAATTTCTTCTTCTGTGGACATTTATGCGGACCCAGTCTCCTGGACTCAGATCATGACCTGGTTTCCTTTCAACAGTGGTCGCATCCGGTCCAACCTGATGAAACACAGAATGCACCACATCAGCCAATCCTTTGCAATAGTCCAGTTTGAGATCATCAGTTATAGTCAGCAGTTTGTTGACAGGTACATATGCTTGTCTCATTGCTCGTCCCATGATTATTTCATGAGGACTCCGACCTGTTTTTCTGTCAGGAATGCTTCTTATGCTCATTAACACCAATGGTAAGGCGTCGGGCCATTTGAGTCCTGTGGCTTGACACATCTTACCCAACCTATTCTTTATGGTGCCATTTACTTGCTCTACCACTCCAGAAGCCTCTGGTCTGTAGGCACAGTGCAGCTTTTGTCGAATGTCTAATGCTTCGCATATCAGTTGGATGAGTTCGTTCTGAAAATTCATTCCTCTATCTGTTTCTATCGTTACTGGAAAACCATATCTAGGAATGAATTCTCTCAGCAGGAGTTTAGTTACAGTAACTCCATCATTCCTTCTTGTCGGATAGGCTTTCACCCAACGAGAAAACAAACAGACGACCACCAGGACATACCTCAGTCTGTTACTTGGGGGCATTTCAATGAAATCTAATTGCATTCTGGTAAAAGGACCTCCTTCACGTCCTATTACTCCCAAACTCACTACCGTCTTCCTTCCAGGGTTTAATTGTTGGCATATAAGGCATCTTTGACAAAGGCTTTCAGCTATAGCTCTAAATTTTGGGTTATACCAAGTCTGTTTGAAAAGTCTGATCATGGCATTTCTACCTATGTGTGCCTGTCCATGGTACATCCGTGCCATGTTAGAGATCATGCTATCAGGCATAACTGGTCTTTCGTCCCTGTAAACCCAAACTTCAATCAATCAATCAATCACAGAATTTGTAGAGCGCACTACTTACCCGCGAGGGTCTCAAGGCGCTGGGGAGAAAAAAAGGGGGGGGGTGCTGCTACTGGTCGAACAACCAGGTCTTGAGTAGCCTCCTGAAGGTCAGCAGGTCTTGGGTCTGTCGTAGGCTTAGTGGAAGGGTGTTCCAGGTCTTGGCGGCGAGGTGGGAGAAGGATCTGCCGCCGGTGGTAGTTCTTCGAATGCGAGGGACGGTGGCGAGGGAGAGGTCGGCGGAGTGGAGCTGGCGGTTGGGGACGTAGAAGAGGAGTCGTCTGTTGAGGTAGGCTGGGCCAGTCTTGTGGAGTGCCTTGTGTGCGTGGATGAGGAGTTTGAAGGAGATTCTCCTGTCGACGGGGAGCCAGTGCAGGTTCCTCAGTGGGGGGGGTGATGTGGCTGTGGCGTGGTACATCGAGGATCAGGCGTGCGGAGGCGTTTTGTATGCGTTGCAGTCGCTTGATGAGCTTGGCCGGGGCTCCCGCGTAGAGGGCGTTCCCATAGTCAAGTCTGCTACTGACGAGGGCCTGGGTGACTGTTCTTCTTGTATCTGTCGGGATCCACCTGTAGATCTTGCGAAGCATGCGGAGGGTGTTGAAGCAGGAGGAGGAGACTGCGTTGACTTGCTTGGCCATGGAGAGCGTTGAGTCGAGGATGACTCCCAGGTTGCGTGCGTGGTCGGTGGGTGTCGGGGCTGCTCCCAGCGTCGTTGGCCACCAGGAGTCGTCCCAGGCTTAGGGGTTGGAGCCGAGGATGAGGACCTCTGTCTTGTCCGTGTTCAGTTTTAGTCGGCTGATCTTCATCCAATCGGCGACGGCCTTCATTCCTTCATGGAGGTTGGATTTGGCGGCGAGGGGGTCCTTGGTGAGGGAGAGGATCAGTTGAGTGTCGTCGGCGTAGAAGATTATGTTGAGGTCGTGCTGTCTGGCGATGCGTGCGAGCGGGGCCATGTAGATGTTGAACAGTGTTGGGCTGAGGGATGATCCCTGGGGTACGCCGCAGATGATCTTGGAGGCTTCGGATCGGAATGGTGGGAGGCGGACTCTCTGGGTTCTGCCGGCGAGGAAGGAGGTGGCCCATTCCAGGGCCTTGTCTCGGATCGTTGCGTCGTGGAGGCGTGTGCGTAGAGTGCGGTGGCAGACAGTGTCGAAGGCGGCGGAGAGGTCCAGCAGGATGAGGGCTGCGGTCTCACCGTTGTCCAGCAGGATCCTGATGTCGTCGGTGGCGGCGATGAGGGCAGTCTCAGTGCTGTGGTTGCTGCGGAACCCCGATTGGGATGGGTCCAGGATGCTGTTTTCTTCGAGGTATCGGGTTAGCTGTTTGTTGACGATCTTCTCGATGACCTTGGCTGGGAACGGAAGCAGGGAGATGGGCCGGAACTTCTTGAGGTCTCTCGGGTCCGCCTTGGGTTTTTTGAGTAGGGCGTTTATCTCTGCGTGTTTCCAGCTCTCTGGGAAGGTCGCGGTCTCGAAGGAGAGATTGATGACATTGCACAGGTGGGGTGCGATGGAGCTGCTGGCTTTGTTGAAGATGTGGTGCGGGAAAGGGTCTGACGGGGAGCCGGAGTGTATTGTGCTCATGGTCTTGATGGTGTCATCGATGTTCACGCTGGCCCGGGCTGGCAGGGGGTCGTGGTCGATGGTGTGCGGCGGGTCTGGTGCATCGATCTTAGTTGGGGCTGTCTGGGTGTTGAAGCTGTCGTGGATGTCGGCGATCTTGCGGTGGAAGAAGGTGGCGAGGGAATCACACAGGGCTTGCGACGGCGGGATGTCGTTGGTGTTGGAGCTGGGGTTGGAGAGTTCCTTCACGATGTTGAAGAGCTCCTTGCTGTTGTGTGCGTTGTTGTCGAGGCGGTCTTTGAAGGAGATTCTCTTGGCGGACTTGATGAGGTGGTGGTGGTTACGGATGGCGTCTTTGTGGGCTGCGTGGCTGTCCGGTGTCTTATCACTGTGCCATTTCTTCTCTAGTTTCCGGCAGGTATGCTTGGAAGCTAGGAGTTCCGAAGTGAACCAGCTGGCTCTTTTGGTGGTGTCACCGTAGGTGAGTTTTTTCAGCGGGGCGAGGGTGTTGGCACAGTCGTCCATCCATCTTCTGAGGTTGCAGGCAGCGTCGTCGGTGTTGGATGGGTCGGAGGGAGGGCTGAGAGCGAGGTTTGCCCGTAGTTGGTCTTCGGTGACTTTGCTCCAGCAGCGGCGTGGGATCTGTTGGGTGCGGTGGTGTGTGGTGGGTTTCTGGAAGGTGAAATGGATGCAGCGGTGGTCGGTCCAGAGGAGTTCCGTGGTGTGGCTGAAGGAGACGTGGGAGCTTGAGGAGAAGATGGGGTCAAGCGTGTGGCCGGCGGAATGGGTCGGTGTTGTGACGAGCTGGCTCAGACCGAGGTTGGCGAGGTTGTCGATCAGGGTGGCGGAGTTGCTGTCGTTGTTGTTCTCCAGGTGAAAGTTCAGATCTCCGAGGAGGATGTAGTCCGTAGAGGTCAGGGCGTGCGTGCTGATGAAGTCGGCGATGGAGTCGCTGAACTGGGGTCGGGGCCCAGGGGGTCTGTAGACAAGGGTGCCTCTAAGGGTGGTGTTGGGGTCCGTGTGGATCTGGAAGTGAATGTGTTCGGCGATGCTGAGAGTGTCGTCGGTGCTGGTCGAGACCCTGATGGCGTTCTTGTGGACGATGGCGATTCCTCCTCCTCCTACTGCGTTGATGCGGTCTCTACGGGTGATCTTATAGCCGTCTGGGATGGCTATGGCGATGTCGGGTGCGGAGGAGTCGTTCATCCAGGTCTCTGTCAGGAAGGCGACGTCTGGTGATGATGTGTCGAGCAGGTCCCAGAGCTCGACGGCGTGTTTGCGTGCGGAGCGGGTGTTCAGTAGGATGCATCAGAGGTGGTTGAGGTACTTCTTGGCGGGCGCTTCGGTGGCTCTGAGGCTGGTGTAGCTGCAGTTCCGGCAGGTGAAGGGACCATGGGTGCGTTTCGGGGCGGCCTTGAAGCAGTTGTGCGTCCGTCCGGGGTTGAGAGCGTGGAGTGTGGTGGCATCGTATCGGCGTCGGTCCTCGAGGCTGGAGCGGGGGCGCTCGGCCCAGGGGTTCTGGCGCTGGGCGCGGTCCAGGCGCGGACGGGCGCAGACGGGCTTGCCTTAGGCGCGCCTTTGGCGCGGCCGCGCAGCGGCCGCCATATATGGGGAGGTGGGAGGGAGGAGCAGCTGGGAGGCGGGAGGCAGGGGCAGCGAATGGGCAGTCAGGGGGGCAGGGCCGCAGGGGACGCAGCGGCGGGAGTGGAGCGAGGCAACGAGGGGTACAGAAGAAAAAATGGACACAGTGAAATGGGGGCAGCGAGGGGAACAGAAGGAAAAGTGGACACAGTAAAATGAGGGCAGCGAGGGGAACAGAAGGAAAAATGGACACAGTGAAATGGGGGCAGCGAGGGGAACAGAAGGAAAAATGGACACAGTGAAATGGGGGCAGCGAGGGGAACAGAAGGAAAAATGGACACAGTGAAATGGGGGCAGCGAGGGGAACAGAAGGAAAAATGGACACAGTGAAATGGGGGCAGCGAGGGGAACAGAAGGAAAAATGGACACAGTGAAATGGGGGCAGCGAGGGGAACAGAAGGAAAAGTGGACACAGTGAAATGGGGGCAGCGAGGGGAACAGAAGGAAAAGTGGACACAGTGAAATGGGGGCAGCGAGGGGAACAGAAGGAAAAATGGACACAGTGAAATGGGGGCAGCGAGGGGAACAGAAGGAAAAACGGGCACCGAGGCCACAAGCAGAGGGCGAGCTTACCAGCAGCAGCATCGGGCAGGACACCACAGGCGGAGCTGTGTGGCGGGGGAGCGACCTACCTGGCAAGGTCAAGGGTCGCTCTCCTCACGCGCAGCGGCCGCCATATATGGGGAGGTGGGAGAGAGGAGCAGCTGGGAGGCGGGAGGCAGGGGCAGCGAATGGGCAGTCAGGGGGCGGGGCCGCAGGGACGCAGCGGCGGGAGTGGAGAGAGGCAACGAGGGGTACAGAAGGAAAAATGGACACAGTGAAATGGGGGCAGCGAGGGGAACAGAAGGAAAAATGGACACAGTGAAATGGGGGCAGCGAGGGGAACAGAAGGAAAAATGGACACAGTGAAATGGGGGCAGCGAGGGGAACAGAAGGAAGAATGGACACAGTGAAATGGGGGCAGCGAGGGGAACAGAAGGAAAAATGGACACAGTGAAATGGGGGCAGCGAGGGGAACAGAAGGAAAAATGGACACAGTGAAATGGGGGCAGCGAGGGGAACAGAAGGAAAAGTGGACACAGTGAAATGGGGGCAGCGAGGGGAACAGAAGGAAAAATGGACACAGTGAAATGGGGGCAGCGAGGGGAACAGAAGAAAAAATGGACACGGGCACCGAGGCCACAAGCAGAGGGCGAGCTTACCAGCAGCAGCAGCGGGCAGGACACCACAGGCGGAGCTGTGTGGCGGGGGAGCGACCTACCTGGCAAGGTCAAGGGTCTTCTTCTTCTCTCAGCCTGCAACCTGATTTTATCCAAATATCTTTTTCCTCATCTCTTGCCTCTTCCTGCAATTGTCTTACCTCATCCCATGTTTCAACTGGGTTAGTAAACAGCAAGGGACATGAAACATTTTCTTTCTCCCTTCTTCGATTCAATGAAGCCGTATTTCTGGCACAATATTGAGCTAATTCATCAGCAAATTTGTTTCCCACTGAAATATAATCAGCTCCATTTTTGTGAGCAGAGCATTTTACCACCGCAATTTGTTTAGGCAGCTGTATCGCCTCAAGCAACTTCTTCACAAACTCACCATTCCTAATAGGAGACCCTCTGGAAGTCCGGAATGCCCTCTGGGACCAGATCTGTCCAAAATCATGGACCACTCCAAAGCCGTATTGGCTATCCGTGATCACAGTGATTCAGAAATTCTTTCCCAGTTGGCACGCTCGAGTCAGAGCAATTAGCTCAGCAACTTGGGCTGAACGTATCCCTCTCAAACAAGACGCTTCCATTATGGTTGCTACCGTAAATACAGCATACGCAGCACTTAAAGCTCCCTCATCTGTCCTCAGGCATGCCCGTCCACAAACATCACATAATCTGACTCTTTTAGAGGTTCGTCCCTAATATCAGGGCTAGGCTTTGTGCAAAATTCAAGCACATCCAAACACTTATGATCAATTTCTTCCTTGACTTCTGTATTTACTTCATCTGGCAGTGAAGTGGAAGGATTCACACTCGTACATCTTACAATGGTTACATTGTCTGCACCCAAGATCACTTTTTCACACCTAGTCAGCCGACTATGTGTCATGAATTGGGTTTTTGTTCGAGTCAGTAGGATTTCGACTGAGTGTGGGACATATACTTTCAAAGGATATCCCATCACAATGCCTTCACTCTGTTCCAGACTCACACAAGTAGCAGCTACTGCTTTCAGACATCCAGGCAACGCCTTTGCTACCGGGTCTAAAACAGCTGAAAAATAGGCTATTGGACGTTTCATTTTTCCATGCCTTTGCACTAACACTGAAAGTGCACATCCGGCTCTCTCACTACAATACAGCTCAAATTCTTTCTCATAATCAGGCATTCCCAATGCTGGTGCCTCACGCAAACTTGTTCTCAGATCCTCGAAAGCCTTCATTTCCTCTTCATCCAATTCAATCGGATCTCTGACATCCTTCTTTGTCAATCGCTGTAAAGGTTTTGCAATCAATGAAAATCCACTTATCCATTGTCGGCAATAACCAACCATTCCAAGGAACATTCTCACCTCTCTTTGTGTCATTGTGGCTCTCATTCCTTTGATAATCCTTATCCTTTCTGTTGTTACTTTTCGCATCCCTTTCTCAATCTTATGACCTAAGTACTGTACTTCTTGTTGACAAAATTGCAGTTTTGAAGATGACACCTTTTGTCCTCCTTCTGCCAAATGATTCAGTAAAGCAATGGTGTCCGTAACACATGCTTCTTGAGTCTTTGATGCCACTAATAGGTCATCAATATATTGGACCATCACAGATTTTTCAGGCATTTTTAAATCTTCTAAGGATTTCTTTAGAATTTGATTAAAAATCGAAGGACTTTCAGTATACCCTTGAGGAATTCGGCACCATGCCAAAATACGCTCTCCGAACCGGAACACAAATAATGGCTGGCTGTCAGGGTGCAGTGGAATAGAAAAGAATGCATGGCACAAATCAATAACTGTGTACCATTCTGCATCATGTGGGATTTGATACAGTATTACAGCAGGGTTTGGCACAATTGGGCAGCAAGGAATAACAATTTTGTTTACCTTTCTCAGGTCTTGCACTATCCTATATGTTCCATTTGGCTTTTTCAATCCCATTATAGGAGAATTACATGGGCTGCTCATTATTTCTCTCCAAATCCCTTGCTCAATCATTTTATTAATTACAGGTGTTATTCCTTCAATAATTTCTGGCGTCAGTTTGTACTGCGGGGTATTTGGGTAATTTGTTCCTTCTTTCACAGTAATTTTTACAGGATCAACTTCTCTCATTAGTCCAATATCTTCACCTGTGAAATCCCATACATCAGGCCTTACTATTCCTTTCAATTCAGTAGGGATTTTCTCCGCATCAAACACAGGAAACATATAATTCGCTCCTGGTTCTAGTTCTGCCATTGTCATTTTATACAGAACACCCTCTTCTGGGGTCTGGAAAGCAATACCATCTGGGGTACAGTAGATGGTACAATTCATTGTGCAAAGTAGATCGCGTCTCAATAAATTTACAGGACTAGAATCACACACCACAAAGCGATGCATCTCTTTGAATGGTCCAATCTCCACCTCTATTGGTTTTATAAGAGGGGTTTTAATCTGCCTGTTCGAAACACCTACAACTTGGATGGATTCTCCTGAGAGAGGAAGTTTTGGAATTTCCACTGATCTAACAGTAGAACGGGTAGCACCAGTGTCCACAAGGAATGTAATATTTACACCATTCACTTTTCCATCCACAAATGGACCTGACTGATCTACCTCTAGAGTTGCGCCAAGCACACACTCTTCTTCCTCTCCTAGGCACCGTCATAAACTTTCATCCGACTCATCTCCATCCTGCCGTAACCAATACTGCGAAATTGCAGCTGCGCGTGGCAATTTTGTTACCTGCTCTCCTCCGTAGAATCCTGCCTCTGTACTGTATCTTTGAGGATTTACACTCTTTGGAAGAGGTGGTAGTGGCACCTGACACTGTTGAGTAACTACCTGCGGTTGTTGTGGCTGTTGGTAACTCACCTCACTCTGCACCTGTGGATTCAATGATTGATTTTCTGTATTAGCTTTCGGAGGAAATTTACACTCGTTTCTCCAGTGCCCTAATTTTCCGCAATTATGACATGGCCATTTCTTTTTAGCTTCTTCTATACTCATCTGACCTTTTCCCTTGCCAATATTCGGTTAGGATTTGGTCTGTCCTGCATCACTAGACTGACTGTTCATCTGAGCTTCTTGCTTTTCTGCAACCTTTACTTGTGCCCACATTGCTTTTTCCTTGAGTTTACGCTGTCCACATTCAATATCGTCACTACAATATTTTGCATACCTTAATACTTCATCTACTGTGCTATTCTGCCAACATAACATATGTTGCTTAATCATTTCACTTATTTCAGGTCTCAAGCCATACACGAATCTATACACAAAATGACTCATGTCTTTTTCACTCAAGTTCTCGTAACCACTATACTGTTTAAAAACCAACAATAATCTCTCGTAGTAGGCATGTACAGATTCCTTACTCTCCTGAGTCGTTCTATCAATCTTTACCCAGTCCGTTTCTTTTGGTGGGATTTTATTTTTCAAAAACTGTTCATGTTTTCTCATTACTTCTGGACCTGGGGCTCCTGTTTTTGTATCTCTAGGATATTCTTCCTTTGGCCAGTCAATTGTAATTTTACACTCTGTCCATAAATCTGCTGGAACAACAATCTCAAATAGTCCATCCAAATCTTCCCACAATACTTTTGAAACCTTTACAAACCTTTCTACCTGTCTATACCATTCTACAGGCTTCTCTCTCAATCTTGGAAAGTCATTCGTAAATGACAATATATCTTGTCTGGACCATGGGACATGTACATAACTTCCTCCTGGAGTTTCTCTCATTGGATACTCCATTACCGTTTGTTCTTTCTCTTTTACTGGAAAAGCCAATGATGCTTTATCAGTTATTCCCTCCTTTCTCCTTATCCACCTACTTCTCCATTTATCCACATCACCCCATTTTCTCAATAAAACAATCAGTTCCTTTATTTGCGTCAATCGTCCTGAAGTGTTCAGATTTTCTATGTCTTTTTCACTAAAATCTACCCTGTACGGTTTCTGGAATCCTCTGATTTTTCCGAATTCTACTCCTAGTTCGTTCGCTGTTTCTTCCAATTTTTCGTGCAAATTTCTAGCTCTCCAAGTAACGCTTTTACACATAAACATTAATTCGTCATCTTGATAGGACTTCAACCGATCTGTACCAATAGTTCCTAGGATTAATTCCTCCATGTCTATTTTTAATCTGACCACATCCAAAAGTTGTGGTTCTGTATCTTTTTTCTGCAAGCTCCTCACCCAATCATTTAATTCCTCTGCAGTCGGACCCACAGGGGTTTTGTTTATTTCTGCCCAACTTGCACTTCTCTCTGGGGTTTCAGTTGCTGCCTCGGCTCCCATAGGAATCCTATTTATCAGACTCTCATTAACTGTCAAATTTACAGGGGGACTTGACCTAAATGGACCAACAGAATCTTCCTTTTCTCTATTTTCTGAAATCATCTCTTCTCTTACTCTTTGCATATTGGAATTTAATCGAATTGTGAAGGAGTGTTCATCTATCTTTTGATTTTCAAATACTGGGATTACTGGCCCTATAGTTACTGGCACAGTCACAGCTTCCATATTCCTTGTCAGTTCTCTTATCTTTTCAGTCAATACTCTTGTGGTCCTAGCTAATTCAGCTGTATTACCATTATCATCTTTCACAGTCTGTGGTGTTTCTGGTTTATTAAACGGACTATTTATTTCAGACATTCGTTCAGGGCTTTGATTTATTACAGTTCTCATTGGCGGTGCATTTGGTGTCACCACCGCAGAATTCTGTTGATATGGAGGGGGTCTTTTATTTAAAATGTCCTCCAGCAACTCATCCTCTGTGTCGCTAACTCCATACCCGTATCTCTCTGTTACTGCATGTTTCTTTTTCTCCGTACATTTTCTCCCTGCAAATTCTTCAACTGTTCTGACAGGAAACAAACCATCCGTCATGTTAGCATACCGCCATCATCTCATCCTGTCTTCATGATTCAAACCCCATACTCTTCCATGAGCTAAACTATAATTCTTTGCACCTCTGTGTCTTTCCCTATCATACATCTCATCTTCCCATTCACCTAAGGCTTCAAACTGTGTCGGTCTAGGTCTTGGTTCAAGTTTCATCATCTTTTCTCTCAAATTTCGAAGTACCGCTGTGCTAAACGAACCATTTTCTGGAAATGCCAATACTCCATCGCCTTGGGTATATTTCGCCCAATTTTCCAACCAAATGCAAGTATGATAGCCATATTTCAACATCATATGAGATGCTGGCGTTTTTGGCGGAGGAAGTACTTCTCCTTCCCTAGTCACAACCTTCTTGTCTTTCTTGAAAAAGTTTTTAATCTTCGCAAACCATGACGGTTTCTCTCTACCATACTCATAATAAGCCATAGTTTGCTGTTCTTTTTCCCAAAACAAATACACGCAATTCTTCACCACTCTGTTCTTTCTACTGCTCGGCTATTGGGGCCTATCCCAGCGCATCTCACACCAACGCACCAATCAGAAAGCTTTACGTCACTCTCACACTAACCTATCCCAGCGCGTCTCACACCAACGCACCAATCCGGACACTCTTCGTTCTACACAACTGGCCAATACCAGCGCGTTTCTTGTTGACGTCAGTTCTACTCCTGCTTCTACTGACCCCTCCTTTACAAAAATTATCTGCAGTTTTCTTAGCTTTTCTTTTCGACAAAAATTGATTAGTTACAATGTAAAACACATTACCATTGTCTGTTTCGCTAAACAAAAGAGATAGTTTATTCCGACTTACAAGAATACTGTTTCGTTCGATAAGTGTAGCACTTCTCTCTACCTTACCCTTCTCTCAAGCAAGGGGTGAACCCGTTTCTCTGGGGATAAAACACATGTGGAGACTATACTGCTCCTGAGAATTAAGGCCAGAGTTTCACAAGAAAACCTGTTGCTATTTCACTCAAACGCAATTCATACATGAAATGTCCCTAACATAACACAATCCTGTGTTATCACCAATTTAAAATCAGACAATGCACAATTCCGCGTGACTTCTCTTGCCACACTTGTCCACTTCCTACTTTCCGGAAGCTTCAAAATTTCGACTTATACATAACATAACACAAATTCAACATAGAGTGTTAGACACGAAAAATCAATAATCAAAAATCACCAAACTAATCTATAGAAACCATAACTCTGCTACCAAGAAATCTGATCCAGCGCGGCTAATATAAATCTCTCCTTATGACACCAAATCCAGAAAACACCTACACAAAACTTATATCGGTGGGGCCCATGACACCGCATACATACATTCATTCAATCCTGGATTTAAACGTCAAGGAGAAAGAGTTGCTGGACAAGCGGGATACCTTATTAAAATGACAGAATTATAACCTATACATTATATACATTGACTTCGAATCCTGTCGGTTCTAAACATCAAGGAACTCCGCTATTTGGTCGATGGACCAACTAGTAGAATCAGTTGATGGTGATTAAGACCAGCTCAATCACAATTGGAACCTTTTAACATTTATTAAATCATAAACTTAGTTTTAAAGAACCACAGACTCATTTTAGAGTTAGAATATAATTTTATCTAAAATTCTTCAAGCAAATAAGTATAAGTCTTTATTAGGCAAAACATTTAGAAATACCAATACACATTTATGAAAAGTTTAGGAAAAGTGAGAAATTATGCATTACCCTCGGCCATGGGGCGATGACAAGAATGGTTCACCAAAAGAAGATGAACCGCAGATCACAGGATAGGACTTCCCAAACTGACTGACTGTCCCGCTAACCTCCTCGGACGCACCTCCCGGGCAGAATTCCCGCAACGATCTCGTTCCTTCCCCAGTCAAAGTTCAAAGTCCAAAATGACAGAGTCTCTCGCAGCATCAAGGTTGAAAAATAAAAAGCAAGTTATTTTCACAATGTCAGAGTAGACCCTCTTATACCCTATTCTCTGGCTCACTACATTCTAAAGTTGCAATCTTTAGGGGCAAGAATCACGCTAATTGGTCCATTGGAGGGGTGGTGATGGTCACCTCATCGCCCTCCTTGTTCGAACCGGTTTGGGGACAATAAAGCACACAATAAGAATCATGACCATGGTGTCCAAAAAGTAGTCCAATTTGTTAGTCCATTTTGCAACAATCTTTGATGGTCACACATTAGTTCATCCCCTGTCGCTTGTCTTTTCCATCAGTTCCCAGGCATACATGCTGAATACTTGGCACGTTGCTTCATTGCAGGTCAGATTGGCCTTGACATCTCTCACTCCGAACACAGGCCGCATGCACGTGACTGGAGCATTCTTTCTGAGGCTGTGTGGGGGCCATCTTGTTTACCGCACGCAATCTCGTCCTTTCCAGTCGGCCATCTTAGAAGCATGGCCTAGCAGGCCCGAACGGAACTAATATAAGAACAAACACAATAGAAATTAAAATATGGAAAATAAGCCTTTCTGTTTACCACCCTCCATTCTAATGACCCGTGTTAGATATTACCTAGCAGAAGCGACATTTAAAGCCATTTTACTTACTATCTGCATTCTTTGCCACAATACAATTCTATTACGCAACACAAAAATCATGCAATTCACTCTATTCACTACGCAAATCACAATTTTAATATTAATTGCTTCGCATTTTGTAAATAAATTAGAATTTGGCACATTTAGCAGATTTGCCCATGTGTAGTGTCTACTAAAAAGTGTATTTGTTGATTAATTCTTGCGTTTTCAAACGGTTAGTATCATTAGCGTTATGAGGTCATTAATTTCATAGGGGTACAAAAAATATTTCGTTTCCCTGCTCCATCAGAATCAAACCTGGATTTTATTTTTTGATGAAAACCTCTCACTTCAGGCTCAAGTAACCTACATAGCCAAGAATGTCCAATGGTGACAACTTACTTGACTCAACGTAACTGTTAGGTTCTGTGTTACAACATGCAGTGCATAAGCCACCTTGGCAACCACTGTCAAGGTGGAATGAGAATGTTGGGGGGGCAGGCTCGGCAGTTCCTGGTTTGCTATTTGCTCTGCCGGTCGTGTACTCTGTACTTGAAATTAAAGATTGAAGAAACTACTTATGAGTCCTGCGTTATCTAGGACTTTTTACTGGCAACGAAGGAGAAGGACGGAGGACCGGCAGATTGGGCTATTTATCTTTGAAGACTGATTTTGCTTCCACTATGGTGCGGAAGCATCGCAGTAGCCTGTTTGGCAGGCATCATGGCGGCGGTGTCTTGGTGGTGAGCTGACGACGTGTGGAAGGGCTTCAGCCACTTTTGGGGCATTTCCGTCCCGTTTCAGGCCTGGAGGATGTGACGTCATACAGCGACTCCCAACAGGCAGGCTGTTTACGGAGTTCCTGGTTGCCTGGCAACCACCACGCTGTCACCCGTCACCGCCTGGCAGCTGGAGTTGTGTTGCGGCCTACTTTGGACAGATCATGTAGCTGTGATTTTCACACCAGTATTTGAGTAAATTGAAGCCACAAGCTCCGGTTTTGGCAGTTACGGCCCGCGGGTCACCCATCGGTGATTCACACAGCTCTATTCAGCGTATGGGCTTTCGTAGGACATAGCTGATTTCTAAGCTTCCAGCAACAGTAAGGTTATGGTGCACATCGGTGATACGCACACTCAGGTACCGTGAGTACTTCATTTTCTCCTTTCTAGTGATTAATGTTACAGTGTGCATCAGTGATACGCACACCTTGCAGTTGGAGTTAGTGTGCATGCATTTTTGGTGTTGCGCACACCTTGATAATTAATGTGAATATCTTGGCAGTGTTAAAGGCGGGTCCTTTTCCTTGATGCACATTATTTTATTATTATTTAATTGTTTAAGGAAAATTGTACTTAGATATTTTACGTCTAAAGGGGCCTAGTTTAAGGGCACAAACGTGTTGTGGGCATTGTTTTGTGCTATATTTATTGCTGATGATTAATTGTGTGTAAACTTAATACACATTTAATTAGTTAGACTCCACCCTAGGAATGTATGTTCCTTTATACAGCATGCAGCAGGCAGTGTTACCGCCCTCTCCTTTTCTGTCCACAGGGGGATGCTGTGGATGATTATGCTTCTGCCGTCAAAATGTTGGATTCTTGTTTCAAGAAGAAGTACAACATCATCATGTAGGGGCACAAATTTTATATGAGGAATCAACTTCTGGGGGAGACAGTGGAAAATTTCAGAGTTTCAGCCTCAACATGTGATTACAAGACATTTGAGGACTAGATGTTGCAAGACCAATTAGTGGAAAAAAACTGTAGTAAAAAGGTGCAGGGAAAATTATTAACTGTGGAGAACCTATCTTTGGATAAAACATTGGAAATTGCAAACGAAGTAAGGTCGAAGGCAAGGTACTTGAACCAGATGGCTCTAGAGGCCCTTGTCCATGCTGTAGCTCCTGACACCGTGATGAAAAAAGTGGAAAAGAAAGTGGTCCCCAAACAGAGTGTTATAGGTGTTGTAGTAAAATCCACTTAGGCAATGTTGCTTCGTGTCCAGCGGTCGACAAGGTGTGCGTTAAATGTAAAATAAAAGGACATTTTGCTAAGGTTTGCAGATCCAAGACAAAGAGTGTCAATCCCAATTCCAAACATGTCCTGTCTCTTGAATGTGCATCAGAAGGCAGTGCTGAGTCAGATAATGAGGAGGGGAATGTGGTCATGATGATTTCCAATGCAACTGAGATTGAGCAGAACGAGGTACTTAAACTAGACACCAGACACCAGACGTCACTAGACCAGTTTGTCATATTGATGTGGCAGGTAATATGAATCTCCATGATGGCGGATTCAGGATAATTTTTTACCCTGATAGGTTCAGAGGAGTGGCGCAAATTCGACAACATATCCTTGAGTTAGTCACGAGTTAAACCCATTGCTTATGAGGGTAAACCTGTGGAGGCATTGGGAGAGCTTGACAGTGTCTTAACCTTTAAAGGTCATAGCACTTCTGCCACTATTTATGTAGAAAGGAATGGGTCAAGTTTATTGGGGTGGTCTGAGCAGAGGAATTTAGGCATCATTCTGGATCCTACTAGTCCTGATCAAATGTTACTTAAGGATCAGTGCAAATCTGTGTAGGCGGTTGAAGTACGGAGCTGGTAAACGTCCAAAATAACTTGGGACACTTAAAGGTTTTTCCCACCATATAAGTTTGAAGGAAGGAGTCCATCCAGTAGTCCACAAACCTAGACTGGTGCCATTTGCTATGAGGAAGGAGTTGGAACAGGAATTGGAATGCTTGTGTCAACAGGGTATAATTGAGCCTATAGAAAGCTCCAAATGGTTATGTACCGTGGTTCTAGCTAGAAAAGCCAATGGCACTCTCAGAATGTGCATAGCCTTGAGGGATCTTAATGAAAGGATTTGAGTGGATAGACATCCCTTACCCAATATCACTGAGATGTCAAGTTCACTGAAGGATGCCAAATTTTTTCCACTTTGGACATGTTGTCTGCTGACCATCAGGTCACTTTGCACGTGGAGAGTCACCATTTAACGTAATTTATTACCGCTATTGGTGCATACAGCTTTAAGAGGATGCCTTTTGGGTTGCGTCGGCCTCAGCAGTATTTCAGCAGTATTTCAGAGTGTGGTTAAAGCCATGTTTGTGAGGGTTACGCATGTGAAGTGTTTCCAGGACGACATTTTGGTGTATGGAAGAAACAGTGAGTCGCATTAGTGAAAGTGTTGTCCATTTTGACAGACAGAGGAGTCACATTGAAAGTGGACAAATATAGGGGTGCTGTGGACACGGTAGACTATTTGGGGTACAAGTTGTCACCTCGGGTATGGAACCAAAGGAGGATCTGTTTAGAGCCAACATGGAATTTCCTGTCCCTCAGAACAAGGATCAGTTGCGGTCGTTCTTTGGGATGTTGGAATTTTATGCGCGCTTCATTCCAAATGGGAAGACGCGTAATGGGCTGATGAGGAAGATTCAGCAGTTTGCATGGTCTGCAGAGCATGAATTGGAGTTTCAGGAGGCCAAGTGTAAACTAGGGAGTGCCATTCCCCTTCTGCCTTTTGACACCAATGAACCATCTATAGTGGTAACTCATGCCAGTCAGTGGGGTTTAGGTGCTGTGCTGATGCAAAAAAGGGAAGGCAGGAAGGTAGTTGTAGTTTTCGCTTCCAGATCTTTGAGAGAAGCTGAATCTACCTACTCGGTTATCAAGCGAGAGGCATTGGCCTGTTGGTGTGGAGTGGACCATTTCAGGAACAACTTATGAGGTTCTAAATGTATCATTCACATGGACCATAAGCCGTTGGTAAATGTGTTTACCACCAACGGAACTAGCAAGACCACTTAGCGCATAGCCATGTGGCATTATAGAATGATGGAGTACCAGTTCCGTTTAAAATATATTCCCAGTGGAAAAAATATTTTCGCGGATTGTTTTTCAAGACTGCCTCTGAAAGGTGAAGCAACCAGCCCCTTAGGGCATTGCCCCACTCATATTTTGCCCCCCTTAGCTCCCAATTAAATGTGCATTGTTTATTTAATCTGTCCGTAGCACTGCGGTAGTCATCCTTCAGCCGAGCGGAGCAGCTGAGGCAGGTCCTAAGCCAGGGCGGCATGAGAGGGTGGGGCTTAAGTTGCTTGTTGTCAGGGAGTTAGCAACACGTGGGTCCAAGTGCGCATGTCGTGTTGGCCGGCTACCTTTCTCCAGCCAGCCCGACATGGAGGCGCCTCCACCTGCACATTAGTGAGCTGGGGGTGACTCAAAGTCACATCCCACGGTCTCAGAAATTAACGGTGAGGCCGCCTTCCCCAGCCAATCCTGGCGCTGCTGTAACAGCAGAAGCAGCACCAGGATTGGCTTAGAGAGTGAGGGGCCTGTGTGTGTGTTCACGTGAGGCAGCGCAGGTTTGCTCAAGGCTGTCTCTGTCTCACAGTGCTTGCTCCACAGAGCCAAAAGAATCTGCTCACATTAGGGCAGCTTGGAGACCCGGGCCCCACGCCTTTCATGCTCGGCGGCAGATTGACAGACAGCATTTGGTGCAGTCTCTCAGCATGAACAGGTCGGTTCTGAAAGTGTATCGCTGGTTCAATGTGTTGCCCTGTTTCCGCCCTAGCCTTTCCAAATCCTCTCCCTGCCCTTTAAAAGTGCCGCAGTGAATCGGACACCATTGCAACCACACACTTGCTTCTCTCCTAGCAGTAGACATTCTTCCAATCACAATTCATGCCTGCGTTGTCCATGTAAGCTTTCGTGTTTCTGTTTGTTTTCAGTAGGAAGGCTCGTATGACTGCCACCATTGTCCGCCCTCTTTTGAATTGCAAATGTTAGAATGTATGCAGCCCAAAGGCACACAGGGCTTGTTTTTCCAGGCTCTGACAATGCAAAAGTGTACTTGTTTGTCTCCTCTCTCTATACAGACTCTCACAGACCAGCCTGGCTGGATTTGAGGATTAGGAAAACCATTGGCAGAAGTAAAGTCTGCACTGCCCACGTAAAGGCAATGTTACCAACCCAAATGTGCAGAGCACAGACAGCATTGCGATACCTCTTAAAGACATAGCACACATCACAGAGCACAGATAGCATCCCTATGCACCTTTTAAAGACATAGCACACATCACAGAGCACAGATAGCATCCCTATGCACCTTTTAAAGACATAGCACACATCACAGAGCACAGATAGCGTCCCTATGCACCTTTTAAAGACATAGCAAGATTCACAGAGCACAGATAGCATCCCTATGCACCTCTTAAAGACATAGCACGCATCACAGAGCACAGATAGCGTCCCTATGCACCTTTTAAAGACATAGCACACATCACAGAGCACAGATAGCATCCCTATGCACCTTTTAAAGACATAGCACGCATCGCAGAGCACAGATAGCGTCCCTATGCACCTCTTAAAGACATAGCATGCATCGCAGAGCACAGATAGCGTCCCTATGCACCTTTTAAAGACATAGCACGCATCGCAGAGCACAGATAGCATCCCTATGCACCTCTTAAAGACATAGCACACATCACAGAGCACAGATAGCGCCCCTATGCAGCGTCCCTATGCACCTTTTAAAGACATAGCATGATTCACAGAGCACGTACAGCATCACGATGCATCTCTAAAGATAGAGCATTATTCACAGATCACAGACAGGGTCATGATACATCTCTTGGACATAGCGCAATTGAGGACTGGACTAAAACGGATTCACCAAACTGCAGCACGACTACAAATTCCCACTGGCCTGTGAGCCATTTGCTCTGTCTTGAGGGGAAGCAATACTCTAACCTTTTTGATTCAGAATGTGCAGTTTTTGCAAGGAATCTCGAATTTTTCACTTGCAAAATACTAAAATGTCGTTTCTAATGTTTGTTTACTCTGACAAATAATTTGTGGATGGATGAAATTCCTAATCACAGCTGATGAATTTTTAATTTAAAAAACATGATCCATGGTACTTTCTCATTAAATACTTTAACCTTTAAAAATATTTTTTTTCCATATAATTTCTACTTGCCCAAAACAAGGAGCACATTTTAAATGTATGTTTTTACAGAACCCAATACTTCCTGTTTGTTTTTTTAACCTCCATCTATTTATTTGCCCTTGGACCGTCCGTTCTCCCTTAGTATTATTCGTCACCTTCACAGGTTTGCACCCATGCATCACCACTTTTCAAATCCACCAGCCGCCACTGGAAGCAACAAGTACGGAGTGTGAGGAGGATTATACAGTGATGTCGCTGAAGGAAGCAGGGTTTGGGTTCATTTCGGAGGAAGAGTGGCAAGAAGCAGTGTTGAAGGATGAGGTGATGCAAGAGGTGGTTGATATGTTGGTTAAGGATGGATACCCAAAGATTCTAGTTCCAGAGTGAGTTCCTTTAAGCATGTATTCCGTGAATTGAGCATAAGGGATGGTGTGTTGAGAAGCATGGATTTGTTGGTGGTTCCGTCGGAGATGCAAGGAAAGATTTTAGCTTTGGGTCACGAGGGACATGTAGGGATGAGAGCCATGAAGAGGAGAATTAGGGAGTTGTTTTGGTGGCCGGGAATGAATTGGAGTGTGGAGCACTATGTCAGGGATTTTGTGGCATGTACAGTGAGTGACAAGTCTCAGGTGACGTTTCCCAGCCCGGTTGAAGCTATACGAGTGCTGGATAAATCTTGGTTTAAGTTGGGTTTGCATATCATTGGATGGGTTGGTATTGGTAGATTATGGCACACAGTGGCCAGAGGTGCAGGTTGTGAAGTCAGCCAACACAGAAGAGGGGTTGGAGTTCTTCCAAACCTTGTTCTTTAGGGAGGGTGCCCTGGTTAAACTTGTCATGGACAACGGGGTGCAATTTATATTCAAAGAGTCTCTGAGGTTTATGTGTCATTGGAGGATAAAGCACATAACAACTTCCCTTTACCATCCTCGCAGCAATGTTATAGTGGATCTCTGCAACGGGGTTATAAAGGACAACATACAATTGTCAATGGCCAATGGGTTGAATTGGGAGAGAGAGCTGATGGATTTGTTGTGGGCATTGTGCACTACTCCTTGTGCCACCACCCGTGTCTCATCTTTTGTCCTCTTAAAGGGTAGGATGGTGGCCACCAAACTAGTCAGACCTTGGATGAATGAGTTGAAGGTGTCACATGTCAAGCCTGAGCAGGTTAAGGACAGTTGTAAGAAGGCTCAGGAGAAATATGCTAGCATGGAATTGAGGAAGGGAAGACAGCAATCTATGTTTAAGGAAGGTGATTGGGTGAAAGTAAAACTACCAGGCATTGTAGCAAAGGGTCATTCCAAGTTCTCCCAGCCCATGGTAATTGTGGTGGTCAAGGACAGAGTTGTGAAGTTAAGAGATGGGAAAATGTGGAACAAAGAGAAACTGTCCAAACAAAAAGGGAAATAGTGCACGGGTAATGGGCAGTCCAAAGTGGCCCCTGGCGTTTCCCAGGACCAGGGAGATGATGAATCAGGAAGGTCCATAAGCATGAGGAAGGCACCTGCTTGCTTCAAGGATTATGTGGGGCTTCCTTATTAGAGTCTTGGTCTGAGGTTTGCTGTTTCCTTGCAGGTTCGGGAATATTAAAAGTGTGATGTGTTCATTTTAACCAGAATTCCAGTATTCGTTTGGCTGTATAGTTTTCTTTAGACTTTATAGGAGATTATGATGTGCGGAAATGTGTTATACGGCGGTCACACTTGAATACATTTCTGTACTTAAAGTTTGTTAGTTTTGGTTATAAGGGGAAGGATGTGTTAGGTTCTGTGTTAGAACCTGGGACGCGTGAGCCACCTTTGCAACCACTGTCAAGGTGGAATGAGAATGTTGGGGGGCAGGATCTGGCAGTTGCTGGTTTGCTGTTTGCTCTGCCGGTTGTGCACTCTGTGCTTGTGAATAAAGATTGAAGAAACTACTTACGAGTCCTGCGTTATTTAGAACTTTTCAATAACTGACCTCATTACGACTGAGCCCCTTAGTCCAGTTCCTCCTCAGCTCTATCCATGCCAAACTACGAATCTGCTCTTCTCCCAAGCATACCTCAGTCTCGCCTTTCCCCACTCAGAGCAGTCCTAATGTCAGCAGCAAGGCTAACCTCAGATACAGAAAGACCAATCACATCTCGCATCCTTGATATCCCTAAACTGTCCTACGAGAGACATAGGATACATTCTTGGAACTGCATGCATCACATACAAAGCACCAAAGCTCTGTGATATATCTTGGGAGGAAATTAAACATATTAGGGAGAAACAGAAATGTAAGAACTGTTCACTCGAGAAATCCCAAGGTACTGTATTTTTTGGAGCACAGACATACAGGACCTCCTTTATGGGATTTTGGCTTAGGGCAGCACAGCAAGACACCTTGCTGCACTTCCCTACCCTAAAGTGAAAGGGCTGGAATGCCCCCTATTTATGCAATATGGTGCATTCCTGTCCTTTTTCCCTTCGCTGGTTCCTTTTCTGCAGCCTAGCGCCAACGTAGGCACCCTTGCACTGTGTTGCAAGGGTGCCTCAGTTTCAGGCAGGATTGTTTTTGTGCAGGAAGGGACACCTTCTCGCACAAAAATAATCCTAAGAGGTGTTTTCCTCTTTTTATGTGTACTGCAGAATGCAGCTCACAATAGGAAAAAACAAGGAGAACTAAAGAAATTTCTCCTCGTTACGTCCCACCTCTAAAGGTGTATGGATTTGGTGCCTCCCCAGGTCTACATCATTATGTAAATCTGGAGCAGCATAAAATGTCATTGGTGTTGCGTGTGAACACCCATCACAACGCCCATGGAAAGCCTCTGGGCGCAGAGCAAGGTGACGATGCATTTTGCGCTGCATTGCCTTACTCAAGATTTATGAGGCCACTCAAAGCCACGCCGGGTGACTTTGCATGGCTTCATAAATCCATGGTTGTAGCACCAATCTTTACAGAAACTTATAGATGTATGTACATTTTATTGACTCTAATGAATCTGAATTACATTTCTACGATTTTTAGTGTTTTTAATGTATTTATTGAAGTGACCCATAGAGTGCCAGCCTGGCGTCTAGCAGCCACTTTACGTTTTTCGTCAGAGTCTTTCGATGTAAAGCCTAGTCGAGCATAAACTGGTTAGTCATCGGTGAGGATGGAAGAGGTATCAGTTCTTTGGATAATGGACTAGGTGTAACCCATAATATACTATAGCATTATAGACCACTGCTTAGTGGTGACGATGACCTTGAACACTGGAGGGGCGTCGGGGGCCAAGAGACAAGAGCATATCAGGCTGGCCATCGCAAGACGGGCGGCTAAAGTGACTTGCGCAGTGTAACATGGTAGAGTGAGCACCACTCCCCTGCTCCCAGTCAGCAGCTATGCCTTGCTCCCAAATATTGCTCAGGCTGGGAGCAGTGAAAAATAGAATGGGAATTCATTTTATGAGCATTTTATTTTACACTGTTGCTGCACTGGCAGCAGGGTTGTGACACTCCTCTGCTCTAATGGGGGGCTGACGCTGCCACAGCTGAGTGCTATGCTGGTTGTTAAAGGCCCTGAACCCGCGCTATAGATCTGAGCCGCAGACAAGGGCCTATAACAAAGGAGAAGGCCTTTAACAATAGGTATAGGCCGAGTCAGAAGGGATATAAGGCTATTAGAACATTCCACCCAGTCAGTGTAGAATGTTCTAAATGAAAAAGCAAAAAACATGCAGACAAAGATGCTCCAGGCTTCTACCAGCCATTATAAGTGTTCTAATTGAATATAGTTCCTCTGTGTCCCAATTGCAGTGTGTCTGATACATCAATGCACAACCTTTTGTCTGGGAATCAGATAAATAATGTCGCACACGTTATTACATTTTCTTAAGAGCTGAGGTTGGAAGCTTATGTTATTAAATCTTCTGGGAGCTGAGGTTGGAAGCTCACGCTTAGCCTCAACCTAGGAAGACTCATTAGAATGCGAACTACCTCCCATTCAAAGTCTATTGTTCTGCCAGGGAAGGGGGCGGAGTATCTACTACCACAGGAGTCCAAGAAAGGATCAAGTAGAGTGTCTCATAGAAGATCTGATGTAGAATCCAAGAGCTGCGAGTGCCTGAAACCAAGACTGTGATTTCTGATTCATTGATTGAAGGGAACATTCAAGTATAGATGAACAGCCTGGAATTGGTGGTCTAGATGGATTAGTTGAGAGTTAGTGGTTGAGACAATTGAACGGGAGACATTTACAACAGAGGCAAATTAGTATCAGGCATGGGCAGTGGAGATAGTTAGATACACATTGCATTGGTGGTGGAGATGGATGGAGACTCAGAGCTCAGCAGTTGAGGGGGACACACAGTGAAATCTTGGAGGCAGAGGTGGATGGGAATTCTGATATTGGTGGTAGAGGTGGGGAGAGAACTGAACCTTCCTTGCAGAGGGGACACAGCATTTTAGGATAGGAGTGACTAGAGAGTGCGGCCTTAGTGGTAGGGTAGGACAGATAGAGCCAGGCATTGGTGCAAAGAAATACCTGGCTCTCTTCCTACATATTGTAGGAAGAGAGCCAGGATTTTTTTGCAAAAGTATTTATTACCAGTTTTAAACATTTCCAACAGCAAACAACATAGGCCCTTGACTCCTAAAAGGTATACATCAATGTGTCAAACATCAGATGGCCCTAAAGTCAAGCTGAAAACCCTGGCAAATTCCTCCATCACCCATGTGAGCCTCCTCATAAAAGACCATCGCCTCCCTCCAATAGTTTCCATCTTGACCATATTTTTGAATATTTTGCGGGGCAAACACATGCCTTGTAGACATTTTTCTCGGCTAGAGCACATTGATCATTCCCCAACACCTATCATAGACATTAGGGGTTCTGTGCTCCTCCATTTCTTCACAATGTCACATTTCGCAAGTAGCAGACCAAGCCCCACAAGGATCCGGGACTTTCAAGCACCATCTCATTCTTCCATCATCCCTAGTAATGAAATTTAAGAATCCAGAGGACTACCCTGCCCACCAACCGGTTATGTATTATGGCCCATTAAAAGGAGTAACCAGGTAGTGACAGACAATGTTCTTGAATGTGCCCTTTGGGTCCCCACAGCTCAGACAGTTCAGGGAGGTAGGTCTACCCATCTTCCACAACCTGGTTGGGTGTAAATAGACCAGGTGTAAGAACTTAAACGGTATTAAACGAAGCAGTGCGATTATAGGCGGATACTTGGTGCCATCCTGGCCTCTACCCAATCCTCGTCCTCAAATTCTCCCAAATCCTCCTCTCACCTCTCCCACCTCTCCCACAGGCTCTGAAAGGGATCAGGGAGTTGACTACAAGAGATCAATATACCCAGGCGATACCCCTCTTTTCAATTTGTGCCATCGTGCCTCCAGCGAGTGGAGAGAGAGACAGGTATTATTGAAAACAGGGATCTATATTCCGGGGTTTGTGCTTTATGTGGACATAAAATAAAAAATTTGTTGGGAAAATAGGCTCAGAGCCTTGCATTGGCAGTAGGGGTGTGTGAAATTCATGTAATTTGCTTTTGCATAACTACACAAAATTGTGGAAAAAATTACACAAAATTCTACATAATTATGCAAAATGCAAATCCATCATTTAGTGCTAGATTTTAGCATGAAATGTGTTCTTGTGTTTGTTTTTGACGTGAGTACATATTTTGCACAAAACAAAATAGCACAAAAATCACAATTGCCAGGAAAAGCAGCCGCTCGTGTTCTGGTTGCTCATGATGTTCATGCCCTCCTGCACTATAATTTTGCCATGAAAGACTTAATTACTGGATTTTGCCGATCAAGGGTAATGCGAAATTCCCTACATTATGTGAATTGCGCCAGTATAATTTAAATTTTGCAGAGGCCTAGTTGGTAGTAGAGTGGAAGTGACTGGTGAGCCAGGCATAAATGGTAGAGTTGGAGAAATAGAGGCAGACATTGGTAGTAGATGTGGGCAGAAAGCCTGGAATTAGTGCGGATAGAAGTTGTACCTCGGCACTCGAGACCCTAAGCATGACTAACTCTGATACTGGTAATACCGGGTCTGCTATTTGCCATAGCAGGATAATTTCCTCTCTTAGGGGCCCATTACGATACCCGGCGTAAAAAAATCCGCCAGGCATGGAAGCGGCAAAAATCCGCCCGCACACACCGTCTGAACACCGACCACGCCATTACGATTACACAAACCAAAACCGCCATCGGCGGAAAATCACACAAAATACCGCCCGCCAACGTCCGAGTCGGAGTCAAACCACCCGCCACGGACGGAAACACGCACGACAACACAAAACCGCCCGCCCTCACGGCCGACACACCGCACGTGAAATTACGATCGCACCGCCATGAGCGCGGAAAACTACAAATATACCGCCCGCCAGCGCAAACAACGCCGATGAGAATCGACACGGCAGAAGCCATGGCGCCCACGTACCTGCACAGAAACCATCCGCTCACAAAACCAATAGCACACAACATGGCCAACAAGTCCACACAGCAAGGCACGCACAAATACACAAGCACAGTACACATCCCGAAAACACCCCCGGACAAACAAAAACTACAAAGGCCAGAACCCCAGACACAACACACCTGAAAACAACAGACCATGAGGACACACCCACATAGGTAAGTACAAAAGCAGCA
Source organism: Calotriton arnoldi (assembly GCA_963921515.1). Lineage (NCBI taxonomy): Eukaryota > Metazoa > Chordata > Amphibia > Caudata > Salamandridae > Calotriton > Calotriton arnoldi. Next base: position 183,471 of record CAWUFW010009273.1, read on the forward strand.
CTCCCACAGACCACAACCCCTTGCAACATTGCAAACCAGAGAGGAGAGGAGAGGACACAGTGACACAGCAAGGACAGCAGCACACCACAGAAACGCACACATCACAACCACCACCACCACCACCACCACCACCAAACACCTGCACCACAAACCCCCTGCACATTACACAACACACACCGCACCAGCACCACAAACACCATGGCACCACAAAGAATGCCCAAGTTCACGCCCATTGAGCTGACGGTCATGGTCGACGAGATCATCAAGGTGTACCCACAAATCTATGGGAACATGGTCCAGCACACACCACTAGCCACCAGAAACAGAATGTGGAACCGGATCGTAGACCAGGTCAATGCAGTCGGGACCCTGCCCAGGAACAGAGGAGAAATAACCAAACGTTGGAATGACGTCAAGAGCCTGGTCAAGAAGAAGGAGGGCAAAAACAGAGAGATGGCTGCCGTCACTGGCGGAGGGAATCCCGCGCTCTTCAAGACCTTAAAGCGTGGGAGGAGAAGGTGCGAGTCATAATACATCCGGAGATCCTCGCCGGATTAGCAGGGGGAGTGGAGGCTGGTAAGTACAAACTAATGTATACCAGCACACCGCTATGTACTCACATGCACTACCACCATGCCACAGCTCCCAGGGACAAACACCCCCATGTCCAGCACACAATACACAACACATCACACACACATGCAACAGACACCACCACACACAGCCCAAACCGAACAACTGTAAGATACGTGGGGACATGTGTACACTCAGCCAGCCACGTAACCACCAACAGGTCCCCAAATATGCCAGAAGCGCCACAACGAGCACCCATCACACCCATGTGTCCGCCACAGCTGCACTAACCGACAAGTAACAGGTAAGTGGCAGGAACACAAAGTGCAGTGGGTGGGACGGTGGACAGCCCAAGTACAACACACACCAGGCCCCTAGTCCCACAGCACAGCAAGGAGGAGCATCCCCCACACCCCACAGCCACGTGTCAGCCACCGCAGTGCACAACGACAGCCGAAAGGCAGACATCACAGTCCACAGCAATCGGTGTCAGTGGGTGTCCAGCCACCCCCACGACCCACAACACCCCCCCACCCCCACAGACCTGCAACATGGAGCACCCCCGCTTAGAGCCATGTGGCATCCAGTACAGTGCACGCACGAACAACTTGCAGGTGGGAAACTGGACAGGGCTGGATTACTGGAGGCATGAGGACCGGAACACGACCAACACATGGGACATGTCACGTAGCAGACGAACACGCAGCACCGCCCACCGTCACGAACAAGTGAACAATGTGCACACGGACATGAACAACAGACTCACACCCCACATGACCCATCACAGACATAGCAACACCCAAGGAGCCACGTCTGCATGCACAAGCCACACTGAATATAGTACCACACGGCAGCCACTGTGCAACTCATCACACACAACCGAAACACCATTGAAGTCCTGTCCATGTAGCCCCTACTGCCTGTCAACCACACACCCCACAACTACGCCTATGTAAGACAAACAACACTAGACGCAACAGAGCGGAACAACATAAATGCACACGAACACCACTGAACCCATCAAACACACAGACACACCATGCACATACAACATACCATCCATCCCATCCGTCAGCCCCAGTCTCATGAAAGGCATGTCATCCGCACAGCTGCCACACATACAGCAGTCACGCTAAGATACATGCCCATGACCAACCATGTGCCAGAAGTCAATGAAGCGCACGACACACTGTGAGCAACAACACACAACATGGGCCACCCCCCGAGCACTGCAGTGATGCACATGGCACAGGGCAGCACGCACACCAAGGAGATGGGACAACTGCAATACGTTGGCTGGCACACAACCATCACTCACTCATAACGATGCGTCCAATGCCATGTCCAGTAATCACAACAGACAGCAAATATGCAGGCCATGTCAAGCATGCACACACCTCAAACCATGCACTGTCATGCTGCCACAACACATGTCACGTTCGGCACCCATGGCTCACAGCATGTACCCCAAAAGCATATTCCCTCCCAAATGCGAATCTGGGGCATGGCCCCCATGTTGCCATATGCGTTCCTAAGCGTTCCATTTGAACCCCAAAAGCATATTCCCTCCCAAATGCGAATCTGGGGCATGGCCCCCATGTTGCCATATGCGTTCCTAAGCGTTCCATTTGAACCCCAAAAGCATATTCCCTCCCAAATGCGAATCTGGGGCATGGCCCCCATGTTGCCATATGCGTTCCTAAGCGTTCCATTTGAACCCCAAAAGCATATTCCCTCCCAAATGCGAATCTGGGGCATGGCCCCCATGTTGCCATATGCGTTCCTAAGCGTTCCATTTGAACCCCAAAAGCATATTCCCTCCCAAATGCGAATCTGGGGCATGGCCCCCATGTTGCCATATGCGTTCCTAAGCGTCCCATCTGAACACCAAAAGCAAAGTACAAACCAGACCCAGGATGGGCCAGGAGCCCGCATACACCAGAGTCACAATAAGTAGGGGCACAGCAACACACCCATCGGCATGGCCAATCCGTCCCATGCCACATGTGCACAGCACACAGTCCCATTGCCAAGCACACACAACTACAGATGCTACAGCCACACACACGCCTCCGGGAAACCCATGTACGAGATTGCACGAACTGTTAATGTCAGACGACAAATACATACTTCGCCAGGTGCAACACAATAACAAATCTCATTCTCTCCACAGGTGACGAACTGCTGGATGCTGGGGATGGAGCCAGCAGCCAGCACAGCCAGCCTACAAGCCCCCAACGAGGACACACGGATCTGGAGGATCTGTCCTCCTCTTCGGACACGGACCACCAAGCAGGCCCATCTGGTGTGGCAGGGCCCAGCCGCTCCCCAGGACCCCTCCTACCCACCAACCCATCATCCAGGGCTGCTGAACATTCCCAGCCCCCTGCTGCCACTGTCGTTGCGGCCACACCCACGGTCATTGTGGCCACTACCACTGCCGCAACCGCCACCATCGCCGCACCGACCACCACCGCCGCCACCACCACCACGTCTTCGCTGGCACCAGCCCCAGCGCAGGTGGTGGCCCGGCCGACTGGATTCACCCTGGGAGCCACAGCGAGGACCGTGGTGAGCAATGTGGCTAGTGGGCAGGCCGGTGGCAGCAGGACTGGTAGGAGGAGCAGGGTCAGGGAAACGCCAGCCTCCCCTGGGAGCCATGCCCTGCCTCAAATGGCCAGAGTCCTTGGGGCCTATGAAGAGGCCCAAGGACAATGGGTCCGGTCTGCTTCAGACACGCGTGAGGTGCTGGGGGTGCTGAGGTCCATGGACGCCCGTATGGGCCAACTCGTGGACCTCATGGGCCAGCTGGTGGTGGCGGTGAGGTCACAGCCAGGGACAGCAGCTCCCCTCCGCCACCACCTGCCGGGGCGCAGGGTCGAGCAGCAGTGTCCAGTTCCCCTGCATCCACAGCCAGTGAGCACACCTCAACCACCAGCATGTCGCAAGCAGGCACCCCCTCGCAAACGTGGAAGGGGCCGTCCGAAGTGGAAACAGATCTCCCGGGAGGACTTCGCACGCTCCAAACGCAAGTGAGGCAGCCAGCCAGCCTTCCGCCAGCCTTCCTTGACCAGCCACTGCATTGACTTGGACTACGATCCCACTCCACACAGCCATCTGGATGGCATGTGTGTGTTGGACTATGGACATAGAACCAGTGGGTACACCCTGAGCATCACGCAGCCATGACCGACAGCTCATTGTCACTGCACGCACCACTTTTGTCATCACCTTACACACAATCACATGTCACAGTTTGAAATAAATGCACCTTTTACACTAACTGCTGTTTGTGCCCTGTGTTTTATTTGTACGGAATACAACGGCCACCTTGGGCGGAAAGGCACCTGATGCGTGGCATGGCAATGGAATCCGGAGGGCCTGTAGGGACCTAGGGGTGGGAGACAGAACAGGAGCACATTCAATGAGTGTGTCACACACCCATCACACAGTACATGTCAACAACTACAAGCAATGTACACACATCGCACAGAGCAATAGGGCACAATGCCACAGCCACCAACAGTGGCATACTACCCTGGCCATGGAGCGTTGACACACAGCACGCAGTGAACAAACGGCCACCCTGACACAGCACACACACACCTGCACAGATACAGCCACATCAGCCGTCGTACATGGACACTCACCGTCAAGTGAAGTAGCGGGCGATGAGCTGCTGCCGCACATTACCAGCTTCCTCCTCTCCGCTGTCCTCCTCACTCGAGCTGTCCTGGTCTGCGGGCTGGGGCCCTGGTTGATCTCCGTCATCCACGATGAGGGGGATCTGCTTCCGAATGGTCAGATTGTGCAGCATGCAGCACGCCACCACTATCCGGCACACCTTCTGTGGGGAGTACGCCAGCGCACCCTCGGTGCGGTCCAGGCACCTGAACCTGGACTTGAGGAGGCCAAAGGTACGCTCGACCACACGTCTGGTCCTCCCATGTGCCTCATTGTAGCGATCGTCTGCTGGGGTGCGAGGATTCCTCAATGGACTGAGCAGCCATGCCCCATTCGGGTACGCAGAGTCACCTGGGTGTGAGGGACACAGAGAACCGTTGCTATTCCAACTGGACAGGGGACAGCATCGCACAACCAGCACGCTACACCACTCCACATACTCACCGACAATACAGCCACGATCCTGTGGCATATTGGACATCAGTCGTGGCAAGATGCTGTTGCGCATTATGTGTGCGTCATGGGCCGAGCCTGGGAACTTTGCACACACGTGGGTGATCACCATGTCCGCAAGGCACACCACTTGCACATTCAGGAGTGCGTGTGCTTCCTGTTGCGGTACAGGTGCTCAGTGGCCTGTGGTGGAACAAGGCCGACATGTGTGCAGTCAATGGCTCCAACGACGTGTGGGATTCTGCCAAGGGCATAGAATGCACCCTTCACTGCCGCCAATTCACGAGCCCTGGGGAAGCGGATGTACCTGTTTCGGCACAGCATCATGGCTGCCAGTACATCCCTCAGCACCTTGCTGAACATGGGCTGGGACATCCCTCCTCCAATGCCCACTGTGTGCTGGAATGACCCAGTGGCGAAGAAATGCATGGCGGCCATCACCTTAGCCGTGGGGGTGACAGCAGTCGGATACACCCTGCGGGGACGGAGATGGGGTTCTAACATGGCACACAGTCGATGCAGGGTTGGCCTGTCCAGCCGAAACTTCCTAATAATCTCTGTATCGTCCATGTCCGCCAGCAATTGGTATGGGCGGTCAATGTTCGGTCTCCGCCTAGGGACAATGGCAGAGGACACATGTCAAAGCAACACGACACATAGCAATTTCGCATACACATCACTGACATGACTGAGCAAGCACATGAGCCACAGCCCAGCTGTCAAGCTGGGACGGCACGGCCACAATACACTTACACAGGTCTCCCAACAATGGCAATGGCTAGTGATACAAACCACTGCCATGTGCATGCACATGGGGATCTAGGCCCCAATGACTTGCGGGGCGTGCTGATGGGGACTGACTGCATATCTGTCAAGCGGCAACGCCACGGCAACATGAATGTCTGCTGAGCATGGAACTGCTTCCGCGGCTGGATGAGTATGGCACACGACGACGACGATGTGGGCACAGGCTGAGCGGCCAAAACAAGTGGGACCTGTGGCACGAGGGGATATGAGACAGTAGTAGGTGTCAGCACTGCACCCTATGTACAGCACTGTACGGATCACACCTCCCGAAACATTGACAGGTGTCCACATTGACAGCCCCATGCCAAGACGGCTGTGTGCTTGCAGTCACACGTCACAGGTGAGAGGTTACATTGCACGTGCCAGGTGGCAGACGTACATAGTGGGAGCTGGCATGTGTGTGCATGTGTCTCCTGTTCAGGATCCACCAGATGGGCGCTGACTCTGTACTGACCATTGGACACAGCATGTTCCGTGGAAGGCTTGTGTGTGTGGGATGGTGGCACTGGATGTGCCTCCGTTGGGTGGGGGGCCATGCACAGGGCGGGTACGTCGATGATTGCGCATTGTTGGTCACGGTGGGTGCACCAACTGAAGATGTGTTGCCCTGGGTTCAATTCCTATGTCCGCATGATGATGGACTGTAGATGTGGGCAGACTACACATTGGTCGATGTGCTGTCTATATGCATGTGCCTTCACACCAGGCACAGCTGCCCCTGCACATGTGACCCCTGCTGGACTCGCTGCTGGGTCTGTGGAGCTGATGCACCTTCTGCGCGTGGGGCGGACAGCTCTCCTCACTTCCCTCATTGCGCATGTCATGACTTTGCCGCAGGTGACATGGATCATGGAGGGCCCACATGTACGCGTGGGTAGGCTACACATGATTGTTCACTGGTCGCCACCCCCAGTCAGTGTTTCGAATGGGAAGGTTGTCGTGCTGGTGGTATGTTCGATGTGGCGGATGGGCGGGCCTAGGTGCGGGCTTACATTCCGGACATGGGGGGTAGTTGGATTGGCGACTAGTTGCAGTACACACGGGACACGTCTCTTCCTTTCCACATCTGGGTCATCCCTTGTACTAACTGACAGTGATACAGTCATCTTCGCCCCAGCCCTCATGTCCTCCCCTCGCTCCCCCAATATGCATGCTCACCTGCGAGGCTAGCGCTTGCACAGGCAGCCCCAAGCTCGCACCAGAGAGGGCAAGGAGTGTATGTGTGGGTCCAGTTGCACGAGTGGGCTGTCTCAGGGTATGATGTGTGGCGGGACGCCGTCCACCTGCGTGGTGCCCCAAATGGAGACCCGGCCTGCATGGACTATGCATCACAGTCTTCGCCTTCCGGATCCGCCACCTGCGACACCCAGTGGCTGTGGCTGCCCTTGCGGCCAGGCCGCGTCCGTCTGTGACTGATGGCCCACACATTCACTCTTTGGCCTCTCTGGGGAGGGCTCGGGGTGGTGGCGCACGCGCTTGCACTTAGTCGCAATGGCATGTGGCGTGGTTGGTATAATGGGCAATGGATGGGATGGTGCGAGCCACCTCCCGTGACGTCAGTGCTGCTCGTGCTGTGGTGCGTCCCCCTACACTTCCATTTGACTTGTGCCATGCTAGACGTTGAGGTTCTATTGCCTGCGTGATATGACCAGGAGGAGCGCGAGGAGACCTCTCACACACCATGCTCCACTGCCATCCCGTGCCCTGTATCGCCTGTGCGGATTGACTATGTTGGGGTTACACCTGGTCGACTGGGGCTGTGTGTGCCTTGTCAAGGGGCATGGCGGGCGCACAACAGGATCCAGCTTGTCCACAGAGGGTGGGCTGAGGTGCGCCTGGTACCGCTTTGTACGTGTGCCCGGCTGCTGTGCACACACGTGTTCACTCCCCCGACAGGTGACCTCTCACAATGCCCAGGGAAGCGGTGGTGTACTGTTCATGACCCCTCCCAACACGGCGAGCTCCAACTTGGCATGTGCGCATCTACCCGTCACACCCACCCACCTGAGCACTGCGTCCATACGACTTCACACGACACATGTGTGTCTTCCACAGTTGTGCTACTCATTTGCGTTGACATCCAATACCAGTGGACTACATGGTCATGTCACGACTGCCGTGTACTTCACATACTCTCATCCTCTCTCATTCGTACTTGTGAAATGAGTCAGCGGAGACAGTTTTGGTTTCAAACATTATATTGAGTCTTCTGTCCTCTGTGATGCAGTATAGTGGACACTACTGGCAGCGGAATACATGTTGAGGATATACTGAGCATGATTGCAAATGGGATAGGGTGTGGGGTTACATGTGATTGGCTGTTGCATGTGGGATGTGGGCTTCAGAGTGACATCTGCTTGGCCAAGGCTGTGCTAATGTACATTTACGTATAGCTGCGGACTTTGACACAGACGGTATACATGTAGCCTACCAGACCGCTTGGCATCGTGGGCACAGTCCATCTCAGTTCCATGTGACAGGTTTGCTGCGGTTGTTCCTCATGCACGCGTGCATGTGAGATGACATCAGGGCATGTGCTTGCGTGCATGCAGCGGCGTGCCACTTGTTGTTGCACTGTGGTGGTTACTGGACATGTCACAGTCACTGGGGTCGTGTTGTTGTTGTATGCACTTGTCGTCCATGCAAAGGTCCTGGTATGGGATTCCCGGGCGGGGGTGGGAGGGGTGCAGCACCCACAGACTCCAGGCGACCTATTCATGTCCACTGAGCGGTGTGTGTGTCCATGGGCGCTGGATCCATGTCGTGTCCTGGTTGTTCGTGCAGTTCCGTCCATGTGGGTGCGATACACAGAGCCCATGCCACTGCCTCCCACGATGCATGCGGTGTTCCTGGATGTGATGGGGAACAGTGTGCATGTCCCGGTCATATCCGATGTCGTTGATGGTGTGGTTACAGTTGCCGGTCGTTTGGTATGGCTGTTGTGGTGGTGACTGGCCAGTCCGTGCGGAAGCTAAGCATGGGTGCGGGGTTGGACATCATAGGTCAATCGGGGAACCTGCGTTGTGGTCCGACGAATTTACAGGTTGTCAGGTATGCGATGCCGTCCAGCAGGGCTTCCATGTCATTGGTGGTGTACATGTTTGCCAGCCAATGTAGCGGATGGTGGCTGTCAAGGTGTTGTTCGTAAGTTGTCCCTTGGAGGACCATGATGGGGCATGCTGGGTGACATTCGATGTAGCTGTTCTCGATGATCCGTCGTGTGGAGGCACAGTGGTCCCATTTCAGTGCGGGTGCGATGTTGGCCACATACGCCATGCCCCCATAGGCAGAGCAGGCCCTGTCGTGTGCGTCCAGAGGGAGGAGTAGTGGTAGCAGGTCCGCCTTCAGACATGCCGGGTTGGAGAGGCATATCTCCACGGGATGCTGGTAGGGACACCTCCGACAGTAGAAGACGGGCATGACGCAGCTGAACAATGTGATGCGGTAAGTCAGTCGGTAACTTACGTTCAGCAGGGACAGGAGATCGCATCCCAATGTATGAAACAGGTTGGTTTTGTACAGCTTGAGCTGTTCGGCGTAGTTGGGTAGGTGTGTTGCGGTTGCCATTTCGCAGCGGTGCGTTGTGGTGGCGTGCTCCGGCTGTGTGTGCAGTCTGCAATGTGCACGCTCCGAGGTTGCTGTGAGCTCTGTGTAGTCGTAGGGAGACAGGACTTGTGTTCTGTTGGCTTGTTTGGAGGACACGGGCCCTCTTCCCACATGCTTCTCAGACAGTTCAAGGTCAGTGATGTGTGACTCCTTCCAATTAACTTGCATGTGGCCGACATGGGGGAGTGTTTTCTTCTTTCTTCCCCGTCCGTTGTGTGCTTCTGTGATATGCGCTATCTGCCCTGTGGTCGGTCTCCTCGGCAAGCCTGTGTTGGTCTATTCTTGGACAATGGCTGTATTCACCGGCTTCTGTCGTAGGGCTGTGGTTTCGGAGTTGGAATGGAAGGTCATTCAGTGCTGTCTGCTCTCCCTTGTGTGGGCGGCAGGCTGCCTTTCCGCTCTGCGTTGGGCCTTGTGTGTGAATGTTATTCTTGGGCCACCTGTTGTCGGTCCCCGGGCTCTTTGGTGTTCCGTTTTATATGTCTTGTTCATATGTGCAGGGTGGTATGGGTGTTTCAGTGTGGTACTGGCGTTCCTCTTCCCGAAGGGGCCCTGCTTCTCCTAGTTGGTGTTGCCGCCGCTGTGTGCTTCGCCATGTTTGTTACACTGGGGTGTGTCCTGCTGTTGCGTGTCTTCACTGACATGTGTGCGTCGGTTGTGTGGCGTTGGGTGTTGTCCGTGAATTGGGCGTTGGGGACATGTCTGTGGCAGGCCTGTCACGTGTCATGTGCGTTCGGGGTGGGGCTGATGTGTGTGCTGCTTGGTTGTGTCCCTGTGTCTGTGTGCGACGCATGCATGGCGCTGCGGTTGGCCTCTGCGTTGTGCGCATGTGTGGCGGCGTCATCGCCGCTTTGGGGCCGTGACGGGGTTGTTGGTTCCTAGTCCCAGGTGGTGTGTACACATGTGTTACGCGATGTTACGATTTGGCCTGTGTGTCATATGTGGATGCAATGGTGGATGTGTAGTGTACACGCGCTGGTGGGGGTTGTCCGCTTTTTCCGCCCTTGCACTGTGTGCGCTGTTTGCGTGCACTTGTTGTGTGTGTGCCTACCTGCGTCTCCGCGGTACGTTGCGTCCTTGGTGGTGCATCAGCAGGAGCATGGGGAGGGCCTGCAGTGCTGGATTCATGCTCGGGGAGCCGCTTCTTCGTTGTCCGTGCTCGGCGTCCGTGTTACCGCTTCGGTTTGTCGTACGGTATCTCTTGGCCGTGGGAGCCGTTTGTTTGCGGCATCGTAATTTATGCGCCGGGCGGGACGTGTTTCGTCGGACGGTGTGTGTCAGTTGGGCTGCGCCGCTACGTGTACGGGCGCACTTTGATGGCGGACGGTGTTGCTGGCTTGCCGGCGGTGTTTGGCCTACTTTTCGCATCGTAATTGGGCGGGCGTGTGGACTGCTGCGTGCCGGCGGTAACTGGTGGTTTTTGCATCCGCCAGCACGGCGGTTGTGCTTCCGCCCGCCATCGTAATGAGCCCCTTGGTGTCTTGCTGGTTCTTGCATTGTGACCATGCTTGGCTATTCGTGCTAGTTATGGTGCAAAACTGCCACCACAGTACAATGCTGTTCAAGGCATAATATTGGTAATTTGTTTCCTATTTTGGGCATCCAAGGCATAATGACGTCAAATGTTGGTATGGTGCTGGTCCTGGCATAGTGGTCCTGATTTGTAACATATTGTGGGTATCTATGGAATGGCAATTCCCACAATTGGTACAATGCGGGTCCATATATAATGCAATATACTGGGGCATTTTTTGACGTCCATGGCATTTTGATGCTCAGTCCTGCTAAAATATGGGCCTAAATTGGTAGTCATTTTTGTACATATTGAGGCCACCAGTGGCATGATTAGGCCCACTCTTGATATAATGCTAGCTCTGGCATCATAGTGATAATTCTAAAAATATTATGGATGCACTTTATATACAGTGCCTATATTCGTGCAATGCTGGCTAGGGCATAACCGTGATAATTCTTTAATTATTTTGGGCATCAGTGGCATGATGAAACCCTTCCATAGTATAATGTTGATTCTGGCACAATGGGAATCATTATTGGTATATTGTGAGTATCCACCCTGGCATAAGGCTGATCATGGCATAATGTTGACAGTTTAGCCATGCTGTTAGCGTCCATAGCTTGAGAGTGAATATCTTAGGTATAAAGCTGGCATTGGGTTAATTGTGGGTATTTTTTATATAATTTTGGCATCCATGATGTAACGGCACCCACCTCTAGAAGAATTCTAGTTCCAGAATGATGGTGATGGTTCTCAGCATAACTTTGACATCCATGGAATGGTGGTACCTGCCTCTAATATAAAATTAAACACAGGTATTCAGTTCTCAGAAGTGATTTATTTTTTTCATGAAAAAGTAAAATAGCAAAATATGTGTATTTTCATTAACCAACGAGATGATGTTTGGGTACAAAATTATGGCGTTTCCAAATATGTATTTAGAGCTGATAATTGAATGATAATTCGTAGCGTGCAAATCTGCTTGATTTTTTCACACCATTTCTAAAATTCCATGAAAATGTTATGACATTACACAAAAACTTGCTTTTGGAGTAAGTTGAGGTTGCCAGTATCTTATGTGAAGTTTTTTTTTTTATTAAGGGAACGTGCACCTTGCATAAAAAGGTCTCACAAGACACCAGCAGGAGAGTGACAGCAGCAGAAAAAGACTCTTGCCAAGACATTTTTTGTGTGATCCAGTCTCCCACGGGCAAAAAATGATGCAAAATTGCTTAATCTGAACTTCTGAAAATGTTATGTTTTTTTATTTAACACAAAATGTGGATTTCGCAAATTTCACCAAGGTTATTGATATTCATTACTGCTGACACCTGAGCCTGTAGGATTGGTGTAATCTGTCTGTTCTACAAAAATATCAGGTAATAGGACTAAGATATGGTCCTATACAATCTATGAAACTCTGCTGTTTACACTTTGCGATTGACAATCATTACCACAGAGACACAATTTTGTAGAATTGGTGTAACCTCTCATAGTACAATAAATTAGGCCTGGGAGGTGAACTCCACCCCGTTCGTGGAGTTTGCAGAGTTTTACGCACTCAGCGGAGCACGTGGAGTTCTTCGCGGAGCGGAGTTTTTTTCCTCGATTGCGCTCGCCAACGGTAAGTTGGCGAGCGAGGAAAATCTAATGCTAGAACACCACCCAGTGAGATTTTTCAGTGCGGTCCGTCTTGGATGGTCGTGACCGCTCGCGTTGAGAAACCTTCTGTTCGCGTAGAGGAAGCTGCCGCTCGAGTAGAAAATCTACTTGAGTGGCAGAAAGAAGCAGCGCCCTCTTGCGCTGCCCATGGTGCAGTTCGCGCTGATTTTTCAGCATGGGACAAACACCCGGTGCTAAAACTCAGCGCGAATGGTGTGACCTAACGCACTCCGCCGCTTGAGGAACTCCGTGTAGCCCCGCTGAGTTTTTTGGTCACCTATGCCCAGGCCTGCAACAAACGCGATCTCATCTTACGTTGAACAGCAGTACTGCGATATGAGTCTGTAAAACCTGGGTAAAGCTGCAGTTTACGGTTCGCAGTTGTCAAATCTATGTCATTTTTAGGATTTACCTAAGAACAACATTTAGCTGTCTGTTGCTAAAGACCTATTATGGACAGTACCAATAGTTAAAGTGGACTTTGGGTCAGCCCACTACTTACCATTGGTTCATTAGTTTTATTTACTTGCTTTTTAATCAATGACTTGTGTTTGCTACTCACCTGGACCACAGATTGATTGTCATCCTTTTGACTGGAAGATTTATAGCCTTCCACTGCTTCCATTTGGTGAGCTACTGTTAGATCTGGCCCTCTCTGCAGGGTTACCCCCAAACTATTTGCCTGCACCCCTCCTATTTTTACATTTTGTTGGACTTGGGACTCTGTGCACTTTACAGCTGAAAACCAGTGCTTAAGTGCCTACGCTCACTCACCTAAACATGGTAAAATTGGCTTACACCTGATTGGCATGTTTGAGTTGCCTTATTACATTTAATAAGTGCTAACTTTTGATTGGGAACAGATAGCATTTCATGTTTGGTATCTATGAAATTGTAACTAATAATACTCTTTAATGGAAAAGTCGGATTTTAAATTACAATTTTGAAAATGGAACAATTTGAAAGCTTGCATTTTCCTTCCCTTTATTGTTATATTTCATATAGGTACCCAGATATAGGTCTAGGTATCATCATAACCCTTCACCTACATTCTCTCCTATACTACATACATAACGGATTTGGAGGACTGACCTTTTACCCAGTTACAATACTACACATAAGTACGTAGGGTTTTTCCCTTGACACTGGCCTTATAAATTATGCATGAGGATTCTTAGTTTCTTGGAATCACAGCAGGACCATCATCTCCTGCATAATAACTGTGTATAAAATTCATTCCCGACGTCATCCTAAGTCCAACACTGGCACAGCAAGGGAACCCCTGGGGATACCTTAGGGTATATAAACACTACATCTTGCTGAGATAGTCAGAGGAGGTCACGACTTCCAAGCCGACACACTGATGTGAGACGCTGAGGTTCTTGCATGCAGATACTCCAGCTCGCAGTGGTCGGACATCCCTCGTGGGGTGTTCAGCTCGAGACCAGAACGAGGTCCTGCAGGCTAACATCAGGTAATGGGGTTGGCTTTATCCTAGAGGGATTCTGACTTTACACCTACTCACATGCTAGGTACACTTAGGTACATCTAGTTAGGGTGCATCGTAGGAGTACGCATTTTATTGCCATGTATTTTATATACTTGCCTATATTTATGATTTTAGCAAAATGGTAGAAACCTACCATCTGTTTACTTTCTTAATGCTGCTACTCATTTGTATATGCTACTGTCTACTGGTGATTTCAGTGCACTTATTTTACGTTAGAATAACGACTGCTCAATAAATACTTATTGAAAACGTCCCAACCGTTTATTCTGTGTATCTCTCTGAGAACAAGTGAGCATGAGTGACTGAGCGAAAAGTAAGTTACTGTTTCCACGGTCCTGAGGGATCAGGGTTGTCATGTTCGATAGTTGCCAAGAACTATTCTCTCCTTGGTAAGAAGAGGTTATAGTGGCATTGCGAGCTAGCTGGTACACAGGCCAACATACCCGGTGGGTGTGTCTGGAATCAGTCTGGACACCAGTCCCGCAGTGTATGTTGTCTAAACGCGCAGATCCTATATAGGTCTTATAGGAACTACACGACATGGCGCCGCCAACGTTGGTATTGGCACTTATTTAACAGTCAAATCTGAGTAGTTCAGTCGTGCTATTCTCAGAGACCCCTACTCACATTTCCCCAGAGACGTCTGGAGTGGGAGGGAACAAAATCCGCCGCAGCTGAGTAGGAAAATTCCTATGTATTGGCTGTTGGTTTAATCAAGCTTGAAGGATACGTGTTCCTAATTGTGCATAACACCTTATCTCAGTTCCCTTGAAACGCTCTCCTTTCTAAAAATAATGACTGAACAGAGACGTAGATGAAGGAAATGCACTAAACTTCTCAGCCGAAGAAGACGATGCAGATGCAATATACATTGCAGATAATGTTAGAAATGCCGTCACCCTAAAACTAGTAGCATATGGTGTTACAATTAGGGGTGGGCAAGTGACTTTCGTGATTGAGGCACAGGAATCATATAGAACAGAGGTATTCTATTCATGGATTAAATTCTCGCAGGCAAATGCACAAACAAAAACATTTCACTACTATGTAGAAGATGATATACCAAATGAGTATAGTCCATATGAGGACATTGAAATTCCACTCACTTACGAAGGACACCTCTACTGGTTTAAAGGCGCCCTCCCCCATACAAGAAATAGAGTAAGACTTGGTCCGCCCGGAAGAGACGGAGCAACATGGCCAGTTTTAGCGGCATACACACCACATCCTGACATTGACACAATGCCAGGAAGAGACTTACTTGTACAGCATAAAGAATTAATAAGACTTTACAGAAACATGACACAGTTTGTGTTGAGAACAATCATACTTCAGCCCACACCAGCTACACAACCAGGACCAGTCCAAACTCCTACAACAAAAATTACACCACAGACACTGCACGCAGTAATGGGTAAAATGCCCACAAAACGTGAACAAATGCTCTTCTGGATAGTACAGAAAATGACACAACTGGAGCCGGTGTTTCCACACACTGGTCCTAAGGAAAAGCATAGAATACTTACTATTTGCTTGCCAATGGGGATAGCTCCCTCTATAGAGGATTGTACCTCTTGGGGCACAGTCTTCGCTGCAATATATACCAGGACTCATGGTATCCCTTCTTTAGCGGTAATACCAGATGTATTAAGACAAATGCAGAACGAGTATGGAGCAGAGCCTGCTCTAAACTTGGGGATGAAGTTGTTAAATAACTTTGCCCAGGTATCTGCGATAATATTGGCGAATATTAAAGGAGAAGCAGCATCAGTGGCAATATGCCAATGCCTGAGAGAGTTCCTCCATTAAAACAGGAGACAGAACTACCTAAAATAATTGAAACTGCTTATGCAGAGTTTGGTAGAGACAGTCTGGGAGCTAGACCTGTAAAACCCCAACTAATGGGGAGTTCAGATAAAGAACAGGCAAAGAAGAAATGGGACAATAATAAACAACAAAAGAACAGATCTCACTCCAGGGGAAGGTCTCCTCAGCAGGAGCCCCCAGAAAGGAGGTATAATCTTAGGAATAGAGATAACATTAAAAAACCTGACAGGTATCAGGATACTGATACTCGTTCCTTTCAGGGTTCATCAAAAAACTCAGAGAGGGAAGGACGGTCAGAACAAAGACAAGAAGAGCGTACAAAGTCCAGATACAAGCAACGCACTTCAGACTACGCTTCAAAGAAAGAAGAAAAACCTAAAGCAAAACCTCAATTTAAAAAGAAGAAGGTAGCAGGTCTCAAAGTTAGACATGCCCAGAATTCTGAGGACTCAGCAACTGAACGGGGAATGGGCTCTAACAATGCTAGACAGCACAGCAGAAGTAACAATAGCTCGCCGGAACCTGATGGAATTTCTGGTGACAGCGGAGTTGAGTGAGTATATCACGGTGGAAACACCTGATACTAGGGTGAGTGTCCCACACAAGTTACATGAAATAACACTCCAAATGGAGGGGGACAAGCCGAGACAAGTTAAGGGTCTCTTTTGGGAGAACCTGACTTCGGGCTATGAAATCCTATTAGCGGAAAAAGATTGGCTGCCTACTATTGTTATGGAATGCCCAAAGGGGGAAACTGTAATTTTTCCAGCTTTCTCCGACCTAGTCCCCGCACACCTAAGACATACATCTGCACAGGAGTGGGAGGTAGCCCTTGCTCCAGCGTTATACCACAACCATGTTGGGTGGGATGAGAAGTCTCCCCACCACGTAATTCCAATAAAAACAAACCCAATTCCACAAAGACAGTATCCCATAAAACAGGAAGCTAAAAAACAGGTCAGGGAGATCCAAGATCAACTTGAATACCAAGGTGTAATTGAACCATGCACCTCATCAATGAATAATCCTTTGTTTCCCGTAATGAAACCCGACAATTCATATCGTCTAGTTTTAGACTACAGACACTTAAACTCATGCACAAAAACATTTGCAGTTCAGAATGCACATAGTGCCACATTAATGAATAACAT
Source organism: Calotriton arnoldi (assembly GCA_963921515.1). Taxonomy (NCBI): domain Eukaryota; kingdom Metazoa; phylum Chordata; class Amphibia; order Caudata; family Salamandridae; genus Calotriton; species Calotriton arnoldi. The sequence continues at coordinate 200,260 of CAWUFW010009273.1, forward strand.
TGTGCAGAAAAAATACAAAACAGCATTAGATATCTCAAATGGATTTTTCTGCCAAAACATAGCGCCTGAAAGCAGATATTTGACAGCCTTCTCAGCGCTAGGGTCCCAGCGTCAATTTTGTCAACTCCCCCAAGGGTATAAGAATAGCCCGGGGTTATTCTCAAGGAGGGTAATAGAGTTACTACAGAATTTGGATGAAGAAGCATTATCCTATGTAGATGATATTTAACTGATGGATGATGACTTAGAGGAACACTTGTCCAGGGTGAGCACCATCATTTTGGGTTTCGCCTCTGAGGGCTACAAATTTAACTTTAAAAAATCAAAGATAGTCCACCACAATGTCCTATTTTTGGGATATGAGCTTTCAAGTGAAGGCAAAAGCCTGGCAGCCCACTTTTTAGAAAAGTGTGCACTGCTACAACCTCCAAAATCATTAAAAAATTTACAGTCCATACTGGGATTTTTTAATTTTGGCAGAACATACATTTTGGATTAAGCAGAGAGAGTAAAACCTTTCTACGACCTAATAAGACCTGAGTTTTCAGTTAGACAATGGACACAGGAACACACGAATATCCTTCGTTCCCTACAAGCCGATATGATATCATCAAAACACTTACAGACACGCATAAACGTACGCAACCTGGTGATCCGCGTAGTTGCAGGTCAATCTGGGTACACTTATCCTTTAATGAAGGTGAAACAGTACCAATTGCATATAAATCACATTTGTACACTAACGCTGAAATGCGTTTTGCTCCTACAGAAAAAATTCTGACAGCAGTACAGACTGCTGTAGTGAGAGAAAGAGCACTGGCTCAGGGGAAACGAATAATTGTCGTACCCCCGGTACCGGCCTTAGAGGCTGCCACAAAGGCAAGCGTCCCAAATGCAAAAGCGTTGCATCCAAGATGGATACAGTGGGCTAATTCTCTCACTGCAACAGATGTAGAATACAGATATGACCCTAGTCTAAAAACACAAGCATTCCTGCAATATGAACAAGAATATCCTCTACCAAATAAAATAATGCCTCTAGATCGGTATGAATACATCATTTATACTGACAGATCTGCTCAACTGGCAATAGGGAGTAAGCAACAATACAGTGCAGCATGCGCTATTGTAAAAGGTAGGATGCAGGACAGCAAGTTCTGTCCAAGCTGTACAAAAACGCAGTCTCTCGGAGACTGCACGGCTCAGTTGGCAGAATTAAAAGCACTGTTACTGGCACTAATGAATACGGATCCCGAATTCCCCACACTAATAGTGTGTGATTCCTTTTACTGTGTCCAGTCGTACAACGAATATCTCCACTATTGGGGACAGAATGGGTACAGAGATGCAAAAGGTGGCACAATTATACATAGAAAACTATGGGAACAGGTAGCAGAGTTGAAAAACGAACTACCAAGGGCTCACGTGATACACACACTGAGTCATCAACGTGATGGCGTTCACGTTAAAGGGAATTCATTGGCTGATGAAGCCGCAAAGGGGGCAGTACGCACTGCGTCCGTAGCTGCAATCACCCGTTCAAAAACAAGGGTAGACGGTAGCACAATGGTAGCTGTGATTGCTTCGCGCAATAACAGCAAAGCACTACCCAAAGGTTTTCCACTCAAGTACTCCTACAAGTTAGATGCAAACAAAGTTCCATTTGCTCAGATTCCTGGAGTGGGGACTAGAGTAAAGCCAAACATGGATTGAAGGTTAGGTTTAATCTTGGCTGCACACGAGGGTCTGGGTTCGGCGCACGCAGGAGTTACGGCAACAGTTTCTTTACTGAAACAACGCTATTGGTGGCCAGGGTTAACAAAGCAGACTAAAGACTTCGTCTTAAAGTGCGATATCTGTCAACAGATAAAAGGGTCCACCATAGCTCGCCCAGCGCAGACACCATTGTTAATATCAGACAGACCGCTCGTGTGCATTTACCTGGACCACTGCGGCCCCTTACAATCTGACAGGGCTTACAAGTATATCATGGTTGCAGTGAATTCCTGTCCATGATTCTTATGGGTATGGCCTCAGCGCTCGGTTGACGCCCGAACTGTTATAAAAGATTTGCGAGTCTTTATAGGGACATACGCAGTTGGCACATTACATTCTGACCGTGGCCCCGCGTTCAGCTCTAGGGCTTACAAGGAAGCCATGGGAAGTTTGGGTGTAGCATTACGGTACTCCTCTCCGTACCATCCCGAGGGACATTCGGTTGTGGAGAGGAAAAACCGGGACTTAAAGCAATCTTTAACAGCTAGGGTATTAGGCTCGGGTGGTAGTTGGGTCAATCACCTATTTGGGGTCCAGCGGGCCCTTAATAACCAGCCAAGAAGCTCTCTGGGAGGTGCAACTCCTTACCAGGTCCTGTTTGGGACAAGAATGTGGGCCCCTGATCTCGATTGTGAAGGCACAGTGGCGGATGAAAAACCGTTTGACATCAATAAACGTTTGGCTGTTTTACAGGATCTGAATGAAGCCAGAGCCTCCTTAAGTAACGTCGAGACAAAGAAAAGCGCCACTGGGGAAGACAAGTCAGCCATGGCAAGACCTGCCTGGATCCCTAAAGTTGGGGATCTGGTCAGAGAAAAGATTGTGGACAAGAAAGAATTCGAGCCATCCTATCGAAACCCTGTACCTGTCCTGGCCGTTGAAGGATCAAAAACTGTACTTCTACCGCCTCTTGCCAGAAAAGAAAAGAGATTCATCTCAATCGATCTGATCAAACCACACTATGTGGCCGATACTAAATAGTAGGCCTCATGGGCTCCTGAGTAGCCGACGTCCTCCTCTCGCTACAATACAGGAAGTACAAACAGAAAGACTCATAACATTTGAAGAGTCACCTTTACAAAGCAATGGAATCAATAACAAATGAAATGGAACTAGTTGCCCTTGACACTAATTCTCAAAATCAAAGTGAAAGACTAGTTTCAATTCAAGCTAACAAAGATGTCTACGTCAACATGCCTCAACAAGAGCAATCCACAAGTTCAACAAAACCTGCTGAGCTACCAAAGATAGATCGGACTTCATCTCGCTATTTCATCGACTTCCATACCTTTTCATTGGATCCAAGTGAACCTGAAATGACGCCAGCCCAAATTTCTCGCAAACAACGGATCAAAGACTTTTTTAACTTGACAATGGTATGACTACATTAACATCCAGGATATATTCTCTGGGCAACATTGTATCTTCTGCTATCGATGTAATAGAACAGGATTTGTCCATATTGCAACACGGACAGTCACAGTTACGTTCTATTATTTTGTTAAGCTGGACGCTGTAGTCATTGCGCGCCGGTTAGGTGCCTTGGCGTTTTATCAACATTACGTCATTATTTTCTGCATACAATCTAACAGAAAAACAGATTAAAACGGCACAGAGGGGAGCAAAATATACAATGCTGCGTATTGAGAAACTGGATAGGTTACCCTTTACTGTGGCTGAGTCACCATCCACAAAATGGTTAGTCCACGGCCATATAACATTACCGGTCGCAACTTTCCTGTTTCAATATTGCCTAGAACAACAACAGGCAGGCAGATATGAGAAGATGGGTAAGGAATTCATCAGGGAATCCTGGGATTTACCATTCAGATTTCGATGCAGATGGGGGGATCTGGAAGTGTTTTTGAGCGGAACTAGCTGCGAGAATGTTTTAAGTGGATCTCTCATATGCCAGGATATTATGCTACACGGGGCTTGTAATGGGTCTGTGGTGAACTTGTCCTATCACTTGAAGGGTACCCCGGCAGCTGTGATTAATCCGGTATTCAGGCTTCTCTCAAATAGGAGTTACTTGATGCTGAATGATCAAGGTTGTTGTGGGATGCTTCCGGGCATCGCATATCTAGTCACCGTGAGCTCCAGGGTTACTTGCTGTATGCAAGTATTGTTTCCACCAACACATACAGTCAGGGAGGCGCCGTTATGGCCTTCGCTAAATGTTTCTATATGGTTTGATACTTTGAGCAGAATGAAAGCCATGCTTTTACAACGAACCATGCCCTTAACCTCCGCCTGGGAGACTTTTAATCTCCAGATCGCAAGGTCCTCGGCTGAGATACAGGCACTTATACGTACAAACTGCCCTTTCCATTTCACAGAAATGGTAAGTCGTATCTTTAACATGTCCAATACGACGGGTATTGTACACCTATTTAAGACCATAGGTTCCGGACTGTTAAGCACCTTTCAGACAGTCCTCGGAGTTATACCAAACTTTATACACTCCGTCTTTGGAAGCATTTTTGGAGGGCTTCCGCTGATTCTGTTTCTAATAGCAGGAATCCTGATTGTTACCTTTCTGCTACGCAATGGACGTCCCAGGCACCAAGGAAGTAGCAACAGCTCTCCTGGAGCGCAAATACCGTGATCATATGGTACAACATCTGGGCACACCTCGCCTACGGGAACTGAGCGCCTCTTGGTTCCTGTCATTTAGACCAGTCTGGATGGACTGTGTCCTACCTGTTCTCCGATGCCTGTTCTGCGGAGAAGAATGCGTGTTGGACCTCTGTCTGACACTTCCATCTGCTGCGCCACCGGACGTTGATGCTTTACTGGACCCGATAACGGCCCATGTTCTGCAGTGTCCTCAGCGTATTCCCATGTTGTTGGCAGCAATCTTAGAGCCACCACAGGTAGTTTCTGCTCCTGTTGGTATGGACATCGGCTCCTCCAACACTCAGGCCTTGGATGTGGCACAGGCTGCCCCGGCACCTGCTGCAGACAGCACAGAAGATCATCTGTGCTCGATTGACATTCTTTGTGAGGTGTTACAGGGATCGTCAGCTGCGTATGCAGACAGCAGCAATGTTGTGTCTACCAGCAAGGACACATAAACATTTGGCATGTCGCACGCTGGGAAGATTTGGCTTTTAACTTTTTCGAAATTCCAAATTGAAACATTTTTGACCTGCATGGCTTTAAGATGCTTGTAGTTGTTCGGACTATATAAACGGACACTTTAGAGCCACTACTTGAATGATTTTTTGTAGAACACTTTTTAAAGGTTTTTTTAACGCTTTTAACTTCTCTTAAAAATGTTTTTATTATTTGTTGCGTACAAACCTCTAGACGCCTTGGTAGTACTCTAGAATTTAGTAATGTCGTCCAGTCGGATGAGGAGTGGGTGTTATATTTCATATAAGTACCCCGATATAGGTCTAGGTATCATCATAACCCTTCACCTACATTCTCTCCTATACTACATACATAATGGATTTGGAGGACTGACCTTTTACCCAGTTACAATACTACACATAAGTACGTAGGGTTTTTCCCTGATCACTGGCCTCAGAAATTATGCATGAGGATTCTTAGTTTCTTGGAATCACAGCAGGACCATCATCTCCTGCTCCGCGCTCTCCCCGCACCTATTCAACCTCTACCTTGTCCCTCTGATCAGATCCCTGAAGGAAAGAAAGGTGGCCACCTTCAACTATGCCGACGACCTCCAACTCATGTTCACTATTGACAACTCGTCCCAGTCTATATCTGACTTTCAATCCACCATGACATTCATCCGTCATTGGATGGACCACAATCACCTGAAACTAAACCCAGGCAAAACCGAACTGGTTCTGACAGGTGGCGCCCATAATCAATGGGGCCCACAGTACTGGCCAAGTGAATTAGGTCCCTCCCCAGCTCCCTCAACCTCAGTGAAAAGTTTAGGGGTCACCATAGGCAACGACCTCTCCCTAAAATCGCATGTAGGCACAGTGATTTCCACATGTTTCCTTCAGCTGCGCAAAATCAGGAAGATAAGCAGACTTCTGACCCAGGCAGCTCTGGTACAGGTCCTGATAGCCTTGGTGATGTCACGTTTGGACTATGCCAATGCAATGTACCTTGGTCTACCACTCGGCCTTACCAAACGGCTACAAATGGTACAGACCCAAGCGGCTAGACTGGTATACAAACAACCCAGGTGGCAATGCGCCTCCCCCTTTCTGACAAAGCTGCACTGGCTCCCCATTTCCCAGCACTGCGCCTTTAAAATTGGCTGCCTGGTGTTCAAATCCCTGAATGGCCACTGCCCTATATTCATAAACAATCTCATTTCCCGCTACACTCCTTCACGTAACCTTCGCTTGGCCCAGCTCCAACTTCTGAATGTCCCTACCTTCAAGCTAAAGCGCCAAGGGGGCTGCAGGTTCGCAACTCTAGCCCCCCGTCTATGGAACTCCATCCCCCTGGAAATCAGGGCAAGCGATAACCTACTGAATTTCAGAAAGTCTCTCAAAACCTGGCTATTTATCCAAGCTTACGAATTAACTGTTTCCGGGTCAGCAACCCCCTAGCACTTAGCGCCAAGAAACCAACCGGTGTACGAGCGCTCTACAAATCCTTGATAACATAACATAAAGTTAATTCCCGACGTCATCCTAAGTCCGACACTGGCACAGCAAGGTAGAACCCCTGGGGATACCTTAGGGTATATAAACACCACATCTTGCTGAGATAGTCAGAGGAGATCACAACTTCCATGCCGACACACTGACGTGAGACGCTGAGGTTCCTGCATGCAGATACTCTGGCTCGCAGTGGTCTGACATCCCACGCGGGGTGTTCAGCTCGAGACCAGAACGAGGTCCCCCAGGCTAACATCAGGTAATGGGGTTGCCTTTATCCTAGAGGGATTCTTGGCTTTACACCTACTCACATGCTAGGTACACTTAGGTACATCTAGTTAAGGTGCATCATAGGAGTACCCATTTTATTGCCATGTATTTTATATACTTGCCTATATTTATGATTTTAACAAAATGGTAGAAACCGACCATCTGTTTACTTTCTTAGTGCTGCTACTCATTTATATATGCTACTGTCTAGTGGTGATTTCAGTGCACTTATTTTACGCTAGAATAACGACTGTTCAATAAATACTTATTGAAAACGTCCCAACCGTTTATTCTGTGTATCTCTCTGAGAACAAGTGAGCATGAGTGACTGAGCGTAAAGTAAGTTACTGTTTCCACGGTCCTGAGGGATCAGGGTTGTCATGTTCGATAGTTGCCAAGAACTATTCTCTCCTTGGTAAGAGGAGGTTATAGTGGCATTGAGAGCTAGCTGGTACACAGGCCAACATACCTGGTGGGGGTGTCTGGAATCAGACTGGACACCAGTCCCGCAGTGTATGTTGTTTAAACGCGCAGATCCTATATAGGTCTTATAGGAACTACACAACATTATTATTTGGTGTCTGCAACCTGTCCTAGGTCACATGACTGAGTGTAGTTGTCAGTTGGACTTTGTTTATTTCTGCCAGTGACACAATAGAGCGATTAGGTGTGCCTGAATGGGTCATCTGCTGGAAGGATAGGGGGCAGAGTTGCGCACAGCCCCACATGCAACTGAATAGGCTGTGCTCTGCCTTCACACAAAGGGCTTGTCACCACTTTATTATCCCTGCAGTCAGCCTGGAGCCAGGGCAGAAGAGCCATGAAATTCTAAGCGCTTCAAAGAGAAACCTCTAGAAACATCTCCTACTTCAAAGAAGGCGCCATGCATAAAAAGGGGACCCTCCAACCCACTCTTCAGTTCACTTTGTGGACATGTGGAAGGACTCTCAGAGGCCTGCCCTGCTGCTTAAGCCCTGCTTTGTCACCTGAACCCAGGACCACCAGAGTGACTCCAAGGGCTAGTTTGCTGGCCTCCAGTTCAGGGCCACAGGGACATGTAGGGCTCCTACCATCTTGAACCCGCACCAGGATCCAGTCTGAGTGAGTCCTAACCTCCCACTGCCCCAAGTAGTGCCCCTCCAGTCCTGGACCAGTGGTGGTGGTGCTAAAGGTGTCCAGATAGTCAAATTCCCAAACTTGGTAAAAACTGCTCCGGAACCAACCTGCTTGTCTGTCCGCCCAAGGTGCATCGCCAGTTGGCCTGACTTTAATGCGGTAAACGTCCTTCACAACGAATCCGTTATAACGAATCCTTTTACCCCGCATTCAATTATGACGCATCCGACACTATTACGCATACTTTTTCTCCGCATAGTTTTACCCCGCATATACTTTCACCCCGCAAACTATGACAACGATAATAGAAGATATGCAAATAAAATGTCACAAATAACTAGAGTAATTTAAAAAACGGAAAGGAAGGAGGCTTACTTACTTACTGTCACAACGCATATAATAAACAGAAGTAGAGTAATAAAAAAATGACCTGACCTGCACTTCCAATGTTGTTCTGGATTCAAGGAAACTTTAGCAGGAGACTTTCAGGCAGACCCGACAATGTTGACACGGCGAACTTGCACAGGATTCCTAGAAAAGTTATTTTGGATGACCCTCACCTTGCAGTCACATACTTCCGTTGAAAATGTGGATACGCCGCGGAACAGAAAAATAAACCTTGGACAAGAGTCAAGGTAACTTCAAATTACATGTCCCTCACCTTTCGGAATTTTATTGAAGACCCTCACTTCCATTGACACACTGGACGGCGCGATACTCCAACCTTGCACAGGAGTGGCTGAAGATTATTACCCATGATGAAGCGCGTTTGAAGGTATACGTACGCTATTGAACGCGTAAATTAGTCTCTTTTATATCTTTATTACTCTTTCTGTCGAAAGCGGCAAACCATTTTTTATTTTTACTTTACAGAGCGAGTGCAACGGTGACGGATGCAGGAGAGATCTGCTTGAAGGTAAGTTTGAATAAATTTGATTTATTGATTTTGATAGTAAGAGAGTGAAAGAGTATACTTGAGTATTAATTTTGAAAAAGCATTATTTTTTTAACTTACTTACCCACCCAAATCCCCTGTTTTCCTGTCTTCCCGTCTTCCTGTCTTTCCGTCCATGAATAATTTTTACATATCATTCGAAATATTTTTTTAAAATACTTCAACAAATTAATACTCGAGTATTTATTTTTGAAACATTGTATTTTCATTTACTTACCCACCCAAACCCCTGATTTCCTGCTATCCCCTCTCAGTATTGGACTACAATTATTGAACTATTTTTGATGACATTTAGATTTTTTATAAGAAAGTGCTTGAGTATATATATGTTTTTCCTGACATCCCGTGCCAGTAGTTAAGTGTCAAATTTGAAGGAAAAAAAAATAATAAAGACTGAATTTTCGTGGCAATAGACAGCGTTGTGAAAACATGCGTGGAAAATGTACATTTCACTGTTCAAATGCATTTTTCGTTATGTTGGTTTCGTTATTATATAATGCGGAGTTATGGCATTTGCGTTGTTAAAATTGTGGGGTAATGGTATGCGGAGAGATGGGATTCGGGGTAACGTCATACATTCCTTTAATGCAGCTCCTGCTACGTTCTTCACAGAAGCAAATCCTGTTCAGAGGTCCTACGACGAAGGGGTATCCAGTCTCCTGGAAATCTCGTCGCTACAGCCTCCTGCCTCGTCCCGCTGGAGATTTTTGACTTCCAAATAAGTTACTAAGGGCCTGATTAGGAGTTTGGCAGGACGTGGACCAGTTTTCTGACCACCAGTGGTCTCATGGATGTTCTTACCCCATGAAACTGCTGGTGGTCAGGAAACAAAGGGGGCCCTAAAGGGCCCCCTTTGACCCATGCATGCTGGTGCATGCAGGGGGGCATATGTTCTGCCCCCCTGTGTGCATGCACCCTCAGTTCCAGCACGGCATGGACTTCACAGTCCATGCCGTGCTGGAACGTGCTGTGGCTGTCCCACAGCGATGCAGCATTAAGGCTCACATTTGAGCCTTTTTACTGCACCACCGCGGGACCACCACGCCGCCCGCCCGCCAGAACACGATAATGCTCGTAATCTGGTAGGCGGGTGGTGGCCCTATTTGGCGGTGTGGGACTGGGGCGGTGACGTGCCATACCGCTCCCACACCGCCAAACTCATAATTGGGCTATAAGTCTGAACGTAGAAATCTTCACCATGACTCTGTCAAGTGGCTCCCCAATGACAATGCCTCCTCCTTGGACACCGCCTGCAGCCTTACCTCGCTGAACTTCACCTTCTAAGAACTTTTTCTTCAAAATTTCTTGTAAGTTCGAAAGTAAGCGCCAACTGGGCCCAATCCACTTCGTGTATACGACCCGCACTCCATCGCGGTCAGCCATATTTTTCTAATTGTTCCTAGTCCTACGATACTAAATGTACGCATTTGGCGCTTTGATCTTTTAGGAGTTAGTTTTTACTAAAAACTTTAACAATGTTAACCTGGGTTCTACTGATTGGCTTTTTGTCATTTTGGTGTCAATTCATTTATTACATTTTACTAAATTGGTATGGGATTTTTCTTGTGTTGTGATTTCACTTTGCCCGTTTGCCCTCTGTACCCTTCCCGCCGCTGCTGCCCCCGCGGCCCCTCCCCCCCTGCCGGTTCCCGCTTCCTGCCTCCCAGCTGTGCTTCCCTCCCCTACTTAATGACGGCCGCGCAGCGGGCGCGCTGCTGGCGTGCCAAAGGCAAGCCCGTCTGCGCCCGACCGCGGCCAGCGCCAGAAACCCTGGATCTACGACCCCTCACCGCTACAACTCCGCCGCCCTCCTCGCACTCCACCCCGGAAGGAACAACTGCCAGAGATCGACGCCGAACACCACCCACGGCCAGTTCTCCTGCCGACACTGCTGACAATCCTTCACCATCGACAGCCCCCCGCAACCGCTGAACCCACGCCGGTCGCCCGTACCACCGAAGCCCTGACGTGCATCCTCCTCAACGTGCGCTCCTTACACAGACACGCCGTAGAGATCTGGGACCTGCTCGACACCCTCTCGCCAGACGTCGCCTTCTTCGCGGAAACATGGACCAATGCCACCTCTGCCCCCGACATCGCCACCGCCATCCCCGACTGATACAAGATCCAGAGAAAGGACCACCCCCATCGCCCAGGAGGAGGACTCGCCATCGCTCACAAGAGCTCCCTCCGACTCTTCACCTCCAGCACGAGCGACCCCCTCTCCAACACAGAGCACCTCCACTTCCAGATCCAGACCAGCCCCAGAACCATGCTGCGCGGGACCCTCGGCCTCGCGCCTCTTCCGCCACCACCATTGCTGACCTCATCGCACCCCACGCCATCACCTCCACAGACTACATTCTCATCGGAGACCTGAACTTCCACCTCGACAACCGCAGCGACCCCAACTCCACCACCCTCCTGGACAACCTCGCCAACCTCTGACTAAAGCAGCTCGTCACCAACCCCACCCACAGAGCCGGACACATCCTCGACCCCATCTTCGCAGGAGGGACAAACATCCACTTCAGCCACACCACGCAGCTCCTCTGGACAGACCACCACTGTGTACACTTCACCTTCAACACCACCACCACACCCAAGCCCGCCCCACACCTGCCACGAAGGAACTGGAGCAAGGTCACAGAGGAACACCTCAACACCACCCTCCTCCACGACCCCCACTCCGCCACGACCGACGCCAACTCTGCAGCCAAAGAACTACACCGCTAGATCACCAGCTGGGCAGACAAGCTTGCACCCCTCCGCCACCCCGTCAGACAATGCCCCCTGAAGGCCGCCTGGTTCACCACCGACCTCCAAGAAGCCAGGCGCTCCTGCAGATGCCTCGAGAAACTCTGGAGGAACAGGAAAACCACCGAAGACCAGAACATCTACAGGAACGCCATGACTGAATACCACCAGCGCATAAGAGCCACCAAGCGGACCTTTATCAAGAACAAAATCCACACCAATGCCAGTAACGCAAAATAACTCTTCAAAGTCATACAGCAGTTCACCAAACCCCCCAGCGAAGCCACGGACATCACACCATCCCTGGACCTCTGCAACAAGCTCCGCTCCTACTTCCACCTGAAAATCAAGGCCCTCTACGACAACTTCAGTGAACAGACTCCAGACACCACCTTCCTCTCCACCACCGACAACCAACCCACCATCACCACCTGGAAACCAGCTACCGCCGAAGACACCGCCATGACCATGAAGAACACCCACTCAGGAGCCCCCACGGACCCCTGCCTGCCGCACATCTACCACAGAGCCGCCGCCGCCATAGCACCCAAACTATACCAGACCATTAACGCCTCCTTCGAATCCGGCATCTTCTCCGACGACTGAAAGTGGGCAGAGGTCAAGCCTCTCCTCAAGAAACCCTTGGCTGACCCGACGGACCTGAAAAACTACCGGCCCATCTCTCTCCTTCCCTTCGCAGCCAAAGTCACCGAGAGATTCGTCAACGCCCAGCTGGCCACCTTCATCGAAGAGAACGCCATCCTCGACTCCTCCCAGTCCGGATTCCGCAGCAACCACAGCACCGAGACCGCCCTCCTCGCCGCCACTGATGACATCCTCATGCTACTCGACCAGGGCCACACTGCGGCCCTCATCCTACTAGACACCGTCTCCCACCGCACTCTCGCAGCCAGACTCCACGACGCCGGCATACGGGGAACCGCCCTCGACTGGATCCGCTCCTTTCTCACCGGCAGAACCCAAAGGATCAGACTCCCACCCTTCCTCTCCGAACCCACAGAGAACAACTGCGGAGTACCCCAAGGATCCTCACTCAGCCCCATGCTCTTCAACATCTACATGGCCCCCCTTGCCGCCATCGTTAGACAGCATGGGCTCAGCATAGTGTCCTACGCCGACGACACCCAGCTCATCCTCTCCCTCACGAAGAACCCCGAAGACACCAGACTCAGCTTTCAGGTAGGAATGACTGACCTCGCAGCCTGGATGAACAACAGTTGCCTTAAGCTCAGCTCGGAGAAGACAGAGGTCCTCGTCCTTGGCTCCTCCTCCACTGTCTGGGACAACACCTGGTGGCCTTCTGCCCTCGTAAACCCACCCACTCCATCAGACCACACCCAAAACCTCGGCATCATTCTAGACTCCTTCCTCACCATGACCCGCCAGATCAACGCCGTCGCCTCCACCTGCTTCAACTCCCTCTGCATCCTCTGCAAGACCTTCAAGTGGATCCCCCCCGAAAGCAGAAAGACCGTCACCCACGCACTCATAACCAGCAGACTGGACTACGGTAACGCCCTCTACGCCGGAATCAACAAAACCCTGCTACACAAGCTCCAAATCATCCAGAACATCGCAGCCAGGCTCGTCCTCAGAACCCCACGACACAAGCACATGACCCAGAACCTACGAGACCTCCACTGGCTCCCCATCGAGAAGAGAGTTACCTTCAAGCTACTTACCCACGCCTACAAATCCCTCCACAACATCGGACCCAAATTACCTCAACGAAAGAGTCTCCTTCCACATACCCAAAAGGAACCTCCGCTCCGCCGACCTCACCCTGGCAGAGACCCCACGCATCCGCAGAGCAGGCGGAAGAGCCTTCTCCTACGTCGCAGCAAAGATCTGGATCGAGCTCCCAGTCAACATCAGACGCTCCCCCACTCTGCACACCTTCAGGAAGAGCCTCAAGACCTGGCTCTTTGACTGATCCAGAGCTGCCCCCCCCCCCCCACAGCGCCTTGAGACCCTCACGGGTGAGTAGCGCGCTTTATACCCCTGATTGATTGATTGATTGATTTCACTTTATTATTGTTTGAAGTGCTGCATAAATACATTACACATTGCCTCTAAATTAAGCCTGACTGCTTTTTGTGCCTAGCTATCAAGGACTAAGCAAAGGTTAATTTAGTGACTATTGTGGTTCACCCTGACTGGGACTGTGGCTGTTACTTGAATAGGGGTCATCCCCATTCAACCAACAACCCAATTTCTCACAGCTACTTTTTGCTTTTTACTTCAACACTCCTTGTGAGTACATGAGTTGTTTGCTTTTCCTTTGTGTGTTGTTGTGCCACTGAAATCAGCCCCACTGACCCATGACGTTCATGATGCTCTCCCTCCTTCCCAGGTCACCCATTGCTTTACCCATCCACTCTCCGGGTTTTAACTTCCCTCCCTCCTACCCCCTGTTGCTCACTCCTCCCCTTGTCTCTTTCTTTAAAAGAAAAATGCAATTTGTTGCTAGGCTGCTCCTTTATATAGTCAAAACTTATGCTCTTAGGTGCACTTTTTATACTTTTTTTATTTACTACTCTAATATATATGTCTGCCATGTTGGAAAGGTACACTCAACTCAGTTACCTCTACATCATGTACCTGATATGACACAGGCTAAATGTCATTGCGGGGACCAGAAATAAAGCCTTACCTAGGTGCTCATTGGTTGATACAGGCTTCATACATATGGTGTGGGCCTGCCCAGTTATAGATGACTTCTGTCACCAGGTGATAACGGACCTGGAGCGGTAAACAAATCGCAGACATCTCAAAGAACTTGTGACTACCACAGGCCGCAGGCTCGGAAAACTAGGTCCAGTTTTGGACTGTAAAGAGTCAAAAGACCTATAGAAATGCACTGGAGGTCACTAGAGAACCCACACATAACAGCTGGAAGGCAGAATTTGAAAAATGGGTGATAGCTGAGGAAGCGGCGTTGAGGTTCTAAAGAACCAAGGACTGACAAATGGGCATCATTCACTGAGGGAGACGAGTGTGACCTCGGGGAGCCTAGGGTAAGAACGTAGGGGTGGGTGGCCATGACACAAGTAATGCTGAAGAGGTGTGCCTACACAATAACATCTTGTAGTAGATTTGAAGGGGTTGGTGCACATGCAGAACAAGGTTTACTGATCATTGGCTGGGTAGTGGTCATTACCAGTTGCTATTTGGTTTCATTGTTCGGTTGGAATGCCAACTAGAGATGGGCGAGACAACAAATTAACAGGGAGAGCTGAGCCAGAGCCGAGCCAAGAGTTTGGCTCGGATCTTAGAGCCCGTACATGAGCCAAGCCCTGAAAATGTTTGCTATGTAAATCATACATCAAACATCACATAAAATATGATAGGGTCTCTTCAAAATTCTAAAAAGGATATATCTTAAACATGTGAAAGCTTTGACATTAATACTTGTGATAACGCCGATTCTTATCTAATTATCTATAAGAACCTTCTGGTCGCCAAGATCTTTTTACCTGTTGAATAGTGTAAAGGAGAGAATCTCATCTGATTATATAACAGCATTCATTTTGTCTGAAAGGACCACTGACTCCGAATTCAAGTTTAAGAATTTATTATCGCCAAAAATAACTGAACGTGCAAGCACCTCAACACGAGGTTAAAGAAATAGATGGGCACTAATACAAATAATAATCTACGCAGGAATCTCATCCGACTCAAGATAAAGAGAATAGAAAGTTCTAGAAGGATCAACCAGACTATGATTGCTCCAAATTCTAAATTGCTCTTCATTGGACTAAACAAGCTTTACATCAATTGCTGTCCCTACACTAACGCTAAGTGACATCCCTGCATAACGATTTTCCCCGGCAAGAGTGAATAAAAGGTGTCAGCTGTGAAGACTTCCTCAGAAGTGCAATCACATAATACCTAAGCTCAGCTCTGTCCTTCTCTCAGGTCTCCCCTACCTCTTCTCTGCCCTCCTTCCTCCGGGCACTATCCCTAATACAAAACCACAATACAATTGTACACGCCTTTGTCACGCCTCCTTGGCCAGGTCTTCTTTCTTGTGCTTTTCCATCGAAACGGTTACTTCATCCTGGACGGTTGCGATGGCCTTGAGTCCCAGGCACCTTCTCCGCTGAAAGTATCATCCCTAAATTCCATTTCACTCCCCGTACCATGCCTCCCATCTCTCTAACTTTTGAAAACAAAGAGTTAGTCTTTACTAACGAGACATGTGTCCTTGCACCTGCAACAAGAGATACGTTCAACAGAAACCTTCTACTGTGCTAATTAAATCTACCGTTTGTGCCCAGAGAGCCTTACCAAGAGAAACTTTTCTCGACCTACAAAATAAGCTAACATAAGAATAAACCAGGCCTTCCCTAAGCATATATGTAGTCAGGCCTTTACATATGACTTTTAAACACACATCTTACTTTTCCCTATAAGCATTTTCATTACGATTCATATGCAAACAATGAATTACATGTGCAACTTTAATATAGTGCACGTTTAAACTACTGCAATTACATTACACACACGAACTAATTCCTCTATGCATTATGTTCACACAATTCAATAAGCATTACATTACATTGTTATCCTAACACCATTATGTTGCTGAGTTCACTTTGTCTCAACGAACTATTCATTCTTTACTAAACATGCATGAGTATATAACTGAATATAACGAATATATATCTGAATACATGTGGGTGCGGACTATCAGTGATTATGATGCACCCCTACAATTCACAAGAACATTTCGCTCTATCAGTTCCCCCTTTGATGACTCCTGTCATCATTTTTCATTCTACTCCCTTGGAGAAAGAACCGACCTAAACAGAACTCGTTGCCATCTTTCCTGATCTTAGTTTCTCCATGCTCTTGAGCCTTTGATACTGACTGTCCTGCAGTCTTGCCAATCTCATGTCATTTTCCCTCAACGCTCTCTTGACTCGGCCTGCTCGATACCACTTGTAGGCCTTGATCACAATCCACAAGCCAACCACACAACCCACCAAGATAAGGAGGGGTCTCAGAAAGTATCCAAGGAATCCCTTTCCTAAGTTCGCAAACCAACCTCCCACTTGACCAAAACCCTTTCCGACCTTTTCCCAGGCCCCTTCTTCGGTCAAATCCGCTATCTTTGTGTGGATCGTAGTGATATTACTTATATATTTCTCCAGATCCTTGCTACGGTCTGGTATATAAGTGCAGCACTCTTGAACCTTCAACATTTTACAGACTCCGCCCTCTTTTGCCAATAGGACATCCAAAGCAAGGCGATTCTGCAAAACCATTCCCCTTATCGACAACATCTCTCCTTCTACCAACACCAACGACTTTGCTGTGTTCATCGAAAATTCATCCACCACAGTCGCTAACCTCCGGATCTTCACATCATTCAAGACTACTCCCAGACTGGGTATCATAGCTCCAAAGATATCTCCCACTACGATTCCTGCACTTGCAGCTCTTCTCGTTCTTGAATGCTCTCCACCTTCTAGAAGATCTAAATCTGCTGTATGGTAAATCTTTGGAAATATTATTGCCAAATAACATGTTCCATACCAATTTGCAGGCAACCTCACATAAGCATTCTTCCCACATACGTAATACACCGTTGGTATCACTTGTACAGGACCTTGGAGAAAATCTTTTGCTACATCTGCCATGGTGAAAACGTGATCACAGGTACTCTGTCCCACCGCTACCTTCTCGTAGTAAGTCTGATAACGCCTTATACACAACTTACCCCTCTGTTCCTTATCTAACGCTATAGGACCATAGCTTCCCTTGGTCTTATGCAACTGTTCTTCCTCTGTCCAATCTGTCCTGTGATGCCCCAAATCTCGGGAGTGAGTCAGCTTTCTATACCTATCCTCGACCTGATCTACAAACTTTCTCTCTACATCCGACATCAAACAAGTCAGATTGTGTCTGTATGCGAATGCTGTATCCAATTCCAAACTCGGTATGAAGTACTTCCTCAGCCTGTCTTCTGTCTTATAATAGTCATATTTATTCAAATGCTTGTAAGCTGGGACTTCAGGAAGCACTGCGTCGAAATTGGAAAAGAAATACTCAAACTGATCTCTCTCATAAAACAAACTAAGCAAAAGACTACATGAAATACCATAAGTCAGTGGAAGATGATGATACCTAATACCCTCGTCCACTGAAGTAGGCAACTGCATACACACATAACAATCTTTCGCATCCATCACATCAACATACTCATACAACAACTTAGCATACGCATTCAACTTAAAATCACCTTTAGATAAATCTACATGTAATCTACGACTTTCTTCTAATAGCAAAGCTCTGTCAGCTGCCCTGTCTACCCCCTTCTGGCTAGGTGTGATAGGTGTCGGTGTCCCTGTCACCTCCTCTACTTCTTGCTCGTGTGAACCAGTATATGAGACTACAACTACTATGATTATAGAAATTATTACACTACTTATAAGAATGCCTGCAATCCACTTTGATCTACGATTGGGATCTCCCGGCTCCATGGTTTCGAAAGTTCTCAAAAGTCTTGGTTATAGCAAAGAACTCTGAAAAAGTCTCTGTCCTTTATTTGTGTCTTGCTCAACCAGCTCGAGCAACCATGAAATCTCCGGACTTTCCCTTTCCGATCACAATCTTATTTACACAGTCCAGAAAAAGACTTCCCTAGTTTTCGTTCCTCTTCTGTGGAAAGTCCCTAAGTTTATTCTTCTTCCACTCGGACCTAGGTTATCTTCTTCTTTTGGACTTTTATTTACAGTTTATAGTTGATCCACAATAAGATCCTCATTGAGCAATACCAGAACGTGATACAAAAGTTCAAGACGCAAAATCAGCACTTCATGTGAAAACGGCTCAACTCCAGAAGGCGGGAATTCGAGTCGATGCAAAACCAGGGGATTCGGAACCGTGAGAGTCAGTGTTCCTTCTATTTCGAGCCCTGGCAACTGCAGCACCACCTTCACCACCACATTCGGGCTCCGACTGACCACTTGCACTGACCTCAGTCTTCCCGTACTCACCACCCCCTGCATCAAACACAGTGTAAGTCCACTCAGGGGTAGAGTATCTGCGACAAGGCACTCTTGTTCTCTTTGACCTTCGCCGACTGTCTTGTGCTTGGTCTTCGTCACTTGCTTCCGTTTCAGATGCTTCGGACACTGGAGCAAGGTCTCTTTCAGGTGCTAACCTCAGGTTCAGTCGCCTCTGTCTTTCAGGCCAACTTTCTGCACTTCTGTTCGTTCGTCTGTCTTCCCCTTCTATACCCAGTGCACTACTTCCTCTTTCTGCTGACTCTGACTCTTCTCCGCCCACTGCACCGTTTCTGTCTTCGGTGTCTGAGTCAGGGTTCGAACTGTGGAAACCCCCTTCGGCTTGCTCTAGTGCACCACCAGCTGTGTCAGCGACCCTTACAGCTTGACTTGTCCTCTCATGTGGCCCTGCCACATCAGCTGGATTTTCATTTACGAGAGGAGCTGTTTCTTCCAAGGGTGCTGAAACTCTGCGGGTATGGGAGGCATGCACCCAGTTCGGCAATCCTCCACACTTCACTGCTGTGTTCGTGATAAGTATCACCTGATACGGGCCACGCCAGCGGGCATCCAAGCAACTCTTCCTCACGTGCTTCCGGACGAGCACCCAGTCACCGGGACACAAGTCGTGGCACAGATCACTCGAGGCTGGGACCACTGCTGCTTGCACCTGCTGGGATACAGAACGGACCACATCAGAGAGTCCTTTACAATAATCGAGAATCAAATCATCAGTGATGCTTATCAAGGCTGTAGCTGGTACTGCTGGCAATCTCATTGCCCTCCCCATTAATATCTCATGGGGGGACAACCCGGTTTTTCTGTCTGGGACACTTCGCATGCTCATCAGCACGAGTGGCAAGGCGTCGGGCCATTTCAGAGATGTTGAAGAACACATTTTTGCCATCCGGGCCTTCAAAGTCCCATTAACTTGTTCCACCATCCCAGAAGCCTCTGGTCTGTAACTACAGTGGAGTCTCTGGTCAATGTTCAATGCAGCACAAAGTAACTTCATGATTTCACTGTGAAAGTGCCTTCCTCTATCTGATTCCAAAGAGGTCGGGATCCCGAATCTAGGGATGAGCTCCCTCAACAATAACTT
This sequence comes from Calotriton arnoldi, assembly GCA_963921515.1. Classification (NCBI taxonomy): domain Eukaryota; kingdom Metazoa; phylum Chordata; class Amphibia; order Caudata; family Salamandridae; genus Calotriton; species Calotriton arnoldi. Next base: position 219,862 of record CAWUFW010009273.1, read on the forward strand.
AGCCACTGTGAGAGTGTCACACCTGCGTGTGGGGTAAGCCTCCACCCACCGTGAGAATACACATACTAGCACTAAAATGTACCTCAACCCATTACACTTAGGCATTTCCACAAAGTCGAGCTGTATTCTGTTGAAAGGCCCACCTGACCTCCCAATGTGACTCAATGTAACTACAGTTTTCTTTCCAGCGTTCATCTGCTGACACGTAACACACCTCTGACATACCGTCTCAGCCATTGCTCGGAACCGTGGGTTATACCACGTCTGTCTAAACACTCTCATCATTGCATCTCTACCAAGGTGTGCCTGTCCATGTATCAGTCTTGCCATCGGACTCAACAATTCTTCAGGCAGCACGGCTCTCCCATCATTGGATACCCACACATCCACATCTCCTTTCTCACAACCAGCTTTGATCCATCCCTCTCTCTCCTGGTCTGAAACTTCATCCTGCAATCGCTTAAGCTCTTCCCAGGTGTCTGCCATGGTCAACATTATGCTGAGCTCGGTTCCTTCTTGGCTCTCCCCTATCTCTCTTTCTGTGAATATGCATCCTTGTTCTGCACAGAAACGGGCGACTTCATCCGCATAATTGTTTCCCAATGACACAAAGTCCTCCCCCTTCCCATGGGCGGAACACTTTACAACAGCAATTTCCTTCGGATGCTGTAATGCATCCAACAGTTGTCTTACATATTCTCCATTCCGAATGGGTGAGCCAGATGATGTCAAAAATCCCCTCTGAGACCATAACTGCCCGAAGTCGTGCACCACGCCAAACCCATATTGGCTGTCTGTGTAAATCGTGATTCTAATTCGATCAGCGGCCAAACAGGCACGGGTCAAGGCAATGATCTCAGCTACCTGCGCGGAACGTACTCCTTCTAGGCAAGCAGCTTCGACCACTCCTGAAATGGTACATACAGCAAACGCTGCTCTCAATTGCCCCACACTGTCTCTTAAGCATGAACCATCGACAAAGAAAATTTCATCTGGGTCAGCCAATGGCTCATCGACAATGTCAGGTCTCGGTTTGGTGCAAAGCTCGGTCACATCGAGACAATCATGGTCCGCACAATCTTCATCATCTGTGTTCAGTGTAGGCATTAATGTCGCAGGGTTCAAGACAGAGCACCTTTTCAGAGTCACATTCTCTGCGGCAAGTATGACTTGCTCGTACCTCGTTAACCTATTGTTCGTTAGGTGCTGGGTCTTGGTCCTGGTCATCAATAACTCAACCGAATGTGGCACATGTACAGTCAATGGGTGTCCCATTACAATGCTTTCACATCTTTCAATGCTGACACCTGTTGCAGCAACGGATCTTAGACATCCGGGCAACGCAGAAGCTACTGGATCTAAAGTAGCTGAAAAATAGGCAACTGGTCTACGGACACCTCCATGGTTCTGAGCTAACACTGCTAATGCACATCCTTCCCTCTCATAACAGAACAATGTAAAGGCCTTGTTGTAATCTGGCATTCCCAGTGCCGGAGCACTGCACAATTCCTCTCTCAGTTTCAGGAATGATATCAAGCACTCCTCGTCCCATGGTACCGGATCACTCACATCCTTGTGTGTAAGCCTCTGCAAAGGCTTTGCTCTCAAGGAGAAACTAGGAATCCACTGTCGACAATAGCCGACCATTCCCAGGAACATCCTAACTTCCCTCTGTGTAGTGGGTACTGACATACTCATTATTGCCTCAATTCGGTCAGGTGACACCTTCCTCTTGCCTTTTTCTAATCTGTGTCCCAAGTACTGTACCTCATTCAAACAGTACTGCAGCTTGTTCGGGGACACCTTATGTCCATTCTCTGCTAAGTGGTTCAACAGAGCTATCGTGTCAATTCTGCAAGCATCTTCTGTTTCTGAGGCAATGAGCAAGTCATCTATGTATTGCACGAGAACTGAGTTCTGCGGCAACACAAGACTCTCAAGGTTCTTCTTCAGGATCTGGTTAAAGATCGATGGACTTTCCGTATACCCTTGAGGGATACGACACCATGTTAACACGCGATTTTCCAGCCTGAACGCAAAAAGAAATTGGCTTTCCTCGTGGAGCGGTATCGAAAAGAAGGCTTGACACAAATCGATAACCGTAAACCACTCGGCTTCACATGGGATCTGGAACAGTATTACTGAAGGATTCGGTACCACTGGACAACAAGGGATAACTATCGTGTTGACCTTTCGCAGGTCTTGCACGATCCTGTATTTCCTGCTCGGTTTCTGTAGTCCCATAATGGGTGAATTACAGGGGCTACCTCTGATCTCTTTCAAAATGCCTTTCTCAATGAAAGTCTCGATCACAGGTCTTATCCCTGCAATCGTTTCTGGCGACAGGTTGTATTGAGGTGTCCTGGGGAAATCAACGTTCTGTTTCACCTCTATCCGCACTGGTTCAACCCCTCTGATTAGACCTATTTCGTCGCCTGCGAAATCCCACACCACAGATGACACTGCATCTCTCAGATCAGGTGGAAGTTCTTCCACAGTCACCATTGGGTACAGATCTATACAAAGATGCTGATTTGCAACTTTAAAGTCAGCATCGTCATCTCTCGTCTGGACCTCCACTCCTTGTGGCGTACAGTAAATCGTGCAGTTCAACTTGCACAACAGATCTCTTCCCAAAAGGCAAACTGGACTCGTATCACACACTACAAACTGATGTCTAGTTTGGAAGGAACCTATCTTTACTAGGATCGGTTCTGTCAATGGGCTGCTTATTCTCTTGTTCGCTACTCCAACAACCTGGATTGATTGTCCCGAGAGGGGTAGGTTAGGGACTACTGCTGATCTTACAGTAGACCGGGTAGCACCAGTATCAACCAAAAGTGTGGCAGGATGACCCTCAATATCTGCCTCCACAAAAGGTCCTCTCTGGTCTACCTCCAAGACCGCTCCAAGCGTGCAGTCTTCCTCCCCTCTCAGGCACCGTCAGGATAAAGGGTCTAGACTACTCTCGTCATATTCTTCGAACAAGGGCATCTGTTGGTACGTTCGTATTCCTTGTGAAATCCTTGGAGCCTGGGGAACCTGGGCGTGAGAACTGTAAACCCCCCTTTCATCGTCCTAGGTCTCGTTATTGTGTTAACTACCTCTTGCGCGGGTGCCTGAGCCCCCTCTTCCTCTTCCTGCAACTGATTAGCTGGGTTCAAAGGACACTCGCGTTTCCAATGTCCGACCTGGCGACAAAGATGACACGCCGTGGTCTTCTTTAGCGTGGCTATGTCCACTCCTGTCTTGGGGTCTACTGGTTTTCCCCGTCCCTGTCCTTGCCCATTCTGGTTCCCCTGGAAATTTCCTTGCTTTCTTCCTAAGGTCCCTCCACTAGGCTGACCCTGTGCTGTCTGCATCTGGACAAGCATCAATTTATCTTTTAACTTCCGATGTTTTGAGTCCACCTCATCACTACAGTATCTCGCATACCTCAAAATTTCATCTAACGGCTTGTTCTGCCAGCAGATCAAATGATGCTGTATCATGAGGCTGATTTCCATCCTCAGACCCATTACAAACTTTGAGACAAACTGTCCCATATCCTTGGGGTCCAAAATATCTCCCACTATACTGTTTAAAAACTTGCAGAAGTCTTTCGTAATATTCATGCACCGTTTCTTTGGGTTCCTGTACAGTCCGATCTATCTTAACCCAATCTATATCTTGGGGTGAAATCTTCAGTTTCAACCATGTAATCACCTGCTCATACTTTTTCATAACTAGGGGTGATGGACCATTTGTAACCGCCTCTCTATCCGGTTCCGAAGTCGGCCACTCAATAGCGACTTTACAAGCTGTCCACAAATCTCCCGGTACCACTATGTCAAACAAAGTGTTCAAATCAATCCACAATACTTTTGAAATTTTCACAAACCGCTCAACCTGTTTGTACCATTCTACTGGTTTCTCCCTCAGCCGAGGAAAATCATTTGTAAATGCAGCCAAGTCACCTCTATTCCACGGCACATGCACGTACCCTCCATTCTGTACTTCCCGTAAAGGAAAATTTCCAACACCCGTCGCCCCCTCCTGGCGGCGGCGTTTCCCTTCTGCTCTCTTTACTGGTTTCTTCTTGGACCACCTTTCTTCCCATTTGTCCAACAAAATCCATATTCTCATTCCTATAATCAGGTCTCTTGTGTGTGTCTTTAATCCTGTGATTCTTTTCTCCTCCAGCTCCTGATCACTGTAATGCAATCTATGTGGTCCCTGCAACGCTTTAGTTTTATTCAGGTCCACCTCATATCTTTTGGCCAATTCCTTCAATCTATCATGTGCCATTCTAGCTTTTCGAGTCACATCTTTTGCTACAAACAGCAGTTCGTCTGATCCATAAATTTCTATCCTTTCCAAAGGCAGACCCCCACTGATCATTTCGTCTACCTCTGCTTTCAGCCTCACCACATCTAGCAACCTTGCCTGTACTGCACTCCTCAGTACATCTCGACAACCCGAGCCATCCCGCTCATCACAGTCACTATTCTGTCCTTGTGACCTATTCCCTTCCCTCATATCCCTGGAACTTGGTCTGTCTTCCGAGACGTTCTGTGCCCTATCTCCTTGCATCCTATCCTCTTGGTTCTTTACTGTTGGTGTCCACTCCCTCAAAGCTGACTTAGATTCCCGCAAAGACCTCGGTCTTTCTGTTCCCTCCTCTTCTCTCCTAAAGGAAGAGTCCGCAGTAGCCGGTAACGGCGTACTTGTCTCCATTGGTCTTGGGAAATGAACCACTCTTACTCCAAACCCATTCCCACTCTCACTGTTTCCTTCCTCCCTTCCCGTCGGTACGGAGCCCCCTTCTCTCACTCGGTCTGGGTCATATACCGGTACTATAGGGCCTATGGTAACCGGTACTGTCAAAGAGTCCGGTAATCTTGTGTTCCCCGCAGGAGGCTGTGTTATTATAGACGCCGTTGCCCCCTCCGTTCCTGTGGAAATCCTTCCCACCACTCTCATGCTAGTCTGATTCTGGCTCTCATCAACTATTGCTACTGCTGGGGTCGTCTTTCCCTCTTCTGAATCTGGATTAAATGGTGGTGGCCTCTCTGCCAACAACCTATCCAACAAGCTGTCATCTAGATCACTGTCGTCCTCATCGATTCTTATTATCTTCCCATTTTGTACTAACAATGGGTACAACTTGTCCACTTCAACCGTTGCCACCCTCCACCGTTTCTCCAGTGCATCCCACTTTGCATCTTGAAATGCCCTGATCGATTTCTTCACCCTTTCCTGACTCTTGTCTCTATTCCTTTCGTGTGCTGCTCTAATCCACGCATGCAATGCCTCAAACTGTGTCGGTCTAGGTAGTGGTCGTAATGAGGCCATTACACTTTTTAGCTGGTACAATACCTCCATCCTGAAAGTACCATATCGAGGGAACGACAATTCTCCTTCTGCCATTTTATGCCAATTCTCAAGCCAAATTATAGTATGCAATCCTACATTCTTTGCCATATAATGTGCTGGTGTATCCTCGGGAGGAGCTTCCTCTCCCTCCCGAACAACCACATGTCTATCACCTCTACAAAGTTCCCGTAAAGCTTTAAAACATTTCATGATGAATCAACTTTTTGTTTGCACTTAAAATGTCCGCTTTTACTTCCTGATTTCAATCCACCAATACCAGCGCGGCTCACACCAACCGGCCTATCGCAGCGCGGCACTTGTCTGACGTCACTTTTCCTCCGCTCGCAGCAGTTCCCCTCCTTTCTAATTCACTCGTTCTCGCTCGCACCTGTCCCAATCATACTCTGAAATAATGTCCGTCCTACCGAACAATTACCTCTCTGACCGTCAGTCTTAGCAATGACCGATCAGCCTCTTGAGCTTGTTGACCTCAATCTGGCAATCGTCTGTCCGCGAAACGACCGGACAATCGCCTTTAACACACTCGATAGGATTCAATCACTCGATGTTCTGCACACAATAACCTACGACCTGCGTTGGTTATTCACACACTCACTCATGTGTTCCCTATCTTCAGTGGGTCTGTCAATGACGTCTCGTGACCCCCACAACCTCTGGTCAACGTTCTCACTCTGGGTGTATTCTACACCACAATAAATCTCCCGGTCCCGCGCGCGCTCACGGTCCGTTCCTCAATCACACAACTCTCTTTCCAACTCCGCAAGACATCACACAACAATAAAACACCGCAATCTACCAAACATCACTCTTTTCATACTCACTCTACTACGAACTGCTACTTCCGCCGCACCGGCACTCTCCGTCAGTTTTCCACGACCTCCGACATCCTTCTCCCGCGGTCCTCTGGATCTGCGTCACTCGGGCTCTATGGGGCAACTTAATCTCCTATCTTGCTCTAGATCTCCCCTTACCATCAAAGGTAACCATCCTACTCTGCTACCAACTGATAACGCCGATTCTTATCTAATTATCTATAAGAACCTTCTGGTCGCCAAGATCTTTTTACCTGTTGAATAGTGTAAAGGAGAGAATCTCATCTGATTATATAACAGCATTCATTTTGTCTGAAAGGACCACTGACTCCGAATTCAAGTTTAAGAATTTATTATCGCCAAAAATAACTGAACGTGCAAGCACCTCAACACGAGGTTAAAGAAATAGATGGGCACTAATACAAATAATAATCTACGCAGGAATCTCATCCGACTCAAGATAAAGAGAATAGAAAGTTCTAGAAGGATCAACCAGACTATGATTGCTCCAAATTCTAAATTGCTCTTCATTGGACTAAACAAGCTTTACATCAATTGCTGTCCCTACACTAACGCTAAGTGACATCCCTGCATAACGATTTTCCCCGGCAAGAGTGAATAAAAGGTGTCAGCTGTGAAGACTTCCTCAGAAGTGCAATCACATAATACCTAAGCTCAGCTCTGTCCTTCTCTCAGGTCTCCCCTACCTCTTCTCTGCCCTCCTTCCTCCGGGCACTATCCCTAATACAAAACCACAATACAATTGTACACGCCGTTGTCACGCCTCCTTGGCCAGGTCTTCTTTCTTGTGCTTTTCCATCGAAACGGTTACTTCATCCTGGACGGTTGCGATGGCCTTGAGTCCCAGGCACCTTCTCCGCTGAAAGTATCATCCCTAAATTCCATTTCACTCCCCGTACCATGCCTCCCATCTCTCTAACTTTTGAAAACAAAGAGTTAGTCTTTACTAACGAGACATGTGTCCTTGCACCTGCAACAAGAGATACGTTCAACAGAAACCTTCTACTGTGCTAATTAAATCTACCGTTTGTGCCCAGAGAGCCTTACCAAGAGAAACTTTTCTCGACCTACAAAATAAGCTAACATAAGAATAAACCAGGCCTTCCCTAAGCATATATGTAGTCAGGCCTTTACATATGACTTTTAAACACACATCTTACTTTTCCCTATAAGCATTTTCATTACGATTCATATGCAAACAATGAATTACATGTGCAACTTTAATATGGTGCACGTTTAAACTACTGCAATTACATTACACACACAAACTAATTCCTCTATGCATTATGTTCACACAATTCAATAAGCATTACATTACATTGTTATCCTAACACCATTATGTTGCTGAGTTCACTTTGTCTCAACGAACTATTCATTCTTTACTAAACATGCATGAGTATATAACTGAATATAACGAATATATATCTGAATACATGTGGGTGCGGACTATCAGTGATTATGATGCACCCCTACAATTCACAAGAACATTTCGCTCTATCACTTGCACTGCACTGACAAGTACTTACTAAAAGTGATAGTATTATTTAAACATGAACTATTAGTGAACTAAAAGACAAGACAGTTGTATCTGACCCAGAGTATTTGGTTTCACTTTGTACAAAGCAGCCATTACATCGGTATCTATTTGTCCTTCCATATGTTAAGGCTCTTTTTTTTATCTCTGTGCATTTTTCTGCAGTTTTTATTCAGTGTGTACTTTGAGGGCTTTACATGAGCACCAGTTACATTAGGTCACATTCATTGTTTATAGGAATAGGGAGATTAAGTGCTTTGCCCAAAATCACAAGATGCTAAGCCGAAGCCAAGACTCGAACCTGGCTCCCCAGTTTCAAAGTCTGCAGCTCTGGCCCTAACGCCATATCCTGTGAAAAGGGAGGGCGGCAGGCAGAAGCCACATGAAAGCTCAGCTCGTTATGGGCTCGAGGTTCCAACAGGATGTCGAGCTGAACCAGAGCCGGGCTTCAGCTGTGAGCCTGACTCGAGCTTTCAGTGACTCGCCCACCTCTAATGCCAACTCTTGCTACAATATGATGATGAAGGGGCTTTGTCTTGCCTATAAGAAACTTGGTTTACCGCACTATAGTCAATGACGTGTTTACTACTGGTAACACTGGATAACAACTATGTTGAGCACTGATTACATTGAAAAGGCATGTTTTGAGACTATGGATTGTACATGCAATTAAAAAGTTTAAAAAAAGATGCATGCGCACGCACGCCTCATCCTGCTGTTTTCTGCTGATGCGGTTTCACATCAGCAAAGAATACATTTTATTCTTTTGGCCGATGGAAAGCAGTTTCAGCAAAGAGCATTGGCACAGCCGAAAGTTCGGATAAGAGCATTGAAAGGCACGACCTTTTGGCTTTGCCATTGCTTATTTAATTTTCTGCCCTGCCAGCATGATTCGCAGTCATAAAATATTACTGAGAAACAATAGGTATAGGACATGATAGAAAATTGAAAGGAAGTGAAGTGTATAGATGCTGGTAAACATCTTAGACCTTGTGAAATTGCATTTTCTGAACTTGGTGTGTCACCTATGATTTGCTGGACATTTATTAGGGACCCTGTGCTGAACAGTGCTCTCTTTTGCTAGAATTTTCTCTAAATGTTCATGCCGATCTTGAACCCCATGAACCTGTGGGGAAGGTCATTTTTTTCTTGGAACACAATGAAATTACTGAAATATTTCATGAGCGTATTGTCAGAAATGTAACTTTAAGCTAATGTACGTCTTCCATGTGCTGGGAAATGCAGTGTACCCTATTATTTCAAAAGCTTCCCCATATCTAGCAGTAGCATGTCGGGCCTGCTCTCTGCAGTGTGCCACCCGGCACACGCTCGTGCATAACTCTGGGCTTTGGGGGGCAGCCGAGCTTGGGAGGTGTGCCCCCTCCCCCAGGGTTTTTGGCAGTTGGGACAGCCTTGGCTACATTTAGGCTGGTTTTGGGCTGCGTAAGTTGGGTTGGTGGCCCAAATTGGAACCGGCCATTTACTAGCATCGGCCACCATTTTGGGTAAAGTGGCATGGTGGCCGGTGCTTAGTTAGGAGCAGTGGTCGAAGTGGGGAAAAAAAGTAGGGGAACTGTGGGCTGAGAATCAGAGGGCGGGAATAACCCGAGGATTGGATCAGTGGGCGGAGTCAGAGGTGTGGCCAGAATACGCAAAACATCCCAATTTTTAGCATTTGTTTGGCATTTCACTGACCAGTTACAGCTTATTATGTTATTTAATTCAACCAATGGATGCACATGATGATATAAGGTTTAATATGACTTATTGACATTAAAATACATTCACAAAGTGGGATATGTTTCCAATCACAGAATGTCCCAAATACGCTTAAAAGTGGAATCACAAGCCATTTGTCTCCGAGCCATGCAGTTTCTGTCATCAGCACTTCTACCTTTTTCCACAAGAGCAGTTCAAACATTAATGGCAAAATATCCTAGTTTGCAAATGTTTTCTATATAATTATGGCTTTTGCCATAATTATCCACATAATACAACATCTGCTGCATAATCTGACAGTTTTAACTAATATATTGTTTGTAGCTCAAACGGATCAAAAGTTATTTAAAAAATGCGACTGGAGGGCCCTTTGCAAAGGTTGACTGGTCACCTTTCTCACTGCTGCATTTGTATTTTACACTGGTACTAATGAGGCAAAATCTTTCCAGAGACTGTGTAAAAATATCACAATAATAAAGTATCAGAAAATATACTGCATTACGCTGCAGCCTTTTTTTTTGCTGCATAATTTAGTCAACACTTCAGCATAATTTTGTCCTCCTTTGCTGCATAATTCCAGTGGCCCCAAAGCAGGCAGCACATGTTAAAAGTGCTTGTGCATGAAGCAGAGAGACTGTGAAGTTTGTGAACTTAGTTTGGTGTGCGTGAAAATCCTGCCGATCCCTGGTGAGTTGCAGCTACTCCTGCTGAAACAACGCCAATGGAGGTACCAATGGGTGAGGCAGACTGGCCTCAAGGACAGGGCCGGCATTAGCGCTGGTGGCGCCCTGTGCAACAATGTTTGTTGGTGCCCCCTAATGACCACCTGCGCCACGGATTCCCTCACTGCCACCCTTTAACAGTGCCCCTCAAGTCTCCATAACCACACTCTCTCTCAGATGCATTTAATGTGATTTGCAGCGCCACTCATACCAGTGTAGAGTGTCAGAGCACTTTACATCACACACATTACACAGAGACAATCAATTATACGTGTGTAAATCACTGTATGGGAAATGTTCCATAAGACAAAGGACTACAAGGTGTGGGAGTCGCATGAAAACCATACTAGTAGGCAGTATAGTTTAATAGCTCACTGTTCTATGTTTCGATTTTAACTTATAAACTGCAAGTACCAAAAGGATGTCTCTGACAAAAGCAGTAACCCACTGACCTATTTACATTATGTGCACTTTGTGATCTGCAATGTACATGTTCTTTGAAGCAGGCACATTAACCCTCTGTGCTACCTTTCGATGAGTAAAAAAGTCCACTAGACAAAATTCCGATCTCTCTCTCAAGAGAAGAACATTAATCAACGGAGTTATCATGACATTTTTATTGTTGCCGAAAATTACTGGAGGCCAGAAAGGAAGCAGCAATCGCTTTTAAAACCATAAAAACCATTAAAATCTAGCGCCAAGACACCTCCGGGTAAACGTTGTGCTCTACAAATTGGCTAACATAACATAACAATATACTTGAATAAACATGACACCCCACCCAAAGTCAGTGCCCGGTGTGGTCACACCGGTCGCACCGCCCTAGAGCCGGCCCTTCTCAAGGGTAGTGTGACCTCAGTGACAGAGTCACTGTTGCTCTAGGGTGTGCTGCTTCATAGGCCCGCCCGCAAGACTGGCGGTGAACTTCAGTGTGGATTGTGGTGGACAGGCCTTCAAGGTTAACGCACACTTGCCACCGCTAGGGCCCACCTACTGGTGCTAAGACACAAGGGCTTCTAAGGTCTTGCGGGGCCTTCTAAGGTCTAGCATGGGAATGTGCTCCCTCAGAAGAGTAGTCTGGGGGACTGGTCATGAAGGCTGACCCTGGTTCCCCAGTCCCAAATTTGGCAGCTCTAACCGTAGTGCCACATCCTCTCCCCCACTGAACACCATACTGCCCACTGCCCCACTGAGAGAAACTCACACTGCCTTCAAATACAACCCAATTGTGCCGCGGTATAAACACCTGGATGCGACTCAATTCAAATTACGCACTAGACAAGAGCAATTTGATGCCTAAAAAAAAAAGTAACAACATCCTGGAAAAAGAAAACACTCGTAGGAAATGCAAGATTAAGTAAAAGCATGTGAAATGTAAGCAGGAATAACATGGTTACCTTAACGCTTTCACACTCACTATTCAGAAATCAGTGAGTGCCTTTTCCTCAAAAGTTAAGGAGATGACTACAGGGCCCGGAAGGGGCCCGTTTCAATGTCCAATGCTTGCATCCATACAAAACGCAAGCAGTATGGTTTAAAAAGACCAAATCCGTGAACACAGAGCCGCAGTCCACATTTTGTTTTCTAATCCACTCATCAATCAGGCATTGCAGTACCTCCAGGATTGGTGCACTTCCCCACCCAGGGAAAACAATGCTGTTCAAAGAAAGACAAGAAAACAAAAGTAGCGCTTCACTGGCAAACTCTGTAAAGTGACGCTAAGGTGTTTGGGTGTAAATAAAATCAGTCTGGCCACTTTGCGACCACTCTTTCTTGCTTTATTTAGTTAGTTATTTATTTTTTCTATTTTGAACCTTTTATTCCTGAGGCTGCACTTTGGAATAGAAAAATGTCAGAAAAATACTACATTTCCAGCAAAAGTGTTTTTCTTTTTGGATCCATTTCACAGGGGAACAAATAAATGAAAGGAGGAAAGAGAGGGTTAGAACTCTTTCTTGAAGTCACGGTTTTCAGTAAGTGAGGAGGAGCTAGACAGAAAGAGAGGGAATAAGTGGAAGAAAGAGAGGGGGGAGACAGCTGCCGGCGGCAGAGCAGACGTGGACACTGTCCTTGTCTTCTCTGGGCAAGAAGGAAAATACAGAGTCCTTTTCCTTCCCTGCCCACCCGCCCATCCCAGAACGCCCACGAACGCCAAGCCTTATCTATAGGCCTTGGCTATTTCTGCCGTCCTGGGACGCATGTTTAAAATAAAAAATCAGGGGAACAGAATCTATTGAATTAAAGAAGTAGGGGCACGCCGTGCCCTGCCGATCAACCCACTTCGACCACTGGTTAGGCGATATCTTCATTCATTGAATTAGCATGTTGGCAGACAAGCGTGTGAGGGAGGCCATGCGCCTGCTGGCGGAAGCAGGTCACATAGATCTTGTGACTCTGAGCGCGCGCGTTGTATTGCGCCTGCGAGGTGTGCAGCAGAAGGAGTGGTGGCGGCCATATTTGCCTGCTCTGTGGAGCTGCGATCTCAGGTGAGCGGTAGAGGCTACTCAAAGGCAAGGAAAGAAGCTCCCGTCTCACTGCGTGTCTCTCGCTTTGTGGGAGGTACCGCCAGAAGACAGCACTTAAATTTATAGTACTGTAGGGGGGAGGTGCCTGCAAGCGGCAGGCAGTGGTTGGCACCAGCGATGAGCATGTGAAGGAGGCTGCAGAGGACGCGGCTGCCTCACCTGGTAGACATAAGCAGGATGAGGGCCTTAGTGGGTGGGGGGCACAGCGGTTCAGGGTGGCGTGGACTCAGCAGGGGGAGCAGGCAATATTCAAGAGGGTGGTCCCTTAGGCCCCAGGCCCAAGTTTACAGGGACAACAGGCAAGCTTCTAAAATACATGCCATTGGGCCCTAAGCCCAAGTATTCTGGGATTGAGAAGGAGGGAGGGTGGGGGGATTGGAGAAGACTGGGGGGCGAGGGAGGGGAAAAGGGGGGCAACATAGGAAGATGCAGTTTGAGATAGCGAGTTTGGGAAGAGACTGGAGAACTTGGGAGGGGGGGGTCAGTGGGGGAGTCAGGGACCACAAATACAGATGGGAGGGGAGAGTAGAGGCCGAGGTCAGGTTTTCAGTAAGTGAGGAGGGGCTAGACAGGAAGAGAGGGAATAAGAAGAAGAAAGAGAGGGGGAGAGGAAGCTGCCGGCGGCAGAGCAGACGTGGACACTGTCCTTGTCTTCTCTGGGCAAGAAGGAAAATACAGTCATTTTCCTTCTCAGGCCACCCGCCCGCCCCAGAACGGCCACAAACGCCAAGCCTTATCTATAGGCCTTGGCTATTTCTGCCGTCCTGGGACGCATGTTTAAAATAAAAAAGTAGGGGAACGGAATCTATTGAATTAAAGAAGTAGGGGCACGCCGTGCCCTGCCGATCCCGCCCACTTAGACCACTGGTTAGGAGATATTTTCATTCATTGAATTAACATGTTGGCAGACGAGCGTGTGAGGGAGGCCATGCACCTGTTGGCGGAAGCAGGTCGCATAGATCTTGTGACGTTGAGCGCGCGCATTGCATTGCGCCCAGCGAGGAGTGCAGCAGAAGGAGTGGTGGCGGCCATATTTGCCTGCTCTGTGGAGCTGCGATCTCAGGTGAGCGGTAGGGGATGCTCAAAGGCAAGGAAAGCTACCCCCGTCTCACCGCGGGGCTCTCACTTTGTGGGAGATACCACGCAGAAGGCAGCACTTCAATTTATAGTACCGTAGGGGGGAGGTGCCTGCAAGCGGCAGGCAGTGGTTGGCACCAGCTATGAGCATGTGAAGGAGGCTGCAAATGACGGGGCCTCCTCACCTGGTAGACATAAGCAGGACGAGGGCCTTAGGGGGCGGTGGGCACAGCAGCTCAGGGTGGCGTGGGCTCAGAAGGAGAGCAGGAAATATTCAAGAGGGTGGGGCCTTAGGCCCCAGGCCCAAGTTTACAGGCGGAACAGGCAAGCTTCTAAAAGACGGGCCATTGGGCCCCAGGCCCAAGTATACTTGGACAGAGAAGGAGGGAGGGTGGGGGAATTGGAGAAGACTGGGGGCGAGGGAGGGGAAAAGGGGGCGCAAAATAGGAAGATGCAGTTTGAGATAGGGAGTTTGGGGAGCCACTGGAGCACTTGGGGGGGGAGGGGTTCAGTGGGGGAGTCAGGGACCACAAATACAGATGTGGGGGGCAGGAGGGGAGGAGTGAGTAGAGGCCGAGGTCAGGTTTGAGGGACAGTTGCCCCCAGTGTAGCAAGCAGTCAGGGGTGGCTGGAGAGGGCCCCATGGGTATACGGTCCCGATGGTCAGAGGAGGGAGCGTGGAAGGGGGTGGGGGAGAGGATTCCAACCGGGAGAAAGGGTGAGGATGGGGGCGGTTTAACGGCAAAGATGGGGGATGGGTGGTAGGCCCTGCCATTGCTTAGGTAGCGGTCATGTTGGAATGGAGGGAGGAGGTGGAAGAAGGAGCAGGGGAAGAAAGTGGTGAGGTAGGGGACCGGCAGGGAAGGAAGGTCAGGGTACCTGCCAAGGTGTACTTGCGTGGGGGGCACAACAGGGGAGTGGCCCCAGTGCAGCAGGTGGGCACTCAGAGGGAGTGATTTTGGTGGCAGAGCATCAGGGGTGGAGTCACAAGGAGGTGGTAGAGGTACAAGGTCAAGAGTGTGGCAGCCGTTAGGTCTGGGTCCCAAATCAGGGCATGGAACAAGTAGGCAGGGACATTAATCCCGACACCCCGGACCTAACCTTTATTTTACAGGCTTGTTGTGGAAGTGGGTATGCAAACTCGGGAGATCGTAATGCAGCTCAATGGCCCCGAGAGGAAGAGATGACAGGGTCTAGCGCAGCGAGCCGGATTCCCACATGAGACGACGATGACGCTGCCATACGAAGGTCTGATGTGTCCTCAGCAGTGCAGCAACCCGAATGGGTCTTTGCGGCCATGGGAGGGTGAGGGCTGCCATGCGGGGCCTTGGCAAACGACGATGGGATGGCTAGGAGGACGTACCATGGTCCCTTGGCGCCTCTGTGGAGGTAACAGAGCCTCCTGCCTTGAACTCAATGCGGTTGGATGCGAAGGTCAGGTTTCCAACAGGTATGTGGGAAGGTGTTGACCCTTGTCATCAGTTGGATTACGATGACAGGAGTCTTGAAGAAGGTGAAGTGGTGGATGATGAGCCCTTGGGGGCAGAGGAACGCCGATGGTGGCAAAGTGGTGCATGCGGGGGTTCTGTTAATTCTGTTACAGGAGTGTCATGCAGATCGGGAGACCCAGCATAAGGCTAAGGTGGATGCGGAACCCTTGCAGCTGGTTAGGAGGCTGGATCCAACCTTTATGCCAGGTAAGGGCACCAGTGGGTTGGGGAACAGGTGGGGGTCAATAGGAAGGGGTCCATTGGATTGGAGACAGGGGATGACCGAGACAGTGAGGACGTATGATTGAGGAAAGGTTTGTACTTAATAGATGCAGGGGTGGGGACAGAAGCACAGATGTCAGCAGCGGTGGCTGCAACTGCCATGGGTGGGTCCAAAATGGGAGGGGGGTGAGTGGAGGCACTTGTGGGGGCATCGGATCAAGGACTACGGCCGCACCGGTTACGCCACAGGAGGGTGGTGAAGGGAACAGAGTGCAGGAGAAGAAGGAAGAGCAGGCCGGAGGGACCAAGGAGAGTAAGGAGCTTAAGATAAAGAAGCTCCCTTATATGGTGGTGATGAAAGCCCTGGGCACCAACTTAATGTTGGCCACTAAGGAGAAAATTTGGAAGGGGGAATACGTGGAGATCTTAAAACTGCTCCACATGGAACTGCAGGTGATAGAGGGGTCTAAGGAAGAAGAGTATGAGCTGTCCAAGAGGCCCAAAGTGCCGGCAACCATAGAGAATTGGACAGCAGCATTCTTAATTTTCTCAAGCGTTTACTGCAAGAAGTGCTCGGAGTGGTGTATGTCCCTATTTAAATATATGGATGAGATAAGGAGCGTGCAGATCACATACAGGGGCCAGGCGTGGGTGCAATACGATGAGGAGTTTCTTTACACTGTTATCATGAGACCCCGAAGCTAAGTGGGGGGAGACTGATAATGACCTGTGCACCAGACAATGGGCCCGGACTAGTAACAACCTTTACCGGAAGTGGCCATCCACTGATATACCGGCCCTTTCAGCAGCGTCCCACCCGAGGAAGAGTGGGGGCAGGGGCAAAAACGCAATGGGATGCGATAGGGACATGCTGGGACTTTAACAAGGGTTTATGTACCAGAGTACTGTAAATTCCGACATGAGTGCTCCAGTGTGGAGGGAGACACGCACTGGTACAGTGCTATGGAATGGGGGCAGTGGTCAGGGGCAGCAGTCAGGACAATGGAACAAATACCAAGGGCCTGCCAGTGGGCCGCAAGGGAATCAGGGGGCAGTGAACTGAGGGGGGCGTGGGTCCCATGGCAACATGGGCAAGGGGTCACACGCCACTTAAGAAAGAGCCCTTGGATTACTGGTTGGCCCAATATCCCAAGAGAGACAATGCAGAATTGTTGAGTGCAGGTTTTCGGGAGGGTTTTAGGCTGGGTTAGAAGGCTCCAAGGCTACGATGGTGGGCGGAGAATTTGAAGTAGCACAGTCGCGCAAACAGGTGGTGCGGGCAAATCTCATAAAGGAAGTGCAAGAGGGCAGGGTGGAAGGGCCTTCAGAGTATGGCCAAAGCAGGACTTGATAGTTTCACCCACTGGTGTGGTGCCAAAGAAGGACAAGGGTCAATTCAGGTTAATACAACACTTGTCATGGCTAGAAGGGAGCTCAATCAATGACTACATATCGGAGGAGGTGTCATCGGTATATTACTCACCATTAGATGTGGCAATGGCATTGGTGGAACAGGTCGGTCATGGGGCCCTGTTGGCTAAGTTTGATATTAAATCAGCTTTTAGACTCTTGGCGGTGCACCCAGAGGATTTCCAATTGCTGAGAATACATCAATGCTGATAAAAGCAGGCTCAGTCTTTGTCACTACTCTGTTGCCTGTTCCTTGCCCCTGCCGTCTCACTAATCTTTTTCTCTTATGGCCTGTGACTGCTTGCTTTGAACTGCCACTGCCCATCTGCTCCGGCACTGCTCCCATGTAATTCTCACATTGTTGTATCTGTAGAGAAGTACCGCCCTCCTTCCTGTGGCTCTGCCCCTCTGTGCATACGCTGTCTACTGCAGACACGTGTCCAGCGCGTTCATAGTTCTCTTGTGTGATAGGGAACATGGCTCATGTGATACATGCCCGCGCACAAGAGGCACATATGACCAGAGCTCTGTCAAAGCCTTGCATCTCAGGCATGGCCTTCTCAGTTCACATCTTGCACACATTGTATTATCTTGTAACAATTCCGTAGTGCTTCACACCTCTGATGTCCGAGCGTCGGGCTGAGATGACGTACCATCCTTGTGCTGGTGGCCGTGTACCACCCTGCTGTCTACACTCCCGCATTGCAATTTGCATGTATTAAGTCTCACCACTTTCATCAGTGGCAATGATGTTCTGTTAACTCAACACATTACTAACCTCCATCCAGCTCCGCAAGACAAGGAAAGCGAACACATGAGATAAAAGGAGGAACACCGATGCTGGAAGGGGCACGAGACACAGAATGGGCAGGGGCGACTTTGGGGTGGGATTCACCGCTATTAAATGCATCATCTAGTTCACAGTAGGGTCCCGGGACTTTGAATTGGGTTGCGTCTGTGTTTGGATTCCCTTTGGCTTATAAACTCTCACAGAGCACGCAGATACCTCCTGAACCCGTTAAGCACTCGCTGAGACAAGACCATTTGTCAGCCTCCCATGCACCACAGGGCATAGATAAAGAATATCAATACTCAGGCAACATTGAGATCTCATGACTCTAGAATGATTTCATGCACAGGAGACCTTTACACCAAAAAAAATGTTTCTTGTCCTTTCGACCCAAACTTGTTTATGATCAGGTACCTGGGGTCGCATAGACAATGTCAAAGAATTGGTAGGGATGTGAAGTGGACAAAAGTACACAAAATTTCCTTTTGCACTTCTATGTTTTTTTGCAGGAAGTAGTAAATAGATTTGAACCCCTCCATATGTGTGCTCATACTTTCCAGCTGACATTTGTTTAGCTGGAAAATCACATCTAAAACTACAAATGTGCATAAAAATCAATTCTGAAAATGTTGGAAGGCATCTTTTTCTTTGCTGGACAAGTAAGTGATGGAGCAGGTAGTATGTGAATTACCCACTGGTTCCTGCTAGCCTCCCCTCCCCTCCTCATCCCATTCGATGTTTAGACTCCACAGACAGGACACTGTGAGAAGAAAAGCACCACGAGCCGCAACTCGGCAGGTGTAAATGTCCTCTCTAAAGAAATCCACTGCTCCTTGAAGTTGGGTCAAACCTGTTTATCAAATACCAAATAAAATGGCTGCTACCTTACATACCAACACAGACAAATACACACATACTGTGCAATAGGTGTCTTATCCCTCCAAGCTACCAGCCTTGGAACCTATGACCTAAAGGTTATTGCACACAGATCACAGTAGCGGATCCTCAACTTTGTGAGGGTTCTCACTGGGAATGGAGCCTTTAACCTGCATGTGACACAGTTTCCAGCAGGTGACAGATTCCATAGCATGGAAGTAACAATCAATTGCCGGCTGCTATGAAGCTCTTACAGTCCAACACACAATGATCAGCTAAATTTATAGAGCATCGAGAATCTTGGTTTCATTTCAGAATCTCACTGCCCTTGCCTTTTCCACCATTATCAAATACAGCCTCCCCTCTACCAATGCCCATAATTCAACCCCAAACCCCTTGCTGGATGCGCATCATTTTTAGTTGAGTGCACCATTGATGTGATTGGAAAACTTCAGACTTCACTCCCAGATGTCACTGAGTAAGCTACACCACTGGGATTGGCTGGAGTGAGGCAAGGTACAAGACAACAACAGGAACATGACCAAGAAGCCACTTTTAACAGATAAGTCACTGCAAAAAGGCTGAAAAAGGGGTTCCTGCATCACAGAAACTTTACTACTGCTCTACAGGGCCAGGAGTGTAAGGCGCTTTCATTGTTTCTGATGTCTTCATACTCTGACTCATTCCCCTATCCCAGAAGTCACAATGTGGATCGTCAGAGATCGGGAGAGAATAGAAAGTAACCTTGATAACTTGGAATCTGTTCAAAGAGCTTTACAAAGCTGGATTCTCCAGGAGCATATTATCTGTTGGGGATTAAGGAAGGTGAGGAGTTGAAGATGAATTTCCGCACCACTTTAGGGCATTATGGATAGCATGTGATGATGTTTGGATTGTGCAATGCTCCTGCTATTTTTCAGCGCTTTATGGATGCATTATTCGCCAATATACTGATTCAATATGTCTGTTGTACCTCATTGGTATTTTGGTGTACTTTAAGAACCCCACAGTACATCAAGACCATGCGGATATGGTACTGTCTTGACTTTGGCAGTAGCAGTTCTACTGTAAGTAGGAGAAATGTGAGTTTGAAAATGAAAAAGTCAAATATCTTGGATTTGGATTCTGAATACCACCACCACCTTTTTCTGTCAAGAACCAAAACCCCTTCCAACTTCACTGATCTACTCCTGCATGCCTGGCCTAACGTAACCCCTGATCTTAGCCGACTTCCAGCTACCCAAACTCTTCAGTATATCCTCTTCCCACTCCAAGCCATATCCTTTGTAGCCACCTCAATCCTAAAGGAATGCGTCTCAAACTCTTCCGGCTGCCAGCCTACTACCCACAAGCATTTCCTCAACACGACCAACACCTGCCTATCGGTCCTCCCTTTCCATCCTAGTGTATGAATGCCCTCTCTACCCTTTAACCCTCGTTCCTTTGCCCTTATCCCCTTGTAATTCTTCATAAGCACCCCCAACCCTTTACTCCACTTCCCCTTATATTCTTCATAAGCACTCCCAGACCCTTTAGCCCAAATCCCTATTCTTCAAAAGCCCACACCTCAACTCCCTGGTCTACCCAGCATCACTTGTAGTCCCTTCCCTTTCTTATCTATCTTGCTCCTGTGTACACTAACCCAGAAACCATGAGCTTCCACTACCAGGCCGCTCTCTCTCACTCTCTCATTCCCTTACAATTCCTAGACCTTAACACTTACAACACCCTCAATACTCTAAAACAACTAAATGACTAAACTGGCCCACTCAAGCTGCCCAGATGTATGTGCATAGGGTTCTTGCCTGTAACACGATACCTTTTGAAATGTCCACTGCTGTTGCCTTTCTTTTGTCCTTCCTCCTACCCTTCCTACCCTTCTCTTTGGCCCATCTTTTCACAATGTGCCTCAAAAACTCTCCCTCTGCTGGTTTTCATCTCCAGAAGCACCTTTTAAAATGCTATCACCAGCAGTTTCCCTGCTTTGGTTGCTGGGGATAACCGTTTCTCAGTCTGCATCTTTGTGAAGTTAATGTTGGACTTCCTTGTTCCCATGCCTGCCTCGTCCCTGCCTCTTCTCCCCGCTCCGACAAACTCTTCCCATTCCTCCCAATCAATAGTCCTTGTAGATTATGTCAGTGAGCCATTAGCTAATTTTAGCGCCCTCATTCTTAGAATCCATATCTCCACTTCTTCTGGTACAATATCTTCCCTTGTCTTTCCATTACCAGTTCATGCCTACAGAACCTCGACCACTGAAACTGAGACAGTGCATCAGAAATGTTGTTGCCAAATTATAGATATACCTTCCCAAACTCTCTGATTTACAAATTCAGAGGCTCTACGAATGCTAAAACCCTTCGTACATCTGGCCCTGAGTGTCCGAGCAGCTGCATCACCCAGTGGTCATTGGCTCACGGTTTGTTAAGTTTACTGCTATCACTGCTGCGTTGTTGATAACAAAAGCCACAATCCTGCTCTCCAGCTTCTCGTCCCACTGTCTTGCAGCCAATTTGACAGAAAAGTGCTGCAAAAAGGCAACGCCTAGTAGTATGATTTAGATGCTGCCTTAATGGAAAAGGCCGTACGTCAGCAGAACACCCCGTCTGGGCACCAATTTACAAGCAAAGTTCAAGCACCAAGAACTTTCTGATCTTTCATCAGCTCGCCCTTTTCCCCGCTACAGCTTCAGCAATAAGACCCTTAACACTTTCAGTTTGTAGTCAGCAAGATTGACACCATCTCCATGGAGTCCAATTCGATAGCCAAACATTTGATGACTGTGGTCAACTTATTGGTTTTTTCTGTGGCCAAAGGCACTTCAAATGTGTCTACTACCTTCTCCAATGTCCTCATTAAGCACCTAAATTCTCCTTGTGCATCTTCCCTTTCTACTAGCATAAAGACTTCGAAGAAGTGAGGTACTTTATTTGAGCCCACTACGACGTTCATCACCCACTCCAGAAACAAAATGAAAGTCTTGAAAACTGGGCACATGATGGAGCAGCCCATCAGCTTCGTCTTTATTTATTATTTATATAAGTTGTATATAGCGCACGGGTACCAAGAGGTACTGATGCTCTTTATAAAGTAATAATAACAGTGACAACAGTCTTATAACAAATTAGGGGAAAAAGCAATGCACTGCAAATTACTCAGGGGGCATGAACATGGTGATGGGAAGGAGGGGAGAGGGAAAGAGCTACAAGGAGATAGAGGAAAGGGAACTAAAGTATGCAGGAACAAGATTAAGATATGAAAGAGAATACAAGTGTGTAAGCCCCAACTGTTACTTTACATTAGAATCAATGAGACGGATATAAACTAAAAAGATGAGTCTTTAGAGGCCGGCAAAAGGACTTTGGGATAGGTTTGGTCTGGAGGGATTCCCACAGGGGAGAAGCAGCTCAGAAGAATGCCTGATGCAATGCATGAGAGATTCTGAAGGTAGGGATTTCCATTAAAAAATTGTCTTTGCTCCTCAGGTTTCTCGAGTCGCCAGAAATCTTGAGTACATTATCCAGGTAAGGTGGAGATCCCGAATGTACTCATAAGCAGGCATCTCAGTTTAAATGTAAATCTGTCCTCAATGGGGAGCCAGTGAAGCTAGATTAAGATTGAGTTGATGTGGGCAAACTTCTTAGACAAAGGTAGGAGTCTGGATGTGGTTTGCAGGACAGATTTGAGAGGCATAAGGACAGATTGGGAGGCATAAGGACAGATTTGAGAGGCATAAAGATAGATTGGGAGGCCTAAGGACAGATTGGGAGGCCTAAGGACAGATTGGGAGGCCTAAGGACAGATTGGGAGGCCTAAGGACAGATTGGGAGGCCTAAGGACAGATTGGGAGGCATAAGGGCAGATTGGGAGGCCTAAGGGCAGATTGGGAGGCATAAGGACAGATTGGGAGGCATAAGGGCAGATTGGGAGGCATAAGGGCAGATTGGGAGGCATAAGGGCAGATTGGGAGGCTTAAGGACAGATTGGGAGGCCTAAGGACAGATTGGGAGGCCTAAGGACAGATTGGGAGGCATAAGGACAGATTGGGAGGCATAAGGACAGATTGGGAGGCCTCTGCCAGAACAGCACCGCTGAGGTTTAGACGAGAGAGAATTAGTGAGTAAACTGTTGTTTTTGGGAGATCTGGGTATTAGAATAGAGTTAACTTATTTCAGTGTGTGGAGTTGAAAGATGGCCACTTTAGCTATTTTGTTTACGTAATGTATCTTAGACAGTGAGGAGTCTAGCGTAATTTCAAGATAAGATAGTAGGAGAGAGTGAGGGAGAAAATTCCACCATGTTTAGATGCTTGTGGAGTTCTAGGTAGAATTTGTTTTGTGCTTAGGATAGATCAGAATAAATTCTGTCTTTTTGGGTTGAAGGTAAGGAAATACGCTTTCATCCAGGTCTAAATGTTCAAACAGTGTTGTCATTTTCAAATAGACTTGTGTCATTAACATATTAATGGATATTCAGAACCATGTCCTTAAATCCTAAGCGGGTTCAAGGAGGGAAATTAGTCAACTGGATCAATTGTGTTGAATGCTGCTGTGAAAACAAACGTAACGAGGAGGAAGAAATCACCATTGTCTTGCATTCTGGTGATTTCATCAAGAATTTTTAGCGAGGCAGATCTGATTCCATGACCCACTTTGAATCCCAATTGGTGAACTGTAAGTAGTGGTAAGTGATATACGTATATTTGCTTTCAGATAAGTACTCAAAATTACACATAATTATGTGAAATGCAAATCCTTCATTTTGCACTACTTTCTAGCATCTAATGCATCCTCGTGTCATTTTTTGGCAGGAGGATGCAATTCAACAAGAGCAGTGCAAAATACAACAGCTCATGGTGTGTTGTTCCTCTGCACTCCTGGTAACTGTTTGCAGTGAATTACCATCAATTGCGCCATTCGCTGTAAATTTTTATCACAAACTGCACATAATTATGTGAACTGGTGAAATGGCATAATTTGGGGAATTTTGCTTAACAAGTTTAATAGGATATTCCCGAAAATATGTGGATTCGGCTGTAGTAATTTAAATTTCGCCCATATTGAACAGTAAGTAGTTTTTCGCTATTGATGTACTCTGTGAGTTGCAGGGAGTTGCATTTTTTTATGGTCTTGCTCAACCACAACAGGTTGGAAATGGGATGGTAGTTTGTGGTTAGATTCAAGTTAAGGTTGGATTTCTTGAGCATGCAGGTGACTTGACCACATTTTAAGGCGTCTGGAAAGGGCCCTTGGTTGAGTGATACATTGATGGTTTTGCACCAGGCCTCAGCAAAGGAAGGAATGTCTTGCTTAATGAATCATTGAAATAGCCTTGTTGAATAATATCCGATCTAAATACCCAGTAAGGGCACATGATTGAGACCCTCAGCATTGGCCTCGTTGAGGCGCTCGCCATTGGCCTCATTGAGGCGCTCGCCATTGGCCTCGTTGAGGCGCTCGCCATTGGCCTCGTTGAGGCGCTCACCATTGGCCTCGTTGAGGCTCTCGCCATTGGCCTCGTTGAGGCGCTCGCCATTGTTGAGAAGTCCCTCACATTGGTCCTCTTTGGAACAACGCCCAGAGGCGATATCAGGGATTAGGAAATGGGTTTCTTGAAAGAGGCCAACCTGTCCATTCTGTCTGAACTGCTCTTATTAAGTTATTTTCAAGAACCTCAATTATGTCATTAATAGACAGCAAGCTTTCCACCCAGCGTCAGTGTTGTGGCCCTATTTTGAGTGCTTTCCCCCAAACTGGTTGAGGCACCCTTCTGTTCCAAGCAGCCTGTCTTATCTCTCCTACTTGCTTGCTCTACTACTCTTTCAGTCCCTTTGTCCCCCCAGACCCTGTCTAGTTTGTCTAGTTTCTGCTTGTCAGGTTGCTGCCAGTGGTGTCTGTACCTCTTCATGGCCATTGTTTCCATCCAAACCCCCTGCTCTACCAGCGTCACTGTTTGTCCCCTTTTATCAAAACTTGTCCCAGGATTCCCACAATGATATTTGGAATAACTCGAAGGAGAAACTCCTTCTCTCCCTGCTTGTCTCCCCATCATGGCATCCTTAGATCCCTCTGCCTCTCTCTACTCAGCCTCATCTTGACCACATACCTGTCCCTCTCAGTTCCACATTCTGTCTGCAGCCCCTGTGATGCCTGTTCTCTGGCCATTCTCAGACTTTAGCGCCCTGACTCTCTCCTCTACAGCCCTCTTCTCTGGGCAGCTTCCTCTTCTCTCTCACTTGTGGTTCTCTGTGCCTCCACAGGTTGTAACTCTCCTTCTATCTCTTTTCTCCCCTCTGCACTCCTTCATAGTTCCCGTCTTGACCTCTGACGTATCACTACTATCATTGGCTTAATTTCTGCACTCGATGGTCATCATTTGACTGGCCCTCGTCCTATGCAGGGACTCCCATTTCCTCACTGCCTTCCATGTTCACCACCATGCAGTCTCTATGCTGTCCTGTGTCAGCCTGCATGCACAGGCCCACACCTCCAGACTCATGACCTATGGGCCGTGCAATGTACCTTCACTTCTGCCACCTGTCCCGGCCTGTTGTCCATTTTCACATTTTGCAGCTATCCTTTCTGGTCTGACCTCTAACTCCCCCTCTCCACTTGTGTCATCTCTCACCAGTCTTCTTGAGGTGATGGACACTCTGCTCACCTCCACCCTCTCTTGCTGCGGTGTCTTCCAATGTGTAACAGGCACCCAGCAATCCTGTCTCTCCGGATTGGTATCTAGGGCTTAATTTGGGGGAAACCCCTCCCACGGTGTCCACTCCTTGGAATCTGCAGGCTGGTGTTTGGAGAACCCTCAATGGAGTCTCTCTTGCCTAGTGCCTCCTTGTCCCTGTATTGTCTCTCCAGTCATGCTCTGATTCCGCCTCCTTAGTCCCTCCTGTTCTCTATTCCACTGTGGCACCTCTGTTTGTCCCCAGGCCCGTGGCCCCTATTGTATGTGCAGGACATTCTCAACGCCCTCCGGTGCTGGTGTTTCCTGTTGTCTTTCCTTTATTAGGGTGATTTGTGCCCCCACCCCCAACAATGGGGCCTGACCTGTTTTCCCCTGTGTCAATTAGGGCCCCCTCAGTCTACCCTGGGGGGCACCACTGCTCCTCTCTTTCCTTGGCAGTGTTGTATTCTGCTTTAGGTGTCCGTATATAGGTTTTCCTGAATCATGTCCTTATATAGGCACAATTCGCATTGCCCTTATATAGGCATAGAATCCCTGTCCTTATTTAGGCATTAACCGTGCAC
Source organism: Calotriton arnoldi (assembly GCA_963921515.1). Lineage (NCBI taxonomy): Eukaryota > Metazoa > Chordata > Amphibia > Caudata > Salamandridae > Calotriton > Calotriton arnoldi. The sequence goes on from CAWUFW010009273.1 coordinate 245,689, forward strand.
TCCAAATACAGGCATGGTCACCGGCATCCGTCCAACCTAACGTCACAACGAGTTCTTAGAAACCAGACCCTTAAGCTTCGGGAGTTCCCCTAGCACAGGACTATTGATTTCTCCAAGAACTCATCTATTATGTATGAACCGTTCTACCTTAAGGGTTAATTCCTGACGTCTTCCTATGTCCGACTTCACGTCAATGCTAACATTCCACGACACCTACCAGGTATAAATATACCTTCCCTTGCCCAAGCAAGTTAGAGGAGACCTCGACTTCAGAGGAGCCAGTATCCCGGCCTCTCGCACTGAGAAGACGCTGTCATTCCTGCACGCAGAAGAATCCAGCTTCCAGGGTTCTGACTCCCTTCGCGGGGTGTTAGAGTTCCAGATGCGGCAAGAGATTCCCACCTCTCTCATTCTCAAGGTATGGAGCTGACTAGAACCTAGAGGGACTCTTGGCATACCATACTTGGCATACCATACTTGGCGTACTATACTTAACATACTCTTAGTATGCCAGACTAGAGAATACTCCACCTACTTCTACCTTTCCCTACACCTAGACTAGGTTAGGTACATTGGGGTAGAACTAGCTTAGAGACGCATCGTATGAGTACTCACATTTTTAGCTCATGTTATCTATGTACGTGAATATGTGCTAAAAGATAATGCTAGCGCAGTATTATTTATTTCTACTGCTTACGCTGTACATTATTTATCTTGCATACTGTCTTCTGATCGTAACAGCACATATCTCTTACACGAGAAACAAGACTGTTCAATAAAACCCTTTTTATTGAAACGCCCGTCTTTCCTTTCTGTGTAACTCTGTAGAAACTAAGCATGCACGATTGACTGAGTGAAACTGTTATCTATTGTTTCCACGATTCTGAGACGTGTTCCGATTCTAAAGGGAAACAAAGTTGTCATGTTTTTCGGTTGCCAGAAACTACTCCCTTCTTGTTCTGAAGGAGTTTCTAGTGGCCTCTGAGCTAGCTGGCACAAGTAATTAAGTTTAATATACTCGATAAGGACATACCGACCTTAGTCCTATGTCAAGCCTATAGGTTATATTATTCCAATGCGCAGAGCCTATTAGGGAAATAGGAACTACACTACATGGCGCCCAACGTTTGGTAAGGCAGTAATTTAACGCTAGATACTGAGTAACTCAGTCGTGCTTTTCTCAGAGACCCCTATTCACATACTCCATAAGACGTCTGGAGTGGGTAGGGTTAAATATCCGCCAAAGCTAAATAGGGAAGCACCCTATATATTAGTTGTTTGGTTTGTTCAACGTTGAAGGATACAGTGTTCCAAAATATTGTGCACCTTATCTTTTGTTTCCTTGAAACTTGTTCTACATTTTTCAAAAAACAAAATGTCCGAACACGGGGACGATGCCACCAACACCGGTGGAGCTGCGGCTCAACCAGTCGTAACAGCTTTTAACTTTACAGGTTTAATTGAAACCGAGGAGGGTGTTATAGACGTCCATCCAAACTTAAGAAGAGCCATCACTCTAAAACTTATAAAACATGGTCTACCACCAAGAGGCGGTAGAGCAGTTTTCGTGATAGAGGCACACGAATCTTTTCAGACAGAGGTATTCTATTCATGGATAGTATTCCCAGAATCAAATCCAGTTACAAGAATGTTTCACTTCTACAAAGAAGATGAACCACCAGAGGAATATATTCCTTTCGAGGATATTGAAATTCCACTAACATACCAGGAGCATCAGCTCTGGTTTAAAGGCACCCTAAAACATCACAGAAACATTACCAGGCTCGGTCCACTAGGTAGACCAGGAGCAACATGGCCGATTCTAGCCGGCTACACTCCTCATCCTGACCTCGATATAATGTCAGACGAGGAATTACTTACTCAACTTGCAGAGTTAATAAAAATTTACAGACAACTAGTCCAATATGTCATGCGGACTTTCACAGTCCAACCACCATTGACACTTCCAAATCAAACCCCTCAACAGGGGAATACACTAAAATTACTCCACAGACTCTATACGCAGTCATGGGTAAAATGCCCACAAAACATGAGCAAATTCCATTCTAGATAGCTCAAAAAATTACTCAAATAGAAGCAGTATTTCCAAATACTAGCCCTTATGAGAAACACAGAATCCTAACAATCTGTTTACTAATGGGGATCACACCACAACTGGAAGACTGCACCACTTGGGGCTCAGTCTTTGCTGCCATCTATACTAAAACACATGGTATTCCGTCAATTGCAGTAATACCAGACGTCCTGAAACAAATTCAAAACGAATACAGGGCAGAGCCTGCTCTGAATTTAGGTACGAAATTACTGAAAAATTTCGACCAGGTCTCAACAATAATATTATCTAATATTAAAGGAGAGGCAGCAGCAGTGGCGATCCACCAACGATTAAGGGAATTCGATGTTACAGAACATCAAACTGAACTACCCAGAATAATAGAACAATCTTATGCAGAATTAGGCAGAGATAGTTTTTTTTTTTTTTTTTGATTTTCAAATAATCTTTATTGACAACCAGAAAGGTATAAGTCGCAGCAAAAATGCCTACATCCACAATTTGGCCGGCACTGTGATAGCTTAAGTGTGTAGAAAATTCCTTTTCCAGGGTAGGGGGATACACAGCAAGCCGCCTACAACCCTTCTGGGCCGGCCGCGTTGTATGGGATGTGAGATTATAACGACATTTATTGCATTTTAATCAAACTGTGCTAAATGCGATCATATGAAAACAAAAGGAACTAATAATAAGAAAACCATAAAGAAGGATGCATGCTCTAGCACACAGCGACCATCAGTTGCATAACAAAGGTGTGATTGTGTTCAGGCGATAGGAACGTGCAAAGTAACGTCACATGGTGTCTCTGTACAGCTGGTGTGGGTGGGTGTGTGGGTGAGGGCAGCAGGGGCGTTAGGAAGCTTTTTTTTTTTTTGCGTCTATTACAGCGTCGTATCAACCATTTCGGCTGTGTGCTCCAGCAGGTAAGTGTGTAGGGGCCCCCAGATATCCCTCGGGCGTGATGTGGGTGGTTGAAGCTCTGCATATGTGTGTAGTTGCTCTTGACAATATATCAAATCATGAAGCCAGTCTTTGAATTTCGGCGCTCGACCCCTACCCCATCTGCAGGCAACTCTCCTCTTAGCAAGAAGGAGCGCGAGGGAGGCGTATCTACGTATTTTGACAGCTAGGGGTTCAGTGTATCCTAACAGGGTAGTTAGTGGATCCGCAGGAATTTGCAGGCCCGTCATAAGGTCCAATGCAGTCAGGATCTCCGCCCAGTACCGCTGTATAGGCGGGCAGTCCCAGGCCACGTGTGTAAAGTCCGCCCCATCGTGTCCGCAGCGATCACAGCGGTCGTTATCTCGTATCTTCAGTCGGTGCATGCGCGCGGGAGTATAATAGAGGCGGTGCACGTATTTATAATGTATCATGCGGAATCTACTGCTGGCTGATATGTTGCCCGTCTGCCTACAGCAATACGTCCACTGCTCCTCAGTGAGGGGGTACCCCAATTCCTCCACCCACCGTATGCGGGCCAGAGGAGGGCCATATTCCCTACTAATCTGGACCGTACGGTATAAAAGTGACAGCACATGTGTAGGGGTGTCTTGTTGCAGTAGTGCATGTAGTGGAGGCATGGTCGAAGGCTCTAGGGGAAAGGTGGGCGTAATGGACTTTACATCCTGACGGAGTCGTATGTAATAAAAGCGTTCCAAGGGGGTAGGGTTTGTGTCTTTGAAAAATTCCTTGCTAGTGTTGAAAGTCCCCCTAGTGTATAAGTGACCCCAGGTGTGTATAGAGAGCTTACGGAGAAGCCGGCGGCATCCGCCCTCTTCCACAACCGGGATGTCTTTCCGCCCGGGAAGAGGCAGAAGTGGGGAATACATTGGTGTGCATTGCGTGGCTTTAGCTAGGTCGTGCCATGCGCTGACTGTGCTTTGGACAGTGGTGGCAGCCTGGTGCCGCGGAACCGCCGGGGTACTGAGATAGGCGGTACGTGGGATGGGGGTCATGTAGCCATCTTCTATTGCCAGATGTGGCATAAAGGGTGGGGGTTTCATCCAAAACGTAGCATATTGTGCCTGCGCACAGCTAAAGTATAGTTTGATATCCGGGATGGCGAAACCACCCGCATTGAAAGGGCGCGTAAGTATGTCCCACCGTAACCTAGCCTGTTTCCCCCCCATACGAGTCTTATGAGTTGTGACGTGATCGCCGAGAAACAATGTCGGCTGGGGGCGTAGGGTATGTTTGCAAAGAGATATAATAGTTTAGGCAGGACAACCATTTTGATAATAGCCGCTCTGCCAGCCATCGACAAGGGCATCGCGATCCATCTTGTGATTTTGTCAGTGATAGAGTCCAGCGCCTTTCCGTAGTTAGCACGCATGAGTTCTTCGCGGCTGCGAGAGATTATTATTCCCAAATAAGTGAGGTTGTCTTCGCACCAGCTGAGGGGAAAATCTGGGTGGAACCTTTTAGTGGCTGCAGTGAGGGGAAATATCTGGGACTTGTTCCAATTAATGTTGACTCCTGACAACTGCCCAAAAAGAATGAATAGGCGGAGAATGGGGTTCAGACTCTCTTCTGGGTTCCGCAAATATAGTGTGAGGTCATCTGCATATAGTGAAATGAGTATTTGTCGTTCTGGATAGATTATGGCATGTTCACGATAGTGCTGTCGAATTTTGGCAGCCAATGGTTCTACTGCTAGGGCAAACAGGAGGGGCGATAGTGGACACCCCTGTCTGGTCCCTCTGCCCAGTGTGAAGGGGGAGGAGCGGATTCCGTTCACCAATACAGTGGCTCGCAGGTCTGTATATAGCAGGGTAATCCAGGCCAGAAAAATGGGGGGGAAATCCCGTGCGTACCAAGACATAGGAGAGGTAGTCCCATTCCAGGGAGTCGAATGCCTTTGTGGCATCCAAAAAAACGGCCGCAGCGTTAACTTCCGGGTCTATATCATGGAGCAATGCGAATAGGGTCCGCAGGTTATGGGCTGTGCTTCTAGTGGGAACAAATCCCGATTGGTCTGGGAGGACCAATACTGGCATCAGAGGGCTTATGCGGTTTGCGATTAGTTTAGCTAGGATTTTTGCATCGATGTTTATTAGGGATAGGGGCCGATAGGAGTCTAGGTGCGAAGGTGGTTTACCTGGTTTGGGCAGGGAGATTATAAGCGCTTCGCGCATAGAGGGGGGGAGAATACCGCTCTCTCGCGCCTCCTCAAAGACATGTCTCAGTATAGGGAGAAGTAAGTGCTGGTATGTCTTGTAGAACTCGGCCGGGAGGCCGTCTGGCCCCGGGGCTTTTCCGGATTGTAGTTGCATTATTGCAGATGTGATCTCCTTATTCTCATGATGTGCCAAAAGAAATTCTCTTTGGCCATCTCCCAGCCAGGCTATGGCGGTGTCCTCGAAGAATGAATCGAAGTCTACCGGGGCCTGTCGGTGAGAGGCATACAGCGTTTTATAGTACCTTCTAAAGGCCGCGAGGATGTCCGAGGAATTGGCGTGAGAGAGACCGTCCTCATCCTCAATGGTGAGTACTGTATTAGCAAATCGAGGAGGTCGGATAGTGGAAGCCAATGCCCGCCCCGGCCTATCTCCCTCGCCATATCGGCGAGCCGTGTGGTATTTCCCTCGAAATTTACATTCGCGCTCCGCTGTTTCCTGATAGTTTGTAAGCAGGGCGCGTAGATGTGCCTGTAAGGTGGGAGAGGGCGTGGCCTGTAAGGCCGTCTCGGTCTGTTTTATATCTGCTTCCATCTTTCAAAGTGAATTGCGGATGTCCTTTAGTACTCCACCACTTTTAGACATGCATACGCCTCGTATGGTGACTTTAAAAGCCTCCCATATTGTGGAATATTGTGGGACTGAGCCTTCGTTCCGGCGAAAAAATTCAGTTATCTCTTGCTCTACCTCCGCTTTAAAAACTGGGTCTAGTAGCGACTGTGGATTAAGGCGCCAGGAGAGGTATGGGGATTCTGCTAGTGGCGGACTGAGAGCCAACAGCACAGGAGAGTGGTCTGAGTATGTGCGGGGGAGATAAGAAGTGTGTGATGCCCAAGTTGCCAGGCCCCTATCAATTAGCCAGTAATCTATCCGTAACCAGGAGGAGTGGGCGGTGGAGTAGCAGGATCCCTGACGTGTTAGCGGGCAGTGGGTTCTCCAGGGGTCAACCAGATCCTGGTCTTCAACAATGTTTTTTAGAGCTAGGTGTGCCGCAGTATAGTGGTGTGGTTGTGGATGTGACCTGTCTAAGTGCGGGTGATTAGTGACGTTAAAATCACCTCCCCATATCAAGTGTGTGGTGCCAATGTCTTGTATTTTGCCCCACAATATCCGGAAGAATTCTGTTCTGTGTTTGGGCCGTAACACGACGCCAATGTAACTGTCTGCTTGGAGAGCCTGCCCCATGTGAGATTGTATCGGCCTTGTGGGTCTGCATAGTGCCCAAATGGGGGTGTATGGAAGGGTATGGTTTACCAGGATTGCAGTCCCGCGAGAGTATGAGGAATAGCATGAAAAGCCTCTGTAGCTTGCCCATCTGGTGGCAAAGGAGGGGGATGCGTTGGGAGGCAAATGGGTCTCTTGGAGCATAGCGCAATGGATGTCATGGCGGTCCAGATATGCGAGAATATGTCGACGTTTGCGGGGGTCCCCCAGCCCACGCACATTCCAGGTTAAAAAGTTATACGTGAGTGCTTTAGGGCGTGACTCCATCGTGTTTTTGTGAAGTAGCAATGTCGTGAATGGTAGTGTGTGCCATAGTGTGTCGCAATAGCATCCTGTAATATAATAACCGTACAGTGCAGAAAAAAAAGAGCATAGAAAACATTCCCCAATCCCACCCCCCATCCACAACAGCAATCCCAATCTGCTGTGTCAATTACCCCTCCCTTCCCTCCCCGTTTCAACCATTCTAGTCCCAACGGGGGACAATGCAGTAAGCTCAACTCCATTTCACAAACAGAAAATTGTAGGGTTCACCTGGTGGGCGGCTGCCAGAGGGCGACCAGGTGCTCCTCGCGGTGGCGAGGGTGTTCGGGGGTAGTAATGGAAGTCCAACCTGGAGAGGGTTCCGATGTAGACCACAGTTCTTTGCGGCGTTAGTCCATGATCAAATGTCAGGAAGCCCACGATAGGGTAAGGGCACCATGTGTGCTTCAAGTCCCCCAAAGGCAGATCTAACATGGGTTCTTCGTAATAAGGTCCTGCATCGCATGGTTCATCCTTTAGAGAGTTGTGGCCTGGTGACAAGAGCAGTGCAGGTGTCAGTTCAGCTTGGGCATGTTAAGGGATGCGAACCCAGGATCGGCGTGAGTCAGTGAAGGAGGGGCAGCACAATAATGACACAGGCGCGGTCCATTTGGAGAGAAATTTCTATTGTGTACGTGTTAAGTGTTCACATCCACCAGCCGGCCCTGGTTTAAAAAAAGAGGGGGTGAACTAGAGTCAGCAGCCACGCTTGGCGGTGCCAGCAGAAGCTCTCGTGTCCTCAATATGCGGCTCTATTCTATGTCAGAGGCGCCTCTGTTTTCGTCTACCTGGCGTCTTGGAGATAAGCGGCCTTCAGGGTGTGCAGGTATGGTCTTGATAAAGTCCTGGGCGTGTTGAGGGTTAGTAAAAAGTGTTGTTTGCCTTGGGTAGATATCTTTAATCGGGCAGGGTATAACATCGCGTACGGGATGTTTAGTTGTTGGAGTTTCTTTTTGACGTGGAGGAACTTCCTCCTCTGCTCCTGCATGGCCATTGTAAAGTCCGGATAAAGAGAAATCTCCATACCTTCGTGGTTGAGGCAACCCTTTTCTCTGGACAGTCGGAGGGCCGCATCCCTGTAGCGATAGTTTAATAGCTTAGCTATGATGGGTCGCGGGGGCCCCCGGAGGAGGGCGGCCCGCCAGCGAGCGATGCGCTCTTTCCACCACAAGGACTGACGAAAACTCCTCTCTGCCGAAGAGGGCTATAAGCAGGCGCTCTACGTACGTTTCCATCTTCCCAGTAGCAGTTGATTCTGATACTCCTAGGATGCGGAGGTTGTTCCTCCTTGAGCGTGATTCTAACTCCTCATTTTTAGCTGCTATGACCTTCAACACTTTATCTATTTTAAGGGTCCGGTTGGTGGTAGCGTTGGCCGTGTCTTCCAAGTCGGATATACGTCGCTCAGCTTCGGTGATGCGGTCGTCGTGTTTTTCCACTTGATGGGTAAGTCCGTCCATTCTAGCTGACATAGAATCCATTTTGGACTCTATCGAGGTGAGGCTCGACTGCATTACCAACAGCAGCTCCTTCAAATCCGCTGTGGACGTGGCCGGGGCCTCCGCGCGTTCTTCGTCCGGCTCAGACTGAGAGCGAGGATTTCTGCGAGTATCGAAGGTAAGCTTCGGCTGCCTCCCGTCGGGTTTCCCCATGATCGGTCGTCTGATGGCTCTCCGCCTGAGTCGAGGGTGGGGAGGGGTCCGCGTCCGCCCCCAGGTAGATGCAGCCCGTGAGCTACGACGTCGGCCAGTAGCGCCACGCGGGCCGCCAGCAGGGAGTAGTAGGCCACGCGATCCACAGTCAGCACTCTCCGTATTGGATCCCGTTGTCGAGGCCCCCCGGCCTCTCAGACCGCAAGACCCCCACACAGCAGGCAGCAACAGTCCCAGCGCTCGGCGGTCCAGAGATGCGGTGTCTGGAGTGACCAAGATGGTGCCAGTCGCTACACTGTGATGATCAGGCTTCCACCGACGGTGGGGTCCGTACAGACCATCAGCACGTGCAGCCCTCAGTTGTAGGATCAGCGGGGCAGTGGGCGACAAACCTCGGGGCTAGAATGACTCCGCTCGCGATGGCCGTTTAGCGAGACAATTTCTGGGTGAAGCCAACAGGTCTGGGCACAAATTCACCCTTCCCCTGGATCAGGCCGCAGCAGGGCCGGGCTCGATGCTGAGAGGCTGCCCCCAGGGCCTACTGCAAGGGGGCAAGCCCGCGCCGCCACCCCCGGGCCGCCCAGGACACCCCCGAGAATCGGGGATCTCAGCAAAGGGGGGAGGGGCAGGGGGGGCCCCCAGGGTCATCAGCGCTGCGGCCGCAGCCGATCCAGGACAGCGTGGGGGTTCTCGCAGGGTCCAGGCAGCTGTATCGCACGCCTCTTGCCGCCGCAGTTTCGACTATCGGCCGCGCCAGCTGCACTAGGGAGTATTGGTGACCAAGTCTTTATCCCGCCGGGCGTCACACGCAGCTCCCCCGCTCCGGGATAGCAGTGCGGCGCCAGTCGCGTTGGGATCACGGCTGCACTCACCTCCGTCTCCGCCCGCAGGATCAGATAGCGCCGCTTCAGGCGTCTCGGCCATACGGGCCGCCGCTCCGCCCCGCAGCCCACGGGGCCGCTGTAGACTCTCTCCGGCAGGCCGCGGCCAGCTCAGCGGGCATTCAGGAGAGGATCGGCCGCCCACAGTCCCCTCTCGGAGGCCAGGGGGGCCGCCAACGAGCGCGAGCCGCTCAGCTGCGCAGCCACTGGCTCTCGGCCTCAGCACCCAGCCCCGCGTCGTTCAGGTCAGTCAGGGCAGCGCGACTCGCCGCCATTACAGGGAGCGCGGCCAGGGAGGGCAAGTGATGGGTTATGCAGCTGTAGGGCTCTTGAGACCTGCTATTCTGGACTTGCTGTGTTCCCCGCAGCGTGGCGGGTCTCTGGGGGCCTCCGTTGGTGCATCAGGTGCCAGGATGGTAAGGATTATCGCCGGATTTCTCCCCGAACTGCAAGAGCCTCACATCGGTGCAGCCATCTTGCTTGGCGCCCTCTAGCGCCCCCCCTAGGCAGAGATAGTTTGGGTGGAAAACCATTAAAGCCAAAACTATCTGAAAGTCCTGAGAAGGACTCTATTAAACAAACTCCTACATCTTCTAAAAAGAAGTGGGAAACTAACAAACAAAATTCAAACGAGAAACGTTCTCAATCCCGAGGTAGGTCTCCTCAAAAGGAGCCCTCTGAAAGGAGGTATAACCTCAGGAATAGGGATAATTTGAGAAAACCTGACAGGTATCAAGATACTGATACACGTTCCTCACGTACCTTTTAGATCTCGTCACAGACATCGGAAAGAAGAGGACGGTCAGAACATAGAGAAGAACGTGCGAAATCGAAAGACGACAAACACGTTCAGAAAAATAAATCTAAACCTCAATTCTCAAAAAAGAAGATAGCAGGTCTGAAGATCAGACATGCCGAGGATACTGAGAACACAACTCAAGAACGGAGAATGGGCTCAGACAATGCTGGACAGTGCAACAGAAGTCACAATAGCTCGCCAGAACCTGAAGGAACTTCTGGAGATAGTGGACTTGAATGAGTACATTACAGTTGAGACTGTAGACACCAGGGTTAGTACTCCACAAAGGTTATATGAAATAACACTCCAGATGGAGGGAGACATACCTAGACAGGTGAAAGCACTCTTTTGGAAAAAACTTTCAAGGGGTTATGACATACTTCTAGCAGAAAAAGACTGGCCACCACAATTTGTCAGGGAGTGCCCACATGGCGAGGACATTATTATGCCTGCCTTCTCCAACCATATTCCAATTCATCTAAAATATACTTATGCCAGGAAATGGACAGTTGCCCAGGCCCCAGCATTATACAAAAATCATGTAGGATGGGATGAGGACTCACCTCACCATAAAATACATCTGAAACATGAACCTACTGCACAAAGGCAGTATCCAATAAAGCAAGAAGCTAAAAAACAGGTCAGGGAGATCTTAGATCAACTTGAATACCAAGGGGTGATTGAAACATGCACCTCTTCAATGAACAATCCTTTGTTTCCTGTCTCCAAACCAGACAATACATATCGTCTAGTTTTGGATCACAGACACTTAAACACTTGTTCTAAAACATTTGCAGTGCAAAATGCACATAGTACAGCATTAATGAATAACATTGTGCGTAAAAATATAAAACCACATTGGACATCTCAAATGGTTTCTTTTGTCAAAACATAGCACCTGGAAGCAGGTACTTAACAGCTTTCTCAATAATGGGGACCCAGCGTCAATTTTGTCGACTCCCACAAGGGTTCAAGAACAGCCCGGGGTTATTCTCAGCGAGGGTAACGGAGTTACTACAAATTTATGATAATGAGGCATTGTCATATGTCGATGACATCTATCTGACAGACGATGACCTGGATAGCCACTTGAACAGGGTGAGCACCATTATACTGGGCTTCGCCTCTGAGGGCTATAAATTCAACTTTAAAAAATCCAGAATTGCTCATCTCAATGTCCTTTTCCTAGGATATGAGCTTTCAAGTGAAGGAAAGAGCTTGGCAGCCAACTTTTTAGAAAGGTGTGCGCTGCTCCAACCTCCAAAGACGCTGAAAAATTTCCAATCCATCCTGGGTTTCCTAAATTTTGGAAGAACTTACATTCTAAATTACGCAGAAAGGGTTAAACCTCTTTACGCACTAATCAAACCTGATTTTTCAATCAAAAATTGGACACAGGAACACACAGAAATCTTGCGTTCACTCCAAGCTAACATGTTAGCAACAAATCACTTACAAACACGCGTAAGTCAACGCAATTTAGTGATCCGAATAATTTCGGGTCAATGCGGATTCACCTACTTAACATTTAATGAGGGTGAAAAAGTACCAATTGCATACAAATCACATTTGTATACACAAGCAGAAATGCGCTTCACTTCAACAGAAAAATTCTGACAGCAGTTCAACCGCTGTAGCAAAAGAAAGAGCTCTAGCCCAAGGAAACGCATTATTGTCGTAACCCCAGTTCCGGCCTTAGAGGCGGTAACTAAAGCGAGCATTCCAAATGCAAAAGCATTACATCCTAGATGGATACAATGGGTTAATTCTCTTGCTGCAACAGATGTTGAATATGTTTTTGATCCCGATCTAAAAACACAAGCGTTCCTGCAATATGAACATGAATGTCCTCTGCCCACTGAGATTCTGCCTCTCGATCAGTACGAATTCATAATTTACACTGACGGATCCGCACAACCCGCTACAGGGAGTAAGCAAGCTTACAGTGCAGCGTGCGCAATCGTTAAAGGTCACATGCGCGATGGTAACTTCAGACCTATGGTCACAAAAACCCAATCTCTAGGAGATTGTACAGCTCAGCGAGCTGAACTAAAAGCATTCAAACTGGCACTTGAAAGTACAGATCGAGAATTCCCCACACTAATAGTGTGCGATTCTTTCTACTGTGTGCAGTCGTATAATGAATATATACAAACTTGGCTTGAAAATGGGTTCAAAGACGCAAAAGGTGGCACAATAAAGCATAAAACGCTTTGGGAACAAGTAGTTCAGTTAAGAAGCGAACTACCAAAGGCTCACGTGATCCATACACTGAGTCATCAACGTGATGGCGTTTACGTTGCAGGGAATTCATTGGCTGACGAAGCCGCAAAGGGGGCTGTTCAGACGGCTTCCGTAGCTGTGATCACTCGTTCAAAAACGAGAATAGACAGTGAGATAATGTTGGCTGTCAATGCTACGAGCAAAGGCAGTGGTGCAGCGTTACCAAAAAAGTTTCCACTCAAGTACTCTTATGTAATTGATGCGAACAACGTTCCTTTTGCTCGAATCCCTGGAGTGGGGGATAGGGTAATTCCAAACATGGAACGTAGAGCAGCTTTGATTTATGAAACACATCAAGGGATCTCTAAAACAATATTGACATTAAAAGAGATGTACTGGTGGCCTGGAATGAATACACAGATTCACATCTTCATCAATGACTGCATAGACTGTAAGGTACAGCGAGAAGCAGAACGCCACCAGACACCATGCTACGAAGTAGCCTGCCAGGGACAGACACCATTGTTAGACAGCATTAGACTATCTATGCACAGGCGTCCTTGTGGACAACTGCAATCCCACAAATACTAAGTCAAGGTTCCTATGGATATGGCCTCAGCGCTCGGCTGACGCTCGAACTGTTATAAAAGATTTGCGAGTCTTTATCGGCACATACGCAATAGGCACGCTACATTCTGACCAGGGCCCTGCGTTTAGCTCTCGGGCTTACAAAGAAGCCATGGCCAGTCTGGCCGTTGCATTGCGGTACTCCTCTCCGTTTCATCCTGAGGGAAATTCTGTTGTGGAAAGGAAAAACCGGGACATAAAGCAGTCTATAACAGCTAGGGTATTAGGTTCGGGTGATGGGTGGGTCAAACATCTTTATGGGGTCCAACGCTCATTAAATAATTTGCCAAGAAGTTGTCTAGGGGGGGTCACTCCATATGAGGTCCTATTTGGGACAAGAATGTGGGTGCCAGATCTAGAATGTAGAATCACAGTGGTGGAAAATAAACCCTTTGATATCAAAGATCGTTTGGCTGTTTTACAGGACCTAAATGAACTAAGATCAAAACAAAGCAACGTATTCCTGCAGCCAACCACCACTGGGGAAAAACCGGCGGTCCCAGGAAGGCCTGTCTGGATTCCAAAAGTTGGGGATCTAGTCAGAGAGAAAATTGCGGACAAGAAGGAATTTGGACCTTCTTACAGACAACCAGTACCTGTCCTAGCCATACACGGAGCAAGAACAGTACTTCTGCCGCCCCTTGCTGGAAAAAAGGAGAAAAGATTTGTGTCCATCGACCTCATCAAACCACAGTATGTGGCCAATACTAAATAGTAGGCCTCGTGGACTCCGACCTAGTAGCAGACACACTCCTCTCGCTACTATCCAAGAGGTTCAGACTGAAAGACTGATAACCATCGAGAATTCAGCAGTAACAGATGAAGGACTGAGCAACAATGCTATGGAACTCATCCCTCTTGAAACTCAAGTAACAGTTCGTCCAAATACACCTGTCTACACCAATGTAACAAGTGATCAACTGGTTCCAGCGATTTCTACAAATCCTGATGCAATTCCAACAATTGACAGAACTGCTTCTGGCTATTTCATTAACTTTGATACGTTTTCTGAGGATCTGAGTGAGCCCGAGACGTCGCCAGCATCAAAAACTTTTAAACAGCAAGTACAAGACTTTTTCGTTTTTTGAGAAAGACTTATCTGGTTTCACCGTGGATTGAACTCTGGGTTATTTCTGGAATATTTTTCTTCCTGCTTTGGCTTGCTTTGGTTATGACTATGAGCGTGCTTATAAATGGCAGATATATCCATGTGAACACTGAAAGAAAAGAAGTGAACTTACCTTTAAAACCTCACAAATCATTCCATCGTGAAACAAGAGACTTGTCTGCAGTGAACATCACAGCCGTTCCTATACAGGATGGTATAGTGTGGGACAAAACTGATTTCGATATATTCGGCCCCATGGAACATTTGAACATTCCACATTTATTTAAGATCTCACTAAGTGATTTTGTTTCATCCAGTACCTATTCTGATGATTAGGACTTTGAAACTGTAAATAACATGATGTTTGACCTAGAAAAATCTGCTGCATTTTCTAATAATGAATATTTAGAGGGTTCATCAGACTATGAACAGCTGTATTGCTATAACCACTATGGTCATCATTTTTTGCATAAATCTGCAACACCTAGAAATGTGTTTATGTTTAACCAATGGGAGCATTGTCCTACACCACCCAAAGTAGTTCAAAAACATTTGCTAAAAAGTTTCCATATTTTTCAGGATACAATACATCTGCTCCAGAAACATTTTACTATAAAAATGTAAACAAAACAGGACTGAAAATTATGTTAACTAATACAAAACAGATTTACTCTGCAGCATTTATTGCCCAACTGTCTAGACAGGGTTTCGACTTATGGAAAGACGCAATAGACACAAAATCTGTCTGGGGTACTAAAGATTGGCAAGTGCAGGGGATAGAAGCTTTGTTTAGAGCCTGTATCATCCCTCAGCAAATACTGTTTTTGAACGACACTGTGCAACAAACGTCTTGCCTTGGGTTAGCCAAGATCAAAGACATGAAAACTCCTTCTGTACCAACACCTGCAAGTGATAACAATACACAGGCAGCAGTTACAGTTGACACCATACTACAACTCAACAGAACAAATCCTGATTGGAGAAAATGGTTGATCTGGCCCACAGACACAAACAACTGTCAAGAGAGATTCCTGAATAAAACACAGGGGTTTACTATTCATAGGCCAGACCCACGATACGTCCAAAGACAATATCCGGGGGTAGTAACAACATACAGTGTAGGGAAATTATGCCTCGATTGGCTGCAAAAATCTACACTTAAGGATGTGAAACAACACTTATCTTTACTTAAAGAAGACGCAGACCTTAGGGAATTCTTGCTTGGACCAAGAAAACCACGTCAAAAATGTTTCATATATGCTGGCATCTATGCTGCTTATAATGAAGCATGGAAGGTGTCACAGATGGAGGCCGCAGAACGAATACGTGAACTTGATCGTATTAACTTAGAGAAAACTCTCTCTGTGGTCGACAATGGGTTAACAACTTTGTCCTCCAGAATTTATTCATCGGACAGTATTGTATCCTCTGCTATCGACATACTGGAACAAGATTTAGCCATGTTACAGCAAGGCCAATCTCAGTTGCAATCTATTATGTTATTAAGCTGGACGCTGCAATCTTTGCGTGCGGGCTATGTGCCTTGGCGTTTTATCAACACGACGGCTCTGTTTGCAGAATACAATCTAACTGATAAACAGATCGAACTGGCAGAAAGGGGAGCAAAGTATACAGTACTGAGCATTGAAAAACTTGAAAAATTACCATTCACAGTGGCAGAAAAACCAGCTACAGTATGGCTTATTCATGGCAAAATGAGTCTACCTGTGACTACTTTTCAGTTTCAGTATTGCCTTAAACAGATGCAAGCAGGCAAATATGAAAGGTTGGGTAAAGAATACATTAAGACATCCTGGAATTTACCTTACACCTATAGATGTTGGAGTGGGGATCGTGAAGTGTTTCTAAGCGGTACACACTGTGAAAGTGCACTAAGCGGTTCACTGATTTGTCAGGACATATCTTTACACTGGGCTTGTAATGGTTCTGTGGCAAATTTGTCCTGCCACCAGCAGGGTACACCAGCTGCTGTGATTAATCCAACGTTTGGCCAACTTTCTAATGGGAGTTACCTCATGTTGAATGATCAGAGTTGCTGTGGCATGTTGCCAGGCATCCCATATCTAGTAACGGTCAACTCCAGGGTCACTTGCTGTATGCAAGTATTGTTTGCCCCAATAGACACAGTCAGGGAGTCACCTCTATGGCCTTCGTTGAATGTCTCTTTTATACGATTTGATACTTTAAGCAGAATGAAAGCCATGCTTATACAACAAACAGTGCCTCTGACCTCGGCGAAAGAAATCTATGATTTACAAGTTGCAAGGACTTCGGCTGAGATACAAGCTTTAATTCGTACAAACTGCCCTATACATTTCGTAGAAATGATAGGACGTATCTTTAACATGTCTGATACAAGCGGAATTGTACATGTATTTAAGACCATCTGTTCCGGACTATTAGCACCTT
Source organism: Calotriton arnoldi (assembly GCA_963921515.1). Lineage (NCBI taxonomy): Eukaryota > Metazoa > Chordata > Amphibia > Caudata > Salamandridae > Calotriton > Calotriton arnoldi. The sequence continues at coordinate 262,186 of CAWUFW010009273.1, forward strand.
TCCAGGCTGTCCTCGGAATCATCCCAAACTTCGCACATTCGGTGTTTGGTGGTGTGCCGTTAATTCTAGCACTTGTTGCAGGAATTCTGTTTCTATTCCTCCTACTATGCTATGGCAAGCCTATTCGCCAACATCACTCAGAGCGATGTGGAGAGAGCCCTCCTTGAACGGAAATGCTGTGAGCGAATAGTACAGCTTTTGGGCATGCCTTGTCTACGGGAACTTAATACAACGTGGTTCCTGTCATTCAGACCAATCTGGCAAGATTGCATCTTACCTGTTCTACCCTGACTGTTTTACGGTGAAGAATGCATGCTAGACACCTGTCTAACACTCCCATCAGTCATGCCAACAGATATCGATACTCTGCTGGACCCGATAACGGCCCATGCTGTGTGTTGTCCCCAGAGGCTACCAATCCTGATGACGGCATTCATTGAGATCTCATAGACGCTTCCGGCAGCTGCTGAGGTACGAGATGGATCAACAGGCACACAGGTAACAACGGACGCGAACATTGCTTCTTCTGCTGAAGGCGATGTTTCTCATCTCTGTGCAATTAACCTTCTGAACGAGGTGTTCCAAATGTCGCCAACTTCGGTGGACGATATTTTGGCTACGGAAATAGATGATCTAATGTTTACGCCAGACCCATACACTGACTTTGATTCGGCTCACAGTGTACCAGGGCAACAATGAAATTTGGCCTTCATATTTTTCAAACTTGGAACTTTTCCCAGAATTTAACTTTTTTCTTTTTAAATTTTTGAAATGACATGGCGAAGAACAATCTGCTTACAGTAGAACTAGTCTTATAAAACGGACTTCTTTGAATACTTCCAGGGACACATTGTCACCTTACTTGTCTAACATTTCATTTAATTCTATGATATGCAATGGCTTTGATTTTAAGAACTTATCGACCATTTCGTCATATGTATATATTTCTGTTTCATTCACGTTGCGTTTTACTTCCATTATATGCTTAGAATGAAACCGATGCTTTAAATGTACAGTACCTATTGCATTTCAACGGTTTTGAGCTTCTGTTAAAATGCTTTTAGAAATGTTTTTAGCAACATGTGGTACTCAATTTTATGTTTAGCATTTAAATGTTTAGCATTTAGTATTATCGTTCATTCGAAAGTGGAGAGGGTGTTGTATTCCGCTTTAGGTGTCCGTATATAGGTTTTCCTGAATCATGTCCTTATATAGGCACAATTCGCATTGCCCTTATATAGGCATAGAATCCTGTCCTTATTTAGGCATTAACCGTGCACTCCAAATACAGGCATGGTCACCGACATCCGTCCACCCTAACGTCACAACGAGTTCTTAGAAACCAGACCCTTAAGCTTCGGGAGTTCCCCTAGCACAGGACTATTGATTTCTCCAAGAACTCATCTATTATGTATGAACCGTTATACCTTAAGGGTTCATTCCTGACGTCTTCCTCTGTCCGTCTTCACGTCAATGCTAACATTCCACGACACCTACCAGGTAAAATATACCTTCCCTTGCCCAAGCAAGTTAGAGGAGACCTCGACTTCAGAGGAGCCCGTATCCCGGCCTGACACACTGAGAAGACGCTGTCATTCCTGCACGCAGAAGAATCCAGCTTCCAGTGTTCTGACTCCCTTCGCGGGGTGTTAAAGTTCCAGATCCGGCAAGAGATTCCCACCTCTCTCATTCTCAAGGTATGGAGCTGACTAGAACCTAGAGGGACTCTTGGCATACCATACTTGGCATACCATACTTGGCGTACTATACTTAACACACTCTTAGTATGCCAGACTAGAGAATACTCCACCTACTTCTACCTTTCCCTACACCTAGACTAGGTTAGGTACATTGGGGTAGAACTAGCTTAGAGACGCATCGTATGAGTACTCGCATTTTTAGCTCATGTTATCTATGTACGTGAATATATGCTAAAAGATAATGCTAGCGCAGTATTATTTATTTCTACTGCTTACGCTGTACATTATTTATCTTGCATACTGTCTTGTGATCGTAACAGCACATATCTCTTACACGAGAAACAAGACTGTTCAATAAAACCCTTTTTATTGAAACGCCCGTCTTTCCTTTCTGTGTAACTCTGTAGAAACTAAGCATGCACGATTGACTGAGTGAAACTGTTATCTATTGTTTCCACGATTCTGAGACGTGTTCCGATTCTAAAGGGAAACAAAGTTGTCATGTTTTTTGGTTGCCAGAAACTACTCCCTTCTTGTTCTCAAGGAGTTTCTAGTGGCCTCTGAGCTAGCTGCCACAAGTAATTAAGTTTAATATACTTGATAGGGATATACCGACCTTAGTCCTATGTCAAGCCTATAGGTTATATTATTCCAATGCGCAGAGCCTATTAGGGAAATAGGAACTACACTACAGCAGGGAACCACAAGGCATTATAATATAACATAACATGTGTATTTTGTAAAGCGCACGTAACACCCAAAGGTATCTTGGCACTGAATACAGAAGTTTATTGTTACCCAACTCAGTGGTACTCATTTTATCGACCTCAGAAGGATGAAAAGCTGAGTGAACCCACCTGGATTTGAACCTGTTGCCATGAGGTCGAACACAGGACCCTACAGTAGATGCATTAGTCCACTTAGCCACCAGACCCGGCATATGGCAGCAGAGACTCAGTGGACACCCCCTCCTGTACCTACCTAGGTCTTTGGATGCCACAAGAGTCTTCTCAATTGTCAGCAGCAACATCCCCTCCACTCTCAGCAAAACAATGGCGGCCTCTACCTTCAAGGACTTCGGAGTTCCGCTCGCAGCAGCCATGCTGTTGTTGGCACGGAGAGGGATTGATTGGTCCCTCAAGCACATTCTAAGTGAGATGCTGCTGACATCACACAATTATGCGTCCCTTCGCCATCTGTGCATTTGCGGTACATTTTTACCACGGATGGGGAGTTTGCAGTAAATTTGTACCGCAAATGGCAGGTAATTATGCAAAATGGAGCAATGGAGTATTTTTGGGAACTTCGCATTAAGTATCCCACAATTACGGAAATTACATAGGTATAATTTAAATTTTATCCGGGCCTAGAAAACAGCGTCTCCAAGCTACCCACCAAAATACAAACATGACCATATGCAACATGGTCTTATATTGCCATCTCGGTGTCGTAGCATCATTTACAGTGATGTCACCAGTATCTATCTCTCAGTAGCAATTTTGGAATATATTACACAGTTACCCCTTATTTCCTTAATATAGACCCCCTCCCCACAAACTCTCTCACACACACATACATGCAAATCAAAAAGTACCATTTTAGTGGAAGGTGCAGATGAATTGTGCTAGAGAAAAAATGGCTGAATTAAATGGCTTGAAAGTAGAACTTTATGCAAGTACCTTTGCTTGGTTTGATGTAAATCTGTTCAGTGGTTTTTATTAAATTAGCGATTGAACAGTGTTTTCTAAGTCTCAAACTGAGCTGACTCATCAATTAAGATAGAGATATCAGGACTATTAGTTTGTGGATGACCCGGGATCCCAGGTTCAAAAACCATCCGTGGACCCAAATTTCAAAAAATATTTATATCCCATTGGACGGGGAAGCTTTTTTACTCGCTCATCAACAGTGGAAACACAAACTCAAAACAGAAAGAGTATACCCAAATGAAATGATCGATTGGCAACGGCAGAAAATGTTCTCTTACGGCCACCATTAGAAGGCAAAATGCATGTCCCTGCATCCCGAATGCATTTTGGAAAGTCCATAAAAAGAGTCAGGGCCAGCACTCCATGACCCACTCTATGTGTGGCGTGCCCCCAAAGAATCCCCAGTTCATTAGAAAAGAAAGTAAAATGTGTCTGGATCATGGGGTCCGCAAACCCTTTGATGGGACCACAGACAAGGACAGTCACAGACTCCCCGAATCTGCGGCCTGTAGTCTCCATCTCTGTTTTGAATGTGCCTGGAGCTCAGGGGATCCATTGTCAGGTCACAAGATACGCTAGGAAGCCGAAGACTGGGAACCTTGTGATGGCACATAGACCAACAAACTAAACCCATGCAGTAAGGAACATCTCAGTAAATAAGTCTTGTGAGTGTGGGTCCAGCCACTTTAACCTGTAAAGTGACAGTAACATGCATCTTCTGAAGCAATTTGCAATGATCTTTCAAGTTAGTTAGGTTCTGCTATCGTGAGATTGTGGAGTTTGACATTTCAAAATCTCTCTGATATATGAATGACTTGAGGATCAAATTGTTTCAAGCAGTTGTAAACTAGAGACGTGTGAATAATTCAGGCACAATCAGACTATTTCAGACTTCACAAAGAAAGGCAAAGTTGCACAGTTCTCTCAAAGTGAACCTTCGTTTCCACTTTGTGCATTCACTGCAACAGAGATCTTACAGGAGATATGTCTACAGGGAATCATGTCCCCTATTGTTGCTCGATGCTCTTAGTTCTAAACTCTGAGTGGCAAGGAAAACACTATTGCCTTTGCTGGACAAGATGTGTCTTTCCCATTTCCTTCTAATGGAAGTCCCGTCATGCAATATCAGAGACAGTGGAAGTTTAAAGAAATGCCTTGGTTCACCAGGACACTGTAAGGCTGTTTCTGGCATCCACCAAAAGAAATAATTACACTGAAGTTGATTAACCCCTTTTTAGGATATTTAAAAAAACAACTTTGTGCCACATTATGAAAAAGTAATTACTGAGAACTCACTTATGGTTCTGCAGATTCAGAAGAGGAAGCAGTATCTTACACGCTTCCCATCAGCGCATACGCAAAACACCATGTCCAGTCAGAATTTGAGCTCCCTCGCCACCGCGGCCGCTCCACAACTTCAACGCTCACGGATGGGTTTCCACCGCGTTGCAGGTAGTGCTGAATGCCAGTGAAGTGGTTTCAGGATGCTGCATGACACACTGGATGTCAAACGCTGGCTTCATCTTTGAGGTTTTATGTTATTTTATGTTGATTTGTATAGCACACAAATCACCCGAGAGGGTATGCAGGCTCTTGGGCAGGTGTGTAGGTGTGTGGTCCCCAAGGTGCTTATACAAAGAGGCAGGTCTTCAGCTTCTTGCCAACTCAAGAAGTGAGAAAGAGGCTCTGATGTGTTGAGGGAGGTCATTCCATGTCTTAGGTGCATTGTACGAGAATGAGAGACCTCTAGTTTTGCTTTTGCGGATATGAGGAGAGTATGCGAGTGAGTGTGAGGCGGAGCGGAGGTGTCTGATGGGTTGGTGAAATTATATGCGACTGTTCTGGTATTCTGGCCCTGTGTTCTGTAGGGCTTTGTATGTGTGTGTGGGTTTGAATTGGCTGTGCTTGTGAATGGGGAGCCAGTGAAGCTTCCTGAGATGCGGTGTGATGTGCGTGGGGCATTAGAGGTTGAGTATGAGTCTTGTGGTGGTGTTCTGGATGGCCTGGAGTCTATGTAGTAGTAGTTTAGTAATTCAAACTTAGAGAGTGTTGCCATAGTCTAGCTTGCTGGTGATGAATGCTTATGGGACTGATCTTCTGAGGGAACTATTTCAAGGTGTTGCTCGAATATGAATTTACCATGAAAAAACAAAAAACAAGAGGCATTTGGCAAAACAGGAACAGTTGGTTTATTTAAGCACTTCGGCCGGGAGCAGTTACAGAAGCGGGTCTGAGTTCTGTCTCAAAGTACAATCAATCTAAACGAGTCATTATACAGTTTTTTGGGTGTCATAAAGTAATTCAGACTAACCTTTTTTGGTAAAAGAATGCGGGCCTTGTCTGTGGAGTCATAAATAACGCCCCGGATAACAAATGCAGGTGGGCCTTGACCTTGCGTGGACACAATGGGGGCCAGTGGGGAACATGCCCAGATGTCCGGCATTTTGTATTTGTAATTGTATTTGTTAAGCGCGACAATCATCCCAAGGGATATCACGGCGCTAGGAAAACTATGACCTGAAATGAGGATGATATGATGCTGGAGGTATCAGCAAGAAGAAAAACCTAAGCGGTAGACTGCGAAATGTCGGCAATTACATTCTAGGAAACAGATGTGTTTTCAGCTTCTTCTTAAATGACATATAGTCATCAGTAAGGCGAAGGTCCAAAGGAAGTTCATTCCAGTGAGCGGCCGCCAGATGAGAGAAAGAGCGGCCCCCTGCTCTAGCTTTCTTAATGCATCTGGATTTGGCCAAAGCGTGATAGCGAGACCTCAGTTTTCATGTGGGACATATAATTCGATTTTGTCCTGCAGGATTCTGGGGCCACGCTTGTGCAATGCTCTGTGTGCATAGCACAGGAGCTTGAACTTGGCTCTTTGGCACACAGGCAGCCAATGGAGCTCCCACAAACATTCTGATGCCTAGCTGTATTTGTTTTTGTTAGAGACAAGCTTGGCAGCTGCATTCTGGATCAACTGTAGTCGAGAAAAAAGGTAGTCTGCCATGCCCACATAGAGCGCATTCTCATAATCTAATTTGCTGGATAGTAAAGCCTGAGTGATGGTTTTCCTGCAGTTCGAAGGGATCCATAAGAAGAGTCTTCTTAATAGCTTTAGCATGGTGAAGCATTTACCACACAGAACTCGGACTTGGTCCTGCATGGTTAATGCATTGTCAATGAGTATGCCCAGGTTTTTTACAACCAGTTTGGGCTCAGGGGCAGATCCTAGTGACTGGGGCCACCAGGTTGCATCCAAAACTAGGTGAGCTCCTCCAAAAAGAAAAATCTTGGACTTTTCGGCATTTAGCTACAGACAGTGATCTGTCATCCAAGTCGCAGTTTCTGGGAGACAGTTAACCAGGTTGTTCCTTATGTCCTTGTGCCTTTCTTCGAAGGCTATCAGCAGCTGCGTGTCATCTGCATAGGAGCAGATGTTAAAGCCCCATTTTTTGCCAATCTTGGCCAGTGAGGAGACATAGGCATTGAAAAGGGTGGGGCTCAGGGAGGCTCCTTGCGGGACACCGTAATTAATTGTTTTTGGGTTAGAGGAGAAAGGGCCCATTTGTACTATTTGAGTTCTGTTACGTAGGAAGGAGTTAAACCATTGAAGAGCTTTAGACTGTAGTCCTTTTTCATGTAGGATACTCAGCAGGAGGCCATGAGATGCGGTATCAAAAGCCACTGACAAGACCAGGAGGATCAGGGCGGCAGCTTTGCCCTGGTCCACCAAGTATCTGATGTTGTCTAATACCGCTAGTAAGGTGGCTTCTGTGCTGTTTGTAGCTCTAAAGCCAGTCTTAAACAGGTCCAGGAGCTCATTGGTCTCTAAGAAGTCGACGAGTTGTTTATTGACCAACCTCTCCAGTACTTTGGACAGATATGGAAGCAGGAAGATTGGTCGGTAGTTTGCGGGGTTGCTGACTTCTGTACCTGTTTTTTTTAATAATGGAGATACAATGGCTCGCTTCCAAATATCCGGGAACACAGCAGATTCAAGGGATTTATTAAAGATTTGGGTTACATAAGGGCATAAGACCGATATAAGCCGAGAGAAAATAAAGTGTGGGCATGGGTCAAGCGGTGAGCCCGAATTGACCTTGGTCATTGCTTTCGCAACCTGTTCTTCTGAGAAGGGAACAAGGTTGCTTAAGTGAGAACGTGCTTCAGGATGGGGAGCCAGGGTTTCCCAATCTGGCTCATCCAAGGTAGGTTGGCTTTTAAATGAGGAGTAGATCGCGGAGATTTTATCGACAAAGAAATTGCTGATTTTCTCACAGTTGTCTACCGAAGGGGACAAAGTTTGGGACATACTGGCTGGTTTACAAAGTTCCTTCACTATTTTGTATAGCTCTATAGGTGAATTACTGTTATCATCTATTCGTTTCACAAAGTAGGTTTTCTTGGCGCATTTAAGGGCATTATGATAGATGCATGATCACTGCGTGTACTGCATGTGCTGTGTCCTGATTGGCTATGTGCTCCTAACTTTGTGTGGCATCTGACTCTATGTTGTTTTGGGAATGCACGCACCCCTCTGACATTTGTGTTCTATTTTGGCCAATCTCCCTGGACCACTGTGGTATCGCTGCCCTTATCTGGGGGATTGACCTGAGTTTCCTGTTCGCACGTTTGTCTGCCAGTTACATGCCACCTCACCTATGACCTGTCGACCACTAACCTCAGGCGTAGGTCGCAGAGACTGCCTGACCACGTGGTTGATGGAGAGTTCATGACGGGCGTGTTTGATAATAGTGATGTGATTTCGCTCGTATATACGAGTGTATCATTATAAACATTGCCATTTGATTGATTTTATCAGTATAAACATTGGTCTTTCGCACACTACGTTGGCTTGGGCTGTCATGTTGAGCTTGTCGTCTAGGATGATCCCTAGATTTCTTGCATCCTCTGTGGGTGTTGGTTTTTGCTCTGATGGCCACCAGGTGGAGTCCCATTGGGAGGTTTTGCTGCCAAAGACTAGTGTGAAGTACTGGGTTTTATTGGACCCAGCGGTGCCAGGGAACACACCCAATGACCTCGAGTTCTTCCTGTCTCAGACTACAGAAACACAGAGTCTTCTTGGTGGCTTCAAAGATCAATTTATTGGCTGCAGCCAGCAACAGGTATCCTAGAAGTACAACAATGTGTATGTTCTCAGGAGACTGCCCTTTTTCATGGAAACCAGCTATCTCTTTTATACAGAATATTATGCTTTAGGCAAACATTCCTTATTTTTACAGTGGGTCATTCACATATTTCTTACAACAAAACAAAGACAGATTCATGATGACAAGCCCATTTTCAGTTTGTCCAGCCCACAACCAAATACCCAGTGAGGCCCAACACCTGCAACAGATATAATCTGGACCCCTAATAAAACCGGGCACCTCCTCCTCGTAAAGCAGGTCATAAAGAAAGAGCAGTGACAGGTGTGAATAAGATTTAGATATAGATGTGTGCAATGAAGGGTTTATGGCATGCTGCACCTGGGCCCCTAATCTCGATCGGCCACTGGGAACTAAAACTGGCCGAACAGGTTCTGGCTCTGGACAGTGGAGTCAGCTTGCCCAGGTCACTGAAAGTGTACGTGTCCCCTAAGGCGCGTTTTGGCTTGAGACATTGCCTTATGTGAGGGCAACCACAAAATGGCTGCCGTACACAAAATGGAACCCGAGGGTTCACAAGGGAATCGTTAATATTAGAGTGATCCCGTCACTCGAATATGACGCAAATACTCAGATATAGCATACCTGTCATTACCGGTCTGCTGATACCAAAATCGTCATGTTACAATGATGTTAATGACACAGGTCCAGAATTTTCAGTACCACAGACCCTCCTTTTGCCCTTACATAGGCAATTTACTTACACTCATGCTAATCTGAGTCTAGGTCTATGTTCATGAATTCATTGAGATGTTGCTGTAGCATCATCCTATTACTTAGCTCATCCCTTGATACATGTTTCCTTACACATGATGTAACACATAGGCCGCATATGGCAGGAACACACTGTATGCACAGACAAAACAGGAAAAGGATGGCTAGAAGTATCCCAATGACCATCAGAACTTTCCATCCCCAGGTGGATAACAGTTCCCAGAACCATCCCATCAACGACCAGTCTCCTTCATCTATATGGATGGATTCAGAGATCCTATGTAGTTTGGAGATGGCCTGGTACACTGTTGGAGCGTTATCTGGAATGAAAATGCAACAACTGGATTGGATCACTCTACATACCCCACCACGGTCTGCAAGTATGATGTCTAACGCGACCCTGTTCTGCAGGGTCATAAGGCGGTCCGACTGGAGCTCAGCAGTCAAATTATTAAGGGCACCGACAGTTTCGACTATGGTGGATTCAACCACTCGCGTCAATTGCCTCACATTCCTGTTGTTAGCCATAGGTCCCCAGAACGGCAGAAAACCCCTAAAGAAGTCTCCCGCTTCTTGTCCTGCAGTGTCTTCCTTGCTGAAGACACCCCTAATTCTTCTTATCTTATGGTAATCTGCCGCAGCTGTGTAGGTGGGAGGCAACAGGAATGAAACGAAGCATGTGCCCGAGAAGTCAGGGGGCAACCACGTGTAGGCCCTATCATGGCAGATAAAGTAGGTACCCCTAGCTGCTAAGAACAAAGGGGAAGTCTGAGACGCAAAAATATACGTTTCAGTGCAGATACTCTTCCCTAACTGAGCTCTTGGATTCTTGCCATTACCTTGCAGACATAGATGACCCTGATGGGGTACAATCCAAATTGGAGCGGATCTTTTTGCTTGCTGGTTCTCGCTCAGACTCGCTCCATATCCAGTCACGTTCCATCCAATATACGCTAGTGTCTCATCTTCCGGGATAGTTTCGTAGGAACTAGTTCCCCTTATCATGTCGACTATCCCCTTAACTAGAGCACTATTCTTTGGGTTGTCTTTGACGGAACGTAGGGGTGGATTTCGCGAGCATAGATGAACATCGTTCGGTATGCCCACACAGAACCATTGTAGCTGAATGGCAGCACTAGGTAGGGAATACCTTTCTCAGTAGTATGAGGCATAAGGCCACACACCCAACAGTTGGTTCTGTTCACTACTAGCTGGTGTTGGTGTAAGAGCTGAACAAAGGAGTTGTTCATAAACTCTAATCTTCTAACGGACTCGTGTTCAGGTAGAGGGTGAAAAGAATGTGAGGAGATAGTAGAGGAAGGCATGGGCTGTACAGTGGGTGCAGATGTCACTTGAAAAGAGAATATGATATACCCCACTAAAGACATCATTAGACTAAGTAAAATACAAAGACACATAATTAGAAAACATTTTCTGCTCATGGTTGCACATATTTTCCTCTTGAAACTTATTCTTTCAACAGGTCTCTCCATCTGAAAAGGCTCCATCCTCTAACGTGCTGTTCGCGGCGGTTGGTTTTCTTCACTTGAGAGTGTTTCTGAATGTCCCAGGGAACGCCCTAGAACAAACCAGACCCGTAGACCTTGTGTCCGCAGGCTACACACTCAAGTCTTTTCACCACGACCCTACAGCTGAACCCGGATGGTGGTTCAAAAACAGGTTTTCGGATGGGAGGACCAAAATTTCATTTTATTTGTCCATGACTCTCGGTCGCAAGTTATAACGGCTTTTTCCAGGCAATGTCTGGTCGCAAAACAAAAGTTCAGGCTCAGTAGTGTCCAATCGAAGTGGTGATGGTATTGCTCTTTGGAGAAGATCGTCACTTTCTCGCTCAGAATTTGTCCCTGTGACGCGTGCGTCACTAAAAGGCAGAAAACGAGGCACTGTTTCAGTTTCCGAGTCAGCAATTCCCTCCTGGACCCACCGGTCATATGGTAGAGGCAAAGGGACCCTCTTACAGTGTACGCCGTGGATCCAGTTTTTCTTCCCTTGTACTCGCACTGCAGATCTTGTGGACAAAATCACCAAATAGGGGCCAATCCAGCGGGGCTGATCGTTCTTTGTCCGCTGAAAGTTCTTGATTAACACCCACGATCCGGGATTGATTGCATGCCCTGGATCTTTAGAAGCCTGAGGCAGTGTATTATGAACCTGTTGGTGTAAAACACGCAATTTAGCCGTCAAATCATGCAAGTAATCAAGCAGTACAGGGTGTTCAATCTCGCTGAATTTCGTTGGCCTTGGCACTCCCCATATGTTAGCCGGGCGACCAAACACTATCTCATGAGGACTAAGTCCTACTCGGGAATGTACGGTCATCCTAGTTGACAATAGTGCTAATGGCAACGCATCAGGCCATTTAAGGCCAGAGCTTGCTTGTATCTTGGCCAGTTTTAGTTTAAGAGTGCCATTATAGCACTCAACTAATCCAGCTGATTGGGGATGATTTGCAGCGTGAAATTTCTGCCGGATTCCTAAACCTTCACACACTCGTTTCATCACTTGACCCACAAATTCACCCCCATTATCACTCCACACCATTCTCGGCAAACCAAACCTAGGGAAGAACTCTTTGAGAAGGGCTTTCGCTGTGGACAAGGCAGTATTATCTTTCAGAGGATATGCCTCTACCCATCTTGAAAAGGCACAAACAACAACGAGTACGTATTTCAAATTGTTGCACCTCTCCATGTGGATGAAATCTAGCTGCAAAACCTCGAACGGATACGTTGGAGGCGCAAAATGACCAGCTGGAGTTGGGGTTCCCTTACCAGGATTGTATTTCAAACAAACCATACAATTTTTGACCACATTCTCTGCACATTTGGGAATTCCAGCATTTTGCCACACTGGAGCCAATAACTTACAGATTCCTTTCACACTGATGTGGGCCATCCCATGTGCCATTGTAACCACTGCAAGCACATATGTATCGGGTAACAACCATCGCTGATGCTCTGACAATTCAACCCAACAACCATTTGCATCCAATTTACCCGTACTCTCTCTCCACGTACTTAATTCCTTCTCCGTAGCTTCAGCTTGGATGGACTTCACACTCTCTATCGTATCTTCACACATTCCAACGTCACCAATCCATCTTGCAGGGCCCGCAACATACATTCGACTCATCACATCTCTTGCTGTTTCTTTCGCAACTTCATCAGCAAACATATTACCGCGACCAACGTCGTCAGTGATCTTCTTATGTGCACTGCATTTCACAATCGCGACTTGCAATGGCAAAGTAAGTGACTCCAGGAGCTCATTCACCAATTGACCATGCTGTATTTTCGTACCGTGAGACGTGAGGAACCCACGTTCCTTCCACAAGCGTCCAAAACTATGGGCCACACCAAACGCATACTGGCTATCGGTATATATGGTCACTTTCATTCCTTTTGATAATACACACGCTCTCATAAGTGCAGTCAACTCTGCTGCTTGAGCTGAATTATGTGGGATACGTGCAGTTTCAACAATCGTATGTAAAGTCGTGACAGCATATGCCGCAGTCGTATCACCATTCGGAAGCTTGAAGCATGACCCATCCACCCATAAGGTACCATCACACTTTACAAGAGGAGTGTCCCTAAGATCTACTCTCCCTTTCGTTTCTTCTTCTGTCCTAAGAAAGCAATCATGCTGTTCCGGAACATCTGTCTTTGTTATAATTGGCAACAATGTAGCTGGGTTCAGCGTGTTGCATTTTCTTATGTGCACATGGCTCGCTAAAAGTGTCAACTCGTAACCTGACAATCGAGCACTAGTTAAGTGCTGTGTCTTGGTCCTGTTTAACAAAATATCCACTGCATGTGGGACCATCACGACCAGCGTATTATTCATCACCAAACCAGCAGACTGTCGAATAGAAACAGCTGCTGCCGCTGTGGCTCTCAAACAACTCCGGCAACGCTCTAGCTACCGGGTCCAAAATCGACGAGAAATATGCACATGGACGTTGCTTGTCCCCAAAAGACTGTGTTAACACTGATAATGCACATCCTTCTCTCTCATGGACATACAGCGTAAAGGGCTTGCTGTAGTCGGGGTACCCAACACAGGAGCCGAACACAATGCATCACGCAATTCGGAAAAACTTTTCTGACAATCTTCGGACCAAGGAAGGGGATTCGGCGTGTCTTTATAGGTCAATGCTACCAAAGGTTTAGCCATCAATGAAAAATTCGGTATCCATTGTTGCAATAGGATGTAATACCTAAGAAAGCACGCACTTCTCTCTGTGTCATTGGCACACTTAATTTTGCAATTGCCTGAATTCTTTCTGGGGTCAATCTTCTTCCCTCTTTCGATAAGAGGTGACCTAAATAGGTCACTTCTTGTCGACAATACTGTAACTTGGAAAGAGACACTTTGTGGTGTAAATCAGACAAATGACGCAACAATGACAAAGTGGCTTCTTTACAAATCTCCTTAGTATCTGCAGCAACTAACAAATCATCGACGTACTGTAGAAGGGTAGCGCCATCAGGTAACACAAGAGTGTCAAGCTGAGACTTCAGAGCCTGACTATAGATAGAAGGACTTTCACAAAAACCTTGAGGAGCTCTCTGAAATCGGAAGCTTCGGCCTCCTAAACAGAATCCAAAAATATCCCTGCTCTCTACGGCAATAGGGATGCTGAAGAAAGCATTCTTCAAGTCAATCACCGAGAACGAAGTGGCTGAGGCTGGAATCATTGTCAGTAAAGCAGTGATATCGGGAACGACTGGAAACTGTGGCACAACTATCTTGTTTACCTCTCTAAGATCAATCACAAACCTGTAAACAGGTGGCTGAGAAGAATCAGTACGCTTCAAGACAGGTAAAACAGGACTATTGCAAACATTACCTCTTGTCTCTTCAATTACATTTTTCTCAATCAAATCATAAATGATCGCTAGCAACGCTTTTTCACCTTCATTAGAGATCTTGTATTGGGGAATGCGCGGCATTTTAACATTGGCTTTCAACGTTACAACATATGGCGGTATTTCCAAAAGACCTACATCATTGGGACCAGTAGCCCAAAGAATATCAGGGAGAAACGACAATTCTGTTGGAAGTTTGTCCTTTGACAAATATATTGGTGAAACCACTGTCTTACCCAATGTGAGTTGTACTCCCGAAGGAGAACAATACAATGTCGCATACAATCTTTTCAGCAGATCCAATCCTAACAAGTTCTCACCACAACCTGTCGTTAGAATAAGTGGTGCTTCGATTTCACAAGGTTCAACAGAAAGAGACATAGGGCTAGAAATCGGGTTCCTAACCGGGGCGCCAGAAAAACCTACTGAAACATTAGTTTCGCCAGACAAAGGTGCGCCAGGGAATTTAGAGTGCATAATAGAACTCTTTGTAGCACCAGTATCCAACAGAAAAGGCTCTGACACACCTGATGTAATCACCTCAATATAAGGTCCACTCTGATCTACTGGAACTGAAACAACTCCCTCTCTTTGTCTATGGCTGTCCTAGCAATCATCACCTTCCATACTCTCACCTTCTGCATAGTAGTCATCAGCATAGTACTGAGTCGTCCTACCAGACGCGTTATTCTGCTGATCAAAACTATTCATTGAATTTTGAGGAGGAAATGGGCGCGCGTTCTGGGTGAAATTTCCGCGTCCTCTAGCTCTAGGTGCTTGTGGAACACCTCGACCTCTTGCGCCAGAAATACCATTCATACGCTGCAACAAAATAGGGCAATTATATTTAAAATGACCTTCTTCCTTACAATATGAACATTGGTTAGGGCCTATCAGAGCACGTTGTTGAGGATACTCAAACCTTTGCGAATTCCTCTGATACTGTTGAGGTTGCTGATAGTCACGCTGATTACTACGAGGCGGATACGCTTGTTGTAAAAGAACCTTTGTTTTTAACTCTTTAGTTTTCTTGTCTGCTCTATCTTTCTCATCTTTATCTCTATTTTCGTAGTATTGTGCAGTAGCCAATATCTGTGCTAAAGAGGAAACGGCCCAAGAACTCTCTGAATCTTTCAATTTTTTACACAATTCGGGAAGCAAATTATGCACAAACTTGTCAACAAACAACCTTTGACCACCTTCTGTACTCATATCCTGACCACTGTGGTCGATAAATGTCTCTTCAAACCTAGTGAAGAAGTCAGATACACTTTCCTCCTTCTTCTGCTTGCATGCAGACAATTTATCCCAATTTACACGCATTGCAGGCATCAAAGTCTTCATGTAAGTAACGATCCTACCAGGGAGGTCTGCTACTAAAGGCTCTGGTTTAGCACCGCCTACTTGTCTGTCATTTGCCGCATTGATATTAATCCATGTGTCCCCTAACTCCGGCGCATGATCCGTGTGACGGATCACTCTCCATAAAGGCTGTGGGACCACATTACCAAACAACATGTCTATATCAGCTAAATTCATAACACAGGAGTCTGCAGTCTGTGATAATTCCTTATAATAACCTGCAGGGTTTTTACGGGGGTCGGGTAGAGTCTGCTTAAGAGCCAGGACTTCAGTTCGCTTCCATGGAACATGTACCCACACACGTTGAAAATGAGGCTGAATAGGTGGAACAGCATTTAGGTCTCCTTCTTTCCAAACTGGGGGAACTTCTCTCATGGGATACTGTCTGACCTTCCTTTTAACAGAGGGTTCTGGCTCAAACAATAGTCGAGAAATACCCTCACTCCTAAATGATAATAATGTCGCAACTGCTTTCTCAATATCGGAACCCACAATCGTGCCTTTGGAAAACTCAAACCGTACATGACACAACTCAGGCGGATTGGCCTCCATATCACAATCTTTTAATCTTTCAAGAAGAACTTCGCACATTTTGTCAAAAACATATCTCTGTTTCGGTGCTTGCCATTGGTGGAAGACATCCATAACAGACTCTAACTCATATCTTGTAGGGTCAGTGACCCATTTATGCGCCAAATGATCCAATACTCCCTTCTCTCTGGAATCGGGCAATTGGCTACGCAATTGTTTACGCTCTAAAACGGGGGTCGTAGTCGGTGACCCAAAGAAAGGAGACAAAATACTAGTAACAGTGTTTGTCATTCTCTGTCGGACAGAAGGAGAAGTTGACAAATGAACAGGAGGAAAAACAGGAGGAGATAAAGCAAATGCAGAGGCAGTGTCAGAAGGGATAGTGTGGAGGGAAATAGATGCAGGGGGCAAAGTCATAGGAAGTAAAGATGGAACAGGTAGTAAAGGTGGCAGCCCTTGAGGGGGCTGCGCCATAGTAGTAGGTGCCAACTGAAAAACAGCTGGTGGTTGTGGAAGAACCGGAGGTACAACTACTGGGGGTTGTACAACTAAAGGTTGCGGAGGTGCTGTAGCACTCTGCGCATAAGGAGGTGGTGAATTCAACAAATGAGACATTAAAGGATCCTTCTCAAGTTCCTTCACTGTATCTTGCTGAAGAGGTGGCAAAACTGGATAACATTTATCAATTGCCAATTTACGTTGCCTGTGCAGCTGTTCACTCGCTTGTTCCTCTTCATCATCCTTATACTGCATAGCAGCTTGCATTATTGAAATACCCTTTTCTCTTTTATTCTTCTTTACTAATTTAATTTCTTTCTGTTTGGCTTCTTTTCGCCATAGGCGGAAAGAGTCAAACATCGCCGGCCGGAGCTTTCTTCTTAAAAAGTCTAACCTCTAAATTATCCAGAATTTCGGTGTCAAAACTACCATATTGGGGCCACTTTAGGACACCATCTTTCCTTGTGTACCTAACCCATACGTTATTATACGTGATAGGGCCCACTCCATGCTTCACGTAGAGCTCATAGGTTGGAGTTCCAATTGGAGGAACCGGACACGAGTCCTCCAATCGGGAATCCCTATTACAACCAAGACAAAACAAATTTCCAAGTCTGCTAAGACCAGGCATCTTCGCTCACTAGTCTAGCTTCAAACTTCAAAGGATTATCGAATACGACAGTCTCATGAATACACGAGTCCTTCGGCTTTGGTACTTGCAAGTTCCAAATCAAAAGATCCTAACAAATCAAAGATCCCATGGGATACCCAAAACTAAGAACCAAGACTAAGGACTGGGAGACGCTCCACTTATACTTAACTGAGGTATCGATGACGTCACCAGAAGACTCGTCTATTGTCTCGCTCTACAAATCATAAAAGGGTCCAAGACAGGGCGATAGTCAGGGCAGCAGTCCTTCGTAGCCGTCGGGACGCGGGGAACCTCGCAGCAAAGACTTTCGGACCACGAACGACATACAGGGGTCGATGAAGTGGTTGGCCTTCCTCCAGAATTTTACACGAAGCTCCTCACGACCTCTGGCTTGGACCGGTACCGCTGAAATCGCCCCACGTTGGGCGCCAATTGAAGTACTGGGTTTTATTGGACCCAGCGGTGCCAGGGAACACACCCAATGACCTCGAGTTCTTCCTGTCTCAGACTACAGAAACACAGAGTCTTCTTGGTGGCTTCAAAGATCAATTTATTGGCTGCAGCCAGCAACAGGTATCCTAGAAGTACAACAATGTGTATGTTCTCAGGAGACTGCCCTTTTTCATGGAAACCAGCTATCTCTTTTATACAGAATATTATGCTTTAGGCAAACATTCCTTATTTTTACAGTGGGTCATTCACATATTTCTTACAACAAAACAAAGACAGATTCATGATGACAAGCCCATTTTCAGTTTGTCCAGCCCACAACCAAATACCCAGTGAGGCCCAACACCTGCAACAGATATAATCTGGACCCCTAATAAAACCGGGCACCTCCTCCTCGTAAAGCAGGTCATAAAGAAAGAGCAGTGACAGGTGTGAATAAGATTTAGATATAGATGTGTGCAATGAAGGGTTTATGGCATGCTGCACCTGGGCCCCTAATCTCGATCGGCCACTGGGAACTAAAACTGGCCGAACAGGTTCTGGCTCTGGACAGTGGAGTCAGCTTGCCCAGGTCACTGAAAGTGTACGTGTCCCCTAAGGCACGTTTTGGCTTGAGACATTGCCTTATGTGAGGGCAACCACAAAATGGCTGCCGTACACAAAATGGAACCCGAGGGTTCACAAGGGAATCGTTAATATTAGAGTGATCCCGTCACTCGAATATGACGCAAATACTCAGATATAGCATACCTGTCATTACCGGTCTGCTGATACCAAAATCGTCATGTTACAATGATGTTAATGACACAGGTCCAGAATTTTCAGTACCACAAGTGGTTCCTTCTTGGTCAGAGTTGGAAATGACAGTGATATCTTGTGATCGGATGATGTTGGTGGGCGGTATCATGCATATGTTGAAAAGGGTGGAGCCGAGGGATGAACACTGTGGACTCTGATGTGAAGGGTGGCAGTCTGACCCTTTGGGTTCTTCCTGTGATGAAGGAACAGATCCATTTGAGAGTGGATCCTTGTATGCCAATCTTGTGGAGTCTTCTGATGAAGGTGTTTTGGCAGACAGTGCGGAAGGCCATGGAGAGGTCAAGCAGGATGAGGGCCACTGTTTCCTTTCAGTCTAGGATGATTAGAATGTCGTTGGTGGCTCGATGAGTGCTGTTTTGGTGCTGTGGTTCTTTCTGAATCCTGATTGAGTGTTCTCTAGAAGATGGTGAAGTTCGAGGTGGATTGTGAGTTGCTTTTTGATGGCCTTCTCAATCACTTGGTTGGATAGGGAAGCAGGGAGATTGATCGGAAGTTGCTTAGTCGGCTGTGGGCTTTTTGAGGATGGCATTGATTTCTGCAAGTTTACATTAAACTTCCAAAGTGGCGGACGTGATGAAGATGTTGATGATGTGGGTCAGGGTGGTGCTGATTGGCGATGTTCTCAGGTTGTAGATGTGGCGGTGACATGGGTCTGTTGGGGCCCCTGAGGGGATGCTCAGCATGAACTGCCACTGTGTTGTTTCAGGTGAGGGCTGTCCATTTGGTCAGGTGGCTGTCTTGGTTGGTGGTGGGTAGGTTAGGGTTGAGTTCCCTGGCGTTGGGTTGGTGTGCGAAGTTGCTATATATGTTTGCGATTCTGCTGTAGAAGAAGTTGGATAGGTTGTCGCAGAGTTGTTGGGAGGCAGTGATGTTGACAGTGGTTGGTGGTGAGGTGAAATCCTTGATGATCAAGAAGATCTCCTTGCAGCTGTTGGAGCTTCCTTCGATTCTGTTCACTAGTGTTTTTTTCTTGGCGGCTCTTATTTGCTGGTGATAGCGTCTGAGTGCACCCTTGTAGGTAGTTCTGTCAATGGTGTTGTGGCTCTCTCTCCATTTCCTTTCTTGCTGTTTACAGTGTTGTTTGTTGTCTCAGAGGTCTTTTGTGTAACAGCTGGTCTGCTTTTTTGATCTACAAAAAAGAGAGAGCATTTCCAAGCACACCCTATTCCAGTTAAGGCCACCCCAAATATTGGTGCAGTGCAGATTCTTTCAAATAACAGCTGGTAAAGATGCCTAAAATTCTCAAGTCAACCTGGTCCATATAGTAACACACTATTCCTAATTATACAGAATATACAGAGTCCACAATGTTCGTTTTTTCAGAAAGTTAGCATTTTTATTCATATTCTTGTTTCATCCAGCACGAAAATCAGCCAACACGTGTTTCGTCTTCCCTTAGACTTTTTCAAGGCGATTGACAAGAAGTATGTCGTCCAACGTGTCGCATGTGGACAAGAATTGGAATGTCCCTCATGTGGACAAAGTCTCGCAAACGCAAGTACGTGGAGATGCGTCCTCCACCCCGTCTCGGCTCTTCGCTACTGCGTGTCACGCAACTTTCTGAAGAAACCGAACATTGTGGACTCTGTATATTCTGTATAATTAGGAATAGTGTGTTACTATATGGGCCAGGTTGACTTGAGAATTTTAGGCATCTTTACCAGCTGTTATTTGAAAGAATCTGCACTGCACCAATATTTGGGGTGGCCTTAACTGGAATAGGGTGTGCTTGGAAATGCTCTCTCTTTTTTGTATATTGTATACACAGTAGGTTACTTCTGTGATAATAGCATCTTTTGGTAGTAGGTGCTAGTGAGCTAAGTTAGCACCCCGTGTTAGAACAAAACTGGAACATTGATTGTGTATTGATTCACACTGCATTACAAGTCTTTAGCTAATACTTACTCTTACTGATTGTGCGGTGTTTTCCTGAGCTTAGGAACTGCTACTACCAATATACATTTTTTTGCTTTTTTGATCTACTATGCTTGTTGGGTGTGAGGGAGTCCGTGCAGTTCTTGATCCAGTTGTTGAAGTTATTGATGTAAGTGCTGAAGTTGTCTATGGGGCTAGGCTGATCCGTGCTGAGGGCGCTGAGCCAGTCAGGTTCTGTGATTTTGCCTCAGCTGCGGCTTGGAATGCTGAACCTGTTAGGCATGTTGACGTGAGGTGTGTTGATTTGGAAGTGGATGATGGAGTGGTCGGTCCATGTGAGTGGTGCAGTGGAGGTATATTTAATGCTGTCGCTTGTGGTGATGATGAGGTCCAGTGTGTGTCTGGTGGTGGGTGTTGGATCTGTGACGAGCTGGGTGAGTCTGATGTTTCTCAAGATTACGAGGAGTGTTGTGGAGCAGTGGTTGCTTCAGTTTTCCAGAGGAAAGTTGAGGTTACCAAGGAGAATGTAGACTCTGGAGTCCAAGGTGAGCAAAGCGATGAAGTTGGTGATGAGGTTGTTAAGGTGGCTCATGGTCCAGGTGGTCGGTAGACAAGGGTCCTATTCAGGGTGAAGATTTCAGAGACTTGCAGCTTGAAGTGCAGGTGTTCCATGGATGGGGTGGGATTCTCTGTGGATGTTGTGCTAAGATGGATGGATTGTAGATGATAGGGAGTCCTCCTCTGGGTTTGTGATGGATTGTCGTGGCAATGTCGGTTGCCGATGAGGGGTTAAGCTAGATCTCTGTGAGGAAGACTATGTTGGGTGTATCGCTACTCAGCAGGTCCTATATTTTGTGTGTTTGATGAGTGATCATGTGTTAAGAAGCATGCATGCAAGTGGGCATAGGCCTAAATGTTTTCTGTGGCGTGTGGTGTAAGGTGGGGGTATAGGCGTTGTTGGTGCTTGTGTGGCGTGTGTATTGGGAGGAGGTCTTGAGGGCGTAGTTATTGCGTGGGTGGTGTGAGTGGGTGGCAGCTTGCGAACCAGCAGTGGGTGCAGGTGAAAGCTCCACCCATGGTGTGAGGAGCAGAAGTGGTTATGGGAATGGCAGCCATGGTCTAGCGACCTAGGAGTGCTGAAGAGTATCTCTCGGCAATGATCAGACCAGGGTTCCTGGTGCTGTGCACGGTCCCGGCTCGGACGGGTACAGACGGACTTAGCTTTGGCACGCCAGCTTTGCATCCGTTGCGCGTCCATGTTGCAGCTGCCATTAAGTAGGTCCTGGGAGGGGGAGCAGTGCAGGGTGCCATGATGTCGTTTTGTGTGCTCATGGATGATGGGAGAAGGTGAAATGAGGACCATGAATTTTCAAGGGGGGTCAGAGGTAAGCTTTATAAAATTATCTTCCCAACATGGTGGTCAGACCACTGGTAATTGAAGTTTCCCAATCCAAGATGTTGCAGAATTTCTTTCTGTGATGTGAGTTTCTGTTTCAAGCATACACAAAGCAGCGTTTGGAAGGGCATGATGATCCGCAACATATTTCATTCCCTCACTTTATTTAGCGCTTAAAGCCCATTTGCAATGCATTTTCCTTCTCTGTCCTCTTGGAGGTTGGATCATTTTCTTTTTAGATCATTCCTTGACTCTACTTGTTTTGTTCGCCTCTTCTCCTTCCTGGTGTCAGGAGGAGTTTGGTGCCTTGCTGCTTACGCACACTCTATCGTCGATTTCATCCAATATTTACTAAGATTGTCTTCCTCTTTTTAGGTATATCCTCCAAGCTATGTCCCTGTCAAGTCAGAGTGCGCGAAATTCGCGTAATTTGCTTTCGCGCAATTAAATGCAATTATGGAAAGTTATGAAAAATGTAAATCCGTCATGTCATGATATATTTTAGCACAAAATGCGTCGTCACATCAATTTATTATGCAATGACGCTTTTAACAAAAGTGCCACGAGCAACAGCCGCTCGAGTTCTGTGGTTCGCGTGCGTTCGCAGTACATTTTTAGCACGAATGGCATGCAATTACACTACGTGGCATAGTGGCGTAACTTCTTGAATTTCGGGAACGAGCGTAATGCAAAATCACACCAATGACACCAGCATAACTTAAATTTCACCCAGGATTACTCTCAAGGAGACACTTGTCACCTCTCACATATATTAAATTCTGTGCAGGGTGGCGCCATGATTACAGGGAGGAGTTGTCCTTTCCTCGACACTTTGTCAGCTTTGCACTTTAGGTTGTTTTTCATAAAACTGTTGGAAGTTGAAAGCTTGCAATCCTCGTCGATTCTATTGGCGCAGAGTGCCACAGCGTTTGAAGGATGTGTCTCAGATGTGTGTCTTTGTAATGTTCGGTAATTGAACCCCCCAGCTGATGGAATTACAGGGTAGTACCAGGGCCACTTTTGATCGACTCCTAGGTGTATTCTCACGATGGATAACCCCTGGGAAAATCCCGCCCAATTCCTAAACAAGGCGTTGAGGTGAAGGAGGAGGGTTTGTACAAATTAATAAAGTATTTAATTATACAGGAAAGGTGATGTGTGTCATCTCTTGGTTAGTGTTTGTTTTTCCCCCTCATGCGCTGATGTGCGATATGATATAGCATGTCCTCTAATTTTATCTTTTAGTATTAAATAATATTTTATGGTTGCTTAAAAATATCTGAAATGAACTTTAATATGAACATATAACAGGAAACTGTACACAAGCCTTTTCAATTAAATATTCCGCAATGCAAAATGCAAGCTTAAATGCACACTTTATATGCTGTCAAATAAAGAAAACTAGTTAAAAAGAGAAACTACACTCTACAGTTATATGTTGGCATTTCCGGTAGATTTCTTCGACACCAATATTCAAGCTGGTGTCTCGCGCGCGCCGCGCGCTCACCTCTGCGCGCGTGCCGTGGTGACCTTGGGCTGCAGGCGCGTGGCACACCTCCCGTTCATCCAATGTTCTCCGTCAGTCAGCCAGTGTAATCATGAGGCCCACCCTGTCACTGGAGCCCAAGGTGTGCGAACACTTTAAGCAGATTTCAGGCGCTAGCTGCATGGATGTTGACAGCTTGTCACAATATTTCTTTAACAACTTTTAAGTGAATACGGCTTACTAATTTGATCACATGCCCTGAACAGAGAGATGTTGTACCTGGAAAGGAGGTGGGTGCTGGCAGTCCAGAACAGCTGTGTTATAAGCAAGAGGATGTGGCATAACAGCAAGAGGATGGGGGTAACGGCCAGAACTGTCGACTTTGAAGCTGAGGAACCAGGTTGGAGTCTCGGCATCAGCTTAACATCTTGTGATTCTGGGCAGTGCTTAATTTGTAAAATATTAAGTGCAGTGTTGTAATGATGTAGGTTGGCACGAGTCATTCCCTGGCACGCGACAACCTGCACGAGGACAGGCATTATGACGTAATTAGCTTTCTTTGTTTCCATTGGTTCCAGGCCCGGTTCTAGAGGGTGGGCCAGGTGGGCCAGGCCCACCCAAGAAAGGTCCTGGCCCACCCAAGGCCATTCAGAAGTGGAAAAGCAGGTTCACATACCTGGGCCGACTTTCCTGCTGGGGCAAAACCCGAAAGTGAGTGTGACTCTCAGCAAGCCACAAAGTCAGGCCAGTCCATTGTCTTGGGCAGAATGACAATGGGCAGGCAAAGGAGGCACAGCATGGTGGTGCATCTCCTCCCATCCCAGGCCTCACGAGATGACTTTGAGTCCTTGGGAAGCTGCTGATGCTTTCGAGCAGCACAATTAACAAGCCTTAGGCAGGGGACGTGAGCTTTATTCCCTCGCAGCAGGCCACAACGATCGGATAGAAAGCTACGGGTCGGGGGTGGGGGCGGGGGGAGTGTTGGGGAGAGGGGCTAGTGCCAACATTCTTGGTTTAAAAACTGTGAAGTGACAGACCGGATTGAAATTGGAAGTTTCATTCTAATGAAATTCCATCCGTTTGTGCAATGGGGAGAGTGCTGTATACAGCTAAGAGTGAAGGAAATTCGGGAAAAACCCTAAGGACTGAAATAACTACATTTAAAGAACAATATGACTAGAAATGGAAAAAATGAAAATTCGATTTTGACAATGTTGCAGTGAAAAATTTAATTCACTCTCCATGTTGGGACAAAGGGAGAGGTAAGAGCAGAGGAGAGATAAAGAGAGAGACAGAGCCAAAAGGATATAAGAGACGGAGTGGGGAGTAGAGACAAACGGAGAGGGCGAGAGGAAAGAGGGAGAAATGATTGACGAGAGAAGAGAGGAAAAGAGGCGAGAGAAATAATTATAGATAAGCACAATGAGAGAGCGAGAGAGGGGGAAATGAGAGAGAGAAACAGCCAAGTAAAAGATGAAGTGAGAACAGACTAAGTGGAGAGAAGGGTAGAACAAGAGATTGGTAAAGATAGGGTAGGAAACAACAGTGGAGAAGGGCGATGGGAAAGGGAGAAAAAGAATAGTGAATGACAAAGCGAAGGATGGATGCAGAAGAGGATTATTAGGAGTTTCCTGGTCAGTAATAATAAGGAAAGGATGAATCAAGGCCTCACACACACTTCTTAGTTCTGACTTTCGGCAGCCTACAGCTTGATTTAGAGGTTAGCGATACCTTGAGGAAGTGCCAAATCAGGAGTGGAACCCAAGAAAGGGTTAATATGGCACTATCACTTCAAGAAAAGGATAGTATGGTAAAAGAAATGCCACATGTGGAGCCTCCACAGTATCTAACAACTCCTCCAGAAATAGGTGGATTTTCCTTTACCACTCAACAATAAAACATACTTTTGGTGCAATCTCTACTAAAGGTAGAACAAGGCCCCTCTACTTTCCTGAATAACCTTTGAAAGCATGCAGAACTGAAAGCACTCACAGGGACAGGAATCTAGTTAATGTCTACAGAGAATGGTCTTCTGCAAATGACAAGGTTTGATAAAGCAGGTAGTTACTGACAGCAGCAAGTCAGTAAATTTGACACAATGAAATATAACATTAGGGGTAGGACACAAACAAGTTCAAGGGCTAGAGGGAAATGAGGGTGATTGGCATGAGAAGACAAAACTGAAGAAAGGGAGAATTTTCAAGACGGAAAACGAACTGACGTAAATCTCATAGAGGCAATAGAAATTGAGTGAGTGGGGAATAAGGACATGGGAGGTAGAAATAGAACGAAGTATAGAGTGTATGTGGGAGACAGAGGAATGAGAAAGGGGGAAATTATAGACTAAGAGAGAGGGAGGGAAATAGTGCATGGGCAATTGAAATGGGGAAAATCAGGGTAACTACGGAGAGAGAGAGAGAGAGCGAGAGACAGGAAAAGAGGGATGGATAACGAAAGAGATGGAATAATGGGATAGAGTATGATAAAGGAGGGGTTTGTAGAATGAGAGAAAGACAGAGGGAGGGAGACAGAATGAAAAGTTGGTATGATAAATGGACAGACATACAGGAACATTGAAAATCTAATAGATGTGGTGTTACGCCGTGGACCAGGTCACGACCCGCGCACCTCCTGCCTCACCGTTGCAGGCCGTAACACGGTCCGCGGCACCTATTTATGGACACTGGGCATGCCGCAGCTCAGTGTGGCGCCCCGCTGTTTCTTTTCTGGGCGCAAAGATGCGCCCTGCAGCACTTCTCTTTTCTCTTGGGGCACGCCGCTAGTGTAGGGAGCGGCCTGCCTGTGGACATACCACCCTGAAAGCACCTGATCTCGTCTGAAGTTAAGCAGGGTCGGGCCTGGTTAGTACCTGGATGGGAGACTGCCTGGGAACACCAGTTGTTGTAGACTTACTTGAATCTTAGAGGGACCTTAATATGAGTTGCCTGCAGTCATGGTTAGGGGCTATTTTTTTGTGTTCCTTCCTTCCAAAATTCCTCTGTCTGGTCCCAGAATGCCTTGAGTACTGTTTTTCCTTCACCATTCCAAGATGGAGGTTTTCTAACCTTTTTCCTTTTTCTCCCTAAACCAAGATGGTGGTTCTCCTTTTCCTGTTGCGTCACTTCCTTGCTGTCCTTGGGTATATAAGGGGCTGGAATTCTCATTTTTCTTGCGTTGCAACACTCTTCGCCCCTGTTGGTGTCTCTTCGCTCCTGTTGGTGTCTCTTTTCTCCTGTAGATATCTATTCGCTTCTGTTGGTGACACTTTGCTCCATTTGGTATTTCGTTCCTGTGGGTTCCTCTTCTGCAATTCTCCTCTTCTTCCGAGGTCTGTCGTCGCCTTGCTGACTATCCTCCTTGGCATGTCCTGTCACCTGGATTCTGGAGTCACAGCTTCCATAAGAGGTTTTTCCCTTTGTTTTTTTTTTCCTCTCTGAGACTTCTTCAGGAAGGCACTGTCTGCCCTGACGTTGAATTGTCAGCAGCACTGTGGCTACCAGAAAGGGTCGCCCCTACCTCGGACAGACCAGAACCCTCAAGACCCAGAACCGATAAACATCTTCACACCTAAAGATTAGAAGAAAGAGTTTCGAACCTGACATGTGGTTGGTGAGAACGTGAGAGTACAGGTAAAATAAGAGAGTAAAGAAAGGGGGGAGAGGGATAAACGCTAGCAGGAGGAGTGAAAGGCTGTTGATACGCATGGGGGAGTGAAAGAGTGAGCAAGGGCACAGATAACATATGGAAAAAAAAAAGAAAGCATGTCGTTGAAGTGAAGTCCTCCAGCATGTCAAGGAGATTCAGATCATGTCTCTTCCTACAGTATAAAAGTCCCCAAGTACCAAGCTGTGTTATACCACCTAAGACATCGCACACAAAGAGACTTCTATGTGGCATACAAAAGGGTCCATGAAAGACTTGGATTTGTACAGCCACTGAAGCCTGAAGTTTAGCAGTGAGTTTTCTGACTTCTGAACGGTGGGCAGAGATATCAGGAGACCTTAGAGTGACCAGGAAAGTCAGTGATCTGAAGGTAAACAAGATCCTCTGGTATGTGAAATTGAGAAGAAGATTCAGCAACCTGAGGATGCCATGTGCTCCAGGGATCTAAGGTGGACCGGATCTTCAATGATTATTGTCCCTGAGTAGGAACCTCTGGGCACTTGAGCGTGGCCAGGAGCTACAAGTAAATGACACTGAGCAGGAACCTTAGCACACCCTGGTGTCCAGAGCCGTTGGGACAAGCAGAAGCCTTGAAGACCTTGGAGTGAGCAGGGTTTCGGGCAACTTGGAGTAAGCATAAACCTCAGGACCTTGCGGGTGAGCTTGAGGCTCAGGGACCTAAACTCAGCTATGCCTCTGAAGCAAATGATCACCCCCAATGCCCACTGCGAGGATTGAGGGAGAGCAGGAGCTTCAGCCGTCTGGTGGTGACAATACACCTCATTCCCTTAGGGTGAGCAAAACATCAAGGAAGCTATATCGATATATAAGTTATGCAGAATCTCATGGTAAAAGGAGGATGCCCTGGAGCTTCCAAGTAAGAGTGAACAAGAGCTCCAGGGAAATCAGGTGATCAAATGATGAGCTGGAATCCAAAGGCACCTGAGAGTGAGCTGGAACCTTAAGGATCTGAGCCTGAGAAGGAGTCTCCGAGGATCGGAGAGTGGAAATGAGCTTCAGGGTCCTTTAATAAGTGGGTAGTTTAGAGACCAACTGATGGTGAGCAAGAGTCTGAAGGCCTTAGGATGAGCAGCACCTATGGATTCTTAAGTGTGAACAGAAGCCTACTGGCCAGAGTATCCGCATGAGCTTCTGGGGTCTCATTGGTCAGGGCCAAGCCAGGATCATAGGAATGACTAGGGGTTTTAGGACCTGATTGCAGAGAGAGGATTCAGAGACTCGGAGGGTGAGTAAGGGCTTAGAAGATGTAAGAGTGAGCAACTGATTCAGGGATAGATTCGTTGGAAGATGTGTGAGAGAGCTGCAGAGTACAAAAATACTATTTCCAGCAAGTAGAGAATGCTAACGGTCCTAGATCATTTGAAAAGTTAAATTTTTCACAAATGTCTCCCCAGATTTACTCCTTGATACTATCCAAGCAATGTTTCATGAAAAGTTGCGATCTGCAAAGGTGGGGCAGTTGTTTTTGGGTGCCCAGGCCAATTTTTGGCCTGATTCAACCCAGGACATAGGCTACTCTCAGGCTTGGCGACAAGTGTGTTGTCAGCAGGAATGGTAGCTGCTGCATGCACAAATGAACAGCACAGATATCCTGAACACTCACACTCACTCTCACAGATGAGGCTGAATGCTCAATTTGCAACCATTTTGCATCATAACACTATGATTTCTTTCAAAAGCACCTTACCTAATGTATTTCAGTGCCTTAAAGATAGGTGTTTTAAGGTTCATTGTGTACACCTGTTGTAGCCTTACCTCCTGTTGAAGTCTTTTTTTATTAGATGAGTGGCTAAGCAGAGCTCTGTAGTGCAGGGTGTAGTGTTGTCTATTCTGGACATGTTTGTTTCCTGAATAAAGCTTCTTTTATTACTTGGTAGACATTAATTACCATTTACACATTGCAAACCAAATCCACGCTACAAAACAAGCAGATAACTCAATACTAGCACTTCAAGCATGTTGTTACTTCTTCCATTAAGGGGGAGTTGTCAATGCTGGAAGTATTACCTCTACAGGGAAGTCAGCCAGAGGCGAGAAGGGCAAAAAAAGCAATATCTCAAAAAAAACTTGGATGGCCTCAAAAGAGATGGGAGAAAGACCCAGGCCCAGTTGAGAAAGAATTTTGAGCATGACGGGCAACGTGAGTTATGTGTGCGTTGGTTAGCATAACTGGTGAGTTTCAAGGGTTTTGCACGTTTGGCAAAACCATAACTCAGTTTTTAACTGTGTTTTTATTGACCATGTGCATAGAAAGGGAGGATACATAATTGTAAAGTCTGAATTATTTTATTAGGCAGGGGTGTGCAAAGTTGTCAGAGGGCTTACTGCACCACACTTTTAAAATTCAGTGCTTTGCAAACCGCAAAGTGGACATTTAAAAGAAAAACATGAAAAGCTGCAAAGAGATGTGTGGCAGCAGGAACGTTTCTGCTGCTGCACATGGCTAGGAGCAGGCTCCAGCCAGGCTGTATGCTGCATCCCTTCCCTTCCACAAAGCCAGAAGCAAAGCAAGGAAAGCGAAGTAGGTACCTCATTGGTTGATACTTATGGTGTTCAAAATGTCAAAAGTTGACAATGTAAGTACCTAAAATATCAAATGTCGGCAAATACTTTGTACCACTGTCGTTGCCCCATTCATCTTCATGGCCCTCCCTGAGCAAGAATCCTAGAACCGGGCCTGATTGGTTCCCTTTCTCCTCTCTTACCCCACATTCCATGTTTACAGTTCAACTGACAGAATGGGCAGTTTGACTCTAGGTTGCGAGACGCACCAGACGTGTTATGGAGCTCGCTGTAATAAACTTAATTTAACGAACCATAAGAAGTTTCCAGCTTCGTTTCTACAGCATGGCAACGAGCGGAGGTAGCCCCTCACGTCGGAGTTAAGTGATTTATGGTTCCTGCCATCGCTGCTCAGATTGTGCTCCTGCAATCACGTCTCTATCTGGATGCTGCGTTTCTTTCACATTGCTGAACGGAGGTGTCCTGAACTTGAACGGAAGTGTTCTGAACTTCAACGCAGGGCCTGTCCTAGAACTTCTGGGGCCCCGGGCGAAAGGGAAGATGTGAGGCCCCTCTAATTTGCATGTGACATCCAGTCGCGGCCAGCATGACTCGCGGGTGGGAGGTCGCACGGGGGGGTAATTTAAAAATAAAATAAACTTACCTTCCCGGGTCTCGCGTCGTCTCTGCTCCTGACCTGCTCTCCTGCCTCTGGCAGGAACAGGAAGCAGGCAGCCTCCCTCCCCTAAGCCAATCACAACGCTGCAATGGCAGCATTGTGATTGGTTGGGACGCCGACCAGCCAGACGCCTATGGGGAGGCCATTTTCTCCATGTAGGGTGCATTGCAGTCTACATGGAGAAAGGCCAGAGTGCGCATGACTGGTTTGGTCGGTCAGCGCCCTTAGCAGTGGGCAAGGCACTCCTCCCCTGCCCTAAAGCAGACCCACCCGCCCCCAACCAAACACTTCTGCTTTCTCGCAGTGCGAGAAGCAGAAACATAAAATGGTAGTTTTAGCATTTTGTGTTTCTGCTTCTCGCACTGTGAGAAAGCAGTGGGGCGACGCTCCTCCGCCCTAGTGGAGGAGCAGCCCTTGGTAACATCACAAGAAGTGACATCACAGAAAGTGACATCGCAGGACTATTGATCTTATTTGGCATCACTGAAGAGACCTAACGTGGATATCAGTAACATGGACACAAAGAAAAATATACAAATAAAATACGTCCATATATTTTAAAACTGTATTAAATGGATTACATGTGTCACATTGGATGGAAAAGCTAGGTGCAGGTCTCACAAAGATGTATATTATTTACTACTCGTTAACTGATTGTTTCCAGATGAGTGCATGATACAATTTCCAGTTCTGCCTCATAAAGGGGAGATCCTGTTGAGGTAATGAGGGGCGGGATCATTCAAAATATAAAATGACACAAGAGAAAACCTCTCACACCATGGATATAATTGCAAATTTCTAAAGGCTCCCTTATCTTTCTGTGCCATTATTGTGCTACCTTAGGATGACATTAATACTTCGTAATTTGTTTTAAGGTAAATCCTCTCACCAGTATCCCACACGCACATGCTAAGAGACGTAGGACAATCTTTTTGTGTGTGGGCTCTTTACTCGCCAGAATTATGTTAAGTGCAAAAACACAACACATATAATACAAAATTACAAGACACCATTGCAAACAAATAAAGATTGTACATAAATAAAAAAAGACTTAGAACAACCAAGACCACTGCTAAATCATACATTGACTTGAAGGTATGCTTCAGATTCAAGGGGTTTTCAAATCAACGTTTTTGATTTGGTGTTAGAACTGTAGGAAGTAGAAGTGGCCGCCTTTAGCGCTGGTGGAGCCCTGTGCGACAATGTTGGTGCCCCCCAATGACTCGCTCTGCCACGGATTCCCTCACTACCACCCTTTAACAGTGCCCCTCAAGTCTCCATAACCACATTCTCGCTCAGATGCATTTAATTTGATTTACAGCGCCACTGATACCAGTGTAGGGTGTCAGAGAACTTTATATCACACATTACACAGAGACAATCAATCGTGTGTAAATCGCAATAGGTAATGTTACATAAGACAAAGGACTAGAAGTCTCATGACAACCATACTAGTGGGCAGTATAGTTTAATAGTGATTGATCTGGAGAAACACAAACTCTGAATTTAGAACGTAATACCATGGTTGGGGGTTCTCTTTAATAACCAGAATTGATTTCTGTCCAAATGAACCCTTTTTGCAACATTAGGATAATCAAAGACTTGGGGAAAAACCATAACGCTGTAATTTATACCTTGCAGTTTGCATGCAGCTCTTAGATGACAGTTAATAGCTCATTGTTCTATGTTAGGATTTTGACTTATAAACTGCAAGTAACAATACGACCTCTCTGAAAAAAGCAGTAACCCACTGGCCTATTTACATTATGTGGACTTAGTGATCTGCATGGTACATGTTCTTTGCAGCAGGCACATTAACCCTCTACGCTACCTTTCCACAAGTCAAAACTTCCACTTGACAAAACTCCATCTCTCTCTAGGAAGAACATTAATCACCGGAGTTATCATGACATTTTTATTGTTGCCGAAAATTGCTGGAGGCCAGGAAGGAGGCAGCAAGTGCTTTTAGAAACATAATATACTCGCAAACATGACGCCCCCACCCGAAGTCAGCGCCTCAGTGCGATCTCATCGGTCGCACCGCCCTAGAGCCTTTCTCCTCAAGGGTCCTGTGACCTCAATGACAGAGTCACTGTTGCTCTAGGGTGTGCTGCTTCGTAGGCCTGCCCAAGAGACTCGAGGTGAGCTTCAATAGGGGTTGTAGTGGACAGGTCTTCAAGGTTAACCCACACGTGCCACCGCTATGGTCCACCTGCTGGTGCTCAGACACCATTCTTCTAAGGTCTTTCGGGGCCTTCTAAGGTCTAGCATGGAAATGTGCTCTCTCAGGAGAGCGGTCTGGTGGACTGGTCATGAAGGCTGAACCTGGTTCCCCAGTTCCAAATTCGGCAGCTCTGACCATAGTGCCACATCCTCTCCCCCACTGAACACCATTCTGCCCCACTGAGAGAAACTCGCACTGCCTTCAACTACAACCCAATTGCGTCCCGCTATAAACACCTGGAGGCGACTCAATTCAAATTAGGCACTAGACAAGAGCAATATGCTGCCTAAAAAAAAAAAGTGACAACATCCTGGAAAAAGCAAACACTCATAAGGAATGTAAGATTAAGTAAAAGCATGTGAAATGTAAGCAGGAACAACATGGTTACCTTAACGCTTTTGCACTTGTTATTCAGAAATCAATGAGTGCTTTTACATGAAAAGTTAAGGCCATGACTACAGGGCCGGAAGGGACCTGCTTCAATGTCCATTGCTTATATCCTTACAAAACGTAAGTAGTGTGGTTTAAAAAGACCACATTCGTGAATACAGAGCCGCGGTATGCATTTTGTTTTCCAATCCGCCCATCAAGCAGGTATTGCAGTACATCCAGGAATGGTGCACTTCCCCACCCGGGGAAAACAATGCTGTTCAGAGAAAGACAAGAAAATAAAAGTAGCGCTTCACTGGCAAACTCTGTAAAGTGGCACTAATGTGTTTTGGGTGTGAATAAAATCAATCTGGCCCCTTTTCGACCCACTCTGTCTTGCTTTAGTTATTTTTTACATTTTGAACCTTTTATTTCTCTCCATCCCAAGGCTGCACTTTGGAAGTGAAAAATGTCAGAAAAAAGACGACCTTTCCAGCAAAAGTGTTTTTATTTTTTGGATTCATTCCAGAGGGGAACAAATAAAGGAAAGGAAAGAGGGAGTACTGGCTACAAGGCCCAGGGAAGGGGGCCCCCACACCTGGACCTTGCAGCTTGCTATAGTGCTTAGAGGCCCAGGGAAAGGGGGCCCCCTCCCCTGGGCCTTCGAATCAGTAACAAGGCATTTCGTAAAACACTGCCCTAGCACCAGCAGTTCTACATACATTTTAAATACACATAAAAAAATACCATTAAAAAAAATGGGTGATGCAAAAGTTAACAAAAGCCAGTTGATCTGGCTGCTCCCTCCTCCCCGCACCCACCTCTCCTTACCTGTGTCTGGCTGGTCCTGGAAACAAAGGGGCCTTCTGTCACTTAGAAACAAAATGCAGAAAGGGAATGGCCGGTACTTAACAGAGGCGCTGCCCCGCCCCTGACACTGTGAGCCAAGATAATTGCTGGCCCGGCTGCTGTGCCTTCCCCACTCTGTTTGTCCCTTCCCCCCACCCCTGCACCCCAAGGAATGCCAACACGCCCTGACCAGCAAGGTCGACTGGAGACGTCTCGCATGTGTATTGTGATTGTGTGGGGAGGGGGCCCTGGAGGAGCAGGTGGGCAATCTGTGAAAGTGTAGCGTTTCACAGTGAAGCGGGGCCCCCTGTCTTTCAGCTGAGCGCGAGGCCCTGGGCAGCTGCCCACACTGCCCATGCCTAGCGCCGGCCCTGCTTCAACGTTAACCCTCTGTGTTGGATCGAGGAACATTGCGGTGAGACAGAGAGAGTGCGCTCGTGCCGTGTGATGTGAACTCTTCAAGTGTCTGACTGATTGTGATGACGTACACGAGCATACGTCATCTGTGACAAGACGCGTGCAGCATAATCCACAGTACGAGCGCAACTGGCCTTCAAAAAGGAGTGTAAACCTACGTGCGGCGGTCATTTTAAAATTCCGCAATTCTTCGTATTTTCAGTCTTGTCAGATCTGCATATCATATTTCGAGACTATTCCTTATAATAAGTTAAATTCTCTTGAGCACCATAAATCGCTACTTTCACTTCTTTCTTCTCAACAGAATCTCGACCCATAAAGCATACTACACGGTGAGAAAATCATTTTTACCTCTGTTACATTATTAATATTGCAGCCACCGGCAAGTAGAAATCATAACTGACTATGTGTGCTTTAAGCTCCTTAAATCTATCTAATCCACAACCCTTCCTTCCAGCCAAGGGGGAACCTTGCATGCCATGGAAGGAATGGAAAGAATACTTTTGCAATTACATAGAAACATTTGAGGATGTGGAGTTAACACCTGACAAAAAGAAAAAAGTCTTACTTTAATGCCTTGGTCCTGGTGGTTTGAAATCTTACAATCAAATTGAAAAAAAACACAGAAAGGAGAGGATGTTTTTCAACATGCTCTTGAGGATCTTGATGCACATTTTTCACCAATTGTCTGCGTAGCTGTTGATTGCTACAAACTGTTCCAACGCAAACAAGGTAAAAATGAAAACATTGAGGAATATGTATCTGCTTTAAATGACCCAGCACTGACGTGCAGATTCAGCAATTTGCAAGAGGAATTTACACGTGATCAGATCATCATGCATGCTAGTAATCCCAACATACAAGACAAATTGTGGGTTAATGTCGAATCCCCATTAAAAGATGTTGTTGCTTTAGTTATAAAAGCAGAACTCTCTGGAAGATGTGCAAAAGTTGTTCTAGAAGAGTCCAATGATATAAAAGTAGTCAACACCACCAATGCTATTAAATACAAAACACCTGATAAAAGCAATATTAGCTCTAACACGGATCATAAGAAAAAGGTCAATGACCGAAAAAAAAAAACTCAAAGAAAGCTTTTGATGACTCTGATAGGAAATGTTACCGTTGTGGATCTACGTCTCACCTAGCCAATTATAAAAAGTGTCCTGCAAGATACCAAAAATGTGCCTCATGTGGATTGGAAGGCCATTTCGCTAAAGTATGTAAGAGAAAAAATTATAAACGTGGAAGGTCGGTACAACATGTACACAAAGATAATAGTGCAAAATTTGAGGAATCTGATTAGTCAGAATAAGACGACATTAACTATGTATTTTCCATTGATTACGACATTTTGGATGTTAACCTTACTAAAATTAAGAAACCCATTTGTGAGATAAGAATGGGTGGTGTATTAATGAATATCGTCGCTGATTCTGGCTCTCCCATTACAATAGTAAATGAGAACATCTGGAAATATTTTGCAGACAAGGTGGGAGCTTCTCTTGAGAAATCCAAAGTGATTGCTAAAAGTTATACTGGGGACAATATTGAATTCATTGGAACTCGCGAACTTGAATTTGAATTCATAAATAGAAAGGCTATATGCAAACTCTTTGTAGCAAAGAAAGGACCATCTGTCCTTGGTTGGAGCGATCAAGCAGATTTGGGCATCATTCTTAACCCCAATAGTGCAGATCCAGTTATGTCCATTTGTGATACTGACGATTATAACTCCAACATTCTCAAAGAATACCCTGAAGTTTTTTCTGGCACTGTGGGTCTACTAAACAACTTTCAACACAAAATTGAATTAAAAGAAAAGACTGTACCCTGTATCCACAAAGTAAGACATTTACCAATCTCCATTAGAGATGATGTACATAATGAACTCAACAGATTGGTTACTAATGGTATTATTGAGAAGGTAGAATCTGCCGAATGGGTTTCTCCATTATTAGTTGTGAAACGTCCCAATGGCAAGGACAGACTCTGTATTGATCTTAGAGACCTTAATAAGAATATTATTGTTGAGCAATTTCCCCTGCCTCACATTAATTAAATGTTTAGTGTTACTAAAGGCATGAAATGGTTTTCCACCATTGACTTAAAGTCTGCATATCACCAGGTACCATTGCATGCAGATAGTAAAAAATACACTACCTTTATAACATCATTTGGTTGCTATCGCTACACTCATGTGCCATTTGGTTTGGCTTCTGCCGCAGCGCTTTTTCAAAGGATAATGTCGATTATCTTTGAGGGTACTGTTGGTGTGAAGTTTTTCCAGGATGATATCTTGGTCATGGGTAGCGACAAAATGAAACATGATGCAAGCTTGAAGCAGGTATTTGAAATTTTAAAACATAATGGTTTAACTGTTGAACTGGATAAATGTAACTTTGCCCAAAAATAAGTTGTATACCTGGGCCACTGTATCAGTCAGAATGGTATTAAACCCAAACAAGGTCTAGTTGAAGCTATTGTCAAAGCTCCCTGTCCCACCAACAAAGATGATGTCAGGGCATTCCTTGGTTTAACAGAGTACTATTCTAAATTCATACATCATTTTTCTGAAAAAACTTACCACATTCAGCAACTCCTCAAAAATAAAGTCAAGTTCAATTGGTCCATGTTGTGCCAAAATTCATTTGAGAACATTAAAAATGAAATAAGTAATGCGCCCTTTCTTAAAGGTTTTGAACCTAAAGCTCATATCATTATCACCACTGACGCCAGCAACAAAGGTCTTGGAGCTGTTCTATCACAAAAAGATTCTGATAATAATGAATGGGTAGTTGCAGTTGCGTCCCGTTCCTCGTCCCCAGCAGAAGAAAAATATTCTGTAATAGAGCGTGAAATGCTTGCATGCTCGTGGGCTCTTAATCACTTTAGAGTATACATATGGGGCTACCAGGTTCTACTACGCACAGATCACAAGCCCCTTGTTAAAATTCTTTCTACTACAGGTTTACAGAATGCATCCCCAAGACTAAGTAAGATGTCAGTAAAGCTCCTTGATTACAGTTACGAAGTGGAATACTGACCTGGTGTCAAGAACAAAGTTGCTGACTTTCTCAGCAGATTACCTTTACCCATTGAGAAAGTTGTGGAGGATCCCTATGACAATGACAAAGTGGCACTACTTTTCTGTGATGGTCTGGATGGCATTGCAATATCGGAATGGAAAGATCACATGAGAAAGGACCACACATTACAATGCATCTGTAAATTCATTAACAGCCATTGGCCAGATAAGAAGGATCTTAATAATGAAGGAAAGATCTTTTGGGAAGTGAGAAATGAGTTAAGTGTTGAAAATGATTTACTATTAAGGCTTGGCAAGGTTGTTCCTCCTGTTACACTAAGGAAGAAAATACTAAAACTATGCCACGTAGGTCACCTTGGCTTTTTCAAAACAAAGCAAAGAATAAAATGCAACTATTGATATACCAGGATTTGACAAACAGATTGAAGTTTTAATCAGGGCCTGTGGAAGGTCATGATGGTAACATCAAATACATTCTAGTTGTAATGGATAATTTTTCAAAATGGCCAGAGATCAAAATCGTTCCCAATGCTGATTGTGCCTGTGTAATCTCCTTCCTAGACACAATATTTTTGAGCGAGGGGTTACCCAAATGTATCCTAACAGACAATGGATCACAATTCACATCAGCTGCATTCAAAACTTTCCTTGAAAGAAATTGTATAATGCACCACACCATGTCCCTCTATCATCCTGAAGGGAATGGTCTCGTTGAACGTTTCAACAGAGTTCTAAAAGGCAGCATACAGTTATTTAGAAATAGCAACCTCAATTGGGAAGAAGAGATCTTTAAGCTTTTATGGGCGTATAGAATTACACCTAGTGCCACTATGGGTGAATCTCTGTTTGTCCTTATGAGAAACAGACAAGCCATCAGCAAGGATCTTAGTTGGATGCTGGCATCCAAACAAATTGAATGGTCCCCTGAAACCATCAGAAACAAAATAGCTGCAGCACAGGAGTGTTACAAAGAATGGTATGATAAAAAACATGGGGTTAAAGAACACTCGTTCAAATGTGGTGATATTGTCAAAGTTCGTTGGGAGAGGAAGGTCAAGAAAGGGGAGAGTAAATTCACCCCACCCCTTCGCATTTGTAAACTGTATAACAATGCTGCAAAACTCAACGATGGCAAAGTCTGGCACACAAATAGATTGGCTAAGTGTACTCTGGATGGTAAGCCACACTTTCATAACAACCAACATATGAACAGTTGCAATAATGATTTATGGCTTGATTATGATGAACCTGATAATTTACCAAAATCTATGAATTCTTGTAATGAAATGTCTAACAATGATAGCAACACCAATATTGATGATGTCCCGTCTTCTGCTGAGCTTGCTAACCAGCACACGTCTGATCATAGTGGTGAACTTAATTCACCCTCTGAATCTGAAGACTTGGATGTTAGTCACCATATTTGGTAGACTCATCAATAAACCTAAAAGTTCAATGACTATGTCAGTTACTAACAGTCTATGTCTTTGTAATGTTTTAAGAGAGGAAGATGTGCTGTAATGATGTAGGTTGGCACAAGCCATTCCCTGGCACGCGACAACCTGCACGAGGACAGGCATTATGATGTAATTAGCTTTCCTTGCTTCCATTGGTTCCCTTTCTCCTCTCTTACCAAACATTCCATGTTTACAGTTCAACTGACACAATAGGCAGTTTGACTCTGGGTTGCGAGACGCACCAGACGTGTTATGGGGATCGCTGTAATAAACGTAATTTAACGAACCTTAAGAAGTTTCCAGCTTCGTTTCTACATGCAGGTGCTCACATTTTTTAGGAGGCCACACCCATCTTCCCTTGCTCCACCTATTTCCTCCACTGGCTCCACCCACCTTTAATGGTTCCACCCACATCCACAAGCCTCAACACATTAGAGCCACTTCCTCACTTCTTGAGTTCTGCAAGAAGCTGAGGACCTGGATCTTCATATAAGCAACTTGGGGACCTAACACCTACACACCTGCCCAAGCACCTGGATACCCTCTCGGGAGATTAGTGCACAATATAACATAGCACATGGACAACAACTCAAAAGTGAACTCAAGTTACAGAATGTGTGTATGTCTCAAAATGCTGCTTTTGGAAAGGTCATTTGAGGACTTGAGGCAACTTTGCAAACTAAAGTAAATGTGGTTGTACTTTGCTGTTTAAAAGAAAGGAGGAGAAGAAGGAAGGGATACATTAAAGAAGGCAGCAACAAATGAAGGCAGGAAAGGGAGTACTGGAGTGAGGAAATTAAGTAATGGATGAAAAAAGGAGGAACTAAGGGCCAGATGTATCAAGCGTTTTACCGTTCGCAAACGGGCCAATTCGCAGAATTGGCGCGTTTGCGAACGGTAAAAAGCCTTTTGGGACGTATCATCCCAAAAGGCATTTGCAAAATAGGGAATCGCAATTTTTGCGATTACCTATTTCGCGAATGCATTTAGGGAATCGCAATTTGCAATTCCTTAAATGCAATGCAGGAAGCAAGAAATAATTGCGACCTGGCTTTAAGGAATCGCAAATTACCACCAACTTCAAGTTGGTGGTAATTTGCAAATTTCTAGAAAAATGCACATTTTTGCATTTTTCTAAGTGCCATGTGGCGCACACACATGCCCTTAGGGCATGTATGTGCGCCACATGTGCATACTTACCATTTTTGGGGGTGCATAAGGGTGGCCTTTTGGCCCCCTTGCACCCTTGAAATTGCATGCGCAATTTGGGAGTACCTATTTGGTACTCGCAAATTGTGAATGCAATCCTATTCATTCCTATGGGCCTCTAGGCCCATAGGAATGAATGGGAAGGTATTCCTTAATAGCGAAACGCAATTTGCGATTCGCTATTAAGGACTATGTAGGAATCGCAATTTGTTTTGCAAATCCTACATACATTGCAGTTTGCGATTCTTAAATAGCGAATCGGTAAAATTCCCTATTTAAGAATCGCAAAAGCATTTCTTCATACATCTGGCCCTTAGAAAAGAATGTGAAAGGAAGAAATGAAGGGATAGAGGGAGGAAGGAAGTGAACGGTGTGTGATGGATAAATAGAAAGAAGAAAAGCAGAAGGAAGGGTTGAGGATATGAAAGGAAGAAATTAAAGAAGTGATGAAGGAAGGAGCAGGAAAAAAAAATAAGGAACGACTGAAGGAAGAAGGAAATAATGCACCAAGGGAGGAAGGATGGGGAATGAATGAGGATGTAAGGAAGCAAGAATGGAAAGAGGAAAGGAGGCATGGCTGGAGGTGCAGGGGAAGAGAAAAAGGAAAAGAAATAGATGGTACAAAGGAAAGAAAGGAGGTCGGGAATGGATACAGGTATGACAGGTACTGGGTCAAAGAGGGACATAGGAAATAATGACAGTTGCTTATTGCAAAGAAATTGAAAAACAAAAGATTAAAATACATTTCTGTGTCCTTACCACACCATGTATGTTGTAAAGCACATATTCACCAGAGAGGGTCCGGACACCACATTAAAAATGTTGTTATCCAACTCAATGGCACTAATTTTAGCGACTTCAGAAAGATGAAAGACTGGGTGGCCACACCAAGATATACATTTATGACCCTGAGCTCAAAGTAGAGATATAAACGCCCATCATGAGCACACATGGTAAGCACTCAAACACCCGTCTTTTAAACACACTGCTCCCCAACGCTCCTTTACCATGCGATGCTCTCTGACCCCATTTTCAGCCTGTGATGGTCTCCCACCCCGTGGAACCCTTCAGTGGTCTCGTCCCTTCACTGCCTTAGGCCAGGCAATGTCCCCTATCTCCCTTTATACCCCGTGCTGCTCTCCCACCCCTGTGGACAATGCAGTGTTCTCTCCCCTCCACCGTCCTAGGCCTGGCAGTGTTCTTTATCCCCTTTAGACCCTGTGCTACTCTTTGCAGCATGCTAGTGTCTGCCCTCTGAGCCCTCTTGGCATCCTGCAGCTCTCTGCCCCTCGTTGCCCTCTTTGCTTCTCTCTGCCGCTCTCTGCTCCTCACTGCCCTCTTTGCTTCTCTCTGCCGCTCTCTGCTCCTGTTTGCTTCTCTCTGCTCCTCTGCGCTGCTCTCGTCTCCTCTCTGTTGCTCTCTGCCTCTCTCTGCTCCTCTCTGCCTCTCACTGCCCCTCTCTGCCCTTTGTGCCACTCTCTCTGCCGCTCTCTGCTCCTCACTATTGCTCTCTGCCTCTCTCTGCTCCTCTCTGCCGCTCTCTGCCTCTCACTGCCCCTCTCTGCCCCTCTCTGCCCTTTGTGCCGCCCTCTCTGCCGCTCTCTGTGGCCCTCTCTGCTCCTCACTGCTGCTCTCTGCTTCTCTCTGCTTCTCTCTGTTACTCTCTGCTACTCTCTGTGCTGCATCTTTAAGCCTGAGCTGCTTCGCCTTTCATCTCCTTTGGACCCTGCACAGGTCCGTCCTCCTCACACCCTGAACCACTTTCGAGTCGACCCCACTCCAGACCCCAGTCCACACACTGAATGTGGCAGTGAACTAGCCTTTGTATTGTAATGAGATATTTACTAAGCTTCACTAACGGATAATTCAGCCATTCAACAAAAGCATCCATTACTAACACCCATGTGCTGCTATCTGTTATAAGCTGACAATATGAAAAGGCCTAAACTATTGGCATCACAATGGGACTTAATATAGTGCGTCTAAGCCTAGCCGGTTTCTAGCACTCCTAGCTTTGTTAGATATCAGATCAGAGATACAGTGACACAGCTGACCAGGGCAGGAAAACAGAATTTGATAAAGTCGGATCAAGAGCCAGCATTAGTTCCCAGGTTCGTAGATTTCAAAGTTGCGAATGGGCTAAAACAAACCAATCATAATACAAATATTTATAGGTGAGTCGCACACTGGCACTACTTTTTCTTTGACATAGCAGTCGGTACCACAGTTGAGTGGCAGTGTAAATGGTAGTTTTCTTTAATTTTTATCCAACTGAGAAATACACATTTATCGATCCTAGAAGCATGAAAGGCTGTGCTACCACAACGAGATTCAAACATGCGACGTTTTGGCTGTCCTCAGCAAGCAGTACAATGTGGTACATAAATGCATCTGTAGAAGACTAGCTCAAAGGGTTAAAGTGCCATTGCAGCAACTGGTCTGGTAAGATAGCTAGGGTGGTTAATGCCCTTGCTGCAGATACCTGTGTGGAACCTGCTGATCACAAGTTTACATCATCATAAAAAGCTCTGGAATGTTCACATGCCTGCTGCTGAGCAGTGTGAAGGAAAATGTCACGTGCCATCATCCAAGTATCATAGCTTACCAGGTTCATGTGCTTGCTGCTGTGATTGATGTGTAGCGTTCATATCACAAGACATATGGTTTAATCTTTGAGGTGCTACGTCAAGCTTTCATTGATTTTAATGTGAGTAATAGTGAGTTGGAAACCAAATACCATCCACCAAATGTGGAAACAATAGTGTGGCCAGAACATCTACTTCTGCAGATGCAGAAAGGTGTCCTACAACCGCCCTACTGACCCCGACTGATAGTTAAAGTAAAGAAAAACAGAAAGCCATTGTTAGAATTAGTAGAGACCTTTTTATATGAAGCTTTTCATAAGAATCCCGTCCAGGCCACTCAGCTTCCACTTCCATTCCGAGGTGGAGACAATACTGTGGAATGCGAGAGATTGAAAACGGACAATGAAAACATACAATGTACCTTAACGGCCATCAAGCATTGGCAGTTACAACCAGTGTCCTAAGATTCATAGACCCTGTGAAATAAGTGCCGGTGCTGAGCACCGGAAACCACCAGCACAAATTAAGCACTGATTCTGGGCAAATCACTTACCCTCCCCTTGCCTACCAAAAATTAATGTGTAATGTAACTGGTGCTTTATGTAAAGCGCTCCAATACCTTCGGATCAAGTTCGCACTATATAAAACTGCGCAAATAAAAAAAAAAAACACGTAGAGGGTAGAACATGTTCTGGTTGGGTTGGCTCCAAGGTACAGGATACACAGCTCTGCGGTGGCAGCTGACCACCTGCAGAGGGCGCATATATGTGCCTGCTGAAGGTGAAGAGAAGTAAACTCACCCACTTCACGATGGAACGCCCAGCTCTGAATCATTCATCTTAAATGTTTTTGGTGCGTGCGGGGACATCAGGACGTCTTTGCTGCAGTTAGGACAATCCCCTCAGCTTGTTGAAATAACCATCCATCTAACAATAATCTGATCTGCTCTTATAAAAACATCCATTCACTCATTCATGAATTTACTTTTGTGCCCTGTGCTATGGTAATGAAACGCTTTTGTCTTTCCAAAATGTGCCTCAATAGGACACCTGCCAGAGGAAGTGTGTCTGCTTCACGTGTTTCCATAATGTTAATCAAGAGTATTTGTTTCAGGGCATCAGCACTTACATCCCACTTTTTAAAAAGAGGATGCCTTTGTTTCCACTCATCTTGGCCCGGTGTGCTGCATTTTCCTTCCTCACTCATTTAGAACGACAGCTGCATCCCTCTTCGCTCTGCTGGTCCAGTGTGCCATGGTTGTGAATGGGGAACATTTTCCATCTCACTATTCAACAGTAAAAAGTTTTGGCAAAGGAAAACTAGGGCCCATATAAATGCTCGTGAGAGCTGATGCAGGGTCCTGTTTCTGTGATTCTTCATCAAAGTGTCTTCTATCTGGTACAGGATGTTTAATCAGTTGGACCTTACGGAAAAATGGAATCCTCAGATAAATCCTCTGCTGAAGGAATAAATAAGTGAATCGAATGTGGTGAGATGGGTGATAACGATTCTTTGTGAGGGCCTCGCCCTGGTTATAAGTGCTTCATCCTCTGCATCTTATGGGTCCCACTATAGCATTAAAGTCCACCGTACCGGGCTATACCGACCATTAAAGTCCTGCTCCAGTCGGCTCAAACGTTCTAATTAGTAAAACAAAGTCCTCACAGAGCCTGAGGGGGATTAAATCACCTTGGGCTCCGAGTGGCCTTTTGGACTATTGCTGCTCTGGGCTTCTACCGGCCATTAGAGGCCCGGAGCACTCCATTGTCTTCAAAGGAGCGCTCAACATTCCACTGTTCTAATAAAGAGTACAGTCCTTCACTGCTCTTATCAAGGGCCCATATTCTGACACTTCTTGCCGCAGCAACGATGAAGCGGTTCAATGCTTCATAGTGTGATTTAATGAATGAATGAATGTCTCCCCATCTGCAGATTGGGTAACCATGGGTACAGGGCTGCATGAAATGACTTGGAGAGGAGGAACAACGTTTTAATGCAAAAAAATAGGTTAGTTCCCAGAGACCTCCTTAGATGTACAGCAGCTGACTTACTCCACGCTTATGATTAATATCCACATTGGTCAACTCTGGAAATGCCCCTAGCGTCTTTACGGCCTGTAGTGTCTCTTTAAGATGCATTAGAACAGATTTGTGTGAATTCCCTTTGCTGCGGCAACAAATGATGGACAGAATGCTGAACAATGCAAGCATTCACCCCCAGTCACAGACTTGGGGTTTAATCCATCGTATTTTTGCTCACCACGCCACCCCAGTTTGGACCCATCCATATGCAAATCACTCTTGACCCTGCTCCTCATGGGAACAGTCCAGCCCGAACTCCCTGGACCGGAAACAAGCATCCTGGTGACTGGGGGTGAGTGTTTGTAAAGTTTCAACTCTCTGTCCATCATTTT
Source organism: Calotriton arnoldi (assembly GCA_963921515.1). Classification (NCBI taxonomy): domain Eukaryota; kingdom Metazoa; phylum Chordata; class Amphibia; order Caudata; family Salamandridae; genus Calotriton; species Calotriton arnoldi. Next base: position 306,875 of record CAWUFW010009273.1, read on the forward strand.
ATTTTGTGATGAATTCCCTTTGCACCTAAGCATCTGAAACATGCCTCAGGTGTATTCACATCTGCTTTGTGAATCTATCTAAGCGCTAGGTTGAAAATTAGAAGAAAAATGTGAGAAAGCTAAATATTTGAAATGTATTGCAGTCTACTAGTTTACCTTTCTCTAATTTATTTTGTGTTCACAAGTACTCTCTCATATTGTGAACAAATCAATATGGATGACTGGAAGAGAGAAAGCGTCCAATTAATGACCTTGGCTGTTCTGACACGTAACCGTATGGCACAGCCTGGCAGCACATTGCGCACAGTCCCCAGGAACCTTCCACAGAGGGGCAATGGGTGGACCCTGGTATCAGATATCACAAATGGGAGATGGGAGAGTAGGAGTGTAGGATATTGCCCAAGGTCAGAGCCAACCAATAGAATGTTATTCTGTAGGAAGCTGGCTCTCTGTGTACGATACCCAAAAGAGCTATAGTGTGCAGAGAGTCCAGTGGATCCCCACAAGCTTTACAGAGGCTATAGTGGATACTCCTAATGCTCTCTTTTGTGGTCGTGTGGGCGAGCAGTTAGGCTTATCAGAGGGCAGTGTTAAGCATTTGTTGTACACAGTGGCAATAAATGAGACACACTCAATGAATAAATATGAGACCAAGTAATAAAACTAGTACTTGGTTATATTTATTTTGCAGAACCAAAGAACTACGTCATAGGTAAATATGCTTTTCAAAATAAATACTTTTCAGTTTCAAAAATGGACAGAGTGCAATTTTCAGACTTTGCCTTGTTAACCTATGGGAGGAAGAAAACATTCAGCATACATAGGGATAACATCGACTTACAAGACCAGTCTTCAGAAATTAAGGTAAGTATTGGGCAAGGTTCAGTTCAACACCAACAGTACACCACCAGCGGCACAGGGACGGCCGGGTGCAGGGTGCAAGTTCGGGGTCGGACGCCCAATACAAATCAATGAGGATTGGGGCAATCGGACAGAGGCTGCTTACAGGTAAGTAGCAGTGGCTTAGGGGGCCAGTCTCCAGGAGTTGAAGCAAGCACTGGATGGGGTCCAAGGCAGCACCAACACTACATCACCAGGGGCACAGGGGCGGCGGGGTGCAGAGTGCCAACACAGGGTTGGGGGCCCAATGCAAAGCAATGGAGAAAGCCAAAATCAGAAATAGGCTGCAGGCCAGGATGCCAGTCGAAGGAAACCAACAGCTGCAGAGGTAAGTTGCGCTGCTCTGGGACGTAGAGATACCTTTGGTCTTCTTCACCAAGGCCCAGAGCGCAGGGGTGCCTTTTGGTGTTTGAAATGGCTTACAGGAGCAGGTCGCGGTTGTGGGGGTCTCCCTGCAGAGGCTGCAGGGGACGTCGAGGAGTCCAGGAGAGGTCAGCTCATAGTGGACTCAATATCTGGAGCACTGGGGAACCTTTCTGGGACCAGTGGGCCACTTGGACTCGAGCCGGAGGCGTCGGTTCGTCAGGTCACAGAGTCCTTACTTTAAAGATGGTTGCCAGGAGAACAGGTCCGCTGTTCTTGGGAATTTCAATCCTTGTCGAAGGAAGACAGTCCTCCCAAGGCATTGGAGGTCGCTGGGCTGCAAGACGGGTTGTCTTTTGATGCAGGATCGTCGAGGGCTGCAGACAGGCCGGTAGGGCTGGGGCCAAGTCAGTTGGGTTCTGCAATCTTCTCTTCTGTTGCGATGCTGTAGTGTTCGGCTCTTCTTAGGTCGTCCGGAACTGAAGTTCAGGCCTCAGGGAGGCCACCTAAATACTACATTTAGGGGCGTTTAAAGGGAGTGCCAGATAGTGGCCAATGGGCTATATACCTTAAGGGTGACTACACCCTCTAAATGCTCACCCCACGTGGGGTGGGGGCATATCCCTGATCCTGAATAGAGGAGTCCCACCATCTTCAAGATGGTGGGCACTAAAAAGTGCACTTCACCTCGCCTCCAGCACCTGAGGGGTGGAATAGGCAGAGGGGGGCACACCTCCTGTCCTTTCTATGTTTTACCACCTGTCCTCCCACTAAAAAGGGGGTGAGGATAGGAAAGGGGCCTGCTCCCTCTAACAGGAGAGGCTGGGGTCGCATTAGAAAGGCGGCAATGCCTTTGAAGCTCCCTGCCACGGATGGCTCTTCCTGACCAGGGGGAGGTGTGAACACCTCCACCCAGGAAAGGCATTGTTCTTGGCCTCAGAGTGCGCAGGCACTCTTCCCATAAGGTCAAAACCCTGTCTGGTGGTAGCAGGCTGGCTCAGGCCAGCCGGTGACCACACTAGGAATTGGTAGGTTTCAGGGGACCCCTCTAAGGGGTCCTCTGTGTGCAATTTTTAATATATCTGACACTGGAATCAGTGTAGGTTTATTATGCTAAGATGTTTGGTACCAAATACCCCACACTTCAGTGAAGCCATCATGGAGCTGGGGAACTCGTAATGATGATTGTCCAGCCCTTGTACTTACTATGGCTTCCCTGATCACTTACAATATCCAGGAATCGACAAGGATATTGCAGGGGCATATCTGTTCATGCAGATATGCCCTCACAGGAGATATAGTGCACCCTTCCTTAGGGCTAAGGCCTGCTAGAGGGGTGTCTTGTCTATATCTCTTGCAGAGTCTGTGGCATGTCACACAGGGATGTGTGGCATGTCGACTCTTCAGATTTGTCTACACCAAGACACGCAGGCTGCAGTGGCAGTCTGCATGTGCTTGGTGAGGGGTCCCTCAGCGTGGCACAATTTGTGCTGTGTCCCTTGGGGACCATCTTTAACTCCCAAGATCTAAATCCAAGATCTAAATAAGGCCCTAAGGCAATAAGAAGTGTTAGGCAAATACAGTAAATAATAAACAAGCATCAGCACAGGCAATTGTTAATAATAGAATCAGGAAGTAAGTGTCTAGCACTGTTTTCAGCTTAGCAGCTACGTTTTGAGCATGTTGGAGCCTGACAATCTATCTCTCGGCCAGACTTTGTCGTGTTTCCATCGTCCATATGCACAGGAAGTGACACCACTGAATGTCCCAGGATCCATCTGGACAGGAAGTGACATCAATATATTTCCCATCATTCATAAGCACAAGAAATGACATCACTACCTGCCTTCTCCCTACTTTAATCAACTCTTTAGGGTGTCCCATAGCTAGGCATCCCCAGAAAAGGGTAGCCTGTTAGGGCTAAAAATGGCCTTGGGCCCAGAACCTCTGTACCAGTGAAACTTACAAGGTAAGATAAAAGCATGTGAATCACCCAGCACTCCATGCTGCAAATCCCCACAATCACACCCAGATATAGACGACCCAGACACTCACATAGCATTTGCACAACAAATAGACCCAAAATCGAACATGTTGTACACTAATTACCACACACCCTCAAACTACAGAAGGCACATTCCAACTCATGCTCATTAACACTAGACCTGAGCAAAGTTTAAATCATGCTGGTGTAATTTACGTAAATTTGAGAGTATCCAGTTATTATGCTTGTTACACAAAATTCCTGAAACTATGCCATTACGCCACTTTGCACAATGACGAGCCATTTATGGAAAAATGTTTAGCGAAGTGTGCCATTTGAAGCAAACATTTACAGTGAGCACACTGGAGCAACAGAACACGAGCAGCTAGAGCTCCCGGTGCTTTTGTTACATGAGTCCTTGTGTCAGAAATTGGCATGAGGATACATTTTGCGCTTAAATATAGGGCAAAATGAAAGATTTGCATTTTGCATAATTACACGTAATTTTGCATCATTTTGTTGTAATTATGCAAAAGCGAATTAGGCAAATTTTGTACGCTCCTCATGAATGCCCACGCACCAGACATCTCAGACCACATCATCCATCACATGCTTGATGCCCTCTTCATCCCAGAAACATGGTTCATGCCCTCATCTTTGCACATCTAGAGGTCCTTCTTCCCACGGGCTACAGCATCCATTGTGTGCACATAAGAATAGAGGAGGCCTCACTGTCATTCATAAGTCCTCCTGGTCCTGCACTGTAGGCAAGCAAATAACACTCAACTCTGTTGAGCTGCTGACATGCCATTTCCCACTCTCTACATCACAGACCACCACCTACATCCAATCTACAGACCTCTCAGGGAGAATAAGGACTTCATTGATGAATTCTCAGATCTCCTCACTACCTCATCCATCGGACATGCCAACAACACCCTCTTGGGTGCCTTCAACCTCTCAGACAACACAAGCTAAAAAAAAAAACAAGAGACACCCTCTTCAACCTCATCGATATACACAAAGTGGTACAGCATACCACACAATGAACGCACTCCAAAGGCCACATCCTCAACCTTGTCTTCTCAACATCACAAACAATTCAATGTAAGCCAAACATACCCCTGGACCGGACCAACAACTTTGCCATTCCAATCTCCTTGTTCAGCATCCTACTAACAAACCTTAGTCAGCACAAAAGAGAACCCCAAACCTTCAGATCCTTCAAAGACTTCTCTATAGAAATCCTAATGCTTGAACTCATTTTTTTCCCTATCAGTTCTACATCTAATGCCAACAGCCTCCTTAACAACTACAACCATTTTTTGGAAAGCTATCTGAATATCCATGACCCTATTCCAACATGCAAGTGCAAGCCAATGCCTTCAGCACTCTTGTACTATGAAGACCTTGCTGACAATAAACACACCCTCTGCAGACAGGAAAGAAGAAGGAAGAAAAGAAGAATTCCCAAGGGCCTCTTTATACTAACGTGTCTGAGCAAAACACACAGACAGCTCATCACATCAGAAAGTTTAAAGTACTATTCCAGCACCGTGAATGAAGCCACTAACAGAAGCAGAACATTGATCAATACAATCAATTTCTGCATCAACCTCCCTGCCGGACTGAACTATTCCTCACTTCACAGAAATGTGCAATGGCATCATCCTCTTTTACAGTGCAAAATACCAAAGACCTGATATCACATCGAGAACATCAAGCCTGCTTCATCTCTTATATCCACCCTTTCCAATAGAATTCTGCAATGAATGCCTTCAAAGCCCTACCTCTCCCAGATCTTGTTGACATACTCATCTGCCTCTACGCCACTTCTTATGAAGATGATGTCAAACCATCATCCTTCAATAAAGCTCTCTCTGGGGATGCTCTATTACCCCTAATTTGGCAGTGCATCCCTCACTCAAGGCGTCTTCCCAGAAGCTCTCAAGACAGGCCAGATCCTCACGCTCCTAAAGAAACCTACTCTAGACCTTGATAACTTTGCCAACAACGGGGCCATCCCTCAACAACCATTCATTAGCAAGATCATTGAAAAAGCAGTTTATGTTCAACTCCAAGAGCACATCCGTCAGGGAGTCATGCAGCATCAGTTCTGATTGGACCACAGGTTGGGCAGGCAGAGCACCTTCAAGCCCACTTCCAAGGATCCAGGACTGGGGTGGCAACATTTAGTGGGGCAAGACTCACCGCAGACAGAGTCCAGGTGCTGGGGTTCATGGTTGTGGGAGCCATTATGTACGTGAGGCTCTGATCAGGAGGCCAGCCAACTAGCCCTTGAGTCACTCTGGTAGTCCTGGGTTCAAGATGCAGGTCCAGTCCTTCTCTCTCGTGCAACAGAGTAGCAGGGTGGCAGAGTAGCAGGGCAGCAAAGTAGCAGTCCTTCTTGTTGCACAGCAGCACAACAGTCCATCTGCTGGTCTTCCACAGTCCAGAGGTGTACTGAAGTGCTGGTTCTGAGGGTCCAATATTTATACTTGGTGCCAGCTTTGAAGTAGTAGAAGTTTTTAGAAGTTTCCACCCCCAGAGGTGTTTGGAATTCCCTGCCTTCCTGCCCCAGCCCAAGCTTTTCTGGGGATACAACAGACTAGTGTGAAACCCCTTGTGAGTGTGCTGAGGCAGAGTCTTTGTGATGTGCGAGTATGGTAGGTGACCGCTGCTCCCCCATTTCATGTCAGAGATGGCCCATACCCCCAACACCTATTCCCCCTTTATCTCACTGTCTGGGAGCTATACACAAAGACCAACTGCCAGCTACACCTAGTCATGTGTCCCAGTAAGCAGGCTGCAGGCACCAAATGGTTGGGACAAGAAATGCTAACTTTCTAAAAGTGGCATTTTCAGAATTGTGACCTAAAATCCAACTTTAACATTAAAGGCTTTAAATTGCAAATCTTTAGACAACAAACTCGACCTCCCTACCTGCTCCCAATTGAAAGTTATTACTTATTAAATGTTAAAGGAGAGGATGTAGAGCAACAGCCAGAGCTGCTGACTTTGAAGTTGGGATACCAGGTTTGAGTCTCAGCGTCATTCTGTGATTCTGGGCAAATCACTTAATCTCCCCATTCCTACAAAAAAAAGAAAGAAAATGAATGTCCTTGTGTAATGCAACTGGCGCTCATACAAGGTGCTCCAATACCTTATGGCCGAGTTCACGCTATTCAAAACTGCAAAAAATAAAATAAAACAATAATAAGGTAACTAAATGTTATCCTATGGGAGAGGTTGGCCTTGCAGTAGTGAAAGTCACTACTAGGACATGTAAAACTTAAAGGTACATGTCGGACTCTTTAAATACACTGCACTGTGCACTATGGGCTATTTAGGGCCTACCCCAGATGTGACTTATAAGTAATGATCCCTGTTTTCCGTTTTTACTGATTTGTACAGATAAATACAGACAGAAAACATTTGTTTTCTTACCTGTATTTATTTTTAAATGTGGATAAAAACGGAAATTGGGTTGCTGTTTGAGTAATTCTAAATATTGTCTGCCATGACTGCCAGGCCAATAGCTGTGTGAATTGATAGGTAATGGGGTTAAAAAAGAAAGGAATTTTAGTAAAGAGAATTTAACAGTGGTAGATATGCACAAGGTTGATACAGTAAATTGCATATTTTCATACAAGTGCATTGATTTATCTTCTGCGGGTGTTCATATCACTGAAACCTGGCAGGCATTCAAGCAGGAGTGCATATTTATCGGTTAAATAAATGTGGAAATATACTAATTTCAGCTTCATTTGTCCACAAAACCCAAAATAAATATGGATAAATACAGATAAAATTAGCAAAAAATAAATATGGATAAATATAGACGGAAATATCAAAAAAATAAATACCATAAAACCGGGAGCCCTACTTATAAGTATTAAAAAGGAAGGTTTAGGCCTGGCAAAAGGTTTATTTTGCCTGGTCGAAATGGCAGATGAAAACTACGCACACAGTCTGCAGTGGCAGGCCTGGGACATGTTTGAAAGGGCTATTTGAGTGGGAGTGACAAGTAGTGCTGCAGGCCCACTAGTAGCATTTCATTTACAGGCCCTGGGTACATGTAGCACCAACTAATAAAGGCGTACAAGTAAATGAAATGTACCAATTAGGTGCAGGTCAATTTAACTATGTTCGAAGGATACAGCACAAGCACTTTAGCACTAGTTAGCAGCAGTAAAGTGCACAGAGTCCTAAGGCCAACAAAAATGAGATCAGCAAAAAAATAGGAGAGTAAGGCAAAAAGTTTGGGAGAAGTCCACCTTAAGGCTGACAGGTCTAACACATTTATTCTTGTTTGAAACCAGTAAGAAGTGATTCAAAGTAAGAACACACTCTTGAAGTTACACACTCTCAGAGAAGGCAAAAAGGTGCCAAGAAAATATAAAAAAAAGTACAGTATACTTCTAACACTGATGTCAACATGGCCAGTTGCCTTGGTTTTACTCTGAGATGCAGTAGCTATCAAAGGACAGAAACCCTGGGCCCATATTCTTTTATTCTCGCCACACAAAATAAAGCTAAACCCCCTGTTTCTAAAAACCATCACAAAGACTCGCGAAAAAAGCAGGATTCGTTCCCATTCAGCATCGAGACATGAGTGAGATTTCAAAAGCACTGCTCTTATAGAAGGCAATTAAAGCATGAACTAAGACACTCGGCGGAAACGAAAAAAAGCCTAATTAGAAAAAGCAAAAAATAAAGAAAGCCCACATAACGAAGTACAATAAATGACATCCTTAAACCAGCAACCCGAAAAACAACATTTTCAGCAGTGTGACGGGACGAGGGAGGCAATGAATTTAATTAAGCAAGGAGCATTATGCAAACTGAATTTAACGAGCTGGAAGATGAGGGCCCAGAACAATAAAACATACTTGTTTTAATTGCCCTCTTCTTTTTTGCTTCTTTGCCTCATATTTTTTTTTTCTATAAGTCACATCTCTTTTGGCGGGTTTAGTATTCTTCATCTGATGATTAGATGGAGCAGGGTGGTCACCGGTAGATAAATAAACTCACGAGGAGCGTTCATTACTTTTGAGCAGGACACTGTAATAAACATGGCAGAAAATGTGTAAAGTTTTAAATGAAAAAAAAGGCACAGAGAAATCTGCTGTCTTATCTATGGTTACGGTACCCTTCTATTCTTGCTGCAGGAAAAATCCCATTCGATTTGCACTCTGAGATGGTAGTGATTAATTTGAGCCGGTGGTTTCCGGTTCTGGGCACCGGCACTTAATTGTCATCACCACACTTATGACACTCTGCCACATGGTGGCACTGATCATCTAATTTAGACATGAGCAGAACAATGGTTGTTTATGAATACAATGTACATGAAAAATCCTAACACCTGCCTCCCCAGTCATTCCTTTAACTTTGGGGACTTGGAATAATCTGAACTGTCGCACTTGCCGGCGAGAGAGATGGTTAGTAGTTGTTTAGATACCGTCATTGGCAGCGATGACTGGGCAATGGGTGGGGCAAGCTGCTGTGGCCTCCTCACCAGAGCAATGGCACTTATTATTTCACAAATTAATTAAGCACCGGGAAGACTAAATGCACTAACAGGGAAAGCACAAAATCATTGGTTGCAATTGTGTTTTACGCTGGACTGGGAAGGTATTAGCAAATCAACTGTAGTGGAGATGTTGTCACATTAACTGGTAGATATATCAAGAATTCGTTTTTTAAAACAAACTACAAATTCAAGAGATTTTCAATTGTAGAGGATAAACAGTAGAGGCGGGAAGCCCTAAATACAAAGCACTCAAGCAGTTAATCTTGTTCGACAGTGGCACAAATACCATTAAAGTATGTGTCATGGGGGAGAAATTGAAAAACGCAGCACACATCGAAAGAGGAAGTAATGAGGAGAAATAAGGATATATTTCCTCGTTATGACTCACCTGGGGAGGCATAAGATTTCGAAACATTCCCAGGTTTACAAGTCCTTGTAAATCTGGGAATGCATCAAAAACCATGGGAGTTGCATGAGAACACCCACTGAAACGCCCATGGAACGCCTCCCTTGCGCAGAGTAAGGCAACGCAGCGAGTTGCGTTGCATTACTCCATATTTGTGAACCCATTCAAAGCCACGCAAAGGGGCTTTGCGTGGCTTCAGAAATATGACTAGAAGTTTGCATTGGGCATGTACCATGTTGTGTGTTGTGAGCATGATGCGAAGCCCTCATAAATATGCCATTAGAAACATTACTTTTTTTAAATGAGAGATAGAGGCCTAGGTTTTTTGCTACTGAGAATGGAGAAGGACAAGTACCCAGAGTCACACTACGAAGCTCTTGACCAGGCAGAGTGGTGGCCGCCCACGACCACTACCCCAGGATTACGTTTTAGGCAGTTGCCCCAAATCTACACCTCTGTTTCCGACAAGCAGGTCTGATAATTGGAGCGTGCATTATCCAAATTACCGTCTAGTCTCAGGATAAATTAGGTATCATCTGCATAGCACATAAACAAGGACCAAAATAGCAAATCCAGTTATTCAAAGGTGCCACATATATAAATCTAGTAGGAAGGTGGCTGCTGCACCAGTCCAGTGTCCTAGGTAACCATGTGGTTTTTTGTGTAGATGAGACAGAAGCAAGCAGAGGATGAACTGAGATGGACAGGACACACAGGATGTCTACCCGCCCACATTGTAATTTGAGAGCCAGAATAGAGAATGAATGTTGAGGTGGAAGAGGCTATGGTTAGTAAGTAATTCTCTGCCTATATTGTTGTACCCATGGACGCCAATTCACCAAAATGCCAGGGGTAGCAAAAGTGACATCCCACACACGTTGACCTTCACTTTGACTCACACACATATGGTTACACATATACTCATTAACATTTACACACACAATCTCTCACATAAACAAACCCTCACCCACGAGCACGCACACAATATACATTTAAAATATTTTGTTACTTACCTCAGGTGCCAGGGAAATATTTCAGTTAATTGTACTCCATTTTATATTATACTAATAGTTAATAATGTAATATTTTTCACTATTAGTGTAGTAAACAAATTGTCAGAAAACAAAGAAAGTGAAGCCCCAACTGATGTCCACAAGGACAAGCTGCCACGGTGTTCCTGACACTCGTTTTACCACCCCTGCGGTCCGGGGTCGGAATATATGACGTTACAACGCATACCATTACAACGCATACTTTTACATCGCAGTTTTTACAACGCAACTACCAATACATTGCATGTTTTTACAACGCATACCATTCCAACGCATGTTCATTGAGATACATTAAAACTACCATTACAATGCATTCCATTACAATGCATACTAATACTACGCATACCATTACAACGCATAATATTTTTTCTTTGTTTTGATGGTGGTGGGGGCAAATTTACTATTCCTACTCCGATAGGTGTTTGCTTCAGGGAAAGTGCTGGATGGTGGTGGGGGCAAATTTACTATTCCTACTCTGACAGGTGTTTGCCTCAGGGAAGGTGTTGGATGGTGGTGGGGGCAAATTTACTATTTGTACTCCAATAGGTGCTTGCCTCAGGGAAAGTGCTGGATGGTGTTGGGGGCAAAATTACTATTCCTACTCCGACTGGTGTTTGCTTCAGGGAAAGTGTTAGATGGGGTGGGGGCAAATTTACTATTCCTACTCCGACCGATGTTTGCCTCAATGTGTTCTAATGGCATGCGTTGTTATGGCATGCGTTGTAATGGCACATGCGTTGTAATGGCATGCGATGTAATGGCACATGCGTTGTGATAGTTGCGTTGTAAAGGCATTACGATGTAATGCCTGCGTTGTAATGGACGTTTCCCCCGGGGTCGCAAAGACAATGCCAATGGTTGCAAGGGACAATCCAGGGGTTGCAGCTGAGACCCGTTGCAGCCCATTAATGACGTCCATGGTTGTTCCATCTTCTAGTTTAGTAAATTGTTCTATTGTACCCAATACCAGTTTCCACAAAATCTTATTCAAATCATGTACCAGCGTAAAAAATTTAAATATATTAGAACTCAACTACATACTACACAAGTCTTGCACTCCACCTCCACTTCTGCATCCAAACCAGGACACCAAAATCCCCCTCAAACCCTGTGTCAAGCTTCTGTTTAAGCTCCCCCTGTGACCTAATGAAATTATCTTGACGCAACCTTGGCATGGAAGGATTTCAACAGAACTCTCCCCACTGCAATCCCCTATTACCATTAGCTCCTCCTTCAAAGTATGGTACCCATGTACCACACCCCCAGCAGCATGCCAACCCAAGACCACTTTCTGCTCCAAACATTTTGCATTCTTATTATCATTTAACCCTTCCTACTTGTGCAAAGCAGACCTCTTACTGATCCACAAACTGTAACCCACAAGTACTCACCATTGTCATCCACTTCTTTCTCTTTCAAATGAGAAATTGGCAATTGTGATGAGTGGTTACCAGACTGTGCTTCCCAGGGACACAAATCAAAAAGTTAAACACCAATAAACCAACAATCTAAGAGACAATATATTGCATAGCTGTCTCTGCTCTTCTCATAGTCAACAAATGAATTAGAAGGTTATGATTAAACCAATCAACAAATGTAGTCTCCCAATTTGACTACCCGAACCTTGGAGAGTCCTTCCAATGTGCCAACACCTCTTTCTTGATGACAAAATCTTTCTTTGCAGCATGTTCTTAGGCACACAGAGCATTCACTTTTTAGAATTATTTTTTCAGTACTTTAACTTAAAACCAGATCTAGGCTTTTAACACTGGAGCCAGCCCCTACCATAAAATTACCCAACACCAGAGCACTAGAAACATCCTTCTAGAGTTCTTAAATGTTCTCTGGCAAGATACTGGCCATACAAATTATGGCCTCCATTTAAGCAACTCTTTTATAGCATCTGACCTTTCTGCAAATGTATAGATGAACTTGCATACTTCTTTATCCTACTAAGGGGCCGATTCCGATTCGGGTCGGACAGCTCAAAAAGAGCCGTCCGGACGCTTACCTCCCGACCGACTCGTCCCGGGAGCCGGTCAGTCCTGCCGATCAAGTACGATGCGTGCATGTGCCGGAAACTCGACCGACACGAACTCGCCAAATAAATACTCAATTCTCCCTACGACCCGGTCCCGTAAACACAGAATCGACTCGCACGGGGGCTATGTCAGAGCTGTTTCCGGCCGGACAAGTACGATGCGCACTTCCTATGCGCCGAGCGAGTCGACACGTACGGCACGTCACAGCATCCGGAGAAGCTGCATGAAAGGAACCATTCGCGCCACAACACGATCCCCGGACACGAGACGCACAAGCCTACAACTGGGACGAAACGAACCAACGACCAGTGCAGACGAGACGGTGTCGACATGAATCCCATCGCACAGGTCATACCGATCCTCTACATCCATGGACTGATCCGGAACAGACGCCAACGACGGAGACGGTAAGAGACACCCTCCCCAACAAACAGCCGACACGTACCAGTAAACCTGTGACAAACACCCAGGCCCCCCCTTGCCCATCACCCCCACCCATAGGGGGCCTCTTGCCTGTCACCACTCACACCCCCACCCATAGTGGGCCTCTTGGCTGGGACTACTCACACCCCCACCCATAGGGGGCCTCTTGCCTGTCACCACTCACACCCCCACCCATAGTGGGCCTCTTGGCTGGGACTACTCACACCCCCACCCATAGGGGGCCTCTTGCCTGTCACCACTCACACCACCACCCATAGTGGGCCTCTTGGCTGGGACTACTCACACCCCCACCCATAGGGGGCCTCTTGCCTGTCACGACTCACACCCCCACCCATAGGGGGCCTCTTGGCTGGGACTACTCACACCCCCACCCATAGTGGGCCTCTTGGCTGGGACTACTCACACCCCCACCCATAGAGGGCCTCTTGGCTGGGACTACTCACACCCCCACCCATAGGGGGCCTCTTGCCTGTCACCACTCACACCCCACCCATAGTGGGCCTCTTGGCTGGGACTACTCACACCCCCACCCATAGGGGGCCTCTTGCCTGTCACCACTCACACCCCCACCCATAGTGGGCCTCTTGCCTGTCACCACTCACACCCCCACCCATAGGGGGCCTCTTGCCTGTCACCACCACCAATAGTGAACTGTGTGAGTACCACTACCAATGCCCACACACATAGGATGGGTGATGTGTCACACATACCCCATACCCCAACATAAGGACTACAAACCAAAGGATATCCACAACAACCTCATGACCACAACATGTAGTCTGTGTACAATACCCACCACAGTGAACATGACCATGTACACACAATGTAACTCACAACACGTGTCTGCAATACCATAGTGTGGCTAACACAAGCCAAGCCTCACATGAGCACTGCAGTAATGGCCTCAACACCCATCACTTGAGTGTACAAAAGGTAACTGTGTGGTACTAAACAGCACCATATGTAGAGCACTGTGCCAATGGGGTCTCAACCCCCATCAGCAAAGTGACATGAAGGTAAGTGTGGGGATCACACATGCAGCATATGTAGAGCACTGTGCTAATGGGGTCTCAACCCCCATCAGCACAGTGACATGAAGGTAAGTGTGGGGATCACACATGCAGCATATGTAGAGCACTGTGCTAATGGGGTCTCAACCCCCATCAGCACAGTGACATGAAGGTAAGTGTGGGGATCACACATGCAGCATATGTAGAGCACTGTGCTAATGGGGTCTCAACCCCCATCAGCACAGTGACATGAGGGGACTCCACTCCTGTGGAAGGAAAGCTGTGCCATATGTTGTCCATGCAGGCCACCAGCATGTCAGCAGTATACCTTGTCACACAGCTAACATATCCCACACATTGGTGGCCCTGGTAACAGCAGCCTGGGCACGGGAGGGTCCCCTGAGTCAACTGCACAGAGTCAACACACATGTAGATGAAGTAGCACTGAGGACACAGATGAGTCCATCCACATAGATGCATACACTTGCATGTCCATTGGAGATGGCCACAGAGTCAGTGAAATGGCCCAATTGAACCATGCCAAGGCCAACAGGTGTGCATGTGTGTAAGACACTGATGAGACATTGCTAACAAAAGATAGATAACACATTTCCAAAGATCATAATCATGACCCCGTCAGATTGCTGCAAAGGATGACATGGATACACACCCCAACAGGACATACCCCCATGGCCCACATGGTCTCCAGCACAGTGACACTACATTTCCCAGCCATGGAATACACCATCACTGGAGCAAGGGCATGTCAAGTATCAACAACATCATGTACATCTGAAGCAAAACCACTAGTGAACAAAAAGGAGCTTTTATTCAGCCGAGTTATTTGTGAAATTGAAAACAAGAAGAAAAACATGAAGGCCTATGGCCAGTCCATAAACAGACCCAACAGGGTCAAGTGTCCAAATGCCACATTTGGTTTGCCTGCACTGCCAACGGAAGGGGACATACCCCTGGGAGGGGCATACATAGAGGCCAGCCAGGCATCGCAGGTACAGGATCATGGGTCTACAGAAACAGGCAGGGAAGGGCTGGTGGGTGCAGGAGCGGCAGCTGCAGCGGAGGAGTCTGACAGGGTGGGTGCCGGCACGACTGGGGGCACAAGTCAGGAGCAGTGGGTGCCGGCACAACTGGGGGGCACAAGTCAGGATCAGTGGGTGCCGGCACAACTGCAGTGGGCAGGTCAGAGGGAGTGGACACGGAACCCACTGCAGTGCCCAAGTCAGACCGGGAGGGCAGAGACTCCACTGCAGTGCCCATCCCCAGGGGAGCAGGAAGTGGATCCGGTGATGTGGGCAGGACGGAGGGGGAGGGCACGCCCTCCACAGCAGTGCCACACACAGGCTGAGTGGGGTGTGGGGTGCTGGAAGAGCAAGAGGCAGGGGGGGAAGGCCTGACCATCTTGGGGATGCGGTAGCGGTGGGTGGGTGAACCTGGGGCAGGGTGTGGTGGTGGGACCTGTGGAGTGGGAGCCTGGGGGATGGCGGGTGGAGACTGTCTGGTGGAGTGTTGGGCCGGTGGTGGGGTCTTGCTCTTCCGGGTGCGGGGGACCTGCGGCGTGGGGTCTCAGCCTGCCTGCGCCTGGGGGAGGGTGTCTGGGGGCGAGGGACACCCCCCTCTGTGTGGCCGGACCCCCTCTTCCCCTTGTGTGCTGGTGTGGATGGATCAGTGGGGAAGAGTCCGAGGTCGACCAGGAAGAGCCTCTTTGCAGCTGGGGATGCAGTTGAGGCAGTGGAAGGGGCCGTGGAAGGGGCTGTGGAGGGTGAGGCATCGGAGGACTGCGGAGTGCCTGTGGATGCGTGTGTGTGTGTGTCTGACCCATCCCCGGTGAGTGTATGTTCAGTCCCCTGAGTATGCATGCGTGCATGTTTAGACTTTGGCTTGGGTGTGTGTGTAGTGCCTGGGTCTGTTGTGTGCAATGATGGTGCAGGTGTGTGTGTGAGTTGGACAGGTAGGGTGCTGGGTGTAGGGGATGGGGCAGGGGCAGGAGGGGGGAGGGACTGCTGGAGGAGG
This sequence comes from Calotriton arnoldi, assembly GCA_963921515.1. Taxonomy (NCBI): domain Eukaryota; kingdom Metazoa; phylum Chordata; class Amphibia; order Caudata; family Salamandridae; genus Calotriton; species Calotriton arnoldi. The sequence continues at coordinate 322,643 of CAWUFW010009273.1, forward strand.
GACACTGCAGCCGTCAGTGAGGAGGCCATGCCCTGACTGGTCCTCTGTAGGGCAGACATGGATGATGACATGCCCTCCATGTACGACACCAGCTGGTTCAACAGACCCGTGTGCACATGGAAGACACGCAGCATGGATGACTGCCCCACATGGATCTGCCGCAGCAGGTCGACAGACTCCTCACTCGGGGCTGCAGGGGACACAGGGGTAGGGGGTGCGGTGCCTGACTGGAAGGAGACATGCCCATGAACACGGGCGCCTCCACGGACCTTAGATGTGGGAGCCATGGGGAGGGCAGTGATGGTGGGGGCGGGGACAACCTCAACAGGTGTTGGATGGTGGCTGCTGCCACCCGCCTCCACAAGGAAGTCCTCGTCACTGCTGCTGTGGTCCTCATCTGCGGTGGTGTTTGCCGAGGAGCCCACAGACCCACTCCCCTCGCCCTCCGTGCCACTGGGTCCCTCCGACTCCTCAAATTCCGACCCAGTCTGGCTCTCTGGCTCCCCCTGGTCCGTGGAGCGGTCTCCCTCTGTGTCCGTGTCTGTATCTGCACAGGGAAAATAGAATGAAAACACATTAGTCATCTGCACTGACCACACACACCACAGAAAGTACAGCACATCAGTGGCCAAGTGCGGGCATCAATCAGTTGAACTTTGCTAGGAGTGCTCACACAGATGCATAGGCCAATGGTTAGTCTGAGAGTCGAGCATGGCATTCACATCCCTCCTGCCCTTGCACCCATCTGTCTTGCGCATGTAGGATCCCTACACCCCACTGCAGACACATGCACCACCTACCCATTACTTGACAAGACCGGAAAATACGTAGTGGTCTGTCAACATGCACACATCACATCTGCTGACAATGGACCTGTACATTTGCCTGGACGTAGGGATGGCCAGTGTTGCATCTGAGAGGCTGGGGCTGAGTACATGCACCAGACATCCTGATCCCCGCAAGTCCTGCATACCTTGGCACAATGGAGTGCATGTTGCACATGACACACTCCTGCTGGATCACCCCTAGGTAGTGTAGTCCCATGGCTCATCCATGCCTGTGAGATCATACATCACAGTCTCCAGTCACAGGGGGCAGGGCAGCCCCACAACAACTGTCACCACTGTGTCACATTCCCAGGACATGGGGCCTGCAAACTCTGTAGCTGACAACTACACATGACCATCCACAGTAACAACATTGTCTGGATTCTGATGTGCCCACCCCAGACCCATTGAACGCATGAGAGACATGGGACAGGGCACTCTGAAGCTGAGCAACTCGCACTCTGCTGTGAATGACACCCAGCTGCTGGAACTACCTAGTTGCAGGCACCATTGTGCACGGTCAAGTCATCACATCCATACATGTCACAGAGGTATTGTCTCACATGGGTACATCTCAGATTGCATGCTGACCCCAAACCCATGTACACACCAGTGGGCCTGACAACGGTGCCACAGCACAATGACACAGGGGCAGACACCTGAGGGAACTGGTCACCTGGCACAAAGTGCCAACCGAGACACGGGAGTGGGAGTACAGACTGTAGCATGCCCTGGACTAGCCATGACTGTCCTGCTCCACGTGGAACAGGTGATAGCCATGGACAGTAGGCAGGTGGCTGTGCATGTGTGACACACTTGAGGTACATGCTCCAGAGGCCCCAACAGTTTACCCAACCAGCAGCATGGGTGTGTGCCGAATGCCCCAGGCACATGTGGTGAGCCCGAGCTGTCAATTGGCCACATGACAGGAGTACATGCAGATAAATACCAGGACCCTGGCATGTACTGTACAATGGTCCCACCCTTGAAGCACAACACTGAGTCCCCTGAAGCAATGCTGGCCCACATCCCATGCACCTTCACATGTAAGGGCACAGTTTCCACGTGACACTATGCCCAGACAGAAAAAGCAACACCTGGCAAACAGATGAGAAGGGGGCAAGTCACCAGAGAGGGACATGGGTCCTGGATCAACTGAACAATGTACTGTTGAGGTGTTACCAGGCCAGAGGGGGCACATAGCATGTCAGACACAGCACACAGTGCAGTCATGTACTCACCCCCTCCTTGCTGCTGTCTGGACTTCAGCTGCCCATCCAGGTCCGGGAAGACCACCGCCAGGATCCGGAGCATGTGGGGGTCAGGGTCCGGTGTCCGCCCCTCCTGCGTGGAGGCGACAGCTTCAGCTGGACCCGTGCGATCCTCCGGGTCCAGCCCCGAAGGTCCTGCCACCTCTTTTGGCAGTTGCAGATCCTGCGCCTGTAGACCCCCACGGATCTCACCGCCCGGACGATGCTTATCCAGATCTCATGCTTCTTCTGGGCAGCAACCTGTGAGGATGACAAAGTGCAGAGGACATTACTACACTGGCAACATATTAGTGCAACACACAGGCAGTCACACATGTGGGCATCAGCAAGGCTAATGAGGTACACAGGTGGTGCAACTATGGTTGAGGGACCGGTGTTGAGACATGGCCTGGGAAGGGAACCTAGTGACAATCCACCTTGCACTGCACTGCAACTGTGCAGTACTTGTGGGTGCCCCATTTGTGGCAAGAGCAGTAGTCAGTTGGCAACCAAGCCACTGGTGTACACACTAATGCTGCTGCTGGTCAGACCAGTAGCACAATTAGCAAAGCAGTGGACAGCACACTCACCTGCTCCCCTGGTTTCCCATAGAGCTTGGTGTACTGCGGCAGGAGCCCGTCCAGCAGGGCCTGGTTCTCCTCCTCACTGAAGGCTGGGGCCCTCTCCACAGATAGGTCCAAAAAGCTTGCATCCCATGAATTTGGCCAATCCATGGGATAGCACGACTCGTACACGCCTTCAGCATCATTTAAAACATCACCTCCATGACACACTGGCAATTGCAACAATGTTGTACGACTCCAACTGAATTTCCTGCACACGCCTCGTTCAAATCCGCGTCCATCACCGTGACAGCTCATGGCCAATGAGGGTGCAGGGCCCGGCAAATGACTGTACTACGCGGATTTTGAATGGCAACACACACCCGTCTCCATCAGATTCAATGGGCAAGACGTGCGCGCGGCTCGGTCCATACACGACCGACACGTCACACGCGTCCGTCGCCATTGTATTGTATGACCCAGACGTGCGCCCGGCTCGGTCCATACACGACCGACGCATCACACGCGTCCGTCACCATTGCATTGTATGGCCCAGACGTGCGCACGGCTCGGTCCATACACGACCGACGCGTCACACGCGTCCGTCGCCATTGCATTGTATGGCCCAGACGTGCGCACGGCTCGGTCCATACACGACCGATGCGTCACATGCGTCCGTTGCCATTGCATTGTATGGCCCAGACGTGCGCACGGCTCGGTCCATACACGACCGACGCGTCACACGCGTCCGTCGCCATTGCATTGTATGGCCCAGACGTGCGCACGGCTCGGTCCAAACAAGTTATTTTGGTTTTGGGGACATTGAACGTGTCGGTCAGCCTTGCTGTCAATTCCTGACATATGCCATCCTCTGTCACTAGCTAGGGACTATGGGGCACACCAATGGCACCACTGCCTGTGCCACAGTGTGTCCCCAGTCATGTATGGCTGCCTCTTATGTGTGTGTCTGGGGGCACAGGATGTGTTTGGTCGTGTGCCACTTGTTGACAAGCACTCCCAGGCTGGACCCGGATGTGGGTGGACACATACATGTGTGGTGTGCCCATTGCCACAGGGGGTGCAGCAATGCAGTACAGGACATTGGCAATGGACACAGTCCCAGCCAGGATGTGCGTGTGTGTCGTGTCACATGTACCCTGTCTCATCAGTGTTAATGGCTTCAAAGCAGGGTGAACCAGTGTCGACATTGTGATGTCCATACACTATCTGTGTGCATGTGGTGTGATCTGTCAGTGATCCAATGTGAGCTGATCCACACATCACATTGGTTTGTACATGCACAGTGTTGTTGTGTGGGGTGGCACAGACACCTACATATGTCCTCTTGTGGCGACAGGGCACATGGACTGTGGCTAACATGCTTGTTGTGTGTAATGTCAACGATACGTCACATCATGCCTGTGTAACTGTCAGTCAGGGAGCTGTGATGTGGAGAAAATATCTGTCCTCACTAGTCACTGTGGGCTTTGTGTGGTAGGTGGCAACAGGGCAGATGTACTGTGCTAGGGCCCATTGCTTTGTCATGGCACAACAGGGGCCCTGTCATGTGCACATCTTGGGCTTCAATGTGCGTTGATGCCATGTATGGGACATTAGTGTCTGCAACCAGTGGCAACCACCTCAGCTCATTGTGTTATGTGTTTGTTTATGATGGGCTGTGTTGCTGTGGCTTTGTGACATTGCTGGAGGGTGTGCCTTCATTCTTTGTTTCTGTCTGTACTGCAGGGCCCCAAATGTACCTAGGCCATTCCCGGACCTGGCAACGATGGTGGAACGTGAGTCCATTAGAAAGTACCGTTTCACCAGGGCAGTGATTGAGGAGTTGGCAGGGCAGTTGGGCCCACACCTGCAACCTGGCCGGCCATACCCGACGGCACTGACCCCCAAGGTGAAGGTGATGGCAGCCCTTCATTTCTTTGCGACGGGTACCTTCCAGTACACTGTGTCTTCTGGTGGAGGGATGTCACAGACAATGTTCAGTCGGGTGCTTCGGGATATGTTTGAGGCCATGTTACATTTCCTGGACCTGTACATCTATTTCCCCACACCCCAACGACTTGCAGACATAAAGGGTGACTTCCATGCCCTGGGGAGGATGCCAAATGTCATTGGCTCCATTGACGGGACACATGTGGCTTTGGTGCCACCACAGGCACATGAGCTGCCATACAGGAACCGCAAGCATTTCCACTCCATCAATGCTCTGGTGGTTTGTTTGGCGGACATGACAATCTCCCATGTGTGTGCCCGTTTCCCTGGGTCTGCGCATGATGCCTATGTGATGAGGAGTAGTCGTGTCCCTAGACTGATGTCAGGGATGCAGAATCTACGTGCCTGGCTTGTTGGTGTGTACTGACTTTTCCTCACTGTGTGTGCCTGCCAATTGTTTGCTACCTGTTCTTCTCCAACTCCTCTAATGTGCATGTGTCTGTATGTAGGTGACTCTGGATATCCCAACATGCCATGGTTGCTGACACCCCTGAGGAACCCTGTGACACCAGCCGAGATGCGCTACAACCAGGCACATGGTCGTACCAGGAGGGTGATAGAGCGGACATTTGGACTCCTGAAGAGCCGCTTCAGGTGTTTAGACAAGACAGGAGGTGCCCTCCCGTATGCCCCTGCTAAGGTGTGCCGGATCATCATCGTAGCATGCATGCTGCACAATCTGGCAGTGCGAAGGGATGTGGCCCTCATCCAGGATGACAATGACCAACAACCGCCACCTGTGGAGGATCCTGGCCTGGGCCAGGATGCCAGTAGCGATGATGAGGCTGCGGATGATGTCCGCACACAGCTCATCAACAACTTCTTCTCCTGAATGTGAGTATACAGTGATGTGTTGTAAATGTGTTGTGTGTGCATGTTTTGTGTGTGTGGTGCACCTTGCGTGTGGCTGTGTGCTACTTGTGTGGATGCCTGCAGTGATGTGTCCATCCAGTTTACCTGTACTCCCAACCAGTTGTGTGATGATTAGTATTTTGGGGTGGTGTAGTCTGTGATTTGTGTTTGCCATGTGTGTTGCAGTTGTATGGCGTCATGCAGTGTTAACAATTGTGTTTCTGTCTGTCCTTCACAGGGCACTGTGGCTGTTGTTTGGTGTACAGAGACCCCTGATGCCCATGCTCCACTGCCAGGATGGAGTCGTTAGTGTCCCGACGAGTGATGTGCCAGGCACCCCAGGACTTCCGTAGTTATCCACTTGGTGACCGTGTGCCCACTGTCAGGTGTTGCTAGCTTGCATGTGTGTAAGAAGGGACATGTGGCAATTGCCTAACAATAAACTGTGCTGCACCTTCTGATGTGTGTTGCTTGTGCCTACACATCAGACTGACATTGACGTACTGCACTTGTGGGCCTGTCACCACTGACTCAGGTTGGGTGTGTAGTTTGTGCATACCACAGGCTTGCTTGTCAACATTGATGTTGGCAATGAATTGGTTGGACGTGGTGAGCATGTGTAAAGTAGACCTGGTGGTGTGTCTCCCACATATGTGGCACATTGGCCTGACTGACATGACAGTGTACTCATCACAGTACAGGTTTGCATGCACAGTGTTCTTCAGCACATCCAGATGTACATGCCACTGGCAACCTCTCAATAACCACAGAGTCACGTCTTGTGTTTAGGTGAATTTATTGGCACATAAGTGGGGATGGTGCTCAGGATTGGGAGTGTTGTCAGTTGGCTTTAGAATCCAAAGTTCACAGATAACAAGTTAGGAGTGTTGGTAGATGAAATGTCTAGAGTACAGTCCACAGTCGTTAAGCACATTGTTCCAACTCAGACCCTCCATGTCATGTGGGGAGTACGATGTCGTACAACAAGGTGAACGGTTTGCACACAAAGGTCACTGTCCAGAACAGGTGTTGGTTTCCTGGGGGATGTGCATGGGCATCTTCGTCTCACTTGTTCCTCACCGGACGACCCCTCTTCTTCTTCTCAGGGGGAGCCTCACCTGCAGGCTGCTGCTGTGCACGGGGGCCTCCACCAGACCCCCCCTCACTCTCTGTGGCGGTGGCAGATGTTGTTGCCCGAGATGTAGTCGTCGCACAGGGAGGTGGGCTCAAGTTGGTGCTGATCTGGCGGAGGCAGGTCAACATTTCCCGGTGCACCACTGCTATATCTTCCAATGTATCCCACTTGGACTCCATATTTGACAGGTGTGTTTCAACACGGGACATGTGGGAGTCCAAGCGGGCATGGTGGGCAGCCTGCTGTTCTTTGATGTCCGTGAGGATCCCCACTACCTGGCTGAACCCTCCGGTGCTCTCCTGGTACGCATCCATGATGCGTTCCAGGTGGGTGTCATCCTGCAGCCCCGCACCCTCAGTGGAGCCTCTGCTCGGCCTCCCACCCTCCCACCACCCCTCGCCACACGGCCAGCACCTGTGGTGTCCCGCACAGGTGTCACAGGGGATCTTGGATGTTGTTGCTGTTGTCAGGTGCCCTGGTGCCCTGTGACCCTGTGCCGTCTGATGGTTCGGTAGGTCTGTCCGTGTTGGCAGGGGTGGCTTGCGGTGTATCAGCAGTTGCAGGGGTGGTTGCAAGGGGGGCAGGTGAATGTTGCCGAGGGGCTGCATGAGGGCCGAGACCGGAGGGGCCAGCTTGGGTGTCGTCCGACGAGCAGTGAGACTGTGCGACACCGGAGCCAGGTGGGTCCACCGGAGCCTTGGACTGGGACTCTTCCTCATCTGTGGTTGAGTCCACATCTGCCCCTGTGTTTGGAAGGAAGACACAATGTTAGTGATGTATTCATGGACATCAATGGTTCATACACATGACATTGGCCACTGTGGTTGGTGTTGCATGTCTGTCCATTGCATCATCCTACTTTGTCACTGACGGTGATTTCCATTAGTGTGGTGCATTCACCTGACACCCTGAGGCACTTTGGTTGTCATGTCTAGCTGTCTGCCTGCCTGGCATCTTAATTGCACGCTGGACTGTACTGTGCCATTCCTACACTGGTGCTGACACATGCCTGACACAGGTGTTTCATCCCTGTCAACATTTGTGCTTTGACGCTGGCATCCTTGCAAAGGCACCTAGTTTGGGATCTCTGTTTGGGGCATGTGTAATGGCAGTTTGTGTCAGTCAATGTGCATCACATTAGTGTGTCTGCTCAACCTGGTCACAGTCCAGCATGCCCGTGTTGTCCTGATGTTCTCTTCTGTGTTGTCTGTGTCCCCAGTCCACATCCCATTTCACACAGGTGATGGTGTCACTGGTACTAATGGAGTTGTGTCTGAGTTTTGTGGTTGCACACATGCTTTGTGATGTCAATGTCCTCCATGGTGGTATGGACTGTTCGCTGCGGCTGTCTTTCTTTACTAGAGTCGTGACCAGAGGTGTGTGTTCGGTTGCTTCAGCTGTGAGTTGCATGCCTGCTCCAGTGCTGCCCATGTTAGTCCTTGTGGCTACAGTGTCCATGTCAGTGAGTGCTGTGTGGTGTGGATGATGCCTACAATACTGGACAATGTCTGCGTATCATGTGGCTGACAACGGGGGTTTGAGTGTATGTCAGCATGCTACAGTGTGAGGGATGTTGGTGGGTCCATTGTAGTCAGTCAGGTGTCCCCTGTCACTGCTGTGTCTGTGAGTTGCTGTGTGTTTGGATCTCTGTGGTATGTCTGCATTTCTGCACTTGTCAACTACAATCCGCGCCTACCCATCCAGGCCAGAGGGGGTCCCTGGGACACTGCATCCCTGGAAGTTGAGTGCAAAGGTACATTTGCAATAGCTGGCAGTGTGACTGTGGTTGGGTTGGTCGATGCGTGCGTGTGACTAGCAGCCTACTCATACATTGTATCCATGTGTCAGCCATCTTGCCCTGCTCTTTGGTTTGGCAGTGTGTGTTCCCAGGGCTGCTGTTAGTTTTTGCTGGGAAGATGTGATTTGCAGCTGCCTCAATGGTTTTCAGTGTCATTGAAGAACCTCCTCCTCCCCCAGGGGCCAGGCAATTCACACAGAGACATGCTTCAATGTCGGTGAATGTGGGTTGATGTTGAGGTTGTGAGTCAGTGGTGTTGTGGTGGTTGTACACAAGTAGCAACAGTCCCTGTACGTCACACAGCAGTAGCCAGTATGGTGGGTCTTGGGTGTTGTTTGCATGAAGTGTGGGTAAATGCCTTCTCCCAGGTGAGTTGTGTGGAGTTTGTGTTGAGGGGTGTGTGACAGCACATGGTGGTGGGCATGGTCAGAGCTGGCAGTGTTTCTCCCTCCATGGCCAGATGGGCCACTATTGTGTATGCTTCCCTTGCAGGGAGTGGCAGTTGACTTTCAGGATGTCAGGCATCAGGGTCCTGCATTTGGTATGTGCACATAGCCCATCAGGGCCTTGTGCTCCCCACAGCAGGACCCAGTGTCAGCCATCTTGAGGGTACATTTCCACTGCCTGTGAGGTGCGCATGGTTAGAAGTGGTGTTGTTGGTCCATTTGTGAGGGGGACTATTGGCTGTGACTACAACTCCCATCATGCTTTTGGCTACACTGACTTCCCCAACATCCCCGAGCTTCCTTCCTGTGGGTCAGGTTCCCTGTGAGGTGGTGTGACAGTGGTGGCAGACTGTGTGGCAGTGTCTGTTGGGGTTTTGTGGCACTGAGTTGCTCTGATTTTTGCTAGGTTTGTACACGTGATGACATAGTTCAATGTTGGTATGAGATAGCAGGTGTTGTGTTGCTGTGCCAGGCATATGGCTGTAGGGATGACTTTGTTTGTGTTACGGTGGCTTTGTTGACGGAAGTTGTTTTGCCTGCCCCCTTGACGGTGACATGTGTACATGGCCCCACAATCTTGAGTCTCTTATTTGTGTACTCACCAGGCTCTGGGATGTTAGTCAGACCATGTATGCTCTCCGGTGGTAAGATGGCCTGCACCTTCTCCTCCCAGGACCGGAAGTAAACGGGTTTGGCAGGAGGGCCGCTGCCGGTGTGCTTGCTGAGCTGATGGTCCTTCTCCAGCAGCTTCTTGACCCTCCTGCGCACGTCATACCACCTGTTCTGGCAGTCGTCCTTTGTGCGCAAACAAGGTGCTTGTGCGTTCACCTTGTTGACGATTCTCTCCCACATCTTGGCCTTCTGGGACATGGGGGTCTTCTGTACCAATGTGCCAAACAAATGTGGCTCTACTCTGATGATTTCATCTACCAACACTGTCAACTCACTATCTGTGAACTTTGGATTCTTCTTGGGGGGCATGGTGGTGGGGGTGGTGGTGTCGAGGGTGGTGGGTTGGTGGTGGTGGTGGTGGTAGTGGTGAGGGGAGGTGGATGTGGGAGTTGGGGTAGTGGTGTTGGGGGTGGTGGTGGTGGTGGTGGTGGTGAGGGGGGTGGATGGGGGAGTTGTGGTTGTGGTGTTGGGGGGTGGGGGGGTGGGTTGGTGGTGGTAGTGGTGAGGGGTGGTGGATGGGGGGGTTGGGGTAGTGGGGGGTGGTGTTGGTGGTGAGGGTGGGGTGGATGGGGGGGGTTTGGGGTCGTGGTGGGGTGGTGGTGGTGATTGGTGTGTGTGTGTGAGGGTGCAAGTGAGGTTTGTGGGTGTGGGTGTGTGAATGCTGTTGGTGAGATGGCAATGGTGTGTGTCAGCAGAGTTGTGTGTGTGGAGGTTCTCAGGAAATGGCAATGGCTCATGGGAGTGATTGGTGGCCTTTAAATATGTTGAGTTGTGGGTGTGTCTCTCTTAATTGATTATAATTTTTTTATATATTTCCGTTGTCAGTGCTTGTTTGGTCCTTTTTTTGTGTTTGGTCAGCTGTTGTTTGTGTGTGTGTACGAGATGTTCTTCTGACCGTGCCGGACGCTGCTGGTGAGTCGTACAGGCTTCTCCGAGCCTTTCACGCTGTTGTTATGCTGTGTTGTGTATGTCGTGTGCGACTCGGTCAATGGGCGTTCGACTCGGTCGTGGGCGTTCGTTTCGCTCGCGGGAGTTTGAGTCGGTCGCGGGCGGAGTCCGTTGGTTTGAGTGTTTGTATCGTGTGCGTGTCGGTCGTGCGGCTTGTGCTCCATGCGAGTCGTTCGTGTTTCCCACGTCTGGCATCGTACTTTGCAACTAGTACGTCACGGGTACGTGTCGCTCGGCTCCGTTCCGGGTACGTGTCGGACGGTACTGCTCGAGGGCTTTTTCCGGCCAGAAGCCATTTTTCCGTCCGGCTCGGTCGTCCGGTTCATGTTCGGCTGAGTCGGTTGGTATTCACAGGCTTTCCATCGTACTGCGCGGGTCGTACGGCGGCGAGACGTGTCGGTCGGTTCACTTTACAAACGGAATCGGAATCGACCCCTAAGATGATAAAGATAAAGATATCGGTTTTATCCTTGTCACCAAGAGGACATGACCTTATGTCACCACAGCCTCTACCAGACTAGCCTTAGGGCAAACTGCTTTCCCTACTAAATGTTACTCTACCTAGTGTTGCCTGTCATATGTAGCTCCCTAATGTTAATCCCCTCCTTCTTAGAACATTCAATACATATGTCTAAACAATGGTCGTATTCATTTTTTTTTTTTAAACATATATTTGATTGATTTTCTATACAGTACATCTTATACATAGTCCCATATACATATATGTGAGTCTTCAATAAACATCAGAGCTGCACAGTAATAGATATAAATCCCACTTCTTATTGCACCAAATGTAAGAATCCAATATTCTGATTCAATAATTTTAACGCTCGTAGTGCAATACATGTCAGTGATGTCCAATATGCATTGGTTTTGTTCACATATCCAACAGTAATTACAATAAAACTACACACCCTATTTTGCTCAACAGAAAATCTTAACACAACATTCCGAAGACCCCCTCCCTCCCCCCCTAGACTCAGTTACTCGTGCATATGCCTGTATTGGTCAACAGTCCCATATTTGCCATTTAGCAGCAGCGACACAGCCTTAGCAGATAAATCCTACAATCAGTTTAAATTGTGCAACATCCTGTACTTTCCAACAGTGCCATATATCCATGATATCAGATGGCTCCCGCTATTCAATTTACAGGGCTAAACCTCTGTCGCAATGAATTCTTCTAACATCACATTCCAGTCCAGTGATATAGGCTTTTTCCTCAATCCTCTGCTCTCCTCCCTCTTTAATTCCTCACTCTCAGCTTTGCCCCATTTCACCACCTCATTGTACCAATCTGCTAATACTGGTGCTCTCGTAGTTTTCCACCGCATGGTTAGTGTTCGCTTAGCCAATATTAGTAGTAGATTCGCAAAGCGACCTGTGGGGCTGCCTTTCTTGTTCTTAGTATTGATTCCCAGTATACAGTATTCTAGTGGTTCTCCCCTTTTCCCTGGAGCTACCGCATTCAATATCGTTTGTACTGTTGCCCAGTAAAGTGCCAGCCGCGGACAGTTCCACAACATGTGTAGTAAGTCCGCGTTGGGGGCGTGACATCTAGGACATGCGTCAGTCGTGCCCGGAAACATCTTATGCAGCTTGCTTGGGGTCAGATAAGCACGGTGCACTATCATTAGTTGGATAAGTTTAAATTTCGGGTTTCGCGACACCTTACTCGGGTATTCTAATAGCCTGGCCCATTCTTTATCAGTTAGGTCCCGACCTAAATCAGTATTCCATTTTTCACGCAGTGCCTGTAGTGATGCTACCGCATGTGTGCGGATCCCCCTGTATAACCATCTAGTCAAGTGACTACCTCCCCCCATTAAATACTGCATGTGCACCAACTCATGTGTCAGAGGCTCCACACCTTCCGGTGCCCATATGGATCTCACATATCTAGCAACATTTGCATGAAGAAGAAATAAATTGTTTGGCACTCCCTGTTCCCTTGTAAAGGTGTCATGTGTCATCAGTGTTTTGTCCAGAAATAGCATTCCTACTGTGTTCACTCCTGCTTCCGCCCATACGGAAATGCTCCATAACGTAACCCTCCCTACCGGTAGAGGGAGACCAAGTAGTGGGATATTTGGGGCATATGGTTTCACTACCTTCGTGTATCGCAGCGCCCCTCTCCAGTACCATAGTGCAATTTTTAATAAAGGGGACTGAGGCAACGGGAGCCTACTGTTGGGTAGCAGCAGTGCGTGGAGCACCCCCCTTTCCCAGTCACGATGAGTCAGTGCAATCTCGTGCAAATTGCGTCCAGCAATCCAGTATGCTAGCCATTGTAACTGACCTGCATAGCAATATGCTTTGATATCTGGAACCCCCAGACCCCCGTGCTGTGTGTCCAATTGAAGCTTTGATAGTCCTATTCTCCTACATCCTACCCCCCATATGAGTTCCACTAGTAGAGTGTCCAGTGTTTTGAACACACGTGCAGGGACTTCAATTGGCAAGTTTGTAAAATAATAGAGTAATCTAGGGAGTACTACCATTTTAGCAATAGTTACCTTGCCCGCCACTGACAGCGGCAGTGATGTCCAAAATGTTATCTGTGTTCTAAGAGTTGCAATAGCCCGGGTCAAGTTCCCATCTAAGATATCGCTCGCTGTTCTATAAATATGGATACCAAGATATCTGAAAGTGACTGCCGCTGTTTTAAACGTCCAACTGCCAAATCGCAGTGGATCTACCTGTCCAGTATCTGTAAAGAAGTACTCATAGGACTTTGTGTCGTTAATATCCAGTCCAGACAGCGATTTAAATTGCTGAAAGATTGTAGGGAGTGGTTCTAGGTCTCCTCGAAGATTATTAATAAATAAAATGAGGTCATCCGCATACGCCGAAACGATATGCATACTGTGTCCTACCTGTATCCCCCTATGTTTTGCGGTACTTCGGATTTTAATAGTGAGTGGCTCTAGAGCCAGCACAAATAACAATGGAGATAACGGGCATCCCTGCCGTGTACCTCTTTCTATTGCATATTGCTGCGATATATGCTCACCCGTGCGAGCACGCGCCGTTGGATCTGTGTATAGGAGTTGGATCCATCGCACTTATCCATCCGGTATGCCAAACTTAGGGAGAGTACGGAGCATATAGCTCCAATGCAGCAAATCAAATGCCTGGCGTAGGTCCAACGACACACAGCCCTGTGGATTGGCAGCCGTGGGCGCACTCGCCATGATCTGGTGTAATCTTCTAATGTTAAGGGCCGTGCTCCTGCCCGGTACAAACCCACATTGATCCACATGTATTAGCTTCGGTATAAATTGGAGTATTTTATTCGCTAGTAGCTTACTTAGAATTTTATAATCCGTATTTAATAGCGTAAGTGGGCGATAACCCGTTATGTCTTTGCTATCTCGCCCTGGTTTTGGTAGGGAGACCACCACTGCCTGTAGTGTTGTAGGTGGAAGGGAACCAGTTTTCATAGAGTCTTGGTACAGTCTCTGTAGATGGGGTACTACCAATTACAGATACGTTGCATAGAACTCTATTGGCAGACCGTCTATACCTGGGGCTTTGTTACGTGGTAATGCCTTAATCGCCACTCGTATCTCCGCTTGGGTTATAGGCCTTTCCAATTCATCCTTATGTTCCCCCTCCAATTGTGGAAACTGCAACCCCTCAAAGAAGGAATCGTAAGCAGCCTCACTATATTCCTCTGGTGCTGTGTTTAATTCTTCATAATATTGTTTGAAGGCGTTATTAATCGCTAATTGAGTGCGGGCAATAGCACCGTTTGGGGCAATGATTTCAATAATGGGGGTCATCACCGGCGTATCTCTAACAATTCTAGCAAGGAGCGGCCCAGCCCTGTCTGCTTCTACATGTTGTTTCTGTATGTATAGCCGGTAATCTATGGTGCGGAGCTCCTCTAAGAGTTTCGCATGTGTAATATGCGCCTCCTGTAGCTCTTCCTTATGTGTGTCGCTAGTGACTGCTTCCCTCTCTAGGCGTCCCAGACTGTTCTCGACTTCCGCCAGTCGTTTGACTAGACAAGAACGCACTCCCGCCCTCATGCTAATTGTAGTTCCCCTCATCACTATCTTAAAAGTGTCCCATTCCACTTGGCGCGTGCTAGCTGTGTTCGCATTTTCCCTAAAATAATGAGTGATCGCTGTGGAAAGGGCGTTACGAAACACCTGATCTTCTAGTAACGTGGGTTGCAGCCTCCAGGTAGGGATCGGAGTGGGGACCCCACCCCAGGCCAGGGTAACTTCGAGGGGGTTGTGGTCCGATAGTGTTTTCCCTAAATATGTGGTGTCTATTATGTTGGCCAGTAAAGGCAGTGAGCAGAAAATTCTGTCAATGCGAGTATGTAGTCCATGGGGTGGTGAAAAGAAGGAATACTCCTTGTTCGCGGGGTGGCGCATCCGCCAATTTTCTGCAGCCAGTACCCTGCAGTGGTGGGTGAGATCTGTCTAAATCTATGTCAAGCACCATATTAAAATCACCTCCCAGCACCCAGGGGTATTCCTCCCATCCTGTCAGTGCATTAGTAAGGACCTCTAAGAACTTGTCTTGTTCCGAGTTCGGGGCATAGACACTTCCCAGCACTATGTGTTTTCCATCCAGTGTACCATGTACCAACACATATCTACCATTCGAGTCTATCCTTTGCTCCAATACTGCAAACGGGGTGCCACTACGTATCCATATCGCAGCCCCCCTGGCAAACGCCGAGTAGGAGGTGTAGAACAGCTGCCCTCTCCATTTTCTTTGTAATTTAATAGCCTCTGCTTGTGTGAGGTGTGACTCCTGAAGTAACACAATGTGGGACTTCCTGCGGTTAATCTGTGCAAGAATACGGTGCCTTTTGTGCACAGATCCAAGCCCCCTGACATTCCAGGACGTGTACTTATACTTACTAGGTTGTGTCATTTAAAGCTACATAGTGGTGCACAATATTAACACTCGTCTTCTCCTGCTGACTGCCTAAACAATTATCTGAGTCTATGTCTGGATATCCCCTTACAACATCCAACAAAAGGTTCCCCAATTCAACTTTAGAGGACCAAACAAAAAAGGATAGCTCAACAGGAGCTCTACATAACTTGTACCATTTAGCAGTCGCCACGGGGGAGGCGGTAACCACCAATGTTCTGGCACCCATGGTACGGTGCCCACTTATGACATTTGCGGAGCCCCAGCGCAGGCCCTATCTTAGTACAATCCTCAGTGACATCCGGATCAGTTTATCACTATTGAGAAAGCAGACCATACTTATCTGAGGGAGCTATAGAGCATCCCACAGCCATTACATTCTTCAACCCACATATTCATTTGCAGTCTGCGGAGTTATCGAGGGGAACAGCATCATGCTGTGGTCAGAGTCTGAATGTCCCTGGGAGTCGTCCGAGGAGTGAACAGTTTCTACAATAGATTTCGTATCCGGATCTCCCAGTGCCGCCGCGGCCAAAAGCGCATGTTGTTGACTGTCTGTAATTTGTTCTTGAGAAGGGTTTGCGCTGCGGCCATGACGACTCTTCTGGCTTTGATTCCGTTTGTCCCGCTCGACTCGCCATGGTTTTGGCTGTTGACGTGTATCTGTCATCGTTGATTCTTGTGATGTATTGGGAGTCAATGTAATTTCTGCCCATTCCGCTGCGTCTTCTGGAGTGTCAAAAAACATGGCTTTTTGTCCGTATATAACTTTCAAGCGGGCCGGGAAAAGCAAGGCATACTTTAAGTTATGTGATTGAAGTGTCTTTTTCACCACCTGGAACGTGGATCGTGCTCTCTGTACCGCCAAGGTGAAGTCCGGGCATAACGAGATAGTTTTATTTTCTAATCGGATGGGAGCATTTTCTCTAGCCGCTCGTAGAATCGTGTCCCAGTCTTTATAATTCAATATACGTGCTATAAGCGGCCTGGGTGGTGCACCTGGGCGCAGTGGTCTGGGTGGGACCCGATGCGCACGTTCCACACTATACAAGTCAGTGAGACCTACCGGTGCCACCTGTTCACGTAGCCACCTCTCTACAAACTGGGTGGGGTTAGACCCCTCACTCCGTTCTGGTATACCTAGGATTCGTACGTTATTGCGGTGGGATCGCCCTTCCGCATCATCCACCCTGTCTTGCAGTCCCTTCAGTTGCTTGTGCAGTTGTTCCAATTGAGAAGCGTGGTCCGTTTGCTGCGGCACCAGATCATCCAGGATCATTTTATTGGACTTCACTTTTTCAGCCAGTTTGGCGTGGTCTGCCTTCAGTAAGTTGATGTTAGTGGTCAAAGTCTCCACCTGCTGTTCTATTGCTGTGCGTGAATCGCGTATTTCTTTTAAGATTAGGTCTAGTTTATCGGTGGATCCTGCGGGCTCTGTAGGCGGCACCACATCTTGATCTGGACTTTGTGGCGGGGCACCCTGTAGCGTGGGCTCCGTTCCCCCGGTATCTTGGGGGTCAGGCTGCTTGACTTTAGTGCGCCCCATTCTTTGCACAAGCAGGAATATACTGCTTCACTCGCTTTATCAATCACCGTCTTCGTCTCACACCACCCACCAGGTTACGTCCAGTGCGCGGAGTCTGCAGGGACACTCTCTGCTCTCCCCTCTCTAGTATCGATCCGCTCAGGGCTCCGGGGTATAACTGCGTCCCTTTGCTCTCATCTTATCTTCAAATAATTCCACTGCCTGTAGGGCTGCCCGCATTAACGTCTGAATTCTCAGCTCACTCTCAACAGTTCCAGGTGTTTAGCAGATATGGCTGACCGCTCCCCGCTCTGCGACACTATAAATTACAAACTCCATTGGCCACCTCTGCTTGACCGTGTCTGGCCCCCCCTCACAGTAGCACAGTCCTATGAACACAGGTTTGGGCTGTATAATGAGCGGCGCTTACTTTCTGTGCACCTTTACCAGCCGGTATAGACCAGTCCAGCAACCATTTGCTATGCTCTCTCCACTCACAATTGGGTTATGTCGGGTTATCAGGCCCAATGTCCCTCTGGGTGATGCCAGTCAGGTGGGTCGCACGCTCACCGGATTACTCAGCATTAGGCGCTATCCTAGCCGGAGTCTTCTCCTTTCATTCAGCTGCGGCCGCAGCAGATCTCCCGCCCCAGAGTCCTCCAGCACTTCAAGCGCTACAGTCGCCCAGCTCAGTACGGGCCGTCTAACTCAAACCGGCGTTCACTTACTTGGGCGCAGCTCATTACTTCCGTACGAGGCAGCCCGCCATTTTGTGGAATCCCATACGTCGCTCTATTTCTGGCGCTTGGTGTTGCCCGTGCTCAGCGTGCCTTCGGGAATGCAGGGACCACCATACAGTCCCCGAGCCTTGCCTTCCGCACTTTCGGGCCAGATGTCCCTCAGGGCGACCCCAGACAGGTGGATCGCGTTCTCGTCTGGTTGCCCTGTACAAGGCACTGTTCCGACCGGAGCCTTTCTCCACCGCTCAGCCGCTGCCACAGTAAGTCACGCGCCCCAGGCTCCTTGAACGCTGCGAGCGCCACAGCCTCCCAGCTCACCAGGGGTCTCCTCACTCAGCCGGCGTTCACTTGTTTGGGCGCAGTTTAAGACCCTCCTGCTAGGCAATCCACCATTTTGTGTATCTCTGTACGTCGCCTTATTACTGCCTCATGGCGTTTCGCATGGCCAGAATGTCGCCGGGTTCGCAGGGACTACCACACAGGTGTCAGGGCTTGCCTTCTGCGTGCCCGCTCTTCGCTGTGTACATACAGTGTGTTCCAGGCGTCCGCAGCAAGTAAAGCGAATCCTTCGGTCTCCTCCGTCCGTTCAGTTCCAGTGAGCGCTGTAGCACTCGGCCAGTTCTCGGCTCACTCTCGTCTTTTTTTCCATGCCGCCGTGCACCCCACAGCTCCCACAGTCCAGCACAGCGCAGGGAAGTCAGTGTTACCTCCTTAGTGCCAGCAGAAATGCCCCAGTGTCAGGGCCACGCACGGAGCTCCGCTGGCACACGTCCGCCATGCTTGGCGGTTAGCCACGCCCCCCACAATGGTCGTATTCATCACTACCAAAAATTAATGTATCATCCTGAAAAGATGATAGCCAAGGTGGCCCACCAAATAGTCTTTGCTTTGTCCATGGTAATGAAGGTGATGCTGACACTAGTCACTAATGATAATATGTAAAAGGTATGGCATATGGTGGGAGTTAGTGAGACTGTGGGTATTTGTCAATTTGTTAGTAGATGAATGAGAGATCAGAAGTGGGGGACCATTTCACACAATTCACAGTGCTGAGTACTGAGTTGATGACAGCGAACCAAACGCCACTTATTGTGCTCACAGAAGTCCACAAATATTCAGATTTTCCCATCTGCCTTGTGGGCTAAGGACTTCAACAGCTTCATATTTTTTGCTGACCTCTCCCAAACACAGCTTTTACCATTATCGTTTTAATTGATCTTGTTCTGCCGTGGGAAAGGTCATACTTTGTGATCCTTTCAATATAATGTGATGACCAAACACCTCAATTTTTATTCACCTCAGGGAATAACTTGTCTATACAGGTACTTGCCAACACACTCTGTTTTCCTCCACATTTAATCCTCCAATGAATACAATTAAAAAGTACAGTCATTCTCAAAGCTGCTTGGTGCAGGTATTCTAATAAATCTCCACTTTTGCAAATGACATAACTATTTTCTTCTCTATTGTGACCAGTGGATGTTAGATTCACCTCATCCACCCCAGAAAATCTACAGGAATACCCCCAAAGAATGTACATCGGAAATCTGTATTTACTACAGTATCAATACTTATCTTTTCCCCCCGCAAAATATACTCGAAAGTCACACCTAAAAAATTATATATTTTTTTAGATGCCACCTTCAATAGTAGAATTTCCTCCCACTTGGAAGGTCTGAAAATCACATCTTTTCCTCCTCACCTAAGGGTTGCTGTTACAACACCACTCCTTTTATTGACAAACTACACATGAATAGGCATTTCTAGAAACTGAGTAATCTTAATGCCAGGCAGGTCCAGTTGGTGCTGGTCAGCTGGGAAGTTGCAGGGAGGCCTATGGAAGCTTGTTGTGTCTGTAGCTTAATCAGGAGGTCACCCAACTGACCCTTGGAGTCACTTATGAGAAGCCTGGGTTCAAGGCAAGCAGGACCTTCTTCAGACAGCAGGTCAGTCCTTCTGAATCTTCCATAGGTTTCAGGAGTGTTCGGCTGAGAGGTTCTGAAGGATCAACTTTTAATCTCAGTGCCAGCATGTGAGTGGGGGATACCCACTTTGGATAGCTTTCCCCCTTTCCTGGGTTTTGCTCCAAACTGTCTAGGATAACAAATGGCAGGCAGCCATAGATGTGAGCTACATTTGTCAGTGGCAGGGCAAGCAGGCCTTCAAAGTCAGGAAGGGGGTAGGCAAAGATTTGAGGCCACCGGTTGAAGCTCAGGAAGGCTGAGTACAACCACCCCTCCCCCCCCAATACATCCTGCACAGGAGAGGAACGTCATGCTCCACACCCAAGTCCCTTGTGTCCACAAGTCTGGAAGAAATACAAAAATCACACAGGAGAGCCAATCACAGTCACGTAACTCTGGACTCTACCAGAAAGGCAGATTTGGTTAAGGTAGAAAATGCCAATTTCCTAATTTGCATTTTCAGAATAGGTACTCAAAATCTACGTTAGTGTGTGGCACAATAAGTTCTGCAGCCCACTAGTTGCATTTAATTTACATACTCTGGGTACATGTAATGCCATGTATTAGGAACATCTGAGAAGATTAAACATGCCAATTGGGTGTATACTAATTTTATCATGTTTAACGGAGAGAGCACAAGCACTTTGCCACTAGTTAGCAGGGGGGAAAGTGCACAGAGTCCTAATACCAACAAAAACAAATTCAGTAAAACCAGGGGAGTGAAGGCAAAAAATCTGGGGAATACCTCCCCAAGGATGTTAGGTCTAACTTGTAGGATTCGCGTGTTTTGATTAATTATATTTGGCACATAGTGTCATAAGTGCCCACTGCACAGACTTACAAAGTAGTGGCAGCATATGCGGTTCCTAACAGCGTACCCTTGTGGTTCAGTGGACAAAATGCTTCCGCTGCAGATATCTGTGCTTAACAGCCTTAAGTTTCCTTGAAGGTGATAAAAAAATAGTATGATTGTGTTGGACAACAATAAACATCAGCTATCAAATTGGGTAACAATAATCGTCAATTATCTATCAATTGTGCCAAGAAGAACCCCCTCAAGGGTGTTAACGATCACTCTACAAGTACACCTGTTATCCTGTTATGCTCTAATCCTGTGGTAAGGGATGCTGATCTAGGAATTTTACCGTGCTCTAGGAATTACAATCAGTTTTTGGATGGAAACATACCTATTAAGAACTCATTAACGTGAACATAAAAGATTTACTCTTAAGAATGGTTCATTATGCTACAACAGCGATCAATTTACATTTCTAAGCAGTGCAGAGTGCCCACTCTGAACCAAAGGGCGACAACCTACATCAGAGCAGGAAGCCTTAGTGAGCGGTTTGCCAAGTGGCAATCACAGCACGGTTATGAACGAGCATCACTTACTGAATCTATGATCTGGCTCTGAATTCAGTTGGCTATTTTAAAATAAGTTTCCAACTGAGGCTCTTTAACAGAAGTGATATGTTACTTTCTGAAATATTGTCAATTAATAAATGTATTGACATCCCAAGGTGCTTGCTTAACAGCTCTAGAAGTGAGCAAATCAAAACTTTGCCCACAAATACATTGAGGTTAACATATACAGTTTTGCCATCCTTGAAGTCAGTGGATGTCAGGTGAAGCTTGTACACTTTGCCCTTTCTGGAGGTAGGTGAAGTTTCCTGATTCTTCCCGCAGTGAAGTGTAGCTTCACCCAACGCCTATACCCTGAGCCAGGAGACCTAGCCAAGATGCATGGCCTAAAGCTGCCACTTCTGGTAAGCCCTGAGTGACAGTGATGAAACACGGTACAAGGCATGCAGCAGCTGCACACTACCCATCCCATGCTACCAGAACCCCTGCAGGGGGACTTGCAGCAGAGGGGAATGTGATTCACATGATCTCTGGAAGTGGATGAAGAGTACCTTTTTCAGCTTCATACACCATTAGAGAGCTCACAAATGCAGAGGATAGATCAGTCCCTAGTGGTCTACGTATACCAATACATGTTTCCTTTCATGAAAAATAACTTAAGCTTAGATTTAGTAAGACTTTGCAACAATGTAAAACAATGCAAAGTGCTGCAAATTATTGCATGCATATATAGTATGCAGGCCCACAGGATTTTTGCACTGGAAAGGAGCCCTTTTCTCAATGTAGAAACAGCTTGTGCTCTTTTGCTTAAAGGGGGTGTTACTAGGACACATCAGCAGAACTACCAATAGGTTTTGATGCAAAGGATCATCTACTGATATAGCCAGACTGGACTTGGTCTCAAAAACTAACGCCTCATTGAGGCAGGCGTTACAAGGGAACTGTGTTTATTTCTCCAGAACTCTTGCATGTGTTCTTCTGTGCACCTTACACATCCAATGTCTGCTGAGTTTGCCTAGGCATTGGAATTTGTTCTGGAAGGGTATGCTAGACAGTGCACACTCACCTCTGCGCCATGGTGCATAGTGGTACATTGTGCAAGGCACCTGTATGTGGGCCAGCAAAATGTATGATCCCAGTAGCAAGCCAATCTTACTAGATGTGACTCTGCACTGTATCCTCCTAGCACGGTGCAGTGCAGACTGGTTGGTTGCAGCGCTGCATAAAAATTTCGTAAATCTGGCCATTAGTTTTGCAGTTCTAGTTTTGTCCTTTTCAGTCATAGAACGTGTTATGATAGGGATTAGCCAGTGGCAATATCTACTGAATGGCCACACTACTATATCCTAGCCCAAGCACAAACGCCATGCAGCAAGCCTTGTAGTCATAAATCACATCATATATTATCAAAGCATGAACACCCATTTACCACCCAAAGGCCAATTGACACATATATTCAACTCATTCCAAATGTCCATAGAGTAGACCACTAATGGGCAAGATCAACATGAATCTTGAATGCATGAGTGAGTGAGCCATCAAAATAATGACATAGTTATAAAGTGTGGATCTACAAAGTGATTCACTACAATGCATATTTTAGTTGAAGACGAAATGCAGGTAGGATTCAGAAAAGGTGTGTTTTATATTTGTTTGTGCCTTGATGGGAAACGAATGGTTTTGGTCCCAATGGTCAGAGGTAGCGTATTTCATAGCCAAGACCTGGGACTGTGAAGTACTTCAACGTATTTGTCCCTTGTCTTCAGGGGACCTATGGAAGATCTTGCATTGATGAGCATAGAGAACTGTATCATCATATTATTGTTGCAAAAGTATTTGAGAGTTTTCTTAAATACACTTGCTGATGATGCTTAGGGTTCTGAAGTTGTCCCAGGATAGGTTATTCCTAGAATTTTTTCTATGCTAAGTGAAGATGCTCAAATGTACCCTGTCTCACATCCCATTGTATATGAACGAACACACACACTCACAACCACACTCACACACACGTCATTCTTCAGCATATATTACACTCTTTAACACGTTTTGCAAGGTGCACTCAGACTCCACAGCTCCCTGGATTTAAACCATCTCTGCAGTCACTTCCATCTCCATGGGTGGACCTGTCAGGCAATGATGAAACCAAAATGAATGAATGAAGAGCTTGCATTTTGAAGTTAAGCATTCACCCTTATTTGCATTTCGAACATAACCATGATGTAAGAGATGCTTAACGAACATTGGGGCATATTAGCAAGAACATGCGATAAATATCGCAAACCTTGCTTAGCGCGCCTTTTTTTATCGCCGGCTATCGCTGGATATTACCGCGGAAATAACATGCTATTAGCAAGGTTTATCTCCATTGCGATAAAATATCCAGCGATAGCGGCGAAACCCAGCTTTAACGCGAGAAATCCAGCGATAAAATCCTATCGCTAATTCTGGGGACTTAACCTTACAATCCACCTCCCATTGACTTTCATTGCTAAGTCATGTTTTTATCAGTTCTAAAAAACAAGCGCTAATCGGGGTTAGCGCGCGTTTTTATCGCTTCGCGGGTATTGCTAATAGGCGATAGGTATGTAAGCGACTGTTTTCTGTCGCTTTTAGTTGGGAACGCCTACCTTGCATGTCATTAGCGATAATTATCGCTGACATGCAAGGCGATGTAAAACCCGGCCGCTATCGCCTGAAAGCTGTCGCTAACGCCTGTTAGCGACAGCTTGCTAATAGGGCGTTAAAAATATCGCCGCTTTAGCGGCAAAAAGTGCCGCTAAAGCGGCGATAAAGCCCTTGATAATATGCCCCATTATGTGTTACCTCGTTTATGAAGGTTGTGTTCATATCCTGGTTTTATTAGCCCTCCGAAGCAATCTCCTGATTGACGACTATATGAAAGCAACAAATATAGTAGAGTAACACTCATAAATACGGAAAGAACATCTAGATGCAATGTTCACTTAGATCATGTCATTCTGTTTCACACTTTAAGGAGTAATTAAGTTTAGAACTCAAAGTGAAAACATTTTAAAATAAACAAGAGGCCATCTTTGTTAACACATCTGAAATGTGCATTTTTCACTGTTAGTTATTAAATAAAATGTGCTGAACATTTTTTAAAAGCTAATAATTAAATGTGTTAAAAAATGAGGGTGGCTATGTGTAACAGCCATAAATGCATCTTCCTAGCAGAATCCAGCACAGCTAATTCCCTGCCAATAAAACAATCAATCTGGGTGTTATATCTGAATATTGTGTCAAAAATATTATCTGTATTTAATATTGTTACAGAAATATTGTGATGTCATTTGAACTGTTCGATATTTTTAAATTGATAATTATAATCGTTTGTTTTCTTTTTTACATTTTGGAAACAATTAAGTAATATTTTTCAATAAAGGTTACAAAATTGTATTTAATTTAGATTTTTCATTTTTGCTTGTTTTAATATTGAAATGTTTACATTTTATTTTCAAAATATTATTTCATTAAAATTGTCACTGTTGTGGTTTTGTTTTATACTTTTTTCATTTATAAATCACATTTTTAAATTTAAATTATTTGTTTTAATGTCATTTTTATTATTTTCATGGGTTTTGTGTTATGCAAATATACAATATTCAGATATTCAAAATTATAATAACCTGGATAAGTTTTGAGTGGAAATAATAACTTTGACTTCCCTCAAAATCCATGATTTTCCCCAATGTGGTTAAGTTTTGAGTGTGACTATTATAACCAGATCGCCCCAAAATCCAACACTTTCCCCAAAATGGCTAAGTTTGGATTGGGAATACTAAATATAACCTCCCAAAGTCTAATACTTTGCCCAATGTGGTTACATTTGTAGTGGGAATAGTAAATCTAACCCCACCCCCCAGGTCCAATACTTTTCCAAATGTGGTTAAGTTTGGAGAGGGAATAGTAAATCTAACACCCCAAAAGTCCAACAGTTGCCTAATGTGGCTAGAATTGGGGTAGGAATGCGAAATCTAACTCACAAAGATTGTTTTTTTATTTGGTTTGGTTTTTAATATTTTTATGAATTTGTAACATTCTTCTTAAAAAAACAAAAAAATGTATTTATTAAGTATTTATTTTAACTCTCTTTCTCTCGCTCTCTCTCTCTCTCTCTCGAGATATATATATATATATATATATATATATATATAAAGAGAGAATTAAAATAAATACTTAATAAATACATATATATGCTTTCTCACGATCCCACTATTCTACCACTCCATATATATATTTATTAGTATATATGTGTATACATTTTATGTTGAGTTTTTCATACAAATTTACATGCTTATTTTAGTTCACATATTTACACAAGTTTTTTACATTTTTTATTTTTTAAGTGTAGTAGTTGTGAGAATGTATGTTATTAGTTAAGGGGGGTGAGTGATGTCTTACCTTATGCAATAAACAAAATCCTTGTCAAGGTGAACAACCAAAGTCACTAAATTAACCTAATTTCAACCCCCTGGTAGCTAAGAAATAGAGCAGACAGGTGTAGTGTTTGCTGGCTAAGTGCCTTGACATCATCAGGTTCTGTGTTCCAGAAACTCTGATGTCGTGGGCACTTGATGCCAAGGTACAAGACAGTGAAGACAAGGAAGCCATTTCCCTGAGGTCTGGGGCTACTACAATAAACATATTTCACATATATTCGTATGATTCATCACTGCAGAAATGGCGACGAGTTGTGCCTCATATTTGAGAAACCCATGCCGATGCGATGGATACAGCGAGTAGTTACGATACTAGATGCAAGTACTTTATTAAGCAGGGAGCGGCGTTCGAGGTTGATGTGGCCGGTGAACAATTTGAAAGTACTGTGTATTTGCTTCAATATCAGGCCAGTTTTATGCTTAATGTGCAAGTGCTCAAAAGTCTTGGCAATTGTCTTCACAAAATGGCCTTGTTTAAAATAAAAAGTAAAATAAGGGGCAGTATCTCGTGGCCAACATTTGAAGGAGCATATAACCGACCGCGACTGCTGCGCGAGCTTCTATTACGTTGCCTGTATTCGGCAAAGCATCGTACTGCGTGATTTCTGCGAGGGCTTCATTTCTATTATGAGCATACGTCAGCTCGTGCATTGAACTTCACGTCTTGTGACCCTACCCATCACGGGGATTACATCTTTGATTGGGGCATCTCTGCATCTGTCTCTGTGTGGTAATGCTCCTTAATTACAGCAAAGGTTGCGGTTGATGGAATTTCTATATAGATCACACCTTAAGTTCGTCGGGTGAAGTATTCACCTCATAGAACACATCTGAAGGTATTTTGACTCACTCCTGACTGTGCAATTTTCATTTTGTCTGACAAGCTTCTTAATTCACTCATTGCTCTATAAGCCATACAGAACTGGAATTTGACTCCATCTCAGCCATTCATGATTTCTGATGCAGATCATGTGGTAAAATGGAAGGAAAGGAAGGATTATTTTCTGAATTATATATCAACAATTGAGGATGAAGATATGGCACCTGAAAAGAAGAAAACAAATCTGTGACATTGTTTGGGCCCAGGTGGTTTAAAGACCTACAATACAAAACCTAGAAAGCCTGGTGTTGAAAATGTATTTGATCATATGCTTAAGGATCTGTACGCATACTTCATGCCTACAGTGTGTGTGACCATAGAAGATTACAAATATTTTCAGAGGAAGTAATGGAAGAAGGCAGGAATTGAAGATTTTGTAGCTTCTTTAAAAAAGTTAACTATGTCATGTAGGTTTGGGAATCGACATGGAGAGCTTGTTAGAGACCACATTATTGTGTACACTAATGACTCAAGCATTGAAGATCATCTGTGGGTTAATGGTGATACATCTTTGAAAGATATTATCACTATAGTACAAAAAGCTGAATAGAGTGGGACGCTGTGCTAAAGCAGTAGTGGATGACGTGGAAAGTGTGGTGATTGGAAAGATGAAAAGTGGTAAAGGTGCTGGTAAATCTATTGAATATGATAACAAGAAGTGCTGGTAAATCTATTGAATATGATAACAAGAAGGAGATAACTATAAGGAACATAAAAGATTTGAAGAATAAATGTTAGAGATGTGGAACTTTGTAGAAGTATGCCCAAAGTGAATCTTGTCCCCCGTTTAATCAAAGATGCTCCCACTGTAACATTGTAGGGCACTTTGCCAGTGTATGTAGAAGGAAAGATAATGAAGGGAAAAAAATGGGAAAAAGGGAAGGTAAAATGTTTTAAGGTAAATAATAATCTTTCATCAGAATCTGATGATAGTATAGAAGATGGATGCGTGTTGTGTGTGGAGGACGGCATCAAAGGGAGCGTAGTCACTACTGTAAACCCTAAAAAACATGTGTGTGAGATTACATTTGGTTGTATAGGGTTGGATATTGTAGCTAACTCTGTCTCTCCTTACACCATTGTCAATGAAATAGTGTGGAGGGACACATTTGTAAATGATTTAGGTGAGGATCTAGAATCACCAGATATAGCACCTAAAGGTTTTACAGGAGATCCTATTGATAGTAGGATTTAGAAGATTACTTTTTGAATTTAAGAATAGATCAGCAGAAGTAATATTATATGTAGCTGCTTCTGGGCCTTCCGTATTGAGATGGATGGACATAGGAGCATTAGGAAAGATGTTGGATCCTATTATTCCTGAACCAGTTTTAATAGTGAATGATGGAAACAACATAGAAGCACAAATTTGCAAAGAATTTCTATTAGTTTTTTCAGGAACAATTGGTGAGCTGAAGGGCTTTACACTTCATATTGTTTTGAAAGATAATAGTGTTCCTTATGTGCACAAAGTAAAGAATATTCCTTTCTCTTTTAGAGAAGAGGTAGCAGCAGAATTGAATACATTGAAGGAAGCAGGGTTGATTGACCCGGCTGAGTCCTCGGATTGGATTTTGCCCCTGGTGGTTACAAGGCGGGCAAATGATAAAGTTATTTAGGTGTGGATCTGAGAGAGTTAAATAAGAATATTTTTGTTAACCAATTCCCATTACTCAAGATTTAGGAGATGTCATTAACTAAGGGGGAAATGGTTATCTACAGTGGATTTGACAATGGCTTATAACCAGATGCCTCAACACGAGAAAAGCAGATGGTAACTACATTTGCTACTCCATTTGGTTGCTTCCAGTTTCAGAGGGTTCCATTTGGATTGGCTTCTGCTGCATACCATTGTGACTACTGATGTGAGTAACAGAGATTTAGGAGCAGTTTTGACCGAAAAGGAAACCAAAAGTACAGAAGTCAATGCAGCGTTTGCATCTAGGTCATTGACTCTAGTAGGCAAATATTATGCTGTAATATAGAAAGAGACTCTAGCTTGTGCGTGGGGTTTGGAGAAATTTAGACAATACACTTAGGGCCTCATAATGATGTCGGTCGGAAAGGCTATGAACGGCATTCGGTTTGTCTAAATCCGTGTCGGAACCCATGTTTCCGACCGACTCTGAAACATTTCCGACTGACCGATTATGATGCAGTCTAATCGTTCGGTCTTTCCGACTCGGCTCCGATCGGCATTCGGAGAAACCGAGTTGGTCCAAGCCGAATCGCACGGGTCTTTGCCCACGTTTCCGACTGATGTATTACGATGTCGGATTCGGACAGCCTTTCCGACTCGGTTTGTCCGACACAGAACAGATGTCAGAAACTGACTTTGGGGGGCCCCTAGCAGGCCCCCTTTCACTCGGAGGCCTCCAGTTGGGGCCTGTGGGGGTACCCATGGGACCCCTCTTTGCAACCATGCATAGTGTGGCAGGTATTCATGTGAATCATCACTAAAACAGGCAATGTGTAAAGTATTTATGCAGTGCTAAAACAGTAATAAAGACAAAGCACAACACAAGAAATGTCCCCAACAAATTTAGAAAACAAAGAGTACATTTTAATATATTAAATAACTCCAAAATGACAATAATCAAATAAGGGGACTTGGAGAGATAGATTTTTAAATCTTAAAATAAGAATGCAGCGGTTGACCTGGACGTAAGCATAATTTGAGTCTGACCGCAACGGAGCGAGACACAGAGTCCAGGTTTGACCAGGTCAAAAGTTTTACCTTGGGACTTAGTCTCAAAAATGGAAGTCCAAAATCTTCAGCAGGGCAAGGCAGAAGGCCTTAGCCAAGGAAGAAACAACATGGTCAAATAACCGTTGGATGAGGTCTTGGTGAAGCCGTTAGTTTATGTCAGGAAATCTCCAAGTGAAAGAAATTTGAATTTCGAACCGAGGAAGGTTTCTTGTTGGCCAGATACTTTTGGGACATTCTCCAAGTCAATATTTCTTCGTTCGCACATAGTCACTTTTTGGAGCGCAGATTCCTCCAGCAGAGCAAGGCTGCAGTCTACAGCTGAATAGGGCTCCACAGGGCTGGATACCTTCCTTGCAAGGTTCTGCTTAATCTCCATTGCTTCTGTGGAAAAGCTCCGATGGGATAAACCTTAATCCTCAGTCCTGCGGCAACGCACCTTGGTCGGATCGCCTTGGTAGGTTTGTTATGGGACTTCAGGGATCTGTGGAGCCAAAACATTTCAAAGTCCCAGGTTTTTTAGCAGTGGTAGAAGAAGTCTAGCCAAACACAGCCAATGTTTCCAGGACCTCAGGAACAGCACTTGGGGGTCAGGACTCACTCCAGCAGAGGTCACCAGCAGGGTCCAGCTCAGGTCCAGTTTGAACTGCTCAGCTGGGAATCTTCAGAAAAGGACTCTTGTAGGTAGTTGTGTCCCTGTAGCTTGAGTAGGAGGTCAGCCTTATGACCCTTGGAGTCCACTTCTTTGCCCTGGGTGCAAGACATAGCAGGTCCAGTCGTTCAGAGCTCTTCTCAAATCTCAGACAGCAGGTTTGGTCCTTTTCTGATCTACCTCAGGTCCAGTAGTGTTCTGAGGAAGATACTGGGGATGACAGAATTATGCCTAGCACCTGCTTGAGGGTGGAGGTGACTCCTGGCTCCTTCTTAACCAATGGGGTAAAAGTTCACAGGAGTTACTCTACCCACTTTTGCAGCATTTCCCGTGTGTCCTACTTCAAACAATCCCACTGTGCCTCTCTCTGCCCAAATTCAAGATAATAAATCATTGTCCCCTTATGCAGAGCCTGTGTGCCCACCCCAGAGGTGTGGCCAGGGAAATGAGCAACCTCCCCCCCCCCTCATCTGTGGTCACTTCAGTGTAGTTCTGGAGGCAGCTCCCTCCCCAATGCGATTGGAGCCAGGCTGACTGGGGGAACAAAGGAAGAGGCCTGCCCAGGTTTCATCTGTGACAGGGAAGTCCCCTTTGAAGCAAATCAAGTTCCTAGGCATTGCCAAAATGGTCATCCTGCCCGAGGAACAGAAACCACCTCCACATACCTACACCTTTGTCTGTGCTTTGGGAGTAGTTTTCACACATTGTTCAGGGCTTGAGCACTAAGGGGGCTGCAGCTAGAGCCTAATGGGAATTAGATTCAAGAGGCTTCCGGCAGGAAAAAAGTAACTTTCTAAAAGTACATTTTCCTTGATATTTCCAACTCCACTAGTGAATTTGGACTTTTAATAAATATTACAGAGTCAAAGAATGAAATGTCTAGGTGTTTCCTAGCTGAAGATAGCATCATTAGATATAATAGTGCATCCCAGTGTTTCTCTATGGAACAGCCTTGCCACAGTGAAAATTGAAAATAGTTTGTAGGTGCTAGTCTGCTACAACTACATGTCCTACTTTTAAATTTCCTGCGCTCTGCCTTATGGGCTGTAAGGCCTACTTAGGGGTGACATATCTATATTTATAAGTAAGGGTTAGGGCCTGATTATGAGTTTAGTGGTCCATTGGACCGCCAAACCCGTGGTGGAGGTGCAGTGGCAGTCGGGGACCACCGTACTAGTGGTATGACCGCCGTACGATAAGTGCGTTGGTCAGACTGTTTTGGGACCACTGCAACCATCAGGGATTTGCGATCCTTGGAGTTGGCACGGCGGTGTGAGGCTGCAATATGTTTGGTGAGGCTGCTGCGGCCACGTCAAGCATATTACGACTTTCTCCACTGCCAGCGGTCTCATGGCTGTGTTCACGCCATGAAACTGCTGTCGGTGAGAAAACTAAGGGGGTCATACACAGCCCCTTGTTGTCTCTGGCCATATGGATGCATGCAGGGGGCCCATGGTGTGCCCTCCTTTCTGCATGCATGCCCAGTTCCTGCACGGCATGGACTTAACAGTCCTTGCCATGCAGGAACTTGCTTTGGCGTTCCTAGGTGGTGACTGTTTCAAAGGCACCGCCATGGGAACACCAAAGGACCATCAAACAGACAATGAGAATACTCGTAATCTGTGAGGCGGCTGGTGGTCAAGTTTGGCAGTGCGGGAATGGGGCAGTGGCGTGCCGCCCACTCCCGCACCACCAAACTCGTAATCAGGCCCTCAGACCTTGTAAAAAGGGCTTATCTTGACAGGTTGAATAGCAGTTGAAAAACTGCTTCAGATCAGGCTACAATGGTAGGCCTGAAGCCATGTTTTACACTGCCACTGTAGTGGATGGCAAAATAGGTGCTGCAGTTCACTAGGGACATTTAGCTGACAGGCCCTGGTGACACTTTGTGCAATATATTAAGGACTTGGGTAAGATAAATATGCCAACTAGGGTTATGCCAATTCAACATTGTTTAAGTGGGGAGCACATGCACCTTACTACTGTTTAGCAGAGGTACAGTACACAAAGTTCTACAGCTGGCAAAAACACATAGGGCAAAAATCTGGAGGTACAGCACTCAAAAGATGGTCATTTTCTATGAATTTATTTTACAGTATTTGTTACATACATATACATTTCTTTATAAGACATTTTTTTAAATAGTATTTACATATACTTGCAATTGTTAAACGATTCTAATATTTTTTAGAACATATATTCAATATTTTCATTTATTTATTGCTTTAGTTTGCATAGTGTTCTTTATTCTTCAATTTTTTTTATCTTTTACTCTATTTTGTAGTCTGTATTTGTCATTTGTGGATGCCAGCAACTCTTCAGGTTAGTGGTCCCTCATTGCTGTTCTACTGTAAAGGTAAGTTTCATTTTAATCTATTTTCTAAATGTTATATGTCTTGAGGAGATGGTAGATTGTTTATGATAGTAATCTGAGATGCATGCAGTAGGCATAATTATTATTGTATAGTGAGAGTTTGGTTTTGTTTCTTTGATAGTATGCATTTCTATTAACATGCCCTTGTGTGTGGCTACTTCTGGGACAGGGACATAGGGTAATGCTACTAATTATTTTAATTAATATGCAAATTCTGCATTTTTGGTATATTTATACTAACTGGAGATTTTGTTATAGATGATTCAATATTACTCCAGTAATGGAACTTTCATAGATTCCCATGCTTGTATCATTCCCCGTCGTCGGAATCGGAGTCCCCGGTATACATAAAATAGCAATAGAAACCATTACCAAAGCAGAACCTAGGTCTAGGCCCATTCTTGTTTTGCAACCTATCCACCTCTTTTTGTAAAAGAGACCAAAAAAAATGAACAACCAATCAGATTAGCCTCACCCCATAGAACCCTCCTGAGAGAAGCTCAGAACCTTAGATTTTCTACCGCACGTTGTGCTAGGGAGTCTCCACTGGGCTCTGCTCAGTTTTTAGGTCTCGCCTAGCGCTGCTGCGCACATGCTCAGCTCGCTCGGCGAGATTTATTGCTAATGAGGATTTTAAGAAAAGGGCTTTAAGCCCCGCCCCTCATTTCCATTGGCTGGCATCACCGTTTATGCTAAACGGTGGCCTGCCATTGGAAATGAGCTGTTGGCATTGCCTCCCTTTCGCCTTTTGGTCCGGCCCATCCAGACTGGATCGCCTGCTTCACGGCTGTCGTGAAGCAGTTTCTTATCTCAAGGAGGCGTGTTGTATAAACAAGCCCTGAGATCCAGTCCAGATGGGCCGTCTCAAAAGAAGACAGGGCGCCGCGTGTTTATTTTTGCATCGCGCTTTAAAGTGAAAGCGCGATACAAAAATAAACACGCGGGAATGGCGAGCGCTTGTTTTGTGTCTCCTCATGTTCAGCCTACCGCCATTCTGTTCTGGGGCACTTTGCACCTATTGACTTTCTTTTATTCTTTTTTTTTTTTCCTTCTGTGCCCCCTCGTGCTCTTGTGTTCAGCCTGCCGCCGTTCTGTTCTGGGGCACTTTGCACCTATTGACTTTCTTTTTTTTTTTTTTTCCTTCTGTGCCCCCTTGTGCTCTTCTGCCCAGCACTCCTCCTTCACTGTGTGCGGTCATGCGCACACACTTCTAGACCGCTTGGGGGCCCTGGCAGTGTCTTCCTGGCCCACTAGGCCTCACACGCTCTCCTGAGACACTGCTCCTCACGTGCGGCACCTCCCTCAGGCCGCCCCCCCGCCTTCGCTGCCTCCACCGATGCACGGAGCGACTCGCAGCCCTTTTGACTCGCGGCCTCCTCACCTTCTCGCTGTGTGGGTGGGTGGCGGCGCCGCTCCCACAGCCGACTGCTGCCCCGAAGCCTGGATACGCTTCCTGCCGCCCCGGTGAGGCGTACCACCATTTTTTCTCCTCTCCTTCATGCCGCACACCTCTCAGCGGTAACGACCAGGTACGTCGTGGGCACAGTCCCACTTCGTCGCCAATGTGGTGGGGGAACTTGGGGGGCAATATGATAGGGCGACTAACGTTAATTACGGGCCTACGACGGGGGAAATAAATGCACAAGTACACTTTAGTTATGGGTGATGACGACAACCACGAGCGGTTGTCGCTCCCTTTATTTATAACCTCCGGTCCGCGCCCGGGCCGGGAGGTTGAAGAGGATACATGTTATTATAGTGGCCGGATGGCTCACTACAGCGCTACCGGACTTAGTCCGTGCTGCTTCGAATCGAATACCCATGGTATCTCCGCGTCCGACAGCCCTGATGAAGTCATAGGGCAAGACGGCCAAAAATGACAAAACACATGTTGGCAGAAAGAAATTGTGTCTTGCTATTGCGTTGCATTCAGTAGGAGAGAAATATTCATCTAACTCCGAAATGTCACTGGCAAAATCTTCATTTGGGGGCTCCTCTCTCCTTTTTCCGTCTTCTTACAAACCCCTAGTCCCTCTGATACCAAACAAAGCATAAGATTTTTTTTTCTCTAAATGTGTCCTAGTCTGTGCAGGTTGTGTGCAATACCCAGCGGCTTAGTGTGCGGATGTGTCCGGTCTGTGCAGTACACAGGCGTTGAGTGCGCGGATCGGTCCAGTGTGTGCAGTATGTGTGCAGTACACAGGGGTTGAGTGCACGGATGTGTCCAGTCCGTGCAGTATGTGTGCAGTACACAGGGGTTGAGTGCGCCTATGTGTCCAGTCTGTGCAGTACACAGGGGCTGAGTGTGCAGATGCGTCCAGTCTGTGCAGTATGTGTGCAGTACACAGGGGCTGAGTGCATGGATGTGTCCAGTCTGTGCAGTATGTGTGCAGCTCACGGTGTGAGTGCATGGATGAGTCTGTGCAGTATGTGTGCAGTACACGGGGTTAGTGTGCGGATGTGTCCCAGTGGAAAAACTGGAGGCCATTATTCCATGAACCTTCTGGTTGAGCTCAGGCAGGGCCAGTATTTCCGAACCCAAGTTCCCAAGTCGGAAAGCCAATGTAATCAGCAACTTCCTTTTATGTCTTTCCGTCCGTGTAACCCTTTTATGTCGCGCCACATGTATCGAGCGCACAAAGGATGCTCCGGCGTCCGGGGCCAATTAGGAGCTTTACATAATTGAACGCGTGCGCAGATCTCTCCGCGAGGCCCATTGTGAAAAGGGATCACGGGCTCACGCGCTGCCAAAAACACCGCTCCTCAGAGAATCCTAGGAGTTAATCATTGGGTGTGGGGGCGCCAAAAATGATTGTCACACAGGGCGCCACCAGCGCTAAAGCCGGCCCTGGACTGAACTGTTTGAACTTTGCCCCGGCTTGACCCTGGATGTGGGTAGTCAGAGGGGCGGCACGGGTGACCTGCGGGGGAGGGACTGGGGTCGGGGGTGGTTAGTTTTCTCTAAAGCCTCAGGCAGTGGCCTTGATCCTGCCCTCCCCGGCCCATCGCTCCCCAGGGTGGTTGGGGTTGCATTCTGTCTCTGTTTGCTTTCACTCCTGCCGCTTTGGACAGTATTGACTCAGTGGGCTTTTATCAGCAGTGAGTGGGCATCCTCTCCTGTCCAGGGGGCCTCCTGTGTGCTCCCCGCTGTGCTTCTCTTCCTGTTTCCTACTTGTCATTATCTCTGGGTTATTGTTTGGTGGTGAAAGCTGTTGCCCCTGCTGCTTCAGAACAAATTTTGTATGAGTGTTGACCTCTGCCCGCGCACCTATGGCTCGTACCCAGAGGAAGAGTCGGTGTGCGCGGGTTTAGTCACAGAGCAAATGAAATGTGCTCTTTTGGGAAACAACCGCACATAACGTTAATATGGAGCACTTCCGGAGTCCGAGCCTCGTATTGATTTCTCCTGGCTCTCAAATAATGTTTGTTGTTGCCAGTCGGCGTTACTCATTTTATCGCCCCTCGAACAATAAAAGGATGAGTTACTCTGAAGGGGTTCGGACTCTTGCAGCTCATCGGCTGCTGTTAATCACTGGCATGTTTCTTGAGATGTTAAGTTGACAGATTTAGACAGCTAGAAAGAAGTCAAGTGAATTGGGGTTGTGAGCTGTGCACTGCCGTGGAAGCTGTAGGCAGGAGCCAGGTAAGTGCTGGACCTGCCACCCCTGCGCCCAGGAGGTCTGGGACCAAGGGCGGTCCTCGTGGTAGGGAGTGTGTGCCATGCACGCAGGTCACTTTTCCAGCGGCCAGTCTCTCTTTCCCTGTACCAGGACATGAAAGTATTGCCCAAGTAGCGAGGCCGGAAACCATAGAGGAGGGAGAGTTTACTCTCTACACACCTGGCATATGGCATTTCCCGAGGAGTTGAGGGGGTGCCAGAGCGAGGCTGGAAACCATGGAGGGAAGTCTGCTCTCTGTATGCCTGACACATGGCATTTCCGGTGCAGCGAAAGCCTCACGAGACTCAGTAACGAGGCTGGTCCCAAGGTAGACGAGTCTATGGTGCACGTAATTTGCTTTTTGTGTAATTACGCAAAATTTTAAGAGATCAGAAGGAGTCGCATAACGTGCAAAACTGGTATTTGAGACTGTGTTTTAGTGCAAAATGTTCACTTTGAATGCAAGAATGCATTTCAAGCTAACAAAAGAGTGCAAAACAAGCATTAAAAATGCAATAGGTCTCGCCTTTCATTAAGTTAAAGCCATTTGCTTTGCCATACAATACCATTAGCAAAGCAAATGGCTTTAACTTAATCAAAGGCGAGACCTATTGCATTTTCAATGCTTGTTTCCTATTATCCTTAACTCTACAGTTTTTTCACCAGTTTTTTCTTCAGGACTTGCTTGGACTTTGTGTCAAAATGTCTGACAAGGAAAAGAAAGCTCTTTTTAAAGCCTGTGCAACTTGTGCTAAGAAGAGGTTGTATGTGGAGGACAAACATAAGGATTGTATTTACTGTTTGTACCCGGACCATAAGGCAGCAGACTGTAAAATATGCCGAACCTTTCCTACAAAAAACTCTACGAGACCGTGAGGTACGTCTTTTGACCTGGCTTCAGAAGCTTAAGACAAGGAAAGAACCAGTTTCCAGTGATAGTGACGACACGGCCTCTGCAACATCTTCCAGAAGGTCTACAAAAAGGGGTAGAGTCTCCCCTTTACCTTCTGAGGAACGTCCTGGTAAGGCCTTGAAAAAGATCTCTCATAGGTCTGAGAGGCGTAGTCCTGGCGAATCTCCTCACCGAGGTGTAAAGGAGAGGGAAGGACTGTCTAAGGGAGTGATGTCTGAGAGGAAATCCAGCTCTGTTCCTCCATCTTCTCCTCCTGCGGCTCCAAAGACTTTCAAGAAGCCCTCCTCACTCTCTTCTGAGCTGAAATCAAGGAAAAAAGCTCCCTCGTCGACGACGCTGTCAACGACTCCGTCGACGAAAGCAACAAAGGTACAGTCCCAGTCTTTTCTTCCATCTATGACTCCGTCGACGGGCTCGTCGACGGTGAGTTCATCGTCGCCGATGCTATTTCAGAGTTTTGCGTCGACGACTTCGACGCCGGTGGTGCCTGTGTCGTCATCGATGGTGCTGA
This sequence comes from Calotriton arnoldi, assembly GCA_963921515.1. Lineage (NCBI taxonomy): Eukaryota > Metazoa > Chordata > Amphibia > Caudata > Salamandridae > Calotriton > Calotriton arnoldi. The sequence continues at coordinate 359,790 of CAWUFW010009273.1, forward strand.
CGACGTCGATGAGGATGTCGATGACGAGGGTGACGACGACGACCACGTTGACGACGACTACGACGACGGCTGGGGTGTCGACGATCTCGACGACGACTGCATCGACGATATCCCTTTCTTCGTCGACGATTCTCCCATCATCGTCGTCGACGGCCCTGTCGACGACCTCGTCGACGGTGGAAAAAATTACTATTTCTCTTAAAAAGCGCCAAATTACACCTGACATGACATCCCCCAGGAGGGTGACTCCTCTACCTCCAGCACTCCTTCTGGAAGAAGAGGGATCTGAAGAAGATGATGGTCCTTTCGCCTATGCGAATAGCCCTTCTCAATTGCACGTCAAGTGCCAGGACACGGACTCGGAGGGGGATTACGGAGAGGAGCAACAATATGATCCTTCCTCAGATTATCAAGAGGACTACCAGCAGGAGATGGTATCCATGCCTTCCTCCTTACTAGCGGACTTACATTCTATGCTTGTGGACTATAGAAGGAGATTTGCGACGCAACCTCCAGTTCCTGTGGTGGTACCAGTTACGGCTGTTCCTCCTGCTCAGCCTGCTATTCCCCAATTGCCGACACCTCAAACAACACTTATGGCTCAAGACGCACTACCTGTTGTGTCTCTCGTTCACGATGACACCTCTGATGAAGACCAGGGCGCTGGTGCACTACCAGATCCTGACGCAGAGTGGGATGACTATGTCATTCCTGATCCGGCTTCTCCTACACCGGCACCGGTTGATTCCCCCCCTGCAGACATCAGGGGTTTCCATAAGTTGATGGAGAGAGCCTCAAGGAGGTTTGAGCTGCCCATGCACATGGAGCAGTCAGAATGCTTCCTCTATGATTTCAAGGAACCTTACAGGAAAATGGTTTGCTCAATTCCTATTGTTGGTCACGTCTGGGATGAGGGCCTGAAAGTAATGAAGAATTCTACTACGGTAATTCCGGTTTTACCTCGCCTTGAAAAGAAATATAAGGCTCCAGACGATAGCCCGGCTTGCTTGGTCAGTCAGCCTAAACCAGACTCTGTCATTTCTCAGGCGGCCCAAAGAAAATCGAGAAATCCTTCAGCTCCTCTCACAACACCTCCAGATAAAGAGGGAAGACGCCTGGATAATGCGGGCAAGAGGTTTTCTTCCATGTCCAGTCTGTTGGTCAGAGCCGCTAACGCCTTAGCGATACTGGGGCGCTATGATCGCCAGATGTGGTGCGATCTTTCCCCATATCTGGACCAATTGCCTGAAGATGCAAAAAAAGAGGCTAAGAAGATTCTTCAGGAGGGAGAGGTAACATCGGCTGAAGTGATTGACTGTGCAATGGACATTGCAACGACTGCGTTCCGCTCCCTGGCGGGCGCTGCTGTCCTTCGGCGTCAAGGCTGGCTGCGGGCTACATGGTTCCGCCCTGAGGTCCAGAACAATATCCTGGATCTTCCCTTCGACGGCGAGGCGCTTTTTGGGAAGCATATCGATGATGCTCTCCAGAACATCAAAAAAGTCACGGAGACCGCAAGATCCTTAGGGACTCTGCAGTACCGCAAGGTCCCCTTCCGTAGAGCCAGAGGGAGAGGTAATGCCACATATAGAGGAGGGTACCAGCAACAACGGTATTCCTCATATGCATCGAATCCACAATCTTACCGGCCGAGTTATAACCAGTGGCAAAATCACTCCTCTTCTTTCTCTCGATCGCCTAACAGAGGAAAACAAGGACACCAAGGGAGGGACGCCTCGAAGCGTCAATAGCGGCTTGCTGGCTCTGTCTACTGTCCCTTCTCCTCCTGTAACATCAGTGGGAGGCAGAATCTCACATTACCTCCACAACTGGCAACGAATAACATCGAACCGTTGGGTGCTGAAGATCATTCAATGCGGCCATACTCTGGAGTTCGTCCAAGCACCACCTTCCAAGCCCCTCGCGCCACTGTATCAAAACATCTCCGTCTTCTACGATTGGAAGTCCATCAAATGCTCCTCAAAGGAGCGATAGAACCGGTCCCTATCTCTCAGCGGGGAGAGGGTTTCTATTCCCGGTTCTTCCTGGTCCGGAAGACTTTAGAAAAGTGGCGCCCTATTCTAGATCTGAGGGAGCTCAACACCTATCTCATCAAACAATCTTTTCGGATGGTTTCTCTGCAGGACATTCTTCGTCTTCTCAACTCAGGGGATTACATGGCCACATTGGATCTAGAGGACGCTTATTTTCACGTACCTATACATCCAGCTCACAGGAGGTTTCTTCGCTTCACAGTAGCCAAGAGCCACTTTCAGTTCAAGGTTCTGCCTTTTGGACTCCGATCTGCTCCGCGGATCTTTACAAAGGTGTTTGCTCCGGTAGCAGCTTTTCTTCGAAAACATCAACATCAGGTCTTCCCTTACCTGGACGACTGGTTGCTGAAAGCTCCTACCAGACACGCGGCAAAAGAATCAGTCATAGCATGCACACGCCTGTTCGACAATCTCGGACTGACCCTCAACAGAGAAAAGTCAGCTCTCTGTCCCTCCAGAACAGCCAGATTTCTGGGAGCCATTCTGGACACGTCCATCAGCCCGGTTTTTCTGACCCTGGAGAGGCAGGAAAAACTGATGGACATGGCCTCTCGGCTGTTAAAAAGACAGTCACTTTCAGTTTGCCTCTACAAGTCCCTCCTAGGGTCCATTTCCTCCTGCATACCTCTGATCCCTCACTGCAGGTTGCGAATGCGTCCTCTCCAGGAACAGTTGGACTTGCAGTGGCGCCAAGTCGGCGGATCCTTCGACGACAAGGTCTCGGTTACCGTGGCCATGAGGAAGGCCGCATCATGGTGGACGAGCAAGGAAAACATTTCTCAGGGCCTTTCCTTCAGGATCGCCCCTGCTCCTCACATAATAACTACAGACGCCTCGCTGGAGGGCTGGGGGGCAGTATTGCAAGACCTTCATGTGAGCGGCCATTGGCTACCCCAGCATCGTCTTTTGCATATAAATCTGCTGGAGCTCAGAGCGATTCGCTTGGCCTTGCAGGCTTTTCTTCCACGTATACAGCAGTCTCCAGTTCTAATACGTACAGGCAATACGACGGCCATGCATTATATAAACAAGGAAGGCGGCACCAGATCTCGGCTGTTGTCACAGGAAGCCCAGACAATCTGGGAATGGGCAATCCAGCACAAGGTATCACTCCAGGCGGAACACCTTCCAGGTGTTTTCAACAAGGCAGCGGACACGCTGAGCAGACTGAAGTTGGTCTGCCACGAATGGGAACTGGACCACTCCATTCTACAGAAGGTCTTTCGCAGGTGGGGCAGGCCCTCCATAGATCTCTTTGCCACGCCGGAGAACAAGAAATGCCAATTTTACGCAAGCAGGCTTCACCATCCGGGATCGTTGGGGAATGCGCTTTCGATGGCCTGGTCAGGCGTATTTGTTTACGCTTTTCCCCCCATTCCTCTGATCCCCAGACTTCTCAGGAAGCTCAAAGCGGAACCCTGCAGGATGATTCTGATAGCTCCGGCGTGGCCCCGACAGTTTTGGTTCACAGAACTGCACCTTCTCTCCCTGGACCTTCCGCTTCCATTGCAGCCGATTCCTTCGTTGCTGACGATGTCCCAGGGCCAAGTCTGGCATCCGGATCCGCAGTCTCTGCAGCTTTCGGCATGGCTCCTGAGCAGTGAGAATTTCTTGGTTTGACCCTTTCAACAGAATGTAGAGAGGTTCTCTCTCAGGCAAGAGCACCAAGTACCAACAAGACATACAGGTTGAAGTGGAAGGGTTTCTGCATTTGGTGCCAGCAAAAGGGTGTCCATCCTTTTAAGTCAGAACCGCATGAAGTTCTTCCATATATTCTTTCATTGGCAAAATCGGGACTGGCTCACTCTTCCATTAAGGTACATCTTGCAGCCATCTCTCGCTTCAGACGCACATCTTCAGGGCCGTCCCTCTGGTCAGCAAGGATAATTAAACAGTTTCTCAAGGGCCTTTTCAGAGTTTTCCCTCCAGTCAAACCTCCTCCTCCTCTTTGGCATCTTAACTTGGTTCTCGCCCAGCTCATGAAGCCTCCCTTCGAACCTATTCATCGGGCGGAGTTGAAATTCCTCTCCTGGAAGGTAGCTCTTCTGCTAGCCTTGACTTCGGCTAGGCGAGTGGGTGAACTGCAGGCTCTCACCATTCAGGAACCTTTTCTCCAGTTCAAAAAAGGTACAGTGATACTGCGTACCAACCCAAAGTTCATACCGAAAGTGCCTTCAGACTTTCATTTGAATGAACCGGTTATACTTAAAGCTTTTTTCCCTCAACCGGCTACTCCTGCAGAAAGGGCACTTCACTCTCTTGACATTCAGAGGTGTTTAAAATTCTATCTCCAACGTACTAAGGACTTCAGGAAGTCTTCTCAACTATTTGTGTCCTTTAGTGACCCTCGTAAGGGTTTTCCCCTTTCTAAGCAGGGGATTGCTCGTTGGATTACCAGCGCTATCCAGTATTGTCACAGAGCAGCGTGCAAGCCCCTGGAAGGGCGGGTCCGCGCTCATTCCACAAGGGCGATTTCTTCTTCGACAGCCCTCTCTGCCGGAGTTCCTATCCGGAAGAACTGCAGTGCGGCGACCTGGAGCAGTACCCTTACGTTTACAAGGCATTACTGCCTGTATTCTGCGACGCAGAGTGACACAGCAGTCGGCCAGGCAGTCCTGAGGAACCTCTTTCAGTAGTGGTGAGCTTTCCCTTTCATCCCTCCTTCCATTTTACTGTTTTTTCAGCTCTTGCACATTTTTGAACCTTATGTGTTTATATTTCCTACGGTTTTCTAAGTATGTTCTGACCATTAATATTGTAATTATGGTGCATATGCTATTACTTGTTCTTGGTTTTATGATGGTCATGGTTCCAAAAATGTGCTGACAACTGCTAGCTACTCTGATACAAGCATGGGAATCTATGAAAGTTCCAGTACTGGAGTAAGAAAACAAGTTACTTACCTGTAACTTTGGTTCTCCAGTATTGGAAACTTTCATAGATTCCCATGCGACCCACCCTCCTCCCCTGGGAAAGCTCAGCCTCTTCCATCTCCAGTGGTGTGGTTACACAACGGCTACGAAAATCTGAGGTTCTGAGCTTCTCTCAGGAGGGTTCTATGGGGTGAGGCTAATCTGATTGGTTGTTCTTTTTTTGGTCTCTTTTACAAAAAGAGGTGGATAGGTTGCAAAACAAGAATGGGCCTAGGCCTAGGTTCTGTTTTGGTAATGGTTTCTATTGCTATTTTATGTATACCGGGGACTCCCATTCCGACGACGGGGAATGATACAAGCATGGGAATCTATGAAAGTTTCCAATACTGGAGAACCAAAGTTACAGGGAAGTAACTTGTTTCCTTCTTTGGTTTAAGTGGTAGTAGCACTCTTGTATTATTGTGTGTGGGTATACATTTAGAACTGTAGAAATCATAGCTTGTTCAAAATCAATTCTGATTTTTTGGCAATTGGAATTATTATGTGCTTTTGTTAGATTAGTTTTAAGAGTTCATTATAGGTTGCACTTTGTTTCTTTGATAGTGGTGCACGTATATTACAGGGACATGTGTGTCCATGTAATATATGTAATATATCCATGTTTTACATTGTGTTAGGATTAGTAAATCCTACTGGCAAAGGATGCACAAGGGACTTTCTACAGGGTTTTACAGAATGCCCTTTCACCCACCTCTAGACATGCTGCTAAGATGCATTCTTCTCTTCCGTCAATGCAGGTTTCTTGGTTCTGTTCTCTGAGGAATCATCCTCCATCAGGTGCCTTTAATACTCTGCATGTTATGCTCATGGGACCTTAGGTGCACCATTGCCCCACGATTCAGGATCTGCTAGGAATCATCAACATTGTCTTCAATTCATTATTAGGCCCATTCATTTCTCTACCACATTTAGAATTCTGGATTCTTACAGCCCAAAGATAAGCTATCATCAAAGCTGACTGTGTCAGGGATAAACCATATATGCACTGATTTCTAGTTTCCTCTTTAGGGACATTATGATATTTGCGAATTTCTATTACATTTCTGTTAGATATCCAGCAGTCCAAGATCTTAGAATTGCCTACACTCCCTGGAAAGTTGGCCCATGATTACACGTAGATTTTCTTTTCAGGGCAGCCTGCCATTTCCTACTCATGTAAACCTCTGCCCCTTTTGACGTGTGTGTGTTTTTAGTCAAAACAACACAATTAGCTTCTTACAGCTTAGTTAGGCAGCTGGAGCCTGAGGCTAGGCGGCTAGCAAGAGACCTAAAATTGTTTTATTTTTCGTTGTCTTGGTGATTTTTCAGCCATCAATAGCCTTCTCATGTTACTTAACACCCTGCTCTCCTTCAGGCTAGCCTCAGACCAGTGCAGGCCACCATATACTGTATTTATCTTGTTTTCTGCAAAGAACTGTGAAACTCCACATAAAATTCAGTCCATGATATCACTCACCTTAAACTGTTTGCACGAAATCAGACAACCGTAGCCTCTGGCATGCCCTCCAACCATGCTCTCCACTGCTATAAAATGATGTATAGATTCTTAACTGCAGGTTTTCTATAGGTTTACCACACACATGGATTTGATATCCTTTGATATCACGAGGCCCTGGTGGATTAGATGTCTGCGAGGCCCTATCAGAAGTGTTGATTTTAAGGCAGGCTTCTGTTTCACTGTCTTGGAAGCTCTTTAGAACCCGGAAGGTGACCTTATATGTGTATTTTCTAACAGATGAATTACCATGGACCTTTTAACTTTCAGTTCAAAAAGTACCACAAATCAGAAATGTTTTCAAGGTCACATGGGCACAGAATCAGGAACTGGTCCAGACTCTCCTCTGTCCTCGCCAACCACATTTCCTCTTTGGGAAGATCTCCTCTTGCTCGTTAATTTGCAATCAATATCTCCTTTCACAAATGAAAAAGATACCATTGTGCTGTTATATATTATGTCACATTAGTGTTGCATGACACTTAAAGATCAGTGCTGTTCTTAGATCTGACAGCATATCTTACCAGAGCTTAGAACAGAGAAGCAACAGCAAGAACCCAAACTATCCACTTAGGCTTCTGTATGAAACCCCGAAAAAACAAACAAGGAAGTGTTATATCCCGCATAGAGGCCCTAATGTAGACCTGTTCGTACATGCCCTAAAATGGACGTATTCATATTTACCCTTATATGGTCATATTCGTACTTGCCCTATTATGGTCATAGCCGCATATGCCCAATTATGGTCATAACTGTACATGTCCTATTATAGTCATGATTCCTTATATAGGCATGATCTTTCACCTACATTGGTCCCAGCTAGTACACAACGAGCTCTGAGGGCTGAACGTTATCTATCCTGTGGTTTTGAATACAGCAGGGTTTTTCCCAAACACAGGCCCTCACTGTACTCATTAATTATGCATGGCTTTCTAAGAATACACCACGTGCATAATATGTATGTACAAAGTTCACCCCTGACGTCTTCCTCATGTCCAATACAAACCATACTGAGGACCGAGACTCTTTAGGGTATAAATACACCACATCTTGCCCCAGTAACACAGAGGGAACCGAGACTTCCATGCTGACACACTGACCAGAGACGCTGAGGCTCCTGCATGCAGTCGCTCCAGCTGACAGTGGTCTGACATAGCCCTGACGGGGTGTCCAACTCGAGACCAGGACGGGGTCCCACACTCTCTCTATTCCGGTATGGGGGTTCGACTAAATCCTAGAAGGATTCTTGGCTCTTAGGCTTTTAGACCTACACATATGCTAGGTACACTCAGGTACATCTAGTTAGGCATCGTAGGAGTACGCACACTTGCATAATGCTTTTATATTCATGTATGTATCCATGACTATTGCAATATGGTAGAACTGTCCTATCCCTTTGCTTTTATCGTACTGCTGATCATATATCTCTGCTATTGTCTGCTGGTTACCGCAGCACATATATTTTACACTAGAATAACAACTGTTCAATAAATACTTATTGAAACGCCCACCTGTTTATTCTATGTAACTCTCTGAGACAAACCGAATAAGTGAGCACGAGTGACTGAGCGAAAGGTAGTACATTGTTTCACGATTCTGAGGAATTTGGGTTGTCATGATCTAAGGTTGCCAGAAACTAATCTCTCCCCGATAAGAGGAGACACTAGTGGCACTGCGAGCTAGCTAATGCAAAACTAGGCTAACATATACGGTGGGGGTGCACGGAGTCAGTCTGCCACCAAGCCCGCAGTATATGTTATCCAAACGCGCAGGTTCTGCAGGGGTACTATAGGAGCTACACGACATGGCGCCGCCAACGTTGGTTGGGTACGTATTTAACAGTAGAATCTGAGTAGTTCAGTCGTGCTATTCTCAGAGAACCTACTCACAAAACCCCAGAGACGTCTGGAGTGGGTGGGCACAAAATCCGCCGCAGCTGAGTAGTACGAGAATACTATTTATTGGCTGATGGTTAATCAAGCTTGAAGGACATACAGTTCCTACGAATTGTGCATTTACACCTTATCTTAAAAATTCCTTAAACACCCTTCTTCCACTTAAAAAGGGTTGAACAAGCAGAAGAAACAAGGAGAGTTGAAACAGACCTCTTCGGTTTAGGAGAAGAAGACCATGAAGATGCAATACAAATTGCACCAAATTTCAGAAGGGCAGTCACCATAAAACTTCTAGAACACGGCTTAAGAGCCAGGGGTGGAAATATAATTTTCGTGATTGAGGCACACGAATCCAATAAAACAGAGGTGTTCTATTCATGGGTTACATTCCCAGCAGCGAATGCAGTTACAAATGTATTTTTTCTACTACCTAGAAGGTGAAGCACCAGCGGACTATACTCCTTTTGAGGAATTAGAGGTTCCGCTCAATTACCAGGAGCATAATTACTAGTTTAAAGGCGCCCTACCCCACGTACATGGAAGAGCAAGATTAGGCTCGTTCGGAGGAGCAGGAGCCACATGGCCCATATTAGCGGCATACACACTGCATCCTGATATTGGCACAATGGCACAGCCAGACTTACTCATACAACACAGAGATTTAATTAAAATCTACAGAAACCTCACACAATTTGTGATGAGGACTTTAACAGTTGAGCCTGCACCAGCTGCAGCACAAGATACTCCAGTCCAGAGTACAGTTAATAAAATTACTCCACAAACATTACACGCGATAATGGGCAAAATGCCAGCAAAACGCGAACAAATCCCTTTCTGGATAGCTCAGAAAATAACTCAGCTTGAAGCAGTATTCCCGAATACTACCACCTGTGATAAACACAGAATTCTAACAATCTGCTTGCCCATGGGTCTCACACCACAATTAGAGGATTGCACCTCTTGGGGTTCAGTCTTCGCTGCCATATATACCTGAACACATGGTATCCCGTCAATAGCAGTAGTACCTGAAGTATTAAAACAGATACAAAATGAGTACGGAGCAGAGCCTGCCCTTAACTTAAGGATGAAGTTGCTAAACAACTTTGAACAGGTCTCAGCCATAATACTAGCTAATATTAAAGGGGAAGCAGCTTCAGTGGCAATCCGCCAACGCCTAAGGGAGTTCAGTCCAGTAGATCAACAACATGAACTACCCAAAATAATTGAAACTGCATATGCAGAATTAGGCAGAGACAGTCTAGGTGGGAAAGCATTAAAACCACAACTGGTGGGCGGTCCTGAAAAGGACACTACAAAGCAGACACCTACTTCTTCTAAAAAGAAGTGGGAAAATAAAAAACAGCAAAAGTCTAAAGACAACAGATCTCAATCCAGAGGTAGGTCTCCTCAACAGGAGCCCTCTGAAAGGAGGTATAACCTCAGGAATAGGGATAATGTTAAAAAACCTGACAGGTATCAGGATACTGATACTCGTTCCTCTCGTTCCTTTCAGGGTTCATTAAGAAACTCCGAGAGGGAAGGACGGTCAGAACACAGACAAGAGGAGCGCACAAAGTCCAGAGACACGCAACGCGCTGCGGACTACACACCTAAAAAAGAAGATGAACAAAAATCAAAACCTCAGTTTAAAAAGAAGGTAGCAGGTCTCAAGATCAGACATGCCCAGAATTCTGAGGACACAACTCCTGAACTGGGAGTGGGCTCTGATGATGCTAGACAGCGCGGCAGAAGTAACGATAGCTCGCCAGAACCTGAAGGAATTTCTGGTGACAGCGGAGTTGAGTGAGTATATCACGGTGGAAACACCTGATACTCGGGTAAGTGTCCCACATAAGTTACATGAGATAACACTCCGGATGGAGGGGGACGTGCCCAGAAAAGTTAAAGGTCTCTTTTGGAAAAATCTGTCATCTGATTATGACATTCTATTAGCAGAACAAGACTGGCCGCCAGCATTCGTCATGGAGTGCCCTTGGGGAGAAACTGTAATTTTTCCAGCCTTTTCCGACCTCGTTCCCATTCACTTAAAACATGCATATGCGCAGGAGTGGGCGGTTGCCCTAGCTCCAGCATTGTATAAAAATCATGCTGGTTGGGATGAAGATTCAACCCACCACGTGATCCCGTTAAAAGTTTCCCCAAATGCTCAAAGGCATACCCTATAAAGCAGGAAGCTAAGAAACAAGTCAGGGAGATTCTAGATCTTATTGAATATCAGAGGGTGATAGAAAATTGCACTTCACCTATGAACAATCCTTTGTTTCTCGTAATGAAACCTGACAACACATATCGTTTAGTTTTGGATTACAGACATTTAAACACTTGCACAAAGACATTTGCAGTTCAAAATGCACACAGTGCCGCATTAATGAATAACATTGTGCGGAAAAAATACAAAACAACACTTGATATCTCAAATGGATTTTTCTGCCAAAATATAGCACCTGAAAGAAGGTATCTAACCGCATTCAGTGCGTTAGGGTCACAATGGCAATTTTGCTGACTCCCCCAAGGGTATAAGAATAGCCCGGGGTTGTTTTCAGCAAGGGTAACGGAGTTACTCCAAAATTTAGGTGAAGAAGCATTGTCCTATGTGGATGATATTTATCTGACGGACGATGACTTAAAGAGGCACTGACCAGGGTGAGCACCATTATTATGGGATTCGCCTCTGAGGGCTACAAATTTAATTTAAAAAAATCTAAAATTGCCCACCTCAGTGTCCTATTTTTAGGATACGAGCTGTCAAGTGAAGGAAAAAGCCTGGCAGCTAACTTTTTAGAAAAGTGTGCGCTGCTCCAACCTCCAAAATCTTTAAAGAATTTACAATCAATTCTGGGATTCCAAAATTTTGGTCGAACATACATTTTGGATTACGCAGAAAGAGTAAAACCTTTCTACGACTTAATAAAACCTGATTTTTCAGTCAGACAATGGACACAGGAACACACAAATATCCTGCGTTCCCTACAGGAAGACATGATAGCTTCTAAACATTTACTGACACGCGTAAACGCACAGAACTTAGTGATCCGAGTAATAGCGGGTCAATGCGGGTACACTTATTTGACTTTTAATGAAGGCGAAACAGTACCGATCGCATATAAATCGCACCTGTACACAAACGCAGAGATGCGTTTTACTTCAACAGAAAAAATCCTGACATCAGTGCAGACCGCTGTAGCAAGAGAAAGAGCTCTGGCTCAGGGAAAACGCATAATTGTCGTGACCCCAGTACCAGCTTTAGAAGCTGTTACAAAAGCTAGCATTCCCAATGTGAAAGCCTTACATCCAAGATGGATGCAATGGGCTAATTCTCTTACTGCAACGGATTTTGAATACAGATTTGATCCAAGTTTGAAAACACAGGCATTCCTGCAATACGAACAAGAATATCCTCTACCAAATGAAATTTTGCCTCTAGATCAGTATGAATACATTATTTACACTGACGGTTCTGCCCAACCAGCCATAGGGAGTAAGCAAGCTCCCTCCCGGTTCACTCAATTCTGTGACCGGAAACACCCAGGCTGTGACGGACCCTAGATTACATACGGTAAGCGTGATAGCCCTGCACGCCGTTTTCCTCTACCACCGTTGACACTTGCATTATCCTAATTTCCTCCTTGCTCCTTCCTTCTAGCACTGGCCTGTATTACGGCTCAAGACCGCAAATGCGGCTTGCTTTTCATTGGAATTATGTCCACAATGGAACTCCCTTAACCGGTAAGCGCGCTCGCCTTGCACGCCGCGGTTACCTTTCCATACCCAACCCCCTCCTCCCCCTCAATAACCTCAATTGCTCTATTGCCCCATTCTACCTACTGCAGGAACCTTGACTCCGGTGCATACTCCCCAGGATTTTAACTAAGACCACCATCCCTACAGATCCTATGCCGGTGGCCTTCCGTTCTTTTTGATTCTCAAGACCTTTTGTCACAGCTCCATTCTTCACGTTGGGTAAGCCATAGCTCACCTTACGTGCCCAATCTGTCCTCTACCTCCCCCTGTGCCATTGTGTACTATAGCACTACCTCCCCTTATGATACGTATATAGATACTAGCGCCCCCTCACCCTTCAGTACTTTCAGCTCTGTCTTTTCCTTTTGCCGGCCACCCACTACACGGCTACTGTTAGAGATATCTCACTTTTCCAACACCTACGCCAGATCTCGCTTCCATCTTGATCGTCGGCCTAACTTCCCTCTCTTTTTCTATCCCTTCGCTTCACCTTTTTTATATATATTTTTCACTGCACGTTAAATCCACGTGCATGTTCTCATGTTCAGGAGCGCCTCGCATCACGTCGGACAGCACATTAGAGACAATCTCACGAGCACTTCGGATATACGCCACTTTCATTTGTCTAATTTTAACTTATTTTTTTCCCTTTTCCTTCCCTCCATTTTTTCCATGGTTCTAGCAATTTGAGCCATATGAAAACAGGCATGTTATTTATAATGTCCTGAGGATGATCCCATTATTCTTTTAAGGGATCGAAACGCCGTCGACACCTTGTACACAATATACACCCTTTGAAAATGTTCTAATTTCTATGTAATGGTGTCTCATGTATATTCTGTTTGTTCTATTAGAAATGTGCTTGAAACAAACAATTTCCTTTGCCTGAACCCCTTACTTTATGTTGTACGTCTTTCTTGCTAAGTTGGATGCAGGCTTGTGTCCCACTTAAAGTGTTCCATGTTTATTGTCTGTAAACATTATTTGACTGCATATTAAATATCTGTCCGGCTGGACAGATGTCTACAATATAGTACTGATTGGGTCTATATTTATTGATTTATAACTTATTTTCTGTCTGGGGACCACTGTCTTTAGAAATAGTTCAATTACCCAAAGGTCCCTGACCAATTGTATTTGGGTCTCCTTGTTTTTTCATAGCATGTATAGCGCAATCGCCTGATTGCAAGGATTGAGTACTCTGACTCCCCTTCTAGTAAGTGGGTACTTCCCTAGCTCCACGTTCTATTGTCTTTGTCTCTTGCTCATCTCCCTTTCTCAGGGCTATGTCTGACCATACGCCATTATACTCAGAGGACTACATTAAGAAAATCTTAGAGGGACCCTCCCTTCTTTCAGACACTACTGATACTCCAATAGACACCAATATTTCCCTAGTGGAACAACTTGAAAAGTGTAAGAAGAAATTTGTCAGTTTACAATTGATGACACGTATGCTAACGGAGTATCTCAAAGCTAACATCATCCCCACAGGACTACAAGTTAGGAATATCCCAGGGGTATTTACTGACAAGACTAAGTACATTACCAATTTTAGCTATATCGGTACTACCTGCTCCAGACATTGGATGGTGCTCGGCATCGATATAGCGACAGAAAAACTTAAGAAACTAACTGACGAGATTACTGATTTAGAAAAGCAGATTAAGGACAACAACCCGACAATAGAGTGTAAAAAACTACTAGAACAGGTACAGAAGACTGTAGACGAGTTCCACAGGTTAGAACAAAATAAAAAATCTACCAAGGTGAAGAAAGACATTAAATCTTTTACACAAGAAAGGGCATACCCTATTTGAATAAAGATTTCTACACCAACAGATTATACAATAATCCCCAAAACGCAAGACCCTGGGGCCGTTTTAACAGACGAAACAATTTAGTTGGCTTCTCTGACACATCAGCTGAATCTTCTGACAATTCTGACCAAGGTGAGGGCCCTAGCACCTCCAACAGGAATCCCAACACTCCTTTTTTAGGATGGGGACAGTCCGAGCCCCCAAAAAGAGGGAGGGTAAAACAACAACAACGCTGGTCCAATCCACCAGGGGAACGCCAGACACGTCGGCAACACTACCAATGGTAGACAACGATACAGAATCACCCACTGAGTGCAACAGCTCAGTGCTACCCATTTTTAATTTATCTACGCACCAACTATCAGACACCGAGCAATCCCTATTAAGTAAGGGACTCTCATTTGTGCCGACTATTCGCCCTAATTTCCTAGATTTGCAAACTGAACTTCTGAGGTTTTTCCGGAAGATAAGACTACATAGTTACTTCCTAATTAATCCTAAACCCAGCAATAACCCTAATACTCCTTTTAGACCCCCCTCTACCTTTTCACCTTTCGCCAACATGATTCCAGGTGAAATACTCACCTTTGAGAAACTAGTTCTCAATGACGTAACCCAATTGGAAACGTCACGTCGATTCATTCCTTACAACATCTCAATGGAAGAGAAAAAAGCACTCTCTAATTTGAAAACCAATCCCACCCTTGTTATAAAACCCGCTGACAAAGGGGGAGGTATAGTCCTCCAAGAGAGAGATGAATACAAGAATGAAATCCTGAGACAGCTGACTAACACTGACCACTATTTCAGACTGCCTACCAACCCCACCAGGGAATTGCAGAAACTCATCCTTTAAGTCACAAATGAAGGGTTAGAACATGGGTTTCTTAGCAAACATGAACACAAATTTCTGAACACCACGTCACCTCGTACACCTGTGATTTACACTCTCCCTAAAATTCACAAGAGCCAGGACAAGCCACCTGGCCGACCCATAGTATCGGGCTGCGGCTCCATCTTGGAACCATTGGGCCAATATGTGAACTTTTTCATTAAGGATTTTGTACCTGAGACTGAATGCTACATACGTGACAGTATGGCTATGATCAATTTAGTTGATGAACACCCATTCGACCCCACATCCGACACCCTTTGCACGTTGGATGTGGAGTCGCTCTACACCAATATTCCTCAAATTGATTCCCTCCTCGTCATTGAACGAGTCCTCAACAGACGACCAAGGCCCCATGCTGTACTCACGGTCTTTATACTTCAACTTTTGGAGATTTGCCTCACTAGGAATTTTTCCTTTTTGATGAACAATATTATCAGCAGGTGACGGGTACTTCTATGGGGGCCGTTTTTGCCCCAAACCTAGCCATACTTTACATGGACGACCTCGAGACCAGTCGCATACTGCATACTGTCACCTATGAACCCATTCCGCACTGGGATCTCGGTGTGGAGAAGGTACATAGATGACGTTTTTATGATTTGGCAGGACTCTGACACCACCATGAGACAATTTCTCCACTGGCTCAATAACAATTGTGACGGACTCAACTTTACTTTGACACATAGTAAGACCACCATCCCATTCCTTGATTTGAACATTCAGCATAAGGACGGGGTACTGATTACAAGTTTATTCAGGAAGCCTACAGAGCGGAACACACTCCTCAGATATGACAGTCACCATCCTCGTGCCCTGAGGGATTCACTCCCTTACTCACAGTTTCTCCGCATCAGGAGGAATTGCTCACTAAAAGAGGATTATTTTCGCGAGGCAAAGTCCTCAGCAATAAACTGACATCAAGGGGATACCCACGTAGGCTAGTTCGTAACTCCCTTAAAAGAGCCTGGTACTGTCCCAGGGATGCACTTTTGGAACCTAAAGAAAAACAACCACAGAACCGTATGGTCTGTGTGACCACTTTTCACCAGTATCACACACCATCCGGAAGAGCATTATCAAACACTGGGAGGTTCTGAATGCAGGGGTACTTAATTTAGAACGCCCCTGTTCGCATTCCGTAAAGCAAAAAACATAAAAGATCACCTAGTACGTGCGGCCCTACCATCTACCAAAAACACAGGAACACTTAATGAACTCTGGGGTCTGCCGCCCCTGACAGGACATGCTAAATGTGGTGATTGTATTGTTTGCCAGTTTACAATTGAGGGGAAAGAATTTGTCTTTGATAAAATCAGGATTGAACTGAAAACCTTTTCGAATTGCAACACTAATAATGTTATTTATGCTATTTTTTGTCCTTGTAATAAAATCTACATTGGACAAACTACACAAAAGGCACGGATACGGATCTGCCAGCACCGCAGCAGAATACGCTGCAATACTCCAAATGCTCCTCTTGTCGAACATTTTCAGGCAGCAGGTCACACTGAAAATGACATACGGTGGACAATCATTAGCGTGATAAAGCCACCGCCAAGGGGTGCGGACATGGCGCAGCTCCTTAACAAGGAGGAACTGAAATGGATCTTGAGGACTGGAAGTATTCATACAGGCCTCAATCTTCTGGAGGACTGGACTTCATTGATCTAACTGTGACTGCTTTTGAGTATCTATGCGCTCTTGGTCCTAAACATAGACAATTAGTCTTTGAACTGCCCTGCTATGTCATTTTAAATGTCCAATGTGCTTCTCTCTATTGATGCCTCTTGTAGGTCCTTTTACCGATTTTGTCGCTCCAGAAATGTACAGAGTATCATGTTGCTCTATGCTATTCTAAGGTGGCCAGATTTGCCACTCCTGTTAACTTTCCTTTTTGCCTATATTCGGTTTTTTAGCCACTTTAAGTATGTGCACATAAACTCTTTCATGTTCTAAGATGGCCGCTGGTTTGGCAACCACCAGTCTCTCCTCCATTTTTACTATTCTTGGTCACCTGACCCACTTCTCCCAATTGGAGGGCCCCATATATAATGCTCCCTCCCGGTTCACTCAATTTTGTGACCGTAAACACCCAGGCTGTGACGGACCCTAGATTACATACGGTAAGCGTGATAGCCCTGCACGCCGTTTTCCTCTACCACCGTTGACACTTGCATTATCCTAATTTCCTCCTTGCTCCTTCCTTCTAGCACTGGCCTGTATTACGGCTCAAGACCGCAAATGCGGCTTGCTTTTCATTGGAATTATGTCCACAATGGAACTCCCTTAACCGGTAAGCGCGCTCGCCTTGCACACCGCGGTTACCTTTCCATACCCAACCCCCTCCTCCCCCTCAATAACCTCAATTGCTCTATTGTCCCATTCTACCTACTGCAGGAACCTTGACTCCGGTGCATACTCCCCAGGATTTTAACTAAGACCACCATCCCTACAGATCCTATGCCGGTGGCCTTCCGTTCTTCTTGATTCTCAAGACCTTTTGTCACAGCTCCATTCTTCATGTTGGGTAAGCCATAGCTCACCTTACGTGCCCAATCTGTCCTCTACCTCCCCCTGTGCTATTGTGTACTGTAGCGCTACCTCCCCTTATGATACGTACATAGATACTAGTGCCCCCTCACCCTTCAGTACTTTCAGCTCTGTCTTTTCCTTTTGCCGGCCACCCACTACACGGCTACTGTTAGAGATATCTCACTTTTCCAACACCTACGCCAGATCTCGCTTCCATCTTGATCGTCGGCCTAACTTCCCTCTCTTTTTCTATCCCTTCGCTTCACCTTTTTTATATATATTTTTCACTGCACGTTAAATCCACGTGCATGTTCTCCTGTTCAGGAGCGCCTCGCATCACGTCGGACAGCACATTAGAGACAATCTCACGAGCACTTCGGATATACGCCACTTTCATTTGTCTAATTTTAACTTATTTTTTTCCCTTTTCCTTCCCTCCATTTTTTCCATGGTTCTAGCAATTTAAGCCATATGAAAACAGGCATGTTATTTATAATGTCCTGAGGATGATCCCATTATTCTTTTAAGGGATCGAAATGCCGTCGACACCTTGTACACCATATACACCCTTTGAAAATGTTCTAATTTCTATGTAATGGTGTCTCATGTATATTCTGTTTGTTCTATTAGAAATGTGCTTGAAACAAACAATTTCCTTTGCCTGAACCCCTTACTTTATGTTGTACGTCTTTCTTGCTAAGTTGGATGCAGGCTTGTGTCCCACTTAAACTGTTCCATGTTTATTGCCGGGTCTGGTGGCTCAGTGGACTAAAGCAGCCACTGCAGGAGCCTGTGTTCGACCTCATGGTCACAGGTTCAAATCCCGGCGGGTCCACTCAGCCTTTCATCCATCTGAGGTCGATAAAATGAGTACCATTGAGTTGGGCAACAATAAACATCTGTTATTCAGCACCAGGACACCTACGGGTAATCGTGCGCTTTACAAATACAGCTGTTATGTTATTGTCTGTAAACATTATTTGACTGCATATTAAATATCTGTCCGGCTGGACAGATGTCTACAATATAGTACTGATTGGGTCTATATTTATTGATTTATAACTTATTTTCTGTCTGGGGACCACTGTCTTTAGAAAATGTTACAAAAGCTAGCATTCCCAATGCGAAAGCCTTACATCCAAGATGGATGCAATGGGCTAATTCTCTTACTGCAACGGATTTTGAATACAGATTTGATCCAAGTTTGAAAACACAGGCATTCCTGCAATACGAACAAGAATATCCTCTACCAAATGAAATTTTGCCTCTAGATCAGTATGAATACATTATTTACACTGACGGTTCTGCCCAACCAGCCATAGGGAGTAAGCAAGCTTACAGCGCAGCGTGTGCGATTGTTAAAGGTCACATGCACGATGGAAAGTTCCATCCGAGTTGCACTAAAACGCAATCTCTAGGAGACCGCACGGCTCAGTTGGCAGAACTCAAAGCACTTATACTGGCACTTATAAATACGGATCACGAATTCCCCACACTTATTGTGTGTGATTCCTTTTACTGTGTACAGTCGTACAATGAATATCTACATCATTGGGAACAAAACGGGTTCAAAGATGCAAAAGGTGGCACAATTAAGCATAAAATGCTATGGAACAGGTAGTGGAGTTGAGAAACGAACTACCAAGGGCTCACGTGATACATACACTGAGTCATCAGCGTGATGGCGTTCACGTTGAAGGGAATTCATTGGCTGATGAAGCCGCAAAGGGGGCTTTACGCACCGCCGCCGTAGCTGCAGTTACTCGTTCAAAAACGAGAGTAGACGGCGAGATAATGGTAGCTGTCAATGCTTCACGCAAAGGCAGCACAGCAGTACCAAAAAAATGTCCACTCAAGTACTCCTACAAGTTAGATGCACAAAACATTCCATATGCTCAGATTCCTGGAGTGGGGGATAGAGTAATACCAAATATGGATCGTAGGCTAGGCTTAATTTTAGCAGCACACGAGGGTTTGGGTTCTGCACATACAGGCGTCACAGCGACTATTTCTTTACTGAAACAGCGCTACTGGTGGCCAGGGTTAACAAAGCAGACCAAAGACTATGGGCTATATGTATGAAGGCAATTTTACGATCGCAAATGCCGAAATTCGCAGAATTTTGGCGTTTGCGATCGCAAATCAGCAGTGTCCAATGTATGACACAAAACTTCCCTCGCAAAATAAGGAATCGCAAATTTTGCGATTCCCTATTTTGCGATTGCATTTAAGGAATCACAAATTGCGATTCCTTAAATTCAATGTAAGAAGCACAGAAAAAGTGCAATTTGGACTTAAGGAATCGCAAATTACCACCAACTTCAAGTTGGTGGTAATTTGCGATTTCTTTGAAAAATGCACTTTTTTGCATTTTTTAAAGTGCCATGTGGCGCACATATATGCCCTTAGGGCATGTATGTGCGCCACATCTGCACCCATGCTCATTTCAGGGGTGCAACAGGGTGTCCTTTTGACACCCTGGCACCCTTGAAATTGCATTCGCAATTTGCGATTCTCTAATTGGGAATCGCAAATTGAGAATGTCTTCCCATTCATTCCTATGGGCCTCTAGGCAATTTGCGATTCGCAATTAAGGAATATGTAGGATTCGCAAAATGTATTGCAAATCCTACATACATAGCGTTTTGCGATTCTCAAATAGCGATTCGCAAAAAATCGCTATTTGAGAATCGCAAATGGACTTTTTCATACATATGGCCCTATGTCTTAAAGTGCGACATCTGTCAGCAGATGAAAGGCTCCACCGTAACACGCCCAGCACAGACACCATTGCTGAAATCAGACAAACCTCTCGCATGTGTGTATTTGGACCACTGCGGACAATCTGATGGGTCCAAGAAATATATCATGGTTGCAGTGGATTCCTGCTCTAGATTCCTATGGGTTTGGCCTCAGCGCTCGGCTGACACTCGAACGGTTATAAAAGATTTGCGAGTCTTTATCGGCACATACGCAGTTGGCACGTTACATTCTGACGGTGGTCCGGCGTTTAGCTCTCAGGGCTTACAAGGATGCCATGGAAGGAATGGGCGTAGCATTGCGGTACTCCTCTCCGTACCATCCACAGGGAAATTCTGTTGTGGAGAGGAAAGACCAGGACTTAAAGCAATCTTCAACAGCTAGGGTATTAGGCAAGGGCGGTAGATGGGTCGATCACCTTTATGGGGTACAGCGAGCGATCAATAATCAGCCAAGAAACTCTCTAGGGGGTGTCACTCCTTACGAGGTCCTATTTGGGACGAGAATTTGGGTACCTGATCTTGATTGTGAAGGCACAGTGGCGGATGAAAAACCATTTGATATCCATGATCGTTTGGCTGTTTTACAGGATCTAAACAAATCCAGAACACAACAAAGTAACGTGCTCCAGAAACAGGCCGCCACTGAGGAAGTCAAGGCAGTAACGGCAAGATCTGTCTGGATCCCAAAAGTCGGGGATCTGGTCAGAGAGAAGATTGCTGACAAGAAAGAATTTGGGCCATCTTACAGAAAGCCTGTACCGGTCCTTGCAATCCAAGGCACAAGAACTGTACTTCTACCGCCTCTTGCCGGAAAAAAGGAGAAAAGATTTGTCTCAATCGACTTAATCAAACCACACTATGTGGCCGATACTAAACAGTAGGCCACATGGACTCCACAGTAGCAGACGCCCTCCTCTCGCTACAATCCAAGAAGTTCAAACAGAAAGACTCATCACGTTTGAAGAGCCACCTGTATGGAATGAAGGACTAAGCAACAATGCTATGGAACTCGTTCCACTTCAACAAGAAATTCATCTTCAAAATGAAAATCAACTTAACAACCAAGTTGCAATAAGACCGACTACTGACATCTACGTCAACATGCCTCGTCAAGAGCAAAATCCGATTTCAACAAATCCCGATGCAATTCCAACAGTTGATCGAACTGCTTCTGGCTATTTCATGAACTTTGATACGTTTTCTCTGGATCCAAGCGAGCCGGAAACGACGCCAGCCAAAAAGTCACTCAAACAGAAACTCACTGACTTTTTGAACTTTTTTAGAAAGACTTACCTGGTGTCACCTTGGATTGAACTATGGTATATCACTGGGATTTTCTTTTTTCTTTTCTGGCTAGGTTTAATAATAACTTTTAGTATGCTTATTAATGGACGATACCTCCAGCCAAGCTCTACAGCCCAAAGAGTCAATTTGATTTTAAAACCACACCAATCTTCACATCGTGAACCAAGAGACTTGTCTTCAGTGAACATCACAGTAGTTCCTATACCGGACTATATAGTATGGGACAAGATTGATTATGATATATTCGGTCCGACTGAACTTTTAAAGCTTAAACATGTATTTAAAATTTCTTTAAGTGATATCGTTACCTCCAGTACATTTTCTGATGATTGGGACACTGATACTGTAAATGCTATGATGTCTGATTTAGAAAAGACTGCCGCATTTCCGAACTTTGAAATGTTAGAAGGTACTTCAGACTATGATACATTGTACTGTTACCAGCAATATGGTCATCATTTCTTGCACAAATCTATAACACCTAGAAATGTATTTGAGTACCACCAATGGGAACACTGCCCAACACCACCGAAAGGTAGTTCACAGGCATTTGCACAGAAATTCACATACTTCTCAGGGTTTAACACATCCGACCCGAAGTCATTTTATTATAAAGTGGCGAAAATTTCAGCTCAGAAAATTATGTTAACAAACACCAAACATATTTACTCTGCATCCTTTCTGAACCAGTTGTCTAAACAGGGTTTCGATCTATGGAAAGACACAATAGATTCCAAATCAATCTGGGGTTCTAGGGACTGGCAAGTCCAGGGAATAGAAGCACTTTTTAGAGCATGCATCATTCCACAGCAGATTTTATTTCTGAATGAAACTGTGCAACAGACATCCTGTCTTGGACTAGCCAAGAACAAGGAACTGAACTCACCCGGGTTTCCTACACCATCACAGATGGGTGGGGGGCAGAATTCAACTACACGAGGGGTAGGATTAGATGACATATTCCAGTACAACAGATCGGATCCTGATTGGACAGAATGGCTGGTTTGGCCCATTGACACAAACAAATGTCAGCAGAGATTTATGAATACAACCGAAGGGTTTAGTATCCATAGGCCAGATACCCGCTATGTACAAAGACAACACCCAGGGGTAGTGACATCCAATAGTGTTGGGAAGTTGTGCATTGATTGGCTAGAGACCTCAACCCTGACAGAAGTAAAGCACCACTTGACCTTACTGACACCTGACATGGATCTTAGAGATTTTCTATTAGGACCCAGGAAACAACGTCAGAATTGTTTCATATATGCAGGCCTTTATGCCTACTATAATGAAAACTGGAAAATATCCCAACAAGAGGCCGCAGAAAGGATACGGGAGATAGACCGTATTAACTTAGAAAAAGCATTAGCTGTAGTGGATAATGGGTTAACAACTTTGACCTCCAGGATTTACTCCTTAGGCAACATTGTGTCCTCGGCAATCGACATATTAGAACAAGATCTGGCCTTGTTACAACACGGGCAATCTCAACTACGTTCTATTATGATGTTAAGCTGGACGCTACAATCTTTGCGTGCAGGCTATGTGCCATGGCGTTTTATAAACACCACGTCTCTGTTTTCAGAATACAATCTAACTGATAAACAGACAGAAATGGCACAAAGGGGAGCCAAATATACAATGCTGCGTATTGAGAAACTGGAAAGGTTACCATTCACTGTAGCCGAATCACCATCAACAGAATGGCTAATTCATGGCCAAATCACTCTGCCGGTCACTACGTTTCAGTTCCAATATTGCCTTGAGCAAAGGCAGGCAGGCAAATATGTGAAAATGGGTAAGGGATACATCAAGGAAACTTGGGAGTTACCATATAGATACCGATGCCGGAATGGGGATCGTGAAGTGTATCTGAGTGGTACAAACTGCAAGAACGCTTTAAGCGGTTCTCTCATGTGTCAGGATATTTCTCTACACGGAGCCTCCAGTGGTTCAGTGGCGAAATTATCTTGTCACATGTCAGGGACCCCAGCGGCCATGATCACGCCGGTTATCCAGCTGCTCTCGAATGGGAGTTACTTAATGCTAAATGATCAAGGTTGCTGTGGGATGCTTCCGGGCGTCGCATATCTAGTCACTGTTAACTCCAGGGTTACTTGCTGTATGCAAGTACTGTTTCCACCACTGAACACAGTCGGGGAGGTGCCACTATGGCCTTCGCTGAATGTTTCTTTTATACAATTTGATAATCTGAGCAGATTGAAAGTCATGCTTTTACAGCGACCCGTGCCCTTAACCTCCGCTCGAGAAACCTATGAACTTCAAGTTGCAAGGACCTCGACCGAGATACAGGCACTCATACGTACAAACTGCCCCATTAATTTCGCAGAAATGGTGGGACGTATCTTCAATATGTCTGATACGAGCGGAATTGTACACCTATTTAAGACCATAGGGTCCGTACTGTTAAACACTTTTCAGACAGTCCTCGGAGTCATCCAAAATTTTATACACTCCGTATTGGGAAGCGTATTTGGAGGATTCCCGCTCATCCTGTTCCTAATCGCAGGAATCCTGATTGTAATATTGCTGCTATGCAATGGACGGCCCACTTCCCGAGGGAATGGTGAACACGCTCCTGGAGCGGAAATACCGTGAATGCATGGTACGACTTCTGGGCATTTCTTGCCTTCGAGAACTCAATGCCTCCTGGTTTCTATCATTTAGACCAGTCTGGGTAGACTGCATCTTACCTGTTCTTCGATGCCTGTTCTGCGGGGAAGAATGCACATTGGATCTCTGTCTAACGTTTCCATCGGATGCGCCTCCGGACACGGATGCAATACTGGACCCCATAAAGGCCCATGCTCTGCGTTGTCCTCAGCGGCTTCCAATTCTGATGAACGTATTCCTGGAGAATCCACAGGTGCCGTTTGCTCCTGCTGGGTTAGGTGACTCCTCCACAGGCACCCAGGTAACAACTGCCGCACAAGCTGCCGCAGCTCCGTCTGTTGGCAGTGCTACATTCCATCTATGTGCGATTGACGTTCTCTGTGAGGCGTTGGATTTGTCGTCTGCCACAGCTAACACCGATAATGTTGTGCTTCCCAGCCAGGACACTTAATCTCCAATTGGCTCATCGCGTCCTGGGAAAAAATTCAGCTTCTCCACTTGTTCTCATAATAAACGAGCAAATTTGGAACATTTCCTAAATTGACACTTTCGCTTAAGACAAGCATGGCCTTCTTCAGCTTTGAGTAATGCAACTTTTGTAGAGAGACAATATTGACTTTTTCAAGTGGCAACTGGAAATTGCTGAATTTTAACTTTTTTTCTTCCTAAACATCTCATTTTTAACGATTTTTTAGAACCATGTTTTTACTTGCTTTTAAAAATATTTTTAAATTGTCCAGATTTTAAGTATGGTCATTTTTATCCAATTCGGAAGAGGAGTGGGTGTTATATCCCGCATAGAGGCCCTAATGTAGACCTGTTCGTACATGCCCTAAAATGGACGTATTCATATTTACCCTAACATGGTCATATTCGTACTTGCCCTATTATGGTCATAGCCGCATATGCCCAATTATGGTCATAACTGTACATGTCCTATTATAGTCATGATTCCTTATATAGGCATGATCTTTCACCTACATTGGTCCCAGCTAGTACACAACGAGCTCTGAGGGCTGAACGTTATCTATCCTGTGGTTTTGAATACAGCAGGGTTTTTCCCAAACACAGGCCCTCACTGTACTCATTAATTATGCATGGCTTTTCTAAGAATACACCACGTGCATAATATGTATGTACAAAGTTCACCCCTGACGTCTTCCTCATGTCCAATACAAACCATACTGAGGACCGAGACTCTTTAGGGTATAAATACACCACATCTTGCCCCGGTAAGACAGAGGGAACCGAGACTTCCATGCTGACACACTGACCAGAGACGCTGAGGCTCCTGCATGCAGTCGCTCCAGCTGACAGTGGTCTGACATAGCCCTGACGGGGTGTCCAACTCGAGACCAGGACGGGGTCCCACACCCTCTCTCTATTCAGGTATGGGGGTTCGACTAAATCCTAGAAGGATTCTTGGCTCTTAGGCTTTTAGACCTACACATATGCTAGGTACACTCAGGTACATCTAGTTAGGCATCGTAGGAGTACGCACACTTGCATAATGCTTTTATATTCATGTATGTATCCATGACTATTGCAATATGGTAGAACTGTTCTATCCCTTTGCTTTTATCATACTGCTGATCATATATCTCTGCTATTGTCTGCTGGTTACCGCAGCACATATATTTTACACTAGAATAACAACTGTTCAATAAATACTTATTGAAACGCCCGACTGTTTATTCTGTGTAACTCTCTGAGACAAACCGAATAAGTGAGCACGAGTGACTGAGCGAAAGGTAGTACATTGTTTCCACGATTCTGAGGAATTTGGGTTGTCATGATCTAAGGTTGCCAGAAACTAATCCCTCCCCGATAAAAGGAGACACTAGTGGCACTGCGAGCTAGCTAATGCAAAACTAGGCTAACATATACGGTGGGGGTGAACGGAGTCAGTCTGCCACCAAGCCCGCAGTATATGTTATCCAAACGCGCAGGTCCTGCAGGGGTACTATAGGAGCAACATGACAGAAGTAAAGCATCCCCTACTGTCAAGTCAATAACAGCAAACACATCAGATATCATAGTTGTACCTAGAAAGGGGAACATGAACCCAATAAGAGGAATTAAAGTCAGACCCCTTCCGCACCCCAGCAATCATGTATATTATATTGACCACATGCAACCACCAACCACATCAACCAGGGTCATATGTGACCACCACACTGTGGCAGCCAACAATAACGTTAATATATCCAGATGATGAGCAAAGACTGAAGGATAACAAGACTCAAAACAATTTGTTAAGAAAACAAAAGAAAACATATAATGCTAGGACTCCTGCCAAGTCCCTAATCACACAATCTATTGTACATAGTCGAAGCCTCGCCAATTTATGAGCACAGAAAGGCTTTCCTACAACACACCCAATGCTACAGTATGACCATGACAATAGAGGCAAGCAAATACAATCACTACAGTGAGTGAATATACAAGAAACAACAACAAAAATAATAAATGCATGTAATCATATAGAATGGAAGATAGACATTTACAGCTTGGGAGGTACTGCACAGAACAGCAAATCTGCATGTAAGCAGACCAGAGTGTGTAAGACAGCACCTCTAAGCGCGACTCCATCAACCCAAGGTCCTTCCCGGGTCCTCGCCATCTTTGCCTCACCTCAAGTTCCAGGAAGCAGTGAACATGATCTTACAATCAGACTGTCCACCACAAAGTGGGAAGGAGGAAGGGATTCAGAGCTCAGCATCCTTCAGCTACAGTGCTCTGAGCCAGTGGTTCTTGACCTTGTGGCTTCTGCAGACCCCACTGAATCACCGCTGGAAGCCGGGGACCTCAGCCTAAGCAATTTCTATGGTTTGAACCTCAAAACAATACACAAAAATACAGAAACAAGTATACATCAGAAAGATACTAAAACTATGAATTTTATATGAAATTTACAAGCAACAAAATATAAAACCTGAATTTTAATGGGAATGATGGAACGTTTCAAAGTTTGATTTGAGTTCCGAAAGTTGAAGCAGTATTCTAGACTCTAGTAATCCCATTTTATTGCTCGAAGGTTTTCTTTTCATCAGCACATGCCAGTGCTTCAGTTACGGCCACCAAACGCCCATACTAGATTTGTAACTGTACTTTCATTGCTCCCACAAATCGAGCTATGGTTACCAACCTAATTTTTAGAGTTCGCTTTGAAATTCCTTTGCATTTACAGAGCGCTTTAAAAATTTCAAATGTATATTTTGTTTTTTTGATTATTAATCTATTAGTACTATCGCAGCTCCCCTGAGTAGTAGTCACAGCCCTGCAGGGGTGAACGGACCCCAAGTTAAGAACTTCTAGTCTAAGTTTCTGAAACAAACAACCACAGCAGAGCCGTCATTTATCAAATTAAAAATCTGGAACAATTCTTTCTAGGTACAAATGTTACAAAATACTAGCACAAAAAAACAAACTGTAAGAACAATGGAGAGGCCTTTGTGACCAGAGGTATGGACTCCGCAGCGGCAGGGTTTCCCAAGCAACTACCCCCCGGCTTGTCCATCAAGAGCAGGGACACCTTACTTCACCCTCTGAGGGAGAAATCAAACAAGGAACACACAGCACTCTCCTGAAATCCAGTAAAGGGACTGCTGCAGATCGTTCTCGAAATCAGCATTGTTTGCACCATCATGAAAGGATCTCAAAGATAACCAGACATAAAGGTCCCAGGAAGGACTTATGGTGTCCAGCAAGCCCTACTATGTCTGACTCACACAGTTGATGCAAAGAAATGTCACTTCCAGAAACCAGCAGCCTACCTCAGATGAGCAGGATCCTACCTGCAGGTCACTGGGTTGGGCCGGCTCTAGCAGTCTCTAATCCTCTGAAACACCCTTTTTTTATGAAACTACTGGAAATTCCTGGGCCTGGGCCTCTACATTGAGCACATGTTGAAGAAGCAGCTATATCTTTTCAATATCGAGGTAAAAGAAGGTGACGGCTGAGCGACAAGAACTGTAATATCCATCATTAGGAGAGCACCGTACAGCAAACCCAGCAGGCCTTGCCATCTATGCTGAGAATCTAGCCCGGTGGCTCAGTGAGTTGAATGCTCTCTGCTGAAATATGCAGTGATCAGCAGATCATGAGTTAGAATCCTAGCAACCACTCAGCCTTTCATCCTTCCATGGTTGGTAAATTGAAAACCATTAGATTGGGTAATATTAACACCTGTTATTTCCAGCGCTTAGAAAAGGCAGAAGTACAGCATAAAGCACTGTGTAGATATAAGCAACCAGAGGCGTATATTTGGTTTCATTTGTCCATGATTTGAATTCCTGATAACAACAGACATATGCATCAGTAGGGAAGACAAAGCACCATGAGGAAGTGAAGCCTGGGAAGTAGGGGACGGTGGAAAGCACGTGACTTGGAAGTAGGCCAAAACCACGAACAACCCAAGAGGGGGGGAGCTAACGACTGGGCAGACCCCACCCATACTCCGAGAAGAAGTGGAGCGAGCATAACAATTGCAGCTGCCCCATCTCCTACAAAAAAGTCACTCATCTATAGACAGGGGTGGGAGTGGTGTAGAAAGGATTTTCATAGATATTTTAATCTTTCACCTTTTTTTACGAAACAAGTCTGATGTCACCCACTGGGTCCAGTTGGGTCTTCTTCTGAAAACGGCGGAAGGGGAAACAAATCTAGGATTGAACTCTGGTGTTCAGTACTTCATAAGATGCTGGTCCTGTCTTTGCACCAACTGAAAGCAATGAATTGAGATTGGGAAGAAATGCAACAGCCTGGCGAGGTCTCATCTCCCAACACAAAAACCTGAGGGCTGTGACCGACGCAACCTCATTCAAACCCGAAGAAGTGGGACTGACATTATGAGGCTGAAGAAGGTTGATTAATCCTGCATTGCAAGGTCATGGCAAACAAACAAACCCACTCTTTCAGTCTAGAAGGGGTTTAGCCCACTGTGCTCACCAAGATTCAGCATTTCCAAGCAAGGGGTCGAACATTGTATTGAAATGAAATGAGGGAAGTCCACAGATCCATGGAACATTTACACACGACTCAGAGGCAGGGCCTTGACTGGTGAAGGAACCCACAGTCAGCACACCACACTTAGAGGAGCTCGAGGCCTATGTGTTCGAAGCACGAAGAAGCGCCATGCCTCCAAGGTACTGCTTGTATGGTAACCCCCATCCTGATAAACTATATGTCAGAATCCAAAGAGAAGCATGCAGGCGAGCACCAGTACATCAATGTATGCACCAACACGAATGAGGAACAGTGACAGCTGGATACACAGAAACATCCAAGGGTGTCTATTGGGAAGTGAAGCTGAGAAACACGATTTCAGAGTGAAAGGTCGGCTATGTTCCATTTCCTGGGGTCAAAGGCGCAGCCAGCATTTATGGCCTTTCAGAACCTAACATTTGAAACTCTCGGCCACCATCTGTCTGAACTAATTCCTATTGTCCCCTCATTAAAAAGAGGTGAAAGTTGTCCTGTTCCAATGCCATGTTTTACTCTAGTAAGGAACAGCTTTCTGCCCCTCTCTTTCATTCCTGACCCCCCCTCCCCCTCTCTTCACACAGGTGTAGTGTTGCTTTCTTTCATCTAATAGGTTTCTCGTACAATTCCACCGTGTATTAGACCTTTAGGTACATTTATGGCATTATGGATCCTAGGTGATATGTACTCTCGTTTGGCTTTTTTGCATTAAGTTTCTTTTTGCCCATGAAATTGTATTTTTTGGTTTAATGGTCCTTAATTGGTTTTCATTGCGATTTTCATCTGCATTCATTCTGTTTGTAAATTCCCTGCATTCAATTTTTGGGTTCTGTGGGATCTGGATTAATACCTGAGGGCGATGACCAAGAAGGATTGCCAAAAATGTCAGTAAACCAGTGCCTTACTAGGTAAAATACAGTTAAATGACAAAATATAAGCTTAGCCCTTATTAAGGACGGCACAAAGCAGCAGGCCTTCCCCAGCAAATGCAAGTTAAGTACTTTAGTAGCAGAAAACCCAACATCAACGTGAAGAATCCACCCAGTAAAACTAAGCAAGACCAAAATGACAAAAAATCGATAAGGGGATGGAAAGATCTGAATGTTTAAGGAAAATGTAAAAATAGGAATATTGGAACAATGGAATTGTAATAGACATTTTTGGTCCATACGTATTACCATAATGGCAGACCCAGAGGGCCAGTGTGTGAAGCTTGGATATCCCACTAAGGAGCTGTCTTATAACAAGAAGGACGCTCCCTTCTAAGCCAACCATGGCTGGTTCTCAGCCCAGGTTCTTATAACAAGAAGGACGCTCCCTTCTAAGCCAACCATGGCTGGTTCTCAGCCCAGGTTCTTATAACAAGAAGGACGCTCCCTTCTAAGCCAACCATGGCTGGTTCTCAGCCCAGGTTCTTATAACAAGAAGGACGCTCCCTTCTAAGCCAATCACGGCTGGTTCTCAGCCAGGTTCTTATTACAATGAGGACGCTCCCTTCTAAGCCAATCACGGCTGGTATTTAGCCCAGGTTCTTATTACAATGAGGACACTCCCTTCTAAGCCAACCACTGCAGGTTCTCAACCCGGGTTCTTATTACAATGAGGACGCTCCCTTCTAAGCCAACCATGGCTAGTTCTCAGCCCAGGTTCTTATTACAATGAGGACGTTCCCTTCTAAGCCAGCCATGGCGCGTTCTCAGCCCAGGTTCTTATTACAATGAGGACGCGCTCTTCAAAGCCAGCCATGGCGCGTTCTCAGCCAGGTTCTTATTACAATGAGGACGCTCCCTTCTAAGCCAACCACGGCTGGTTCTCAGCCAGGTTCTTATTACAATGAGGATGCTCCCTTCTAAGCCAGCCATGGCGCGTTCTCAGCCCAGGTTCTTATTACAATGAGGACACTCCCTTCTAAGCCAACCATGGCTGGTTCTCGGCCCAGGTTCTTATTACAATGAGGACGCTCCCTTCTAAGCCAGCCATGGCGCGTTCTCAGCCCAGGTTCTTATTACAATGAGGGCACTCCCTTCTTAGCCAATCACGGCTGGTTCTCAGTCAGGTTCTTATTACAATGAGGACGCTCCCTTCTAAGCCAACCACGGCTGGTTCTCAGCCAGGTTCTTATTACAATGAGGACACTCCCTTCTAAACCAACCGCTGCTGGTATTCAGCCCAGGTTCTTATTACAATGAGGACACTTCCTTCTAAGCCAACCACGGCTGGTTCTCAGCCAGGTTCTTATTACTATGAGGACACTCCCTTCTAAGCCAACCATGGCTGGTTCTCAGCCAGGTTCTTATTACAATGAGGACACTCCCTTCTAAACCAGCCATGGCGCGTTCTCAGCCCAGGTTCGTATTAAAATGAGGACACTCCCTTCAAAGCCAGCCATGGCGCGTTCTCAACCCAGGTTCTTATTACAATGAGGACACTCCCTTCTAAGCCAACCACGGCTGGTTCTCAGCCCAGGTTCTTATTACAATGAGGACACTCCCTTCAAAGCCAGCCACAGCGTGTTCTCAGCCCAGGTTCGTATTAAAATGAGTACACTCCCTTCAAAGCCAGCCATGGCGCGTTCTCAGCCCAGGTTCTTATTACAATGAGGACGCTCCCTTCAAAGCCAGCCATGGCGCGTTCTGAGCCCAGGTTCTTATTACAATGAGGACACTCCCTTCAAAGCCAGCCATGGCGCGTTCTGAGCCCAGGTTCTTATTACAATGAGGACACTCCCTTCAAAGCCAGCCATGGCACGTTCTCAGCCCAGGTTCTTATTACAAGGAGGACACTCCCTTCAAAGCCAGCCACGGCGCGTTCTCAGCCCAGGTTCTAATTACAATGAGGACACTCCCTTCAAAGCCAGCCACAGCGCGTTCTCAGCCCAGGTTCTTATCACAATGAGGACACTCCCTTCTTAGCCAATCACGGCTGGTTCTGAGTCCAAGTCCACCTTCTGCTGTGCAAAATAATGGAAATTAATATCAGAATGCAGTAAATGAGCATATTTATCAGAAACAGGGTTATTTAGACTTATGTGGTAGTAACAGGTGCAAACTCGCCTCCTCGCAAATAACATTAGGTCAGAGGTCGAGTTTTCTTTCGCACCTGATTGTTGTTTTCAGTGTTATTACCTCTTGTAAACTGCTTTGCTACAACCTGTCTGTGCAAAAACTATTCATTTGGCATCCTTTTCATCGTGTGCTCACAAGTCTAAAGAAGCTTTAAGTAACTTGCATTATGCTACAGACAAGCCTGGTGAGTGCTTTTCAGCTCTGCTGAGAGGCATAAGGTGACTGAGTGAGTCCTTGAATACTAACATGTGACATTCACAGAACAATTAAACTGATGCAAGAATGTGGTACACAAGTTGAACGATTTTCTATATTAAATAAAACAGACTTGAATGATGGGTGTTATGAAGTAATAAAGGTGTACTGACAATAGGCAAAGCTTAATTGTAATTTAAAAGAGCTCTGTTGAAAAGCAGTCACTCTTGAGTGGAATACACACTGTAAAATAATTTCCAAAACAACAGCCGCATTTTTCTACTTTTTTTTTTTTTTTAGAAGTTTTCTTTTTCAGTTTTAACAAAACATTGCAGCAGAATTAGGTAAAACAAAAGATATTCAAGACAGCGTCAATGAGGCTGAAAAACAAAAAAAATGGCCAATATGACCTCACGTATTTACTGTGGCCCCAAACCTCCAATCAACTGGGGTGGCATATACCCCCATCTTAGCTTCGGGTTTCTCTCAATGGGCTCACTGCCTCCAATTGTTTCATCCCCATCACTCTCTTCAGTTTCAACATTCTCACTGTCGTCGGAAGTCCCGTCGCCTCTGGATCTAGAAAGACATCACATATGTCGCTCCAGATAGCACGGTTCTCTACTACCTTGCCATCTCGTCTAGTCAGACGCATACGAGGCTCTTCAGCTACAGACCATTCCCACACATCACTGCGCCAGCGAATGAAGTCAGGAGCTCTCTGTCCCATCCAGGTGATTGCTATCCGGCGCCTGGCCAGGACTAATGCCAGATGCAAAAATCGGTATGTCAGTTTCTTGCCCGTAGGTTGTTTAATATTGCCCAACAGACAGCACTGTGGTGTGTGGTCAAATGGTAGATGTACGGTTCTCTGTATCTCTGCTACCGCACGGGTCCAGAATCCCTGCACCTCTCGACACTGCCAGGCTAAATGCATGAAACACCACATCGGGTCAAATGTCTGGGCAGTATCAAAATCCATGGGTGTGCGTGGAAACACCCACAGCAACACCCATGGCACGCCTCCATGCCGCATTGTAAGGCAACGCAATGACTTGCGCTGCGTGGCCTTACATATTATTTACAAGGCCATGAAAAGCCACGCAGGATGGCTTTGCGTGGCCTTGTAGATATGGGCCTGCACTGTGTGCCAGGGGAGCGTCAAAAAAAGTGATGCTCTGTGGCAAAAGGGGCTTGCAAATATGCCCCTATAGCGCTTGCTAGATCTTTTTGGAATTCAAGTTCAGATGGGAAAAAGCACAATGCTTATTTATCACAAGCCTTGCCTTTCTTTTATATACAGAAATACAACCATCTTTAAATCTCAAAGTGACGAGGCGTGGCTTAACGAGCCAAGATGGTGGACGCACCTTGAGTGTGCTCCTGGACCCCTCCGCTATCCGCCCGTAATCCTCCAGTCCTGCGGGCCATCCAGCCCTGAAATCGAAGCCGCCTTTGCGCCGCACCTCCGGCTGGGTCCTTGACGACGAAGAGCCCCGCATTTCGACGCCACACCGCTTGCAGCCGAGGCTCGCACCAAAATGGCGGCCTCTTCGTGCTGATCTCTGGCGCCGGCCACCTCTAAGCTGCGCTGCCTGATCCCTTGCCTGCATGCCTGGGAAGCGGAGAGACTCTCCTCGACCTGCAGCTGCCGAGAGATACTGTCGTCTCCAGGGTGCCGACTGTGTTCCCCCTCCCTTCCCGCCCGGCTGCGATCGCCCGGGAGCGGCTGCGGGTGCCTGGTCCTGCCCCCCGCAGCTGAAAGCCCACGCCTGGTGAGGTGCTGCCGACCTGCTGTGCCTGCAGAGAAGACTATTGCCGCACCTCGGCCCCCAGCGGCGCTGCCGCAGCATCGGCCGCCATTATGGGCGGCGGGGGCTGGGGGGCGATGGCGATCTTCCTCGCCTGCCGGGAGATGACCCGGGTGAATTGGGGCCTGCGACCGGTGGACCTACATACGGGTGAGTCCCGGCAGCGGTGGGGGTCTGGGGATAGCTGCGTGGGGGGCCCCCCCGCGCGCGCGGGCGGCCTGTGGGAGAGAGAGGCCGGCCCCGGGTGGTGCTGCCTGTCGCCTGGCTTGGCTGGATCTCCTCGCCCCCTGTGCCCTGCGGCCCTGTGCGGGCTTTCCTGGGTCCTGGCAGCAACCGATGGTGATGATTTGGGGCTGACTTCGGATTCCTACCTGGGGGCGGCCTGGAGGGTGGTGTCGGCTGCGACCATCGAGCGGTGAGGGGTCCGTGGTGGGGCCCTTTGCCGCCCTTCAGCCGCCCCAGCCTGAGGTGGTCGTGGGGCCTAGCGGTGTGGCGATCTCCCTGCATCAGCCCTGAAGTCTGATTCCGGTCACACCACCTCCGGAGGCTGGGTCGCCGGCAGCCGGGGCTCTCGGCCGCATTCATCGAGCGGCGTGCCGACTCAGGCAACAAATTCCCTTGCTGCCCCCCTGATCTGTGCACACCATACCTGCCTGGGTCCGCGAGTCCGCCTTGCTGAGGCCCGGCTGTGGCTCCTAGGTCGGCCTCCCACCGCACCGCCCTTGCTTGGGGTTGGGGCCTGACTAAGTGACATCGGCCGCTGTCGTCGAGCGGCGTGAGGCCCCAGGGGACGCCTCCTTCACCGGCCCCCCGCTGCTGCCTACCTCGAGTGAGGCCCGGTGGGGTCCAGGGGCCTTGAGTGCGGGGACCTCGACGCAGCCCTGGTCTGGAACTTTATCCTTCCGCCACTGGAGTGCAGTCCTGTCTGGAGGGGTGGTGGGTCTTGAGGGAGCCTTCTCCTTTGCTCTGACTTCTGGGGTGGATCGGAGACCCCCTGCAACGACATCCTTCAGGAGAGATCCTCGGGGGCCCCCCCTGCTCAGTTTGAACGACATCATGGGCAGAGACAGACCGGCCAAGACCCCTGCTACTCAGACCAAAATGGACCGTTTCACGACTACCGATATGGGGGCGACCGGAGGAACCACTGACAGGGATCCCCCACCACCTGTGGACCTGTCTACCATCCTACAAGATATCCACAACTCACAATCCTCTGTGGAGGGCAAGATCGCGGAAGTACGTGTGGACATGACCCTCATCCGGCAGGATCTCTGGAACGCCACGGCCCAGATCAAGGAGACCGAATCCCGGATCTCCACCGTGGAGGACGACGTCCAGCAACTAAAGGGACAGGTTGCTCGTCTCCAGTCGCACACCCAAGAACTGCACCGACGAGCAGAAGACGCAGAAAACAGGTCCCGACGCAACAACCTCCGCCTGGTGGGTTTCCCGGAGGGGGTGGAACAGGGTCGTACTGTGGACTTCCTGGAGAAGTGGCTGCGATCATGGGTCCCCGAGGGCTCCCTCACCCCCTGGTTCGCGATCGAGCGGGCCCACCATTCCCTTGCTCCTAAACCACCACCGGGAGCAGCCCCCCGACCAGTTATAATGCGGGTTCTCAACTTCAAGGACCGCGACTCTATCCTGGCCGAAGCCCGCAAACAACAACGACTTTGTTATGAAAATCATACAATTATGGTCTTTCCGGACTATACTCGCGAGGTCCAGGGCCAGCGCCGCTCATTCGGCGAAGTCAAAGAAAAGCTAAGGGCCCTTAACATCCAATATAGACTCCTCTTCCCGGCACGCCTGCGAGTGGTGTTTTCCAGCAAAACATTGTTCTTTGACACACCTGCAGAGGCTTGGGCTTGGGCAACGGAAGAGCGTCCTCTGCAGATTGGCGACCGGAATCCATCGCCTGGTGATGGGGGCATTGGGGCCGCCCATACCGAGCCTTCCGCCCCCCGGCCTCAATGTAACCGCTCCCACAGGTGTCGTGGCCAACGGCGGGCCCGCTCAGACTCCCCGTTGGGCCCCTCCCGGCAACCAGGATTGCTTTCTGGAGAATCATTGGCTGGGAGGCGATCTGGCTCCTCTGGCCGCCTGGACCACGGAGGTGTCTCGCCCCGGCCCTCTCTGCTGGACCTCCCGGACACAGATCTTTCACGTAGTCCAACGCTTCTGAGGGACCCTGCCTGAACACGTTTCTGCCTGCCGGGCTTGGCTCCGCAGCCGGAGATGGCGCTTCGGCTCACTATTACCTTCATTCCCAAAGGACTGAATACGCATATCCTGTCATGAGGAGGGGTCCTCCACGCTTCCCCATTCCCAAGCGTTTTAGTTTGGTCTTTCGTTAAATTTGTTCACTGTTGGGACGACAGATGCTTCCGTTCCTGAAGTGTAGGGTGGGGGATGGGTTCGGGTGGGGGGACTGTTGCCCCTTGTTCTGTTGTTCGCTTGTTTTTGTTCTTTCTTCATTTTGCCATACCAGCACTCACATGACGCCCTGTTATGTTCCCAGTGGGACACAATAGCTCCCCTTTGGGCACCCAACCAGGCCTCTGGTGTACCCAACTTACGGCCGGTCTTCCCTCTGAGATTTTTCCCCATCACTGACAACGACTGCCACTATACCTGATACACATCCGCTAGGGGCCTCCCTGCGCGTTATGTCCTGGAATGTCAACGGCCTCCTGGACCGTTTTAAGCGCATGGCGGTATTACGTTACGCACAACGCCTCGGGGTAGAAGTCCTATTGTTACAAGAGACGCACTTGCTGGGTAATCACTGTCCTTTTTAACACGATACGGCTACGATAAGGTTTGGCACTCGGGTTTCACTCGGGGCTCCCGTGGGGTGGCGATCCTGGTGAAATGTTCCCTCCCTCTCGTGGCCGTGCGCGTCATCCACGATGCTCAGGGCACCTTTGTGGCCTTGAGTGGCACGCTGAATGGTGGCCCCATCAATCTTGTATCACTGTATTCTCCCCCTTTGATGTTGACAGTGACCCTGGCCAAATCCGTTGACCTGCTAGCGTACCTGCCCTTAGGTCCCACTTTCCTTGGGGGTGACTTTAATGCCGTTTCCTCCCCTGACTTGGACACGACCGGCCCTCCCTCTCCTGGCAGACTCGCGCAGGCAAGACAACTAACATCTTGGTCTGAATCATTGGGTTTCTGCGATGCGTGGCGTGTCAGGTACCCACACTCCAGGCAGTTCACACATACCTCGGCAGCTCATCATACACAGGCGCGTATCGACATGTTTTTTGTTCCTTCGACTGATTGTATCATGATCCAGGATGTTTCCATCCTCCCTTGGGGTATCTCTGACCACTCCCCAGTGATGCTTAACACGGGCCCCCCTCCCGCCTCAATGCGTCAAACGTGGAGGCTAAATGCCTGGTTCCTTCACGACAAGGAGTTTTGGAAGGTGGTGGGACGGGAACTTAAGCTTACTTTCTGACCAATGAGGGATCAGTACCCTCACCGGGCACTCTGTGGGAGGCTGGCCAGGCCACGATTAGGGGGGTCGCCAAGGGCCAGCTCAAACTCCAGCGGTAGGCGCAGATAGAACAAATTACCTCGTGTGAGGCGCAAGCGCTGCGTCTTGAACAAACACCCACCCAACCTCCTGACGCCTCCGAGGTACGACTTCTTGCTCATATCCGTTCAGAGATTAGACAACTTTCACTGGACGCGGCCAAGCTCCTCTGGCGCTCATCTGTGGCAGGGTCTACGGTTGGGGCGACAAAAATGGCTCACTCCTCCACAGACTAGCCACCTATCCCAGAGCAAACCGCATAATCCCTGAAATCACGGATCAGGACGGCTCGGTGTACCGCTCCCCAGCGGAGATGGCCCACGCCTTTGCCTCATACTACAGTCAGTTATACACGGCTAGAACTCCAACCCTCTCTCTTTCCGGCCTGTTGGGGGTCGGGACCGGCTGTCTCTCCCGCTTGGACCCCACAGCTCAAAAAGATCTGCCCCGCCCCATCACCCAAGATGAAATTGGGGAGGCGATCACCCTCATCTCCTCCGGCAAGACGCCAGGCCCTGACGGCCTCCCCCAGGAATACTACGCTCTATACCGCGAAACCCTTCTTCCTCACCTGGCGGGTCTGTTCCAGGAGGCGGCTGAGAGGGGCTCCTTCCCTCCGGAGACGGACATGGCTACCATAGTGGTCCTTCCCAAGTCCCAGCCGGGGTGTGCGGAATACCGCCCTGTTTCCCTAATTAATACTGACTTGAAACTGTTTGCCACGGTCCTTGCCCAGCGGCTCAAGCCCCACTTAACTGCGTTGGTTCACCCCGATCAATGTGGGTTCATGCCCTTGCGTGGCACCCGGCATTGTCTCCGGAGGCTGCAATTGGCTCTGGCTCACCGCCATTTACTCACCCCCTATCTAGCGCTCCTCCTTGTAGACTTTGAGAAAGCCTTTGATTCGGTGGATTGGGGTTTTTTGGAGGATGTCCTTGATGGGATGGGCTTTGGTCCCCGCTTTCGAGGCCTGGTCAGGGTTCTTTACGCCCGTCCGAAGGCACGTGTCCTGGTGAATGGGGTCCTGTCGGATCCCTTCCCGGTCTGCAGGGGAACGAGGCAGGGATGTCCTCTTTCCCCCCTCCTCTTCGCTCTGGTGATGGAGCCCCTGGCGATCTTGATACGATCGTGCGTGATGGTGCAGGGTTGGAGATGGCCCAACACCGAAACCGATAAGATCGCTCTTTACGCGGATGATGTACTCATCTACTTAGCGGACCCCGCCTGGTCAGGCCCCCATTGCCTCCACATCCTACAGTCCTTTGAACGGGCTTCGGGCCTCTGGCTAAACCCCGACAAATCGGTCCTGGTCCCCCTCCACTTGTCCCGAGAATGCTTTGATTGGCAGTCCACAATACCACTCCATCGCCAATCGTTCAAGTACTTGGGGATATGGGTGACTCTACTCCCCGAACTCAGCTGGGCCCTCAATGTTACTCCCCTAATGAAGAGGGCTAGGGCAGACCTTCAGAAGTGGCAAACACTGCCCCTGAACCCCATGGGGAGGGTCGCCCTCTTTAAAATGATGATTCTTCCCAGGTTCCTCTACGTACTCCAAAATACCCCCCTCTGCTTCCCCAGGACCTGGTTTCGCGAACTGGATACTTTAGCCAATAAATTCCTCTGGGGGAAAGGTAGGGACAGAATAGCTCTGAACGTCTGCAGGATTCCCTCATTCGACGGGGGCCTAGGGATGACCCATTTATATCTATACTATCTCGCTACGCGCCTGCTCACCATACACGACTGGTTCAACGGGGGCTGGTCTGACCCAGCATACAGGCTTGAGCTGGGTGATTTGGGTCTGGCCAGGGTCCAATCTATGCTGTACGGGGATCCTATCCCGTCTCAAATGCCGGAGGTGACGCGCTCAGCGCTGCTGGCCTGCCGGGCCGCACTGCGACACACCAAGTGGACACATACACTGACCCAATGCACACCCCTGTGGCAAGGGACCTGGCTTAAGGAGGTTTCTGGGTTGCAAGGTTTCCGATCCTGGGACCTTATAGGAATCTCGCAATTGGGTGACGTGTGGGTGGGGGATCACATGCGCTCCTTCAAAGACCTTCAAACCCGCCACTCCCTATATCAGTCGCAGTTCTATAAATACCTACAGCTGCGACATGCTCTTCACGCACACCTCACGACAGGCACACAGCTCCCTGACCATAGCCCGCCTGAGGCGCAGATCATGCTGGGGGACCTGGGGAGGGGTGGCATCTCCCGCATCTACCGTATGCTGATCAATAATACCCCTACTTCCCTGGATCGATTACGTGCTCAGTGGGAGGAATGGGTAGGCACGCTGGAGGAAGAAGACTGGTGTGACGCCCTTATGGCCCCCAGGACGGTCACCGCCTTCGCCAGGCTGCGTATGGTACAACTCTACTATTTGCACGCAGCTTACCTCACCCCTGTACGCCTTCATCGAGCAGGATTTAGCCCGACCTCCGCTTGCACTAGATGTGGTCACGACCCAGCTGATTTTCTCCATATGGTATGGGCCTGTCCTCTCTTGGCGCGGTTTTAGGGGGACATTGAGGAGGAACTCACTGAAATACTGAGGTGGGGAGTCCCGCATGACCCGAAACACACGATCCTGGGCATCACTGACGGGCTGGATGGGTCTAGGAATGATAAGTTGTTTTTTACTACAGTAATGGTGGTGGCTAAGAGGGACATAGCGGCCTCCTGGAAATGCCCTGACCCCCCATGTGTCAGGCGCTGGCGGACCGGGGTCGACTGGTGTGCCACGCAAGAAAAAACTATGTATGAAGCACGTGGGTGTCCTAAGAAGTATCGTAGGATCTGGGGGAAGTGGTTGGGGGGAATGGTTTAGTCTCAAAGGGAATGTCCTAACATATGCTGTTTTATATTCATTCGTATTTGTAGAATGGGTCGCGCAGATTATTGATTGTATTCCTGGTCTTCATGGTGTCGTAATGTATGGCTGGTGTCTTTTTGTCAAATCAATAAAAATTTGTTTATCAAAAAAATCTCAAATTGACTCTTTGTGAGTTTAGGTAAGTTGAAAAGTGAATTTTGACTAAAAAACAATATTATATTTAAATTTCATGTAGTATCTAGTATCAGGTTATATAATAGGTAAGTAAATTTATCGTATATAAATAAATCAATTCCAATAATAGAAGAGCAAAACATAAAAACCGGTAATACAAAAAAAGGGGCAGCCCGTAGTCAGCAGGAGTTAAAATAACTAGAGGTTGGAATCAGACCTCAACTTTGATAACATCAAATATGTTAAATCAAGAACTTAAGGTGCTGGGCTATAAAAGCTTTGGTTTATGAAGCAAAACGAAGAGTAATTGCATCTTTGATCGTCTGAACATTAGCAGCATTAAAAGAGGCAGGTAAACTCTTTCTGCAAAAAATAAGTCATTTCAGACAAAGACAATTGATGTATTTTAGTGATCCCTCCTCGTAGCCACTAAGTCTGCAGCCTGGCGACTTGGAGCACTTGAATTGACATGACCTAACAATCCACAGAACTGGAACCTAAATCTCATGTACTTGTTAGGTTTCGCCTGTACAGCGTGTGTGCTGTGCTTGTGAAATCTATTGTTTTTAAAATATCTTTAAAGGGACTTGCATCCCGCCTTCACTTCTTATTGGTCCGTGTGCTTGCCAGATTGCTTTTCTCCATTTTTATTGGTTGTAGCCTGATCTCCCTTCTGTGTTTCACTTCTCAGTTTCCCGTGGCCTAACTACTCATTCCCATTCGCTTTTGTTGTTAGAACTCTTTTTCTTTTGGTTAACGCTGCTTACCGTTTATTCTAACCGACCAGTCTCCGTTTTTGGCTGTCTCCAACAGCCCCGCCGCCCCCCTCCTGCGCTCTGCCTCATTCTATCAACAAATTGGGAAATTATTCATGGCCAGGATGCTTGGCTGAAATATCCTCACCTGACTCAGAATGGTCTTCAACCGGCCACCCTCCCGAATCCCTTTCACTCTCCTCTCGCACCAACTCACTCCAGCTTCGGCAGTATTTAAATAGATAAAGAAGGTCCACCTCTTATGTCTGTTTTCTCGTGTAAAAAGAAAATATGTTTGCTATGCGTGACTGCGCTGTTATCCTGCGGCACAAGTGGTGCACTCTTATTCCAAAGGCTAGCATTTTATTGCAAATATATGCCCCAAATATAACATGCACTGGCAAAGTCAATAAGTCTTGGTTCAGCTACTGGCTTTGCCAATGCTTGTTTTGAACTACATAAGAAGGGGCAGCTCGCATGGCAGTTTGGTAGTAAGAATTTAAAGCACAGAAATTCATCGATTTGTCACCCCAGGTGATGCAAAATAATGATTAGAACTGTTCCGATTTCCTTCTTTTCAAACATTTCTAAATCAGAAAAATAGTTACATGTTAAAATGCACTAACCAAGCACTTTACCAGTTCTTCCAGTTCCCATTTCCCCTGGCTGGAGACTAGTGTGTAGGGTAGTTTAATTCAAACTGGACTTTGAGGAAATTGACTGATATACAGCTTCTGTGGTGTCGTACCCAGACACAGGCCAGGGCCCTGTGGCATTGATAATGCCAGAATGCCTTGGCACGGTTTACCACACAGGTTCATAAGTTAAAAACAACAGTTCCACACTGTAATGAGATTTCAGAGCCCACCCCAGGTATATGAACACACATAATCAACGCACTTCATAAGCACAGTTTTTCCAAAATTCTATCTTAGGGTATTATTGTGCAAACTAGTACATAAAACACTTAGGGGCATATTCTCAAGCCCCCATCGCCACCACTACGTCACTTTCAGTGACGTTGTTGTGGCGATAGGGGCTTAGCCCTATTCACAAGGCAGCGTTAAGCCACGTTAAGTGGCTTAACGCGGCTTAACGCTGCCTTGTGAATAGGGCCCCCTTCACGCTGTTTTTAACGTGAAGGGGGCCTGCAGTGGGTGTTGCGGTTGGCGCACCACCACAACACCCATTGAGTTTGACGCTACCTCCTATTCATCATCATCAAAAACTTTATTACGATCACCGGGATCCTAAAAAGTACACAGCACAAGTATAAAAGCAGGTAAGTAAACATTTGAGAATAAATATATTAAAAACAATTTCATTAAGTAGATGTGCAAGGAGCAAAATGCAGCAGTTCCTAGAAGAATAAAGTGCTTCATACAAGTAGCTTCCCACGCCTGATCCACAGTGCATACCAGAATCTTGAGAGGCCAAAGACCATTGATCTACGGGTGTCAATACACAATGTTCTTACTACCTCAAG
This sequence comes from Calotriton arnoldi, assembly GCA_963921515.1. Classification (NCBI taxonomy): domain Eukaryota; kingdom Metazoa; phylum Chordata; class Amphibia; order Caudata; family Salamandridae; genus Calotriton; species Calotriton arnoldi. The sequence continues at coordinate 402,741 of CAWUFW010009273.1, forward strand.
GTAGTGTCCCGGACCAACAAGTCTACACAATGGTAAAATCCATTTTTTTCTCAGAGATAAATAATGGGGGCAGAAGAGAAGTAAATGGACAATTGATTCTGGGCAGGCTTTGCATGCTGGACACGGAACATCAGAAGAAGCGCTAGAACGCCACTTACAGCAAAATAATCTGGTGGGCAGAGTCTTATAACGGAACTGTAAAAAAAGTGTGCGTGCCCTCGTTGGAATGATTTCATCTATAGTTGACTCAAACAATGGGACGGATTTAAAAAGCAAAAGATCTTTTGTCAAACTGTTTGCTGGTTCTGCCAAGGCCATTGCCAGTGTCTTTTCCCAATACAATTCTTTCAGCTTCGCCCTCAAGATTTGCACCATACTTTCAGGATTAGTCCAGAAGGTCTCCAGCCTCTCCAATAATTTGCGTAATGAGATGAGCCACCTAATTGATGTTGCCTTGGGGAATTTCAGTAGATCCTTCAGAGTCTCTCGATAAGTTTCCAGCTCTTCCACTGTCCATAGCCTAAACCAGAACATTAGCAATTTACAATTCAACTTGTGTTGCAGCTGCCTATGGGCAAGGTCCAGGTACAGAGGTTTCAGAGGGGAGATGGCAGGAAGATCGACCAGCGATCTTAGGAAGCGGTTTTCAACAATTGTGAGGGGGGATTGATTGCCCGTTCCCCATAGCTCAGCGCCATAAAGTACTCCTCCCAAAACCTTGGTGTTATAGATTTCGAGGGCTGGGGCAATTTGACGGGATACCGTCTTCCTATGTATTTTGCTGATATGGGCACATTGGTAGAATAATTGTAGCTTTGCTTTTTCGATATGTGCCCCCCAGTCGATCGATGGAGTCAGACGGATGCCCAAGTAATCAAAAATTTCTACTTGCTCCAGCTTAGCACTGCCAGCCCACACAGATCTAGTTGTTGGTTTATTTTTCCCTCTGTTAAAAATCATGGACTTGGTTTTCGACTCGTTTAAAATCAAGCCCCTGTCATCACAAAACCTTATAAAATCGTTCAGGAGTTGTTGGAGGCCCTGCGGCGATTTAGATATTAAAAGTGTGTCGTGTGCAAACAACAATGCGGGCACTCTTCTTACACCAATTTTAGGGGCATCACAGCCATCTCTGTCTACATAATCAACAACTCCGTTAATAAAAAGAGTAAAAAGGGTGGGCGCCAACACACAACCCTGCCTCACTCCACGATAGACAGGGAAGGTTTCTGTTACTTGGTTGTTCGTGCCCCACCTAACCTGTGCCATGTTAGATGAGTGGAGTCTAATTAAAATGTTTAAAAGATTGGCGGGGAGGCCCATCTCTTTTAAAACCCTCAAAAGCCTACCCCGGGGTACTAGATCGAAGGCAATGCACAAATCGACAAAGGCCACATATAATTTGCCCCCCTTAGCGACTACTTTCTTCCAGTAAATACAGGTAAGACGGAAGGCCTGGTCCAGGGTACTGACTTTCGAACGGAACCCTGCCTGGAAATCACTCAGGATTTGGTACTCCATCATCCAGTCCTGTAACCTTCCTAAGACCTGTTTACAAATTTTTTTTTGAAGGGAGTCTATAAGGCTTATTGGCCTGTAACTCATAGGCTTGAATCTATCCCCTTTTTTGAAAATGGGCACTATTTCAGCAATCTGCCATGATGGTGGAATAGGGGCACCAGACAGGATCAGATTTGTTACCAGGTTTATGTACAAACCCCAGAGCATTTTATCCTCTCTATACAGGTCGTTAGGTATTCTGTTTGGACCAGGGGCTCGCGCTGGCACACAAGATGAAATTGCTAGTTGAGTTTCCTCCATGGAGATGACCAAGGTTTCACCTTCCCCTCCCAGAGACTCTTCCCTCGTCTCACTGATCACACTACCTTCGTATGTACCATTACCATAAAGAGAGCCAAAATGGACGACCCATTCATCCACCTGGACGGTGTATTCCAGTGTTTGCCTTGTCCCCTTTAGCCAGTATGCTGCCTGTACCCAAAAGGCCTTGGGGTCTTTATCCATCAGTGCAGTATGTAAGGAAGCCCAGAGAGAACCCTCCCACTCCTTTTTAGCTGTGCCGATGACCTTTTTATACTCAGCTCTGCAGGATATAATCTCCGCCCGTACCCTACATTTTAATGCATCAATAAGCGCCCCCTTAGCCTTCCTACAATCCTGATTATACTAGGGACTCTTAGGGGTCGATTCCGATTCGGGCCGGAAAAAGCACCGACCGACTCGGATCCGGAAAAAATACCGACCGACACGTACCCGTGGCGCACGACACGCCAAGTACGATGCAAGGCGCGAAAAATCCGACCGACACGTGCCCGAAACAAAGTCGACCGACCGAGCCGCACGGAAAGCAGCAATCCGGCCGGAAAAACACGCGAATCCAACCGACCGACACGCACCCGGAACAAATCCGACCGAAACGTACACGCGAACTCCAAACCGCAAAGTACGATGCAAGGCGCGAAAACCACGAGCGAGTCGGACGGAGGCCAAGCCGTACGACCGACACGCATACAAAACCGAGCCGAAGCAACACAATACACCGCGACCGACGCGTACGCAGCATAGAAAACTGCACAAACACAGCGTGAACGAAACGGAGAACACCGTACGAGACCAATGCAGGGTCCGACTCGGTCACAAGAACGTTTCCAACATACACAAACAGCACAAAGGAAAAATCACCCAAAAAAAGGCCAAACAAGCAATTACCAAGCCAATAAATACTGGGGGTGGGGACAGAGAACAAAGACACACCCACAACTCCACCTATGTAAAGGACACAAATCACTACCATGAGCCTTTGCAAATGCCATTCCACTGCCAGCACCCAAGAGAAAGCAACCACACACCCACAGCTCATCCCTCACACAAGCCACACACCATCAGCACACCAACAAATACCTACCTCACATACACCCAGCAAAACACACACTCACACACCCTCACCTGCACACCAACACACACATCACCCACCATCACCACCCATCACCATGCCCCCCAAGAAGAATCCCAAGTTCCTAGATAGTGAATTGGAAGTCATGGTAGACGAGATCCTCAGGGTGGAGCCACAGCTGTTTGGCACATTGGTCCAACAGACCCCCATGTCGCAGAAAACCAAGATGTGGGAGAGGATCATCAACAGGGTGAACGCCCAATCACCATGTCGGCGCACAAAGACCGACATCCAGAACAGGTGGTATGACGTGCGCAGGAGGGTACGGAAAATGCTGAAGCAAGACTACATCAACAGCCAACACACCGGCAGTGGCCCTCCTGCCAAGCCAATATACCTCAGGCCCTGGGAGGAGAAGGTGCGGGCCATCCTTCCGCCAGTGAGCGTATATGGACTAGAGGACATCCCAGAGCCTGGTGAGTACACAACAAATGTACACAATATACTGCCACAAAACACACACACATCACTGTCAAGGGGAGAGTCAAACCATGCACTCATAGCAATTACACAGCAACCAGAACAGAATCATCCCAAAATGTGTATGTCAGTCAGATAAACACAACACATGCCATCAAAAAAGTCACATCCAACTGTGCCATCACATGTACAAACAACTACAACTACAGCTAGGCAGTGGCACAAATAGAACCAACAAACACATCCAGACATGTAGCCACCACAACAACACCAACACACAGTGAAGAACACTCAAAGGAAGGAATTCTGTGTATGCTGGCCAAGTCAGTGTAGCCAATAGCATCATGGGAGTCGCAGTCACACATATTGCGCCCCCCACAACTGCCCCATCAACACCACCATGAACCATGCGCACATCACAGGGAGTGGAGAAGGACTCACAAGATGGCTGACACTGGCTACTGCTGTGGGGAGCACAAGGCCCTGCTGGCAACTGTGCACCAACAAACAGCAGGACACCACTGACTGACATCCTGAGAGACAACTTCCACTCCCTGCAATGCAAGCACGTTCCATGGTGGGATATCTGGCTGGCTGGGTGGGAAGGGGGACTTGCAGCACTGACTATAGTCACAAGCACCTCCCCTCACACCACCCCCAACACAAACTCCACAGTACCCACCTGGTAGAATGCAATGCCCTCCATCCTAACACAAGATCCCACAAAGAACCACCACCCTGGGTTATGTTGTGTGAAGCACAGGGACACTCTTGGGACTCTTAGCCAAACAACTGCCAGGACAACACTCCCAGCCATCCTGTCAGCACAGCCACCCCACCCCACAGGGAAGCAGAATCAAAAGGAAGGAAGCATGGGCATGCTGGGAAGGGGGTGGAGGCAATAGCATGATGGGAGTCGTAGTCACTGATATTGGTCACCCCCACAACTGTCCCATCAACACCACCCTGAACCATGCTCACATCACAGGGAGTGGAGAAGGACTCACAAGATGGCTGACACTGGCTACTGCTGTGGGGAGCACAAGGCCCTGCTGGCAAATGTGCACCAACAAACAGCAGGACACCACTGACTGACATCCTGAGAGACAACTTACACTCCCTGCAATGCAAGCACGTTCCATGGTGGGATATCTGGCTGGCTGGGTGGGAAGGGGGACTTGCAGCACTGACTATAGTCACAAGCACCTCCCCTCACACCCCCCAACACAAACTCCACAGTACCCACCTGGTAGAATGCAATGCCCTCCATCCTAACACAAGATCCCACAAAGAACCACCACCCTGGGTTATGTTGTGTGAAGCACAGGGACACTCTTGGGACTCTTAGCCAAACAACTGCCAGGACAACACTCCCAGCCATCCTGTCAGCACAGCCACCCCACCCCACAGGGAAGCAGAATCAAAAGGAAGGAAGCATGGGCATGCTGGGAAGGGGGTGGAGGCAATAGCATGATGGGAGTCGTAGTCACTGATATTGGTCACCCCCACAACTGTCCCATCAACACCACCCTGAACCATGCTCACATCACAGGGAGTGGAGAAGGACTCACAAGATGGCTGACACTGGCTACTGCTGTGGGGAGCACAAGGCCCTGCTGGCAAATGTGCACCAACAAACAGCAGGACACCACTGACTGACATCCTGAGAGACAACTTACACTCCCTGCAATGCAAGCACGTTCCATGGTGGGATATCTGGCTGGCTGGGTGGGAAGGGGGACTTGCAGCACTGACTATAGTCACAAGCACCTCCCTCACACACCCCCAACACAAACTCCACAGTACCCACCTGGTAGAATGCAATGCCCTCCATCCTAACACAAGATCCCACAAAGAACCACCACCCTGGGTTATGTTGTGTGAAGCACAGGGACACTCTTGGGACTCTTAGCCAAACAACTGCCAGGACAACACTCCCAGCCATCCTGTCAGCACAGCCACCCCACCCCACAGGGAAGCAGAATCAAAAGGAAGGAAGCATGGGCATGCTGGGAAGGGGGGTGGAGGCAATAGCATGATGGGAGTCGTAGTCACTGATATTGGTCACCCCCACAACTGTCCCATCAACACCACCCTGAACCATGCTCACATCACAGGGAGTGGAGAAGGACTCACAAGATGGCTGACACTGGCTACTGCTGTGGGGAGCACAAGGCCCTGCTGGCAAATGTGCACCAACAAACAGCAGGACACCACTGACTGACATCCTGAGAGACAACTTACACTCCCTGCAACGCAAGCACGTTCCATGGTGGGATAACTGACTGGCTGGGTGGGTGGGAAGGAGGTCCGGCTGCCAACCAAACACAACCAATGCAGACCATGTTCACACCCCAGAAAATACATAGAAATGCCCAAATAATGCAGGACAATGTGCCACACCAATATCAACCCCTGACTGTGACGACTCAGGACAATGCAATGTACAGGCCCGCACCCAGAGGCACAGTCACAACTGTCAGGTGTGTCAACCATTGATGCCTGCAGAAACATGACATACATTGTTTGTGTCTCCCAAAAACAGGTGATGATGGGGACACAGCAGCAGACGCTGAGGAGTCCCAGTCCCAGGCTCAAGAGGATGCCAAGCTCACTGGCGTCGTGCAGCCTCTGTCCTCCTCGGACGATGAAGAACAACCTGGCACATCCGGTGCAAGTCAACATGCAGCACCAGCAGGACCACCAGCTGCAGCACCAGCAGGACCACCAGCTGCACCCCCTGCACCCACCCCTACAACGACTGTCACCACGAATACCATCCCTGCCGACATGGACAGAATAAGGAGCAACACCAGCACAGTGACCCTGGACCAACCTGGGGCCATGGACACCACCACCACCACCAACCCCCAAGGTGGACCAGGGTTATCTGTGCGTGCCACTGCACACACTGCACATGTCAGCAGGGGTGGTGGGAGGGTGGGAGACAGAGGTACGCTGCTTGCAGGCGTTGCTGGTGTGCATGATGACCCACAACTGGTACGCATAGCTGATGCGTACCAGTCCAGCACCGGAGAGCTCAGCCAGGTAGTGGGGCTCCTCAGAGACATTAAACAGCAGCAGGCTGCCCATCATGCCCGCTTGGACTCCCACATGTCCCACGTGGAGTCACACATGTCCCGTGTGGACTCACACATGTCCCGCGTGGAGTCCAAGTGGGATGCACTGCATGAGATGACGGCGGTGCACAGGGACATTTTACAATGCCTCCGCCAGATGAACAGCAACCAGTCCACACCTCCCTGTGTGCCAACAACATCTGGTGCCGAACAAACTGCAACTGCCACAGGGAGGGAGGAGGACTCTGGCGGAGAGTCCCCTGCACCGCAGCAGCCTGCACTTGAGGCCCCCAAGAAGAGGGGTCGTCCGAGGAGGGAAAAGTGAGAGGCCGATGGCCAAGCGCAACTCCCAGGAAGCCTGAACCTGTTCTGGATGTTCGCCTTTGTGCACAGACTGTTCACCCTGTTGACGGCAACACTACTCCCACACATTGCATGGGGAGTACAAGTTGGACCAATGTGTCAGACAACTGTGGCCCGATACTGGGGATCCTGTCTACCCGGACTTTCAATTCACCTAGGAACTTGGGATTGCAAGATTCATGTACAGCACAACCCATCCTATGCACTATTAACACAAATGTATCACAATAAACACACTAATACACCATACTTGCCTCTGTCGTGATTCCAACGTGGGTGCTGTTATGGGGATGATGAACTGCAAAATTACACTGTGTATGCGAACTGCAACAGCAAGGACAACACAGGCATGTGAGTACAGGAAACGTGACACACATGAGGGAGACACACCACCAGGGCTACACGACACATACACACCTAGGCCATCTGACTCATTGCCTACACTGATGTTGCCAGGGAAGACGGTGCAAAGCACAGACACCACACCCATTCACAGTTGTAGTCAAGTAGCCCACAGGTGCAGTAAGCAAATGGCAGTCAAATATGTGACCACAGACAACGCACATCACAAAGTGAAGCACAGGTTTATTACACAGTTGCAACATGCCGTAACCACTACAGATGCAAGGTAACCCCACCTGGCAGCGGGCACACAGTCAACAACTGTAGACGGAAGGAAGTCCATGGGTGTGGCGCACATCACCTGTAGGGACACAACAGCTACCAGCCTGGATGTGCAATCACGTCGTCGGTGGACACAGTTGACCAAACGAATCTGAAAGTACCCTGTGAAGGACAGAAATGACACACAGTCAAAAGCAATGGAGTACAGGACAGAACAGCAAAACACATGCACAATACATGTTACAAGATACCCACCCAGAACCAAGTTAGCATGTCAACACTGTTGGGGAGTACAGCCCACCTGTCACCACACATCGCAACACACATCCAGTCAAGTGGCCCATGGACACACTCCCACAACACCAGAGCACCACCCACACATCATGCCAACTCACATCATTGACATGACACCTCAGGATACTCACATTCAGCTAAAGAAGTTGGTGATGAGCTGTGTGCGGACATCACCATCACCATCATCATCATCATCATCGTCACTGGCATCGTGGTCCAGGCCAGGATCCTCCACAGGTGGCGGATGTTGGTCATTGTCATCCTGGATGAGAGGCAACTCCTTCCGCACTGCCAGGTTGTGGAGCATGCAGCAGACGATGATAATCTTGCACACTTTCGCTGGGGCATATGGGAGGGACGCTCCGGTCTTGTCCAGGCAGCGGAGCGGCTCTTCAGGAGACCAAGGTCCGCTCAATCACTCTCCTGGTCCGACCATGTGCCTCATTGTAGCGCATCTGGGCAGGTGTCACAGGGTTCCTGAGGGTGTCAGCAACCACGGCATGTTGGGGTATCCCGAGTCACCTACGGACAGACAAGTGCACATTAGCTGACTTGGAAAAGTGGGCGGAATACTACAGATCAGATCACACACAATGGCACAAAGTCAGTACACACCGACAAGCCAGGCACGCTGGTTCTGCATCTGTGCCATCATCCTGGGGATGCGACTACTCCTCATCACAAAGGCATCGTGTGCTGAACCAGGGAAACGGGCACACACGTGTGTGATGGTCATGTCTGCAAGACACACCACCAGTGCATTGACCGAGTGGTAGTGCTTGCGGTTCCTGTAGGCCTGCTCCTGGGCCTGTGGTGGTACCAAAGCCACATGTGTCCCATCAATGGAGCCAATTACATGCGGCATCCTCCCCAGGGCATAAAAGTCACCCTTCACGTCAGTGAGTCGTCGCAGTCTAGGGAAATAGATGTACCGGTTCAGGAAGAGCAACATTGCCGCCAAAACATCGCGGAGCACACGGCTGAACATGGTCTGTGACATCCCACCAGCAGTCGCCACAGTATGTTGGAAGGTACCAGTGGCAAAGAAGTGTAGGGCTGCCATCACCTTCACCTTGGGGGTCAGCGCTGTAGGATACGGCCGGCCAGGCTGCAAATGTGGGGACAACTGCACTGCCAAATCCTCAATCAGCTGCCTGGTGAAGCGGTACCGTCGGATGCTGTCCCGTTCCACCATCGTTGCCAGGTCTGGGAATGGCCGATGGACAGCAGGAGCCCTGCAGTGCAGAGGAGAAGTAAGCAAGAGTGTCAGTCACCCCACATATGCGGCATTGAACACACTCAAGATCCCAACATACATCATTATGAGGCACAACTACATGAAGTGTGCAGTACCGGAAGGACATGTATGGTACATACATGGCCAACATCTGTCAACACGGTCCAACAGGTGGCATCAATTAGTCCCAGGTTGGCCCATTGGATATCATGAGGCCGTGTCACAGTTCCCATCTCCTGCTGCCGTGTCACAATAACCCCCACAGGGACATGTGAGGACAGATGTGCCCCAGGCACCACAGCTCAACGACAGGTACATTCCCAGGGACCCTGTAATGCCACATGGACACTGGCATTACATGGAGTATCATGTATACACCACAGCAAAACAACCATGACCCCCACAGGTAGTGGCCCCACTTGCCACGGCAGGACAGACATGGACGTCTGTGACACACACGCACAACATCAGAGTCCATGCACACACAACGTGGATGTGGAGACTGTCTCCCATTGTGCACATGAAATCAGAGACATTGTAAACACCACATGCACAAAGACTGTGGAGGACCATCACTATTGTGCCACTGGGACACCCTGGCTCAAACATACCGTTCCACATGGGATTCACGGGGTATGTGACATGACATACACATACACCACTGTGAAATGTGACCATGGCACATGCACAGATATGAACAGTTGCACATCACAGTGGTCACGTACACGTAACACCCAGGATCCTGTCCCCATGAACACGTGCACAGCCTGGGGGTGGCTGCCCACAGGTGACACCCACAGGACAACATGTACACCAACATACACACAATAGGAAATGCAGCCTTACATGCCTTATGATAAAGTTTGGACAGGCTGTCGTGATGTAGGTGTGCCCCTCACTCCCTGGGAGCTATCTGTGGCTGGCATATGTCCATCTGAGACAGGCATGCTGACATATGCCAGTCACATGTACAGTGATGCGTTGAACTGCAATGGACCGATCGGTGCCTCCGGCCGGCCCATTGCTTTCAATGTGTGCGGGTACAGCGTTGTACCCCTGTGCGCGTTGAACAGCAATGGACCGATCGGTGCCTCCGGCCGGCCCATTGCTTTCAATGTGTGCGGGTACGCGTTGTACCCCTGTGCGCGTTGAACTGCAATGGACCGATCGGTGCCTCCGGCCGGCCCATTGCTTTCAATGTGTGCGGGTGCAGCGTTGTACCCCTGTGCGCGTTGAACTGCAATGGACCGATCGGTGCCTCCGGCCGGCCCATTGCTTTCAATGTGTGCGGTGCACGCGTTGTACCCCTGTGCGCGTTGAACAGCAATGGACCGATCGGTGCCTCCGGCCGGCCCATTGCTTTCAATGTGTCGGGTGCGCGTTGTACCCCTGTGCGCGTTGAACTGCAATGGACCGATCGGTGCCTCCGGCCGGCCCATTGCTTTCAATGTGTGCGGGTACGCGTTGTACCCCTGTGCGCGTTGAACTGCAATGGACCGATCGGTGCCTCCGGCCGGCCCATTGCTTTCAATGTGTGCGGGTACGCGTTGTACCCCTGTGCGCGTTGAACTGCAATGGACCGATCGGTGCCTCCGGCCGGCCCATTGCTTTCAATGTGTGCGGGTACGCGTTGTACCCCTGTGCGCGTTGAACTGCAATGGACCGATCGGTGCCTCCGGCCGGCCCATTGCTTTCAATGTGTGCGGGTACGCGTTGTACCCCTGTGCGCGTTGAACTGCAATGGACCGATCGGTGCCTCCGGCCGGCCCATTGCTTTCAATGTGTGCGGGTACGCGTTGCACCTGTGCGCGTTGAACTGCAATGGACCGATCGGTGCCTCCGGCCGGCCCATTGCTTTCAATGTGTGCGGGTACGCGTTGTACCCCTGTGCGCGTTGTACAGCAATGGACCGATCGGTGCGCACCCATTGACAATGGGCTTGCCTGGCAACGGACGCGTTTCGAATTTCGAGCGAGTCGGTTGCTGGAAAATCAGTTGGTCACCCACAACAATGTTGCAAAATCATGTATGTCATGAAGTTGAAGATTTGAAGGATGCTGTGGGCGTGTTTTGGTGCTGCTATTCCATGGATTGGCCAGATTCAGAAGATGCAAACGACTTGGACCTATCACTTTGGACACAAGGGACAGTATCTGCCTCTCCAGCACATATATATTGCTGGCTGTTCCCCTGAGAGCCCACTTGCCTGCACTACATGCTCCAAGACGACATCTGCCACTGCACTGCTGCTGTCTCTGCCCCTCTGGACCCTGCAATGGCACGTACTGTGGAGAGAGCCCCAGCCTTCAGCCTTGAAGAGAACCAGGCCCTGCTGGACAGCCTACTTCCACAGTACAGCAAGCTGTATGGGACACCAGGGGAGCAGGTGAGTGTTCTGTGCACTGCCTTTCTGAATGTGCATTTTGTCTGACTAGCAAGGCTGAGAGTCTGCACGCCACTGGCTAGCAGGCTCACTGAGTAGTTGTCACCCCCCATAGTGTGTAGTGACTTGACTGGACAGGTATGGGGCAGTGACAGTGCATTTGAACATGGTTTTACTTCCCATGCAATGATACCATGTAGTGACGTCTGGCAAACTGTCCATGGTCAGCTTTGCACTGCCTGTGTACATCATGTGCCCCTGTGATTGAGACATGTATATACAACTGTGTCATGCACGGATATGTTGCATGTGTGGTAATGGCCTTTTCACTTTGTCATCCTCACAGGTTAATGCCCATCGGAAGCAGGAAATCTGGAAGGACATCGTCTGGGCTGTCCGGTCCGTGGGGGTCTACAAGCGCCGGATCCGCAACTGCCAGAAGAGGTGGCAGGACCTTCGGGGCTGGACCCGGAGGATTGCACGGGTCCAGCTGAAGCTGTCGCCTCCTCGCAGGAGGGGCGGAACACGGACCCTGACCCCCACATGCTCCAGATCCTGGCGGTGGTCTTTCCAGACCTGGATGGGCAGCTGAAGGCCAGACAGCAGCAAGGAGGGGTGAGTCAAAGACTGCACTGTGAACTCTGTATTACATGCTTTGTGCCCTCCTCTGGCCTGGTTCAACTGCCACAGTGCAGCAGTCATGTTGTCCAGGAGCCATGTCCCTCTATTGTGCACTGCCCACTGCTCATCTGATACCCAGGTGTGGCCCTTACAGTCAGGGAATTGTGTCACTTGGGACTGTGTCCTTGCAGTTTGCTTCACTAAAGGTGGGGGACAGCATCTGTTTCCCTAAATCTGTTGTGGGCATCATGGGTGGGTCCATTGTTCACACAACACCTGGGTTTGGACATGTGATCTGCGTGTTGCTTTGATATGCGGTCCACTTGCTGAGCTGAGCCACCACATGTGCCTGGGGTATGTGGCACATGCCCATGCAGCGGGTGGGAACAATGTTTGTGCCCCAGGAGTGTGAAGATTACGTGTGTCACACATACATAGCCAGCTATTCACTGTCCAGGGCACATCCCTCATTCATGTGGAGCAGGACAGTCATGCCTACTCCAGGCCATGCAATGCACTCTGTACTCCCACTCCCGTGTATCAGCTGACACATTGTGCACAGTGATTTGACCCCTCCGGTGTCTGCCTCTGTGTCAGTGTGCTGTGGATTAGTTGCCAGGACTGCTGGGGTGTTTCTTGGTAGGGGCTCAGCATGCCCCTGGAGATGTGACCATAGGAGACGATACTTGTGTGTCACATAGGTGTTTGATCAGCTGCCCGTGCAGACTGGGGTATGCGAATGTGATGTTCAGGCAGCTGTTCCCCATTCACAGCAAATTGTGAGGGGCTCAGGTTCAGAGGGTAGTGTCACAGGTCTCCCATATGTCCAATAGGTGTGACCTGGACAGATGAGGGTTGAGATGATGTGTTGTGTGGGGGATGTACATGTGCACTTGTGCAGCTCCAGGACTTGCATTCCCCATTACCTACTATTGTGACACAGTGCATAGTGTTGTTGTCTGGCTGCCAAGTCATACATCACTGAGACAGTGATGTATGACTTAACAGTCATGCCTCTGCCATGGCATGTGTCAACTTATTTGTGGTCCTGCAGGGGAGTGACATGTGCTACATGCACACCATAGTGGCGCTGGCTATCAGGACATGGGTGCATCATGGTGTCTGTCGCTGGTATGCATCACATGCATTTCCTATTTGACTCTGGGCATCCCTTTCATCCGGAAACCTGTACTGACTCAGTGGCAAGAGCTGTGATGTGTCCACACCGTGTCCTCTGCACTGTCCAACTACTGTGTACTTGGTGCATGTGTCCACACTGGGGTGTTGCAATCCAACAGACACCAGACAGATGGGTGCAAGGCCATGTGGGATGTGAGTGCCATGCTTGGCATCAGACTGACAATTGGCTTCTCCTGTTCAGTTAGGGCACTTTTAGCAATGTACAACTAATGATGCCAGGGCTTGCTCTGTGATGTGCTGTGCTCACAGTGGTGTGTGCGTTTGGTGCAGGTGACTGATGTCTGTCTGTTTCCCCATTGTTTGCAGATACATCCACGGCCACGGAAGGGGACAGCTCCACGGACCAGGAGGAGCCAGAGAGCCAGACTGGGTCAGCAGCCGAGGAGTGGTCGGAGGGACCCAGTGGCACAGAGGGCGAGGGGAGCCACACCGAGGAATCCTCAGCACCATCCACCTCAGCTGAGGACCAGAGCAACTCGGAGGATGACTCCCTTGTGGAGGCGGGTGTCAGCAGCCACCACACCCCAGCTAGTGTTGCTGTCCCCGCCACCACCAGCACCACCACCGCCCTCCCATCGGCTCCCATTCCCAAGGTCCGTGGAGGCTCCCATGTTCGGGAGCGTGTCTCCTTTGGCCCAGGCACCGCACCCCTGCCCCTGTGTCCCCTGCTGCCCTGAGTGAGGAGTCTGTGTACCTCCTTCGCCAGCTCCATGTAGGGCAGACAGCCATGCTGAGTGTCCTCCATGCGCACACCGCACTGTTGACTCAGCTGGTGTCGTTCATGGAGGGCATCTCATCGGGCATGTCTGACCTACAGAGGGGCAATAGGTCCATGGACTCCTCCCTGACGGCAGCAGTGTCCCTCCTCAGACAGTCCCTCACCCCTCCTGCCTCTGCTCCATCCACACTCCCCAGCACCTTGCCCGTCCCAAGCACACACACACCGGCACAGGCACACACCAGCTCACACACATCCAGCACACAGACACACACGCCACAAACAAAACGCACACGCACGCACAGTCAGGGGACTGAAACCAGACTCACAGGGGATGGGGCCCTGGTACACACACACGCATCCACGGGCACTGCGCAGTCCTCAGTTGCCTCTCCCTCCAAAGCACCCTCCCTTGCCTCACCTGCAACCCCAAAGACCCAGCACCTCTTCCTCAGTGACCTCGGCCTCTTCCCCTCCGATCCAGCTGCCCCAGCATCCAGGGGGAAGAGGAAGCCCCCCACACGGAGCAGAGTGCCCCTCGCCCCCGGACACCCTCCCCCAGGCGCAGACAGACTGAGGCCCCCACCCGCAAGTCCCCCCGGAGTGGTAAGAGCAAGACCCCGCCGCCGCCCTGCAGCTCAAGCACCAGGTCACCTTCCTCCATCCCTCAGGCCCCCACTCCACAGGTGCCCCCGCCACACCCTGCCCCAGGTTCCCCCACCCACAGATATACCATCCCCAAGAGGCTCCGGCCTCCTCCCCCTGCCACTTGCTCTCCCGGCACCACACCCCCGCTGCGCTTGTCTGTGCCACTGATGTGGTGAGGGTGTCCTCCCCCTCTGTCCAGCCCACCTTGCCTGTTCCCCATTCTCCTCCCCTGGTGGTAGGCACTGCAGTGGAGTCCACTACCACCCTGTCTGACTTGGGCACTGCAGTGGCGGACCTGTCCACTCCATCTGCAGGGTCCACTGCAGTCGTGCCGGCACCCACAACATCTGAGCCATGCCCCCAGTTGTGCCGGCACACACCATGTCAGACACCTCCACTGCAGTTGTCAGTGGCTCTCCAGCACCCACCACCCCTTCCCTGCTTCCTCCTGGTGAGCCCTGATCCTGTCCCTGCGGTGCCTGGCCTACCCCCCCCGGTTGCCCCTCCTAGTGGATTGTCCCTGGTTTTGTGCAGGCATGTGTAGGGTGGCATCTGCCACTGTCACCCACTTGTGACTTTGTTGATGGACTGGCTAAGGGTTTGTTTATGTTCTACCGGACTTCTACTTTTAATGCCACATATGCTGAATAAAGCAACTTTCTTTTCTCTAGTGCTTTTGCTTCTGATGTACATGATGTTGATGATGCTAACAATGCCCTTGCTGCAGTGATGGTGATATTTGGTCTCATGATAATGAAGTGTTACTGTGCAGGAACCCATGTGGTCCAGGGGTTATGTGTCCTATCCTGTGGTGTATCCATGTCATCCATAGCAGCATCTGAGGGTGTCATGTGTTCAGTAGTTGGCAATGAGATTTCCTACTTAGATTGGCAACTTCACATCTGTGGCTTCCACCCCTGCACATCTGTTGTGCCTGCCATTGTTCTATTCGTCTACTTCCCTGACCGTGTGGCCATCTCCAGTGAACATGCAGGTTTGGGCATCAATGGGGAAGGACTCATCTGTGTTGTCAGTGCAACATTGCTATACAAGTGTGTTGGATCTGTGCTGATGATTCCGTTGGCACTTCCATGACCAGGCTGATGGGACGGGAGCCCTCATTTGTTGCTAATTGTTGATTGTGTGTCCCATTGCTGCCTTGGTATGGTATCTGTTCACCTCACATCTGCAGTCTCCACAGGGTATCTGCATGTGTGTGCCCATTAGTGCAAATATGTGGGTCTGCATTCGGATGGTCACTTCTGTCATTGTGTCATTGATGATTGTTGACGGTGTCAGCCCCCATGGGTGTTGTTTGTCTGCACATGGCCAAAGTTATGTCTTATTTGCACTGCAGGATTTGGCTCCCCCAATTTATGTTGCAATGGGACACATACACTACTTTGCCACTGATGTGTTTGTTGTTCTGTGACCAGGAATCATCCATGCAGTTTGGCAGTTGCACCTCTTACTTTGTCAACACTTGCCTTTTGGTCACTGTGATGATGGGGGTTTGGACCCCATTGCCACAATGTTCGAAATGTGCTTCAGCTATGGACCCCACACTTACATTTTGGTCACTGTGATGATGGGGGTTTGGACCCCATTGCCACAATGTTCGAAATGTGCTTCAGCTATGGACCCCACACTTACATTTTGGTCACTGTGATGATGGGGGTTTGGACCCCATTGCCACAATGTTCAAAATGTGCTTCAGCTATGGACCCCACACTTACCTTTTGGTCACTGTGATGATGGGGGTTTGGACCCTATTGCCACAATGTTCGAAATGTGCTTCAGCTATGGACCCCACACTTACATTTTGGTCACTGTGATGATGGGGGTTTGGACCCCATTGCCACAATGTTCAAAATGTGCTTCAGCTATGGACCCCACACTTACCTTTTGGTCACTGTGATGATGGGGGTTTGGACCCCATTGCCACATTGTTCAAAGTGTGCTTCAGCTATGGACCCCACACTCACATTTTGGTCACTGTGATGATGGGGGTTTGGACCCCATTGCCACAATGTTCGAAATGTGCTTCAGCTTTGGACCCCACACTTACCTTTTGGTCACTGTGATGATGGGGGTTTGGACCCCATTGCCACAATGTTCAAAATGTGCTTCAGCTATGGACCCCACACTTACCTTTTGGTCACTGTGATGATGGGGGTTTGGACCCCATTGCCACAATGGTCATGGCCTGCTTGCATTGTGGGTGCCACACACATATATGTGTGGCACATGTGCTAGGGGGTCACATTGTATGTTCAAAGTCATGTTCGGTGTTGTAGGCATTTGACACAGTCTACACACGCTTGTCATGGTGTTGGGGGGATGTCTTCTTTTTGCATTCCCTAGGTTGTGGTGTGCTGGTTGTGTCATGCATTGTCCATCCTATGAGTGGGGGTGGTAGTAGTGGTAGGCATCCAGCCCCCCCTGGCTAAGGGTGGTAGTAGTGGTAGGCATCCTGCCCCCCCTGGGTAAGGGTGGTAGTAGTGGTAGGCATCCTGCCCCCCTGGCTAAGGGTGGTAGTAGTGGTAGGCATCCTGCCCCCTGGGTGAGGGTGGTAGTAGTGGTAGGCATCCTGCCCCCCTGGCTAAGGGTGGTAGTAGTGGTAGAGCATCCTGCCCCCCTGGGTGAGGGTGGTAGTAGTGGTAGGCATCCTGCCCCCCTGGCTAAGGGTGGTAGTAGTGGTAAGCATCCTGCCCCCCTGGGTGAGGGTGGTAGTAGTGGTAGGCATCCTGCCCCCTGGCTAAGGGTGGTAGTAGTGGTAGGCATCCTGCCCCCCTGGGTGAGGGTGGTAGTAGTGGTAGGCATCCTGCCCCCCTGGCTAAGGGTGGTAGTAGTGGTAAGCATCCTGCCCCCTGGCTAAGGGTGGTAGTAGTGGTAGGCATCCTGCCCCCCTGGCTAAGGGTGGTAGTAGTGGTAGGCATCCTGCCCCCCTGGGTGAGGGTGGTAGTAGTGGTGGGCATCCTGCCCCCTGGGTGAGGGTGGTAGTAGTGGTAGGCATCCTGCCCCCTTCTGGGTGAGGGTGGTAGTAGTGGTAAGCATCCTGCCCCCTGGCTAAGGGTGGTAGTAGTGGTAGGCATCCAGCCCCCCTGGGTGAGGGTGGTAGTAGTGGTAGGCATCCAGCCCCCCTGGCTAAGGGTGGTGGTAGGCATCCAGCCCCCCTGGGTGAGGGTGGTAGTAGTGGTAGGCATCCAGCCCCCCTGGGTGAGGGTGGTAGTAGTGGTAGGCATCCAGCCCCCCTGGGTGAGGGTGGTAGTAGTGGTAGGCATCCTGCCCCCTGGCTGAGGGTGGTAGTAGTGGTAGGCATCCTGCCCCCCTGGGTGAGGGTGGTAGTAGTGGTAGGCATCCTGCCCCCCTGGGTGAGGTGGTAGTAGTGGTGGGCATCCTGCCCCCTGGGTGAGGGTGGTAGTAGTGGTAGGCATCCTGCCCCCCTGGGTGAGGGTGGTAGTAGTGGTGGGCATCCTGCCCCCCTGGGTGAGGGTGGTAGTAGTGGTAGGCATCCTGCCCCCTGGGTGAGGGTGGTAGTGGTGGTAGGCATCATGCCACCCCTGGGTAGGGGTGGTGGTGCGCATTCAGGCCCCTGTGTGCATATGTGGCATTGGTGATGGGCATCCCGCCCCTATGGTGCTGCTGTTGCTGGTGTAAGTATATTCTGCATCCCTGTGTGTGTGTGTGATGTGTCGTGTACGTGTTGTATGTGTTTTGTGGTTGGTGTCTGGCTTACCTTCTGCGCCGTACGCGTCCGTGCCTGTTCCGGTAGTAAATGTAGAATATTGGTATGATCGGGACGAAGGGATTCATGGTTGGTTCGTGTCGTTCGTCCTTCTCGTTGCTTCGCGTCGTCCTCGTCGCTTGTCCTCGTCGCTTCGCCTCGTCCTCGTCGCTTCGCGTCGTCCTCGTCGCTGCCGTGTTCGTCTCGGAGCCGTGGATCGTGTTGTGGCGTGAATCGGAGCTTATGTGCGCCTCTCCCGGATGCTTTGACGTGCCGGACGTAGCGACGGGTTCGGCGCGTACGGAAAGCGCATCGTACTTGTCCGGCCGGACGGGGCTGCATTTTTCCTTCCGTGCGACTCGATTCGGCGTTTCCGGATTCGCCTCGGTCGGAGAACAGGACCTGGTTTGGGTGAGTACGGCTCGGCCGGATTCTTTGAAGTTGTGCGCATCGTACTTGCTCGTTCGGTGTGCTGTACGGATCGGTCGGGAAACAGGCTTTCGCATGGCTTTTTTCCCGACCGAATGGTATTGGGTGCGCCTCCGACCGAGATCGGAATCGGCCCCTTAGTGTCTTGCAACGGGTCTTTATGTTGTCCCCCCATCCCTCGCACTGTGGGAGGCCGGCTAAGTGTGTCCCTCACCTCGCTGAAGAACAGCTCATGACGGGGCCCCAGGCTTTCCCCTGCATCCTTGCGGGGTAGCTTGACCAGCTCCTCGATCAACTGCCTTGCTTTTATCTTCACTGCTTCTAATGCTGCCGGATGATCCTCCACCCAACCCCACTTAACAGCTCTTTGGTTGTTTGAGACCGAGAGCACACCCAAATCAGGGCACCCCATTACATCTGGCTGTAGGGGGCCCAGTTTTGTAAGAACAAGAGCAAGGGCATTGTGGTCACTCTCTGATCTTTTCACCACCACCATATCTTCCACTAAGGGCCAAAGATTGGGGGTAATTAAACAATAATTGATTCTACTGGTGTGACCGGGTCTGTTGAAAGTGTGTTCCCCATTTGGGTCCGACTTGTTCTGCCATTTGTTGCTCTTAGATCGTGCTGTAAAGTAAGAGCAAACACCTGGCCTCCTCCTCTTCGTCCACCTTACTTTTGGTAGGTCTAAGGTTGGAATTGACCACTCACGGTCCCAGTCCTCAGTTAGATCTGAAGGGGCAGAAGCAAGGGGTTCGAAGGTACAGTTAAAGTCACCTGCAACCAGTACAGGGACACTATCGGAGTACTTGACCAGAACATGGTCTAGTATATAAATCGGATTTGTTTCCTCCGAGACACGGTCCACTCTATTGTAGACGTTAAAAATTCTAACCTTCCAGCCACTGAACAGGGTCAGCTCGAGGGCCAAGATGTCTGGTGAATCAACACAAAGGAGCTTAACTTTGGACCCCAGTGCATTTTTTATCCAAACTGCCTGGCCCCCCCGAGGGTCTA
The DNA here is from genome assembly GCA_963921515.1 of Calotriton arnoldi. Classification (NCBI taxonomy): domain Eukaryota; kingdom Metazoa; phylum Chordata; class Amphibia; order Caudata; family Salamandridae; genus Calotriton; species Calotriton arnoldi. Next base: position 422,476 of record CAWUFW010009273.1, read on the forward strand.
ACCTGCTCTTTCCTTCTAGCTTCAATGGCGTAGGCAGAAAACCCGCTTCTAAAAGGGGTGGACAAACTCCAGGTTTCCTGAAACAGGATTACATCAAAGGTGTCCACAAAGCTACACCAGTCTGGATCTGATTGCAACTTTAGGATCCCAGCTACATTCCAAACTAAAACCCTTAGGTTAGAAGAAGTAGGTACCCCACCTTCTATTACGAGTTTAGGGGCTAAACCACAGATTTCATGGGTGATAAGGGGCTCACCTGCAGAAGGAGAAGCATGGGCCCTACCATCTGCTGGCGTACTACCAATAGGGACTGTACTTGTGATTACATTTACAATCAAGGGCCCGGTATAGTGCTCGGTATTATATGCTGAGCTTCTAGGAACCAAAATTTCTGATAGGGGCAAGTTCAACAAGGGCCCTGGGTTACCTAGATTTTTTCCATCAAATTGTAGTCATCTTTGGCCGATCTCTGTTCCACACGGACAGGTGCCTGATCCTTCCCCGATAAGTCTTTGGGGCACTAGCTCCAACCTTGAAGGGCGTCTATATCTACTAGAGATAGAGGTATTGGCTGGGGGAAAGGTACGTGAATCTATTGCCAATATTCCGATGACTATGTTCTTATTAAAGAACCTGACTTCAATCATGTCCCTGTCAGCCCCAGGTAAGGTGAGTTTTCCTACATATTTAATGTCGTCTCTAATTATCGAGTAGCAATGGCGGGTGGATCTCAGCCAATAAATGACTTTATTTTTTAGTGAATCGTAATCTTCAGACCCAACCTGAGAGAGTTTGGGCACTTCAGTGAGGTAAACCACCTCTTGGGCATCCTGAGCACTCTGCCTCATGTAAATACCATCCCTTACTACCTCCTATTCACAAGGGCAGCGTAAATAGGAGGTAGCGCCAAACTTAAGACCAGGAAAAATCTGGTCTTAAGGTGGCGAAACGAGGAGAAATGCTTTATTTCTCCTCGTTTCTGCTTTTTCCATGTGTGCTGCCTTGTGCAGCACCCATGGAAAAAGCAAAATGCCATGGTTTGTTTATGTACAGGAAGGTGTCCCTTCCTGTACATAAACAGACCTCCCTGCTTGCAGACACCCTTGCCTGTGTTGGCGCTAAGTTGTGAAACTTAGCGCCATCGCAGGGGGAAACGCGAGGCTGCACCATATCCTTGAGAATAGGGTGCAGCCTCGCGTTTGCGAAGTGGCGGAGAGAGGCGTTAAGCCAAGAAGGCTAACGTCTCTCTCCGCCACTTCCTTGAGAAAATGGCCCTGAGTTCTCTGCAGCAGACCACGCCCACCTGCAGTGGGAGCTTGCACCAAATAGGACTCGATTTTCAGCGGCACACTTCTCTGAGCCAAGTCACCATTGTGACAGTGCTGATGTCACCACCAGTGAAGACAGTGTTTCTCGTGGAAGTAGATGGAGTGTTTTTCACTTTTTATCAGCCGCCACTGAAATCAGCCTCGTGTTTCCTGATCTTTTAATGGTTAACCATGGAAAATTACCCGCTGACCCTGGCTACGTCCCAGGCTTTGGGCATCGAAGCTACAGCTCCCTCACCTGGTGGTCAGTGACTTCAGGAATCAATCAGAACACAATGAAAGGAGTCCCCAGAGCAAATGGCATCCATTCTGGTGTCACCATGCTGTTTACACTGTCGTGCAAACAAGTGAGCGCCCGTGTTATTTGCACCATTTTTAGGATTCGCTTGCACAGCGCTTGCTAGGTTTTGCTTGGACCGACTCTTACTGCATTATATGTCTACAGCATTGATTACCATGGTGTAGACGCATTGGGCACGTAGTTAGGTTCAATCAAATAAAATTGCTACTCATGTTATCGGCATCAAAAGGATGACAGGCTAAATACACTCCAATTAGCATCAAACTCCACTTTTGGGGGAAGGGATTAGGCTTCTGCATCATACAGCTGAGCTACCACCTTGCCAGATTTGTCACATGCACACAAGAAAGCACATCGCATGAAGGTGGTGATCACCTGATATAATGTTCTTGTCATGTCACCATTTGTATGTTGTGTACGCCATTGGTGTTTTGATGGTAGCGCCTTGCCAAAGCAAATGTTTACTGCTGAGAAACTCAAGTACTCCACAGAAAAGGCCTTGCGTGCCTTTCCCTCAGCTGCGGCATATTGGCACTGGGGTGAGAGCCCCTACAACCTAAAATGGTGGACCTGGTTATTTCATTGGAGATTAGCAGCACTTGAGCAACAAGTGGTTTTGTTGTTTTTTTACTTTCTTTATTCATCTTCAAAGACGTGCGGCTCAAACACATGAGGGATAGAATGAAGCCCCTTTGCAAGTACACAATATGGCATGATGCTATATGTTTCGTTTTCAAAATCTCACATTAATGTATACAAGATTAGGTCGCCGTTGCTGGCTCCTTTTTGGAAGCCACTGAAACGTTAGCGTGTCTGAATACCACATTCTACATGACAGTTTGAGTGTTTTATTTACGATATTCTCATGCACTGTATTTCATTGTCAGCAGTCTGCATGTGTCTTAGCCCATAGAAGTGATCAGTGACATGTGGCAGGAGAGAAGCACATTGAACAAGCCAAATGAAGTCAACATGCCATTGAATATTGGCATTAGTATTTTTACAAGAAGCCTAGTGAACGCCGTGTTAGAAGCTCTGACGTTGCATCGCAAACTCCACCTGATTTTTCTGGTTTCTCCGCATTTCTTCGCATTAATGCAGTTCTTCGGCTGACTTTGCATCCACTACAATATTGTTCTGCTCTTTCACCTTCTCTGTTTTTCTCTCTCGCTCATCCAGTCTCCCTGCCCATCTTTGTCACACTGGCACACTCTGCTTTTTATTACTGTTATTCTGCCACACTGGTTGTCGCTCACCCTCTAGCAACACTTCTTTACTCTCCCCTTCCCTGTACCCCACTACATATAACGTACCTTAACCAACTGATACATATAACTTATATTAACCAGAGTCTCAAGTCTGTGCCGACTGGTGCATCGAGGTTATGGTGACTGGTGCAAATAACTTATATCAACTAGCGCTTTGAGCTTGTGTCAACAGGTGCATCGTATTTGTATCAACCAGTGCATCTAGCTTATATCAACCGGTGCATCATGTTTGTATCAACCGGTGCATCGAGTTTGTGTCAACTTGTGCATTGTGTTCATATCAACCGGTGCATCAAGTTTGTGTCAGCCGTTGCATCGAGTTTGCGTCTTCTGGTGCATCGTGTTTGTATCGACTAGTGCATCTTGTTTGTATCAAGCAGTGCATCGAGTTTCTTTCAACGAGTGCATCGAGTTTGCTTCTTCCGGTGCATTTAGATTGCATCCTCCGGTGCATCGAGTTTGTGTCAACAGGTGCATCGTGTTTGTAGCAACCGGTGCATCGAGTTTGCTTCTTCCGGTGCATTTAGATTGCATCCTCCGGTGCATCAAGTTTGTATCAATCGGTGCATCAAGTTTGTATCAACCGGTGTAGCGAGTTTACCTGTTCTAGTGCATCGAGTTTGTACTGGTGTATGCAAGAGAATTCTGGTCCGTAGAAGCAATACCACTAGTGGGGATTTCTTGAAGGAAGGGCAGGCGACAGGGAACACTCTGGCAGCACTAACACTGAGCGGTGCGCAGGGCCTTATTGCTCCCTTCCATCAAGGGGCAGCGCGCGAGGAAGAGTTCTGGCTCAGATGTATTTCTAAAGTGGTAATTAACAGGTAGTACTTGTTTTTTTTTAAGATAAAAAAAACAATCAACTGTCACGCTTATTACAACGTGGGCTTGTTTTCTTCCACTACACAGTATGGCTGCTAAGTGCTCAGATGAAGTTGTAAAATGATTCATCCTGAAGATAGAAACAGTGCTACACCATGCACATATAATAGGTCACCTTTCAAGAAATGTTTTAATCATTCACTTGTCCAAACCAAATGTTTTCCTTTATCCCTCTCTTTTCTCCTACCTTCTTATTCCCCATCCCTCCTATAATTTCCTCCTTCCTGTCTGCCTCAAGTCCGTCCCTTCTTCTGCTTTCTCTTCCACCCCTTAGCCTACATCACTCTGTTCTGTCCCCCCCCCCACGCTCCTTCTTCCCTCCTGCCTTTTATTTCTCCTTTGCCCCTTATCTTCTTACCCTCCCTTCTATCGCACCCTTTCTCTCCTGGCACCCGTTATCGCCCCCCTGTGTCTCCCTCGGGGTGATGCGTGGTTTCGGGTGCCATCAGGTGCTGCTGGCTACGTCATAGCACTTTTCTTTTTAACTTTAAGATATGTTGCACAGCATGTCGCGCTACGGTGCAACAGGTCTAGTTTGTCTTTGTGCTAAAAATGGAAGGACAGTAAAACATCTGTACAAATTTCTGTAACTCTTAGGCCCAGATTCTGAAAGATGACAGGCACAGCACCCAAAGATGCTGTTCTGCATTGCGTGACAGGCAGGGAGCAGGAGAGCTTCATATTCACATAGAAATGTCTCCCTCCTCCCCCCTCCCTAGATCCAGTGCTGATTTCACACACCTTAGCACCATAGTGCTAGGGTGTGTACGTTAGTCTAGCATAAGTTTTGTACAGGAAGGTTATCCTGTACAAAATATTATGTTTAGACATGTGAAAAAGCTGTTCCTACTTTATATGTGTGGTGCACAGTGCAGCACACATGCAAAGCTGGAAAAGCACAGAGAAACTAAATCATTTTTCTGTTTAATGCCTGCTTTTCAGCTGTGTTTGGCGCTAAACCCTTTCTACTGATGTTTGAGAATAGTGTTTAGCGTCAAAAAGGTTGGGTGGTAGGGGGCGTGGCGGACCGCCATTGAAGATGGCCGCTGAATAAAGCGGCTCCGCAAAACAGCTCCTTTCCCCTCCAAAAATCCAGTTAATAATCCGATCCCCGGCCAGTACAAGAAGTACCGGCCGGGCAGCGGAAAATGAAAATTCTGCGACGTGAGACGGCACTGCTCCGATGACCAGGGTGGGGCCTGCGATCGGCAGAGGAGCCCTGGGCTAAATTACGGCTGCATGGCGGTGACGCAGATGCGCCGTCGGAACTTAACCAGACGCGACAGCCTGTCCAGAAACGGGAGCACCGGAGTGTGCGAGAGGAAGATTTGGTGATCAACAGTGAGGAGGCAGTTGCGTAGAGGAAGACACGACCTGACTCTTCGGCTCGCTCCCGAGCAGGGGCGCAATATCGGCGGTCTCTTCCTGGCAAAGTCCCCAGCCGCCTGGTCGGAGGAGGGTGGCTGTCCTCCTCCCCACCCCCACGCGAGAGAGAGGCTGACTCTGCACTGGGGCCTATGTTAATAAGTCGTGGGGGCAGGGGTGATACAACAGAGGATATCAACGAAGACCGCACAAGGAATATAATTGGCAAGGGGAAATGCCCTCGACCGGGCGAGGGGAGAGACAATCCACTACGCCCCAAAGCAGTGACCTGCCGTGACGTTGCATCATATATGAGCGGACTTCTCCTATATCTAGGAATTCTTGGGGGGCTGTATCACCTGGGAATACCTGTAAGGCCGCACGGGGGTTTCCAGCTCCCCGTGGCAGGCGCCAGAGAGTACCAGGGAGATCGCCCGCTTTCTCCCCCCTCCCCCCCTCTCCCATTCTACTACTTAACTCGCCAACGCTTGGAAATATGACAGGGGGCAAAGCCATCAAGGGGACCCATCAGACAAAACTGGACAGGTTCGCCTTCCCAAAGGAGACACAGGGGGCCGAGTCCACTAAAGAACAGGCAACGGAAGGTGCCCAGGCTGCAGCTGAAGAAGCCTCCCTTTCGCTTATAGACATATTGGCCGCGATACGGGGTGTGCAGACCGCCCTGGAGGGCCGTATAGACACAGTCACGACTGAAATATCCCTGATCCGTGCCGATTTCCGAAATATGGGAACCAGAATCCAGGAAATTGAGGACACGACAACAGTCCTTCTCCAGGACACTAAGACCCTCAAGGAACAGGTGAAGGAGTTGGAAACGACCACGCTGCAACTGGAGGCTAGACTCAAAAACTACGAGGGGACACCGCAGAGAAATAACGTTCGAATCCTTGGAGTCAATCAATCAATCAGGACATTTGTAGAGTGCACTACTCACCCATGAGGGTCTCAAGGCGCTGAGGGGGGGGGGGTGCTGCTACTGCTCGAAGAGCCAGGTCTTGAGTAGCCTCCTGAAGGACAGCAGGTCCTGGGTCTGTCGTAGGAGGAGGGGGAGGGGGAGGGTGTTCCAGGTCCTGGCGGCGAGGTGGGAGAAAGATCTGCCGCCGGTGGTCGCTCTTTGGATGCGAAGGATGGTTGCAAGGGCAAGGTCGGCTGAGCGGAGCTGGTGGTTCGGGGTGTAGAAGGTGAGTCGTCTGTTGAGGTAAGCCGGTCCGGTGTTGTGGAGTGCCTTGTGTGCGTGGGTGAGGAGCTTGAAGGTGATCCTCTTGTTGATGGGGAGCCAGTGCAGGTCTCCCAGGTGGGGTGTGATGTGGCTGTTCGGGGTACGTCGAGGATCAGGCGTGCCGAGGCGTTCTGTATGCGTTGCAGTCGTTTCAGGAGTTTGGCCGAGGCTCCGCGGTAGAGGGCGTTTCCGTAGTCCAGCTTGCTGCTGACGAGGGCCTGGGTGACTGTCCTTCTTGTTTCGGTGGGGATCCATCTGTAGATCTTGCGGAGCATGCGGAGGGTGTTGAAGCAGGATGAAGAGACGGCGTTGACTTGCTTGGTCATGGAGAGTGTTGAGTCGAGGATGAACCCCAGGTTGCGTGCGTGGTCGGTGGGTGTCGGGGCTGCTCCCAGGGTGGTCGGCCACCAGGAGTCGTCCCAGGCTGAGGGGTTGGAGCCGAGGATGAGGACCTCCGTATTGTCTGAGTTCAGCTTCAGTCGGCTGTTCTTCATCCATTCGGCGTTGGCCTTCATTCCTTCGTGGAGGTTGGGTTTGGCGGTGAGGGGGTCCTTGTTGAGGGAGAGGATCAGTTGGGTGTCGTCGGCGTAGGAGATGATGTTGAGGTCGTGCAGTCGGGCGATGAGGGCGAGCGGTGCCATGTAGATGTTGAACAGTGTCGGGCTGAGGGACGATCCTTGGGGCACGCCGCAGATGATCTCGGAGGCTTCGGAACGGGGGGAGGCGGACGTTCTGGGTTCTGCCGGAGAGGAAGGAGGTGGTCCATTCCAGGGCCTTGTCTCAGATCCCTGCGTTGTGGAGGCGTGTGCGTAGGGTACGGTGGCAGACAGTGTCGAAAGCGGCTGAGAGGTCCAGGAGGATGAGTCCCGGAACAAGCAGAGGAACCCGCTACTGACCTCTTTGTTGAGGAACTGATCCTCAAGCATCTACAACCTTGTGGTCTGTCCAAATTCTTTTCTGTAGAACGAGCCCATCGAGTGCCTGGCTGTAGGCCCTGCCCGGGAGCGCAGCCTCGACCGATATTGGCACGTCTCTTTAACTTCAGGGACAGAGATGTGGTGTTGCAGGCAGCCTGTCTGACCCCATCGATACGCTTTGACAATGCTCGAATTACCTTCTTTCTGGATTTTACCCTGAAGGTGCAGAGACAGAGACGAAGCTTCCTAGCCGTTAAACAAGCTCTTAGAGACAAAGGGTTGAAATATTCAATGCTCTTCCCGGTGAGGCTGCAGGTGTAGGCCAGGGGCAAAACCTGGTTCTTTGACACTCTGGAAGCGCCGTGGGAATAGATCGATGGATGACGCACTGTGGGTGGCCCCTCTGCAAGGTCACAGGTGGGGGGGAGGAGAGGGAAGCCACCATCCACATCGGCGAGCAGAGAGAGAGAGATCGAGCGGGTGGAGAGGCTCCCTCCACAAACAAGCAAGGGGACTGAGCTCTAGAGCTGCCTTGGGACTATGAAACTTGGACAACGACCAATGGGGTAAAGTACAATATGTGAGTAAATTGCCCTGAACTGAAGGTACCGGGAAAGCGGATGACCAAAAGTCTGGGGACACCGGCTGGGGTCGGCATTGCCCCCCCCCCGAGGACTCTCCAGTGGCAGAATTATGAGTCGGGGGACATGTTAACATCACTTTCAGGGGGGAGGGGCGGTGAAAGCGGAAGTCCACAAAACCCTAAAGGTTCTTGCATATTGGGTGGGTCGACAGGCACTCTGCTAAATTGGGGGAGGCGGGCAAAACTAGCACCGTCAGGCAGGGTAGCGGGGAGGGGGGTTTGTTCTAAGGGTAAAGGATTACTGAGGGGGTTTGTTTACAAGGTTTCATTTTGCTAGGTTTAAGAGATACCAAGGTACAAAGTCATTACATGGTGTAATCAAGGTACAGCAAGTAAATCAGATACTCAAATCAATGAGTAAGCCTCCTCCAAATAGACAAGGGAGTGATGTACAACCTCCAAGATGTTTGTTCACAAGTTACTACCGAAATGGCGAATAATGCAAGGATCCCGGAGATCCACTTAATGTCGTGGAATGTAAATGGTCTGGGAGATAAAATCAAACGGGGCATAGTCCTCCAATATTTAACTAGGCAATCACCGGACGTAGTCCTTCTCCAGGAGACCCATCTCCTTGGGAATGCGTGTAAAGCACTAGACCGTTGGGGTTTCAAAGTGGTGGTCCACGCGGGGTTCACAGCTGGGTCCAGGGAGGTAGGTATTCTCCTCAAGAAGAGTTTCCCACTCACAGTGGATAAAGTATGGAAGATATGTAGCACTGACCGGGAAATGGGAAGGGGAAACTATTAATATCCTCTCACTGTATATACCTCCAGCGCTACACGGAGTGACATTCCCAGAACTCGGGAGCCTGGTGCTGGGGTTGCCACAGGGGCACCTCCTCCTGGGGGGCGATTTCAATACGACTCCAAATGATGCTTGGGACCGCTTTCCAACTAGAAAGATTCACGTAACACACACACAATTGGCTGAGTTTCTTGGCGCCATGGGTATGGCGGATGTCTGGAGAACACATAATCCCGCTACTCGGGAATTCACTTTTCACCCGGGCGCTCACAATAGTCTGTCACGAATTGACCTCTTAGTTTCGTTGACATCTCAAATTCCTGGCTTTGGGGAGGTAAGACATCTGGCTCGGGGCATATTGGACCACTCCCCGCTATGGGCGAGCTACAGGACGGGAAGAGATAGATCTATTCACACAATCACAATTAATTCCTCATACTTTAAAATACCAAAGTTTAGGAAAGAAATCACGAAAGCGACAGACCAATACTTCAAAGAGAACGAAAAGTCGGCTGAATCAGCAGTGACACTATGGGAGGCATATAAAACTGTAATTAGAAGTCAAGCCCTTTCCCTGATGGTGGGGATTAAGAAAGACAACAGGAAACAGATAGAGGGTTTAGAACACGATATCCTTGAGCTAGAATCACAATTAATAAGAGCTGAAGCGGAAGGCACGAGGCACCAGCTAAGCCTTAAAAGACAAGAATACAAAAGCCTAACAACAGTAACCGCCAAGGCCGCAGCCCAAATGGTACAGCACGGGGTATATGAGTTCGGAGACAAAGCGAGTAAACTCCTCGCCTGGTTTGATAAACAAGAAATAGCGAGTCGCTGGGTGGCAACTATTTGATCCACAGGGGGGGTCCTTACTGAGCCTCAGGCGATAGCAGAAGCTCTTGCGGCCCACTATAAATGCATTTATTCCTCCGAAACAACATCCATGATCCAGGACACCCTCGATCTCCTCAAAGATAGACCCCTTCCATCTCTTACCACTACCGAAGTGCAGCTCCTGGATGCTGAGTTGACCCCAGAGGAAGTAACACAGGCAATTTTATTTGCTTCAATCCGGAAAAGCGCTAGGCCCTAATGGGATACCAATAGAATGTATAAGAAAAGTGAAGAGAGGGGAGTCTTGCCTAGGGACCAATGATTAGCCTCGATTGTAGTAATCCACAAGGAAGGGAAACCCCCGACTAGTGTGGATTGTATTGGCCAATATCCCTGATTAACGCTGAGACAAAGATCCTAGCCAAATTGTTGGCCATCTGACTTGTTCAGGTAGTAGCTAGATTGGTATATTTGGACCAGTCCGGATTTATACCCGGTCGCAACACTGCTCTTAACCTGAGGCGTCTTCATGGGGTCCTGGGGCGCGTAAACAGAATCTAAAAAGATGCAGTGGTGCTGTCGCTCGACACTCGCATGGCCTTCGATACGATCAAATGGCCATACCTCTTTGCGGTCCTCAAGCATCTGGGAGCAGGACCCCGATTCCTGGCCTGGATACGACTTTAATATTCAGAACCATTGGCGCAGGTTGTGGTGAACGGCAGAGTGTTGCAGACTTTTCCCTTACAGCGAGGAACTAGACAGGGTTGCCCCTTGTCCCCGCTGCTCTTTGCGCTAGTGCTTGAGCCATTGGTGGCATGGATCCGTGGAGACCCTCTGATCCGTGGACTCAGGTGGACGGAAGAATGGGAGGACAAAATATCATTATATGCTGTTGATGTTCTCCTCTATGTTGCATCACCGTACTCCTCTATCTCCAGGATCTTAAATATCTTCGCCTCATTCTGGAGATACTCCGGCTACACGATAAACTGGTCCAAATCGGTGATCTTTGTCTTGCATGGTCCGACACCTCGACTCCCGAAGGATTGTGAGGCCCAAGTGGTGTCAGAGGGTTTCCGATACTTAGGGATATTTGTCACACCCCATCAGGACCTATTCATTGCTAAAAATCTCCTCTCTCCACTTTCAAGATTGAAGAGTGATGTACAACACTGGCGCTTCCTCCCCTTTCCTTGCTGGGCAGGGCAGCTCTCTTTAAAGTGATGGCTTTACCGCGTTTTTTATATATTTTACAGAATACACCCTTTCGGTTCCGGACACATATTTTAGAACTATTCAGGGGGAGGTCAGGACCTTACTGTGGGATGTGGATGCACCTAGAATTGCCCTCAACAAGCTATCCCTCGGATGGTTTGATGGAGGAATAGCACTACCGGACATTGAAACGTATTACAGGGCAGTCCAACTGACGGAAATCAATCAATGGGGTCACCAACCTAGGACTAAGCTGGCCCTTCGTATGGACCGTTTGGTCATGCACCCGGGGGGACACACACAAAGCCAAGAAACTGTCCCCTGGAGGGGCCAACGGCTCTGACGATCCAACTATGGCACTCAACACTCAGTAAACTGGGCTGGAAGAATAAAATCACACTAGCAACACCCTTATCGGATTCGGACCTCCTGGGGGACTTGGGCAAGAGGAAAGGATAAATGGGACTTGCTGGGCATATCGTGGGTGGGAGACGTATATACACATAAGGGCTTTATCCCCTTCAGTGACCTACAAAAAACGTACGAGTTGACCCCGACAGAGGCTTTTAGATATATACAACTTAGGCATACCCTGAGGGCGAGATTACCCAGAGAAGAAACATTGTCAGACTCGTCACCCCTTGAAAGTAGATTACTGGAGGAGTACATCCCCCAAAAGGCCATCTCACTGATGTATAAGAAAATAATCAATAATGCCCCAGACACCTTGGAGCGACGACGAGAAAACTTGGAGAGAGATGTGGTCGGCATACAGGAGGAGGAATGGTCTGATGCCCTGTCCTCCCCCAGAGAGGTAGCCATAGTTCAGCTAAAAATATTACACAGAGCTTATATTTCCTGCACCTCACTTGTAAAGATGGGGAGGGGAACAGACCCTTTGTGTCGCAGAGGTTGCGGGCAGGCAGGAATCTTCTTCCACATAATATGGTCCTGCCCTAGAATACAAGCTTATTGGAAGCCGATAGCTTTTTGGGCAAGGTGTATGAGGCAGGGATGGGACATACAGCCAAATGGTGTCTACTTAACATATGGGAGGCAATTGACTTGAGGAGAGCGAACTGTAGTAACCTTGGAATGGATGATAGCCAAAAGGAATATCGCACGCAATTGGGGCGCGAAACCATACCGACCCTAAAGGACTGGTAGAGTAATATGGACTGGTGCATGGTGGCCGAAAAGACGATTTATGTAAATAGAGGCTGTCCACTAAAATGGGGGAAAGTTTAGAATAAGTGGAATGAATATAGAGGTTTCCCATGCACCACCCCGGTGGACCAACAACAGCAGCATTCTCAATCGGAAGATGAAGCGGACTAAACAAACTCCTACATTGAGAGGATGTGTCAGATGTTGTGAAGAAGTGTTAATACTAAAGTGGGTCTGTGGGTTGCTGGCCTTGACATTCAATATGTGTGGGAATACTGATGTAATGTATCATACCTGGTATACGTTGCTTAATAAAAAGAATTTAAATTGAAAAAATATATATTACAAGAAATCTTAGTAAAACGTTACAGAAAAATATATTAAAATGTCATGAAGACCCAAAAAAAACAACAACTTGGGTGGTAGTCCTGGTACATCTATCTAATGCCCCCTTTAGGCAAAGTTATGCAAAGCATCGTTTCACACTGCTTTGCGATATCTTTCCATACAAATCAACGCAAATACCAATTTCCCTTGGTTTGTGAATCCCAACAAAGATTTTGCGTCAGTTTAGCATTACAAAAGCAACTCTAACCTGATGCAAAACCTTTCAGAATCTGGGCCTTAGGGTTTAAATATAAAACGCCCGAAACCATGTGAGTTTAGTAAAAATATTACTTGAATAGGTCTAGACGTAGACAGTGCTTTAAATAGGCTGGTACTCAGCACTTTATAGTACCACCTGTAACAGCACTAAGCCTTTCTCAATAAACAAGGCATAACACTTTAATGGAGTTTCAGTAACTTATATTGCACTGCTATATATATATTGAACTGCTCACCAAGCTACAACTTACAACAGAAAACAGCTCATAAGTGCAGTTATTTAGCAGGCATTAGGGTAATTATTTCAATGGTGCAGCAGGTTTTCATCTTTTCCTGGATATAAAATGCATTCATATTTATTTGCAAGCTTTTAACCCGTGGTATTTTAGCTTAATAATTGCTAAGAAGGGTTTGAGTTCTCCAAAGTAATTTAAACAGCCTCCTGTATTTTTGTTGTAATATAATATAAAGAACACCAACAGCGCCAACTGAACATTCTTAAAACAGGCAAAGTGCATATATCTAGCAGGCACTAGGGTCATGATTTCAATGGTTTTTTTTTTTGGTCCTCATTCTGCCAATACTCTTGTTGGCAATGCTCTTAATCGGTTATCAACCCTGGAGTAGAGCCATTCCATACAAGAACACAGCTGTTCCCTCTTCCCACCTCCTCACAGGTAACCCCCGAAACAGAGGGACCGGGACCGACAACTATAATGGCTTAATCATCGGACCCTCTTTGTCTTTGGCTCCACTCCACCAGCAGCTTCCATACTTTCTCCTGGCTCTTGGCTTCACACTCAATCCAAAAGGAGTACAGAGGGAACAAAATTCACAGGTCGCCCTCCTCTCAACATATCATTAAATCAAAAAGACCTGTTCATGTAAGGCCCCTCTTCTTGAGGTATACGTATAAGTGGAGACAAGGATTCCTTCACTATTTATCTGTCACTCCTCACTTAAATTAGAGGTAGTGTCCTACCACTTTACTGCCTAATTTTTCTAAAATCAATCTTTTTGCGACTGACAGTCAAAGAACCACATACCCCCTCTATACATAGGGGTGTATCTTAATTAGTATGAGAAATACACAGGTTGCACCTATCTAGGTGTTACCTTTAACAAAAAAAGTGTGAAAGGACAAGATGGCACCTCACGTGCGCACCACCAGTCGAGCTTGCTGATTGGTACTCACCAGCTATGCTCACTTTTCTCATCATTGGCCACTATCTTGCCCAAATAATGTGTGTCCCCAAAAATTAGTGCCAAAAGATTATAGTGCCAGTTGTAATGTGTATTTCACAATTACCACCAAAACATGACCCCGTGAAAATAAAATTGAGATAAGTAGCACGGTTACCAACTTTTATTCTTCACTTGTGCACTTATTCAAATTTTAAAACCGGCTGCTTTACGCAGACCTTTGCCGCAGACATTTGCCAACATGTTTCATTGCCCCTATTACTTCAAGGCAATTTTGTCAGGGCTGGGTCATCAATCACCAATTTTGGACACTGGTAACTTGGAATATAATGACTGTCAGAAGCAAAAAGAATATGGCCCAGTTATTAAAAACATTCACTCTTCAATGATTCAAATACACATCATTATGACGTATTACAAATCTCATTACCATGTGGGAGCCTATGTCATTTGTACCAGCTCTCCACTCCGTCAACTTGAGGAGACTTCCAGTCGTGAGTCCCTCTCTTTAGGCGTGCACTCAATTGTAGTGCCAATTTCTAAACATCAAGAAACAACTGATAAACATCTCGTTTCCCATGTAACCGCAACTCGAACACCTTAATCATCCTGCATTAGACAGTGATTACCCCATCGTAGCCTCGTTACTCTTTTCAATAGCCTACTGTGCTTTATAAGACTGGCCTCTCGTATTTCATTCATCAGCCTACTTGCAGCTTCTAAACGTGCACTTAGCACCCTCTTTTTCATTACCATGAAACGCGTTATGTCAAAGTCTCACTCCCGATACCGGGTCACTCTACCGGGTCACTCTTAACAACCTTCTCTTTCATTTTCACGGAGCGCATTATATTAAACTCTCGCTCCCGAAACCAGGATCACTCTAATTCTGAAGCCTCCAACTCCGCCTGCTATCTTTTAAAGTAATTAACTTACTTTGAGCCCCTCATTGCGCGCATAACCACCTTACCGCCTTTTTCTCCACGGAGCGCTTTGAATCTACCCTCGATCCCGAAGCCGAGTCGCAGAGGTTTAAAAACCTCCCGCTCCGCCTCGCATCACGTCGCTGCACCGACGTGATCATCACGTGGCAGGGGCCGGCAGTACACGTCACATGACTTAGGCATCGACTATGGCGGCCATCTTAGACTTCCCATAGTTAGCCTACAACTCTATTGTGATACTTCATCACAGAGAGCTGCAAAGGGGTGGTCTCTTCCATTTTCAATTAAAACACATCCTCATATTATTATTAACTCTCGATGGTTTTTAAAGTTAATAAAACATCATGAACTTTACTTTCTTTCTTAAGCTATTTCTTCAGTGCTTTTTTCTTTTTTTCAACAACATGTTCTCTCAAGAACCTTTATTGTTCCACAATGTTTATAACACAAACAATCATCTTTTATGTAGTAAGGCTCAAATACTGGGAACTTTTGAAAGAACTCACCCTCTCGGATACCAATAGATACAAACAACGCTTTCAGGAGTGGATCATCTATGATGTTTAATTTCTGACTTTATTCCATTCAATAAAGTCGTTTAACCCAATCTGTTCACATTTCTCCTGAAAAATCCAGCGCGCCTCTTTAGTAGCAAGGACCCTGTCTATACTATATGGGTCCCCCTACTTTTTCTAGCACCACCCATGTGAAGGAATGCTTATGTTCATTGCAGTGTTGTACTAGTTTAGTTGACAATTTTCCGGATTTTATAGTACTCAAATGTTCCTATATTCTCACTTTGATTTTCCATGTGGTGAGCCCTATATAATGCAGTCCACACTGACATGTCAACCTATATACGACATTCATCGTATTGCAGTTACTGAACTGGGTCAGATGCCATGTTCTTCCAGATTGCAAAACCACCTCCAGCGTCTTTCTTGTAAGATTGCATACTGAACATGTCCCGCAAGGGTAATGTCCCGGGGAACCGTAGTCTCTTTCTGTAATGGTTTAGAACGGGAATGTACCAATTTGTCCTTAAGATTGCTAGACCGTCTAAAAGCAAACCTTGGGGGCGGCATTTTGAAGTCAGTCGTAGACAGTAAAGTCCAGTGTTTCCTTATTGATTGTCTAATCTGGGTTGCCAATGGATCAAAGGTCATAACAACTGGTAAACAGTCGTCCTTCTCCCTTACATTCTTTTCCAAAAGAGCACTACGTGGGGTATTAAGCGCTCTTTTTCTTGCCTGATTCACAATTTTGCGAGGGTAACTTCTCTGCCTCAATTTTTCACATAGTCCTTCTGACTGTTCTAGATAGGATGCTGTGCTGGAGCAATTTCTGCGGTACCGCAGAAACTGCCCCACCGGCAAATTATCACGTAGGGCCCTCGGGTGGCATGAATGGTAGTGCAAGAGGGAGTTTTTGTCAGTTATTTTTTGATGTACCCCTGTACACAATGTATCATTCTCCACCATAATGTCCAAGTCCAAGTATACAACCCTTTGGCTACTATATGTCCAAGTAAACCGAAGGCTTGTATCTTGGCCATTCAGCCAATTGAGAAATTCGAGCAGAGACTCCTCTCCACCCACCCAAATGCATAGCACATCGTCTATATACCTCTTCCAGAGGCGGATCTTCCTCTGGAAGGGGTTAGACTGATGATACACTCAATTCTCCTCAAACTGGCCTACATATATACAAGCCAGACTGGGCGCAAATGTTGCCCCATAGACGTACCTGTAGTTTGTAAATACAGGTCATCTTTGTAACGGAAATAGTTGCGAGTTAGTGCCAGTTCAATGCATTGAAGAACAAAAGATTGTGGTGTGTCATAGAACCACTCCTGTTCCTTCAAGGCACGCGCTGCTGCCACCAGCGCGGCATCTTGAGGAATACAGGTGTACAATGACTCTATGTCAATTGTAACCAAGAGTTCACAAGAAGAGTCAAAGTGAGTATCTTCCAGCACATTTAAGACATCTGTGGTGTCCTGAATAAAAGATCTTTGATTCACCACAGATTCTCTGAGAAAGAAGTCCGAGAACTGGGAAAGCGGTTCTAAAACCGACTGGATCCCAGACACTATGGGACGACCTGGGGGAGGGCGCTGCGGTTTATGAATTTTAGGCAGGATATAGAATGCCGGTATTCTTGGTTTATTATTAATCAGAAACTCGGCTTCTTTTGTTGTAATCCATCTTTTTTCTTTAGCTATTCCTACCATTTCTTTGATAAGGTCTTGAAGTTCATTACCTGGGTCACGCACCAATAGTTGGTAATTATTGCGTGCACCCAGAAGTCTCAAGACCTCAGCATCATAGTCCACAGTATTCATAACAACCACTGCCCCGCCCTTATCGGCAGATTTTATAGTGAGCAAGTGGTTATTCTGTAGACTCTTAACTGCTCGCCAGTCCTCCTGACTCATGTTGTTAAATCTTTTCTGTCTATTCGTTTGCTCTAGTGCTGTAATGTCTTCCAGAACCTTATTTTCGAATACCAAAACTCCAGGGCCCACCATCATATTGGATGGACAAAATTGGGATGGCTTTTTGAGGGTGGTACTGAAGAGAGACGGGGGATCTTGTGGTTTATTTGCAAAAAACTTTTTAAGTTTTATTTTTCTCATGGTCTCCTGAAATTCAACCCTGCTTTTAAACATATCATGATTGGGAGTTGGAACGAACCCCAACCCTTTGTTTAAAACTCTGATCTCACTGGTGGTAAGGATATGGTCAGATAAATTGACCGCTATATAATTCCCGGTTGACTCTTCCCCCGACTGCGTGTTATCCGGGGCGGGTATGTTTGCCATGTTTGGTTCTGATTGCCCCGTCCGCGGCCTCTGCCTGTCTGGCCTCCACCTCTTCCGCCCCTCTGATTCTGCCCTAAAAAAGAACGGAGTAAAGCTCCCAGATCTTCATTAGTCTTCTCCTGCTGATTAAACCTCACCCTGTTTAAGTTGGACGGAGGTTGCCCTTCCTCTTCTTCACTTGACGTGTTATCGAATGTCCAATTTTGTGGGGTGCGCCTGTACTGTTGCTGTCTTCCATCCCTTGCTTGCCCTATATATTGTCGTTGTTCTGAGCCTGAAAGATAATATTTATCATCCACATAGGGAAAAGCCCATTCGTGTGTGTACCGTTCAAGATTGCGTTTCAATCCTTTTATTTTTTGGTTAACCATATAATTCCTATATTCACCAAGGTCCTCTTGGATCCTTAGTAATTGTTCTTTGGTATCCGTGAGGGTAGTATCTCTCTTGATACTTTCTTCTAATTCTTCCAGAATTTCTTTCAACAGCTCTTCACTTAATCTTTTCGCTGTGTTAATAATTAAGATTAACCAGTCACGAGTACATTTATTCGCTATATAACTCCAATCAACGCGAAATTTCTTGTCTTCTAAGAAGATTCTAGGTTCGATCCGTACCAATAAACTGGCTGGGGCTGCTCCTGCTCTTAAATATTCGGTCATTAAAGCCCCATGTAAGGCTATTCTCACTTGTCTCTTTTTAATGTTGCTCAATTTCTCCCATTCCTCCCTGGCTGACGTCACATTCAATAATGGGGCATCTGGGAATAGTGAGGGACCTGCTAAAATGGCTGCGATCTGCTCATCTGTTAAGGCCAAGCAATTTCTATCCATCGCCTTCCTACACTAAACTGTGCTCAGAAAATGATGTGCATTCAATTCATATAGCTGATCTCAGAGGTGAGATGTAACAATCAACTGGTGCCAATTAAAATGTACTAATAGCTCTCACGGCTGATCCGCCGTTCACAACACTCAATCCAAAAGGAGCTACAGAGGGAAAAAAATTCACAGGTCGCCCTCCTCTCAACATATCATTAAATCAAAAAGACCTGTTCATGTAAGGCTCCTCTTCTTGAGCTATACGTATAAGTGGAGACAAGGATTCCTTCACTATTTATCTATCACTCCTCACTTAAATTAGAGGTAGTGTCCTACCACTTTACTGCCTAATTTTTCTAAAATCAATCTTTTTGCGACTGACAGTCAAAGAACCACATACCCCCTCTATACATAGGGGTGTATCTTAATTTGTATGAGAAATACACAGGTTGCACCTATCTAGGTGTTACCTTTAACAAAAAAAGTGTGAAAGGACAAGATGGCACCTCACGTGCGCACCACCAGTCGAGCTTGCTGATTGGTACTCACCAGCTATGCTCACTTTTCTCATCATTGGCCACCAACTTGCCCAAATAATGTGTGTCCCCAAAAATTAGTGCCAAAAGATTATAGTGCCAGTTGTAATGTGTATTTCACAATTACCACCAAAACATGACCCCGTGAAAATAAAATTGAGATAAGTAGCACGGTTACCAACTTTTATTCTTCACTTGTGCATTTATTCAAATTTTAAAACCGGCTGCTTTACGATGTGCTATGCATTTGGGCAGGTGGAGAGGAGTCTCTGCTCGAATTTCTCAATTGGCTGAATGGCCAAGATACAAGCCTTCGGTTTACTTGGACATATAGTAGCCAAAGGGTTGTATACTTGGACTTGGACATTATGGTGGAGAATGATACATTGTGTACAGGGGTACATCAAAAAATAACTGACAAAAACTCCCTCTTGCACTACCATTCATGCCAGCCGAGGGCCCTACGTGATAATTTGCCGGTGGGGCAGTTTCTGCGGTACCGCAGAAATTGCTCCAGCACAACATTCTATCTAGAACAGTCAGAAGGACTATGTGAAAAATTGAGGCAGAGAAGTTACCCTCGCAAAATTGTGAATCAGGCAAGAAAAAGAGCGCTTAATACCCCACGTAGTGCTCTTTTGGAAAAGAATGTAAGGGAGAAGGACGACTGTTTACCAGTTGTTATGACCTTTGATCCATTGGCAACCCAGATTAGACAATCAATAAGGAAACACTGGACTTTACTGTCTACGACTGACTTCAAAATGCCGCCCCCAAGGTTTGCTTTTAGACGGTCTAGCAATCTTAAGGACAAATTGGTACATTCCCGTTCTAAACCATTACAGAAAGAGACTACGGTTCCCCCGGGACATTACCCTTGCGGGACATGTTCAGTATGCAATCTTACAAGAAAGACGCTGGAGGTGGTTTTGCAATCTGGAAGAACATGGCATCTGACCCAGTTCAGTAACTGCAATACGATGAATGTCGTATATAGGTTGACATGTCAGTGTGGACTGCATTATATAGGGCTCACCACATGGAAAATCAAAGTGAGAATACAGGAACATTTGAGTACTATAAAATCCGGAAAATTGTCAACTAAACTAGTACAACACTGCAATGAACATAAGCATTCCTTCACATGGGTGGTGCTAGAAAAAGTAGGGGGGGACCCATATAGTATAGACAGGGTCCTTGCTACTAAAGAGGCGCGCTGGATTTTTCAGGAGAAATGTGACCAGATTGGGTTAAACGACTTTATTGAATGGAATAAAGTCAGAAACTAAACATCATAGATGATCCACTCCTGAAAGCGTTGTTTGTATCTATTGGTATCCGAGAGGGTGAGTTCTTTCAAAAGTTCCCAGTATTTGAGCCTTACTACATAAGAGATGATTGTTTGTGTTATAAACATTGTGGAACAATAAAGGTTCTTGAGAGAACATGTTGTTGAAAAAAAGAAAAAAGCACTGAAGAAATAGGTTAGGTGATAGGTTGTTCTAGTCACCAAAAAGTAGGATTCTGAATGACAGAGCAGTGTTTTGCTGTCAAGTAGGAAGCCCACTGAATTGTAGTGGAGGGGGATTTGAGATGAGTAAGACTGCATCCAGAATAGCATCCAGTGGAGTAGCTTAAGAAAGAAAGGGAAATTCATGATGTTTCATTAACTTTAAAAACCATCGAGAGTTAATAATAATATGAGGATGTGTTTTAATTGAAAATGGAAGAGAGTACCCCTTTGCAGCTCTCTGTGATGAAGTATCACAATAGAGTTGTAGGCTAACTATGGGAAGTCTAAGATGGCCGCCATAGTCGATGCCTAAGTCATGTGACGTGTACTGCCGGCCCCTGCCACGTGATGATCACGTCGGTGCAGCGACGTGATGCGAGGCGGAGCGGGAGGTTTTTAAACCTCTGCGACTCGGCTTCGGGATCGAGGGTAGATTCAAAGCGCTCCGTGGAGAAAAAGGCGGTAAGGTGGTTATGCGCGCAATGAGGGGCTCAAAGTAAGTTAATTACTTTAAAAGATAGCAGGCGGAGTTGGAGGCTTCAGAATTAGAGTGATCCTGGTTTCGGGAGCGAGAGTTTAATATAATGCGCTCCGTGAAAATGAAAGAGAAGGGTGTTAAGAGTGACCCGGTAGAGTGACCCGGTATCGGGAGTGAGACTTTGACATAACGCGTTCCATGGTAATGAAAAAGAGGGTGCTAAGTGCACGTTTAGAAGCTGCAAGTAGGCTGATGAATGAAATACGAGAGGCCAGTCTTATAAAGCACAGTAGGCTATTGAAAAGAGTAACGAGGCTACGATGGGGTAATCACTGTCTAATGCAGGATGATTAAGGTGTTCGAGTTGCGGTTACATGGGAAACAAGATGTTTATCAGTTGTTTCTTGATGTTTAGAAATTGGCACTACAATTGAGTGCACGCCTAAAGAGAGGGACTCACGACTGGAATTCTCCTCAAGTTGACGGAGTGGAGAGCTGGTACGAATGACATAGGCTCCCACATGGTAATGAGATTTGCAATACGTCATAATGATGTGTATTTGAATCATTGAAGAGTGAATGGTTTTAATAACTGGGCCATATTCTTTTTGCTTCTGACAGTCATTATATACCAAGTTACCAGTGTCCAAAATTGGTGATTGATGACCCAGCCCTGATGAAATTGCCTTGAAGTAATAGGGGCAATGAAACATGTTGGCAAATGTCTGCGGCAAAGGTCTGCGTAAAGCAGCCGGCTTTAAAATTTGAATAAGTGCACAAGTGAAGAATAAAAGTTGGTAACCGTGCTACTTATCTCAATTTTATTTTCACGGGGTCATGTTTTGGTGGTAATTGTGAAATACACATTACAACTGGCACTATAATCTTTTGGCACTAATTTTTGGGGACACACATTATTTGGGCAAGATGGTGGCCAATGATGAGAAAAGTGAGCATAGCTGGTGAGTACCAATCAGCAAGCTCGACTGGTGGTGCGCATGTGAGGTGCCATCTTGTCCTTTCACACTTTTTTTGTTAAAGGTAACACCTAGATAGGTGCAACCTGTGTATTTCTCATACTAATTAAGATACACCCCTATGTATAGAGGGGGTATGTGGTTCTTTGACTGTCAGTCGCAAAAAGATTGATTTTAGAAAAATTAGGCAGTAAAGTGGTAGGACACTACCTCTAATTTAAGTGAGGAGTGATAGATAAATAGTGAAGGAATCCTTGTCTCCACTTATACGTATACCTCAAGAAGAGGAGCCTTACATGAACAGGTCTTTTTGATTTAATGATCTTGGCTTCACACGCCATATCTAACTGGCTTATAGAAATTAAATTTCTCAAAAAGTCTGTAAAACTTGGTGGCCTCTCCGACTTCCAGAGCTTACAAATTTCTCGCCTTGCCAAAAGTATTGCATAAAAAATAAACTTGTCAGCCACAGCCTTAGTATATTGTTGCCCCACTTGATATAGTCCCAAAAAAATAAGTTTGGGGCTTACCTCAATTTGTTTCCCTGTTGCTTCCCCAAGAAAATTACATATCTCAGTCCAATAACCAAAAATCTTTGGACATACCATGAACATATGGATATCATCTGCAGCTGTAGCCATACATCTTGGGCAAACATATGAATTTCCCGTAATTCTTGACAACTTAGATGGTGACCAATATACTCTGTTTATGGTAAAAAGATGATTACGCTTAAGTGGAGCTGATTTCACCACAGTACGCAAAATGTCAAATGAGACCTCCACAATTCGTTGGGATCTTCACCCTCCAAGTCAGTGGCCCAAAGCTTAAAAATGTCTTCAGTTAAATTGATTACGCTTAAGTGGAGCTGATTTCACCACAGTACGCAAAATGTCAAATGAGACCTTCCACAATTCGTTGGGATCTTCTCCCTCCAAGTCAGTGGCCCAAAGCTTAAAAATGTCTTCAGTTAAATTGTTATCGGCCTCCACCAAAACCCAATACCACTTGGAGACCTCCTTTTTTAATGGACCCTCTCTCAATGCCAGATCTAACCATTCATCATCCCCTTCAGCTATCCAAGCCTGAGTATTCCACCAGGAACTAAGCTGATAATATTTAAACCTAGTTATCTGTTCACCTGTTAAGATACTCAGAACTTCCCAACTTACAAGGCCCAATGTTTTTTTAAGATCCCCCCATTTCATTAGACCCGCCGTTTTGAGTGGAAGACTCAATTGATCCCTTAAACATTCGGGAGTTCCCGGAGAATCCCATATCGGGGCTCGTATCGAATAATACGGAAGATCAAGCTTTTTACGAAAAAACATCCATGTTCTCAAAGCTCCTTGCAAAGTCTTCAATCTAACTTTTTTGAAAAATTTTGGGTCACCGTATTTAAAAAGAAAATAGCTCTGCCCTAGCCCCACCGCATTTAACATGGCCTCAAAAAGTAAACCCATTGAGGTCCCATCCACCCACTTTGCTAACATACGGATGTTTTTAAATTGAAATGCGTGACAGTAAGTGACCAGGTCTGGGAGGGCCAATCCACCCTGTTCTAGCTTTCTTCTTAACTTTCTCCATGATATCCTAGCCCCCTTAAATGACCAGATAAAACTACCAATCTTCCCTTGAAGTTTCCCTAACTCCTCGATCTTAAAAGCAAGAGGGATAGTATTAAAGAAAAAAGTAATTTTTGGGAGAACTACCATTTTTATAAGATTAACCCTACCATAGATATTTAATGGTAGCTTCGACCACCTAATCAATAAACTCCCTATCTCTTGACTAAGTTTTTTCAAATTAATTTTACACATCTCTTCAAGCTTCTGTGTAATTGTATTCCCTAGATAGCGCATTTGATTCTTCACCCCAATACTCTGATTTACCTGGTTCCATTCCATTATTTCAGTTTTCTCCCTATTTACCTTGTAACCCGATATGGACCCACATTTTCTAGCCAGAGCCATTAACTTAGGAATTGCCACCTCTGGATTAGTTGTATACAAAATAAGATCATCAGCGTATAAAGCCACCTTAGCTTCAAACCCGCTCACTTTAAATGGGAGAATAGTGGAATCCAATCTAATTCTGGAAACAAACGGCTCGATATATAAATTAAACAAAAGCGGAGAGAGAGGACATCCCTGTCTAGTTCCTCTAAAAATATTAAAGCACTCAGACAACTCGCCATTTACCAATACCCTAGCTCTTGGTAGCTGATATAAATTTTGGATCACTTTTACCATGTTTTGTGGGAACCCAAACGATTTAAGGACCTCCCAAAGGTACGGCCAATGTACTCGATCGAACGCCTTAGCGGCGTCTACCGCAATTATGGACAGCGGGAGATTCTGTACCCTCGCCATATCGATAACCCCGATCATCAGGAAAGTAAGCTCATTGAGCTGTCTCCCAGAGATAAACCCTTTTTGATCTTGATGTATGACCCCCTGAACCACCTGGGCAACCCTCGCAGCTAATATCCCGGAAAAAATCTTATAGTCGGAATTTAAAAGTGATATCGGCCTATAAGAGTCCACTGACAGAGGATGCTTATTCGGTTTCGCAATTAAAGATATGGTAGCCTCTGCCCAAGATTGTGGAGTATCTTCACCCTCCAGGTATATTTTATTAAAGAGAATTCTCAGTACTGGAACAATGATATCCAAGAGTAAAAAATAAACCTCCACTGGAAGGCTATCTGGGCCTGCAACCTTTCCCCTCGCCATCTTCTTAATTTGTATCCTAATCTCGGCCTCTGTTAAAGAGAACATAAATGCCTGGTTGGATGAGGCTGAGCTTCCTGGGTTAACTAATGAACAAAGGGGCACTTTGGGAGAAGAGATGATTTCAATGGTGCTGCAGGTGCAGTGGCATCAGGACTTATTATTAACAAATGCCTTGGGAAAAAAAATACAATATTTGTTACAACATACAAATTTCAAATTATTTAGCACAATATTTGAAAATATCACAGTGTTCTGTATAAATAAAGAAAAATAGTTAACAATAAGTAATCCAATGACAAGGCAAGTGCAAATATTTACCATATGCTCTTTAGTGTTTCAGAGTTTATGCTCATGTTTATGTTTTTTCGCAATAATAAAAAAAATCTTCAGTGCAAAATAAAAAAGAAATTCGTAAGAGAAATCTGTAATAAAAAAAACAAAAAAACTTAGTCCATCTCAATAAAACAATAATCTCACTTTCAGTGTATTTCTTTTACTTATATTGCACAACTGCTCAAATGCACATTTGAAAAATGTACAGTTAATTTTCATTTGTTTATCTTAACATTGGACAATAACCAAGCAACACCTTTTCATCTAGTTTTCGTAATCTTGTTTTCTTGCATTTGCAAAAACAGCGCTTACACTGTACTTTTATAGTTTTTCATCCACCCTTTACTATTTTCTCCATAGCTGCACCACTTTCAACTCTACTTATCAGGTACATGTTTTTTTATCTTTGTACTCCACCATTTATCTAATCTCCTCACTTTATAATACCACTAGACTTTCTGTAACTTATATTGTACAACTACTCAGCAAACTACAACTTGCAACAAAAAAGCTTATTATTAATCACATAGGCAAAACCTAATGCATTTACTAATGCTTGTTTTTTATATGCGGTTTCAAGGCAGGAGGTAAATAAGCTTTAAGACCAGAGACATAGGTATTAAGTGGTAACTGCGTATTTATATTTAAGAAGGCACATAGGTCGCTGAGACGATCATTGTGCATCAAGGTGTCCCCGATAAGTTGTTTAGGGGGTGGCTTGCTCATGGCAGACAACAGAATAAAGATGGAAGGCCGTGTTCTATTATGAGCTTGGTGATGTTATTTGCCTTTTTAACTTCTATACTTCTTATTTTAGTTGTATATATATATGTTTAGAATGCTTGATCAGATTTTTCCAGTGGACTTTAAAGGAAGTTTTCAGCAAATGTCTTATGGTTTGCCGGTGAGGTCTTTTGGCTTTCATAATTTGACTGTAACATGAATTATTGGGCACAAGGTTTGATCTGGCAATTTTACTACCCAAGGAGCTTGAGGAAATAAAGTGGAGAGTGCCTTGAAAAGACAGTTTTCAATCAGATATCCAGGCTCGTGTGGAGCACCCGACGTCCATGATGGACTCCAGACAAAGAGTTGTAAATGGGTGAGTAGTTAGTGAAGACAGCTTAAGATTAGGATCACTGTTCTATCAAATACACTGTTTCTTGATTACATTGTCCTTATTGGTAGACGGACAGGTTAAATAGTGATGAAGGTGATGCTTAGCGTAATGTGCTGTAGATTATGATCACTCTCTGTTCTGGATATTATTTCAGACTCCCAACAACGTATGAAGTGAGTAGAATGAATAAATGTATAATCGATAACTATCTGTAAGAAAGGTAGATTTTGCGGGCCGGTCATTCACAAGTCTGCCATTTAGTAAATGGAATCCGTTGTCTGAGAGTAGTTTAAAGAGATGGTCCCCGTCAGATGGTGTTTTGAGTTTGGTCTTCTTGGTCATGAGAGGAATGATATTGAACACAGAATCAGATGAGTCCTCAGCCGCATCCGTAGGTTTATTCAGAAGTAAATCATTGTTAAAATACCATGTAAGAACAATAATGGAGTTTCCATGTGCATCGAAGATGTTATCAAGTTCATCCAAGAAAGCACCATTCTAGCTCTAGATTTCTTTATAGAAGGTAGAAGATAAATGTAATGATGAGAATGGATTGCTTGCCTTTAGTTTTGAACTGTATGACGAATATTTCATTTGAAGCACTTGAAAGAACCATTGACCAGGGTTAAAAGACCATCACTGGGTCTACCTATTTTTGATTTAATGGCAAGCTTCTCAAAAGTTGGAAGTTAGTGAAGGCATACGGTGTAGTTTTCCACGACTCCTGAAAACAGATCACATCATAGGAGTTTAAGTCGTTATCTGATCCGCAACTGTGAGTGAGTTGCCCGTCTATCCCCAAGATGTTCCAAGAGCAGATTAGGAGACCAGTTCCCTGAATAAGAAGCATGCCTTATATTCCTGCTAGGGCGAATAAGTAGAACTCCTCACAGTGGGAAAACTAAAACTTAATGGAGGTTAAGAGGTGATTTGTCTGTTAGAATCTGAGTTGTTATCAAGAATTATTTGTACATTTTCCTGTCTGTTAAAACTGGGTGGTCTGGGACTTTTAAATGACGGTTATTATACGAGTTATGTTTAATTGGACACAGAGGGGCCGATTCCGATTCGGGCCGGAAATCTCTCCGACCGAGCCGGACCCGGAGAGATTTCCGACCGAATCGGACCCGTGCAGTCCGACCGAACGAGTACGATGCGTCCGTATGCTATCGGACTCGATTCGGTCGGACTCCCATTGAAGTCAATGGGAGCCTGTTGTACGACGCGTACACGGGCTCCCATTGACTCAATGGGTGCGATGCGGACAAGGGCGCCCCCCACAGCGTGTACGCGGTGAAGCGATTCGCCCCGTACACGCACAGGTAGGGGGGACCCATGGGTCCCCCCTGTGTGCGACTCGCGCGGCTACGCGTTCAGGGGGGTCCGACACGGACCCCCGAAGTACGGCTCCGACAGCTCTTCTGAGCCGGAGTGTGCGGCTCGGTCGGACTGCTCGCGGCGCGCATCGTACTCACCCGGCCGGGAAACGTCTCCATTGCGCGGTGCGAGTCGAGTCCGAGCGAGTCGGTCGGTGCGGTTCGAGCCGGGAACGAGTCGGTCGGAGCGGTCGGGATGCCCGGACGAGTCGGTCGGCGATTTCGCATCGTACTCGCTCGTCCGGACGCGCGTACGGATCGGTCGGGAAACAGGGCTCCGAATCGGATCCGGTAAAGCCGAATCCGATTCGGAGCCCTACCGGCCGAGATCGGAATCGACCCCAGAGAGTTAAAAGCGGCTGCAGGACTGAAAAGTTCACAATATTTAACTTTTGGTGGTTGAAAAACCAGGATACCCCATGATGCTAGGTCATCACTCCTTGTCCAAATACGATTGACCATAAGTAAAGAAGTCCACAATGTGTGAGTACTATTCCATTCAGAAATGTAACACTTAGTAGGTCACTGGATTTTCTCTCATTTGTTTCTGGGTAACATCTCAGAAGTTTAGGAATGTTCTGACGATTCAGGATGTCATGGGCGCCCTATGAGGGGTACAAGGGAGTGAATTGCGGAGTAAGTGGATCCTGAGAATTACTAAGGAGCCAATTAACAGGGGTAATAGTTCTCTAAGATCTTGCTGCTAGTGGTGCCACATTTAATTGAATTTTTGGATAGAGTTCCTGCAGCTCGCTTCTTTATTATTGATTTGATTCAGTAACTGCTGCATGTTTTTGCTAGTTTGTTGTTTTAGAATTGTCCAACACTTTCATTGAACTATCCCCAGCTCTGAACAGTAAACAAGCTGTTAGAGGCACACTGTTTTGTTCTGTGAAAAAAGTGTGGAATTAGTTTAGTTGCTGTTGATGACTGCAGAGAACAAGGGTGGTTGGATGGCGGTGGATGGAGATAATGTACAGCGAGTCAAGGTGTGATTATTGAACTTGTTCTGTAAGTTCTGACTTTCCTCTGCATAGGTCTGAGTCAAAAGTTCACCCAAGGGCTGCCACCTGATTGAATGTATCAGAAATGTTATTCTGAACTGTGGCAGGAGGTAGTATCGATATAGAGGCCGCAGGCTCCTGTTTGTTATGGAAGACGGCCTTCTGGAGGACTAGAAGGTGAGGAGGTATTTTAAGTGGTGACATTAGTTCTTGGTGCAACCTGAGTGCTGGTAGCTGGTTGACTGAAGAGAAGAAATAGTATAATACTATTTGAAAGAATTCCATTAGTGAGAGGTTGAGAATTATCAGATGACAGTTTTATTGTTTTCTAAGCTTCTTAAGCTGATGTTTACTTATGTAAGGTTGCGAGCCATCTGCAGACATCTCCTCTGTATCCTTGGGGCAGAGCCTTGCCTGTTGGCTTCGGGCTCCCTTGTCTTGTTGGTGACTTTGTGTTGTCAGTTGAGGTTAGAGCAAGTGAATTGGAACCAGGGAGAGGATCTGTTACAATTAGTGAGGGACTATTGTTCCTCATGCCAGTGGAAAAGATCTGAAACCAAACCCGTTGTAAGAGTGGTAATCAGTTTATGAAGGGAAAGTTGCAATAAGTCTACAATGTTGTCAAACTGTAGTAGATTGTGAAAAAGTGGCTCACAAATCTCAAAGATTTATTGATGTTGCCAAACAATGTTGAGCTTTGATGCACAGTAGTTAGTTCACTTTTCATAGTTTTCAGTAATGAAACCTGTTTGACAAGTAAAGAAGACTTGTTAATTAAGGCAATCATACAAAATGGAAGCATTCAAAAGGTCTAATTCTATTTATAACTTGCCGATCATATCTATAAAAGTCCTAAGTCCATGGTGCAGAGACAATTTTTACCAATATTCTGACATTCAAATGAGGAGACTAAAATGCCTATGATTAAAAAAGGCTTAATCAAACGTTATTCTTCACTGCTTCTTTTTTTTATATAAAAAAACCGACAATGACAGACCAGCCAATAAGTTTCGTCCCAACAGGGGACTTCATAAGGACTGTAAAAAAAATATACCAGAATTTTACAGTAAAAGCAACAAAAAAAAAAGAAACCGTTTAGTCTCTGTACTGTGAGTACATTACATCATGATCATCAACTCAGCATTCTTATGCATACTCTGCATCATCAATTGGACATAAATAGTGTTCATAAAACATATTTCAATTAATGGGAAGACCACACCTTACAAATTCATCTATTTTTTCACAATTAGTTAATATCCCTAAATTTTCAACAATGTGATCAACAAATAATACCTCCATGTATACTCAAAAATACTTGAGTTCTATTGCAAAAACTATATGATAATATATATTACATCAGAAATTTTTTAATCAATGCATCCTTAATTTAACTTCACCATCTCCCTCTCATCACTATATGAAAACTTACATCATGGTGTGCGTTTTCATCTGCAGTTGATTTAATTAATTTCTGTTTTTATTCATGATTAGTATTGCCATAGGGAATCCCTAAAGTGCGGACAATAAACATAAAAACTGATGTTCAATGTCCCCACTTATAAATTCAAAACTAAAAATTTCAAAGTGAAGTCCACATATAAACCTCATTATCAAAAGAACCCTAATTTACAATCTCACAAATATCAAGCTGTGCATCATTCCTCTTGAATCTTCCATGTTCAAATCCACCCAAAGGCACCATCTTAAACTGTGTCTTCGTCTCACTAACAAACGATATAGCATGTGCCAAACGTTCACCTGCAGGACAGAGCTCCTATTACAACTTCTTCGGTCATGGCAAGTGGTATCCATCACTCCTTCTAAGAATAACATCATTATTATCCCAATTTTCATATTCAAACAATGTCAATTACAAACATTTGTTCCTCCTTTTTCTCCTCACCATATGCAAATTATGTGCACCCGTATCAGCTTTATTTCCTCTACCTCATAAAGTACTTACCTGTGCGTAGTTGAACTCCGTATACTAGAAGCCCATCCATACGGCAGTAAACAGTCATCTAGTCAATCATGGCCTTATAACGGCTAATGCTAATCCCTCATTGGTAGTTTCTTCACTAGAATGTTAACAAATATGTATGTTTCACCTGACGCCATCTTAAAGTTCCACATATGTTGAGCGTTCTATTGTACCAAAAACACAGGTGCCATTTTAATTGTTGCTAAATCTCTAATTTAGAGAATATAGCCTATATCTAACATCTACCAATCGAAAGAAGCTCTTTTCAAGAGTAACTTGTCATTGTTATCTGTATATACAAGCTAAAAAATAACAATGACAAACGTTGTTTATTTATTCCTTCTTTTTCATCACCGCATGTAGACTTTAGATGTACAAGTCTATATTTTTAATGCCCATACAACTGGCAGTCAAACAGCCATATCATCCATCTCGACCATTTAACGGCAAATTTAAATACCTCTTTTGTCGTTTCTTGAACTCAAACACTTACAATAGTCACCTATCGCCTGCCACCATCTTAATGTTCCACATAAAGCAAGTGCTACATCAAACAAAAAGGAGGCACCATCTTGTAATGTTAGTGGTTCTTGATATTATTCATCTTATGACCTTTGTATTTACTGTAAAAAATAATGTAACTTATTCTTCGTATTTAATCCACATTCCAAAGCCCACAATCTACTGATCCATCTGGCCTTACATTGTCATAGAAACAACTCTTGGTCACCACCACGTGGTCCACTGGCTATTCTTTGTATTCCATTAAAAATAAAATCATGTCTGTCAGTATGTCTTTCTATGATATGTTGGGCTATTGGATAACGAATATCCTCAATTCTTATTTTTCTATGATGTTATTGTATGCATGTCTTAAGTGTTCTTACAGTACTTCCCACATATATCTTTGAACAGCATATACCACAAATGTACATAAAACCATTTGATTGGATGTTCAGAATTTACTATGTATAAGTTTGGAATATATGTGTAAGTTTCGAAGTAATGGTCTGAAACTGTTCAGATACAATTCTGAACGACAATATTACATTGAAATCTTTTTCTGTTAAATTTGTAAAGGACTGAACTTTTACCATAATGTAACACAGCACAACACCACACAACACAATGCCACACAACATAAATCCAACGAGACAGACGTTCTCTCCTCTGTTCAGTGACGCCATTCACAAGATGCCAAAAGCTGTGTGGCTGACCTCTCAGGAACTCCTAAATGCACCGCCTCGGCACTGTAGATGAAGCATCACATGGATATTTGGAAGCATATCCTCCTGGATGGTGATAAACCTCAACTCCTACCCCCTCCTATCTCACATATCTGAGGATGCATCATGACCAATGGACACCTGGGCAAACATTGATTTTGCACTTTCATTAGCAAATTTGCAGTTTATGGGTCAATTCATTTCTCATGGGTTCAGAACACAAAGAGACAGTCCCAATTGTGATTTGCGCAGGCTACTTTTTTTTGATAAATTAGCGCTGAATAAATAAAGCTGTTCCTAACCGAGAACATGTTAAAAAGAGAGGTCCAGCATTTTCTGGGCCCACTTGCTTACCATTGATCCTCCGATAGACCTTTTTTGTCCGACTGAAAGGTGATGGGAGTTAATATTGACATAATTCAAATTCAATTAACAGTAGAGCCCATTTGGCTACACAACGAGGACCAGGAGTTGGTATCAAGGGTTAAGAAGGTTTATTACAAATTCAAAATCAAGTTAAGATACGCATCTCTTATAACCATTCTATAGAAATACAAAATAGCAACAGGCAGTCCCAACCGCGAAAGAAATTTAGGCGGACCACTATAAGGCAAACAAGCAATCCAGTCACAGCAATACAAAAGATAAAATGAAATAACTGGTGCTCAGAAAAGAGCTGCACGCTTTATTGTCTATGCATGGATAAATCTACATCACCGAAAGTAAAGTTTAAGCTAAAGGATGGTTCTAAAAACCTAAAGAGTCTCAACATCA
The DNA here is from genome assembly GCA_963921515.1 of Calotriton arnoldi. Lineage (NCBI taxonomy): Eukaryota > Metazoa > Chordata > Amphibia > Caudata > Salamandridae > Calotriton > Calotriton arnoldi. The sequence continues at coordinate 454,840 of CAWUFW010009273.1, forward strand.
GGAATTTCCATATAGGAAAATAGAAAAAAACAAGGGAAAAATAGGTAGGGAAGGTGTCAGCATTTCAGAAGCTTGGTCAAGAGTCTTCTATGAGTCAGGAAATAAGTGTTAGCCTAAGCCACAACTTAGGAAATAATCAATTAAGCATTGAGGTCTAAACCTCTCAAAATATTCAGAGCATTCAGGGGAAAGTCATAAGGAATCTGAGTCTCTAACGATGTGAACACTAAGTTTTAGCACACACAGGGGCTTATTGAAAAGCCGCTTGTGCCGCCGGTGTGTCACTTTTAACATGGGAAAAAATGAGGTACGGGCGGCGCAAGGGGCTTGTAAACAGGCTCCAAAGTCTTCTAGGTAACACTCCCTTTATAAGCATCATCAGGGGTCCATTGTTCCCGTCCATTTCCCATGCTGCAGACCACAACACCACCAATTTATCCCACACTGGAGACCGGAATGACATCTCCTCACACACATACCAGGTTGAAACATTACTGAATAGACCTTTCAGGTAATGCTTTGGCCCTCCATGTTCTTTCGTCGAGGTCTTCTTCTCAGGCGCTCTCCTCTATCGCTAGTACAGTAATGTATCTCTTCTACAACTAACAATGAGTGTGAATACCTGCAAGACATTTCACGTTAGCAGAAAATAGAAAACAGTATTTATGCAGCCTGGTGAAATACAGGCTTACTGAAGACAACTTAAAGTATTAATTTAATGGAACACATTTAATATGTGTGTGCACATTTAAACACAAATTAATATAAAGTTCTAGTGCATTAGATTCACATTACATGTAACATTCAGTAAATCATTAAAATGATCATGTGTAAGTATGGTTAGGAACTACATTTCAATCAAATATATGAAGTATTAATGCACACATTACATAAACCTTTTATTGTTTTAAGTGAAATCACATTCTACACATAGGAGGATGGTTTCTATTTAGTTTCCTATTCAATACATAACATTCAAGGTATTAAAGCACACATTATGCAAATCGAACTTCATCTATATAGAAAGTACATTATCTACTAAGTAAGGATGGTCTATTTAATCAAGGTTTCAAATATTATCTCAAACAGTTATGGTAAAACACACAATGTAAGTAAATCTCTAACCGTAGAGTGAATGCACTCTTCAATAAGGATGTCAAGTGCAACACTTACATTAATTGTTAACTCACACAAGAAATATGTGCTAAGTGTACGTTCATGTCATGTATCTGTTAAGTATTTGTGACATTATTGTGACGTGTAAAGGGTGGGCAATTTTGCGTTGAACCAATAGCAAGACTTCTTTTTGCCTTATTCTCTGTTTGGAACATTTTGATGAAATGTGATGAAACACCCACAAGCACACATCCATGCTCACTGTAGAATGGATCATAGAAGCAAGATGGCTGCTGAGCCTTCCACCTTTCTCAAATCAGGAATGCCTGCTCATAGGACATCCTTAAAAGTTAATTCTCCTGAGAATTAAATGCTTTTAAGATGACATCTAGATTATCTTCCGTGTAGTAGTCAACCTAAAAGATTTCTTTTCAAATAAAGAGGTAAGGCCTGTGTTCACCATCACCTCACTGAAGAGCGCTGCGGGAGCCTTCATCGGACATAGACCACCCCTCTTTAGTTGCTGCAGATGTTCTCTTGTCTGCATGACGCGAGGTGACCGCTTTTGTGTTACCATCTCCCATACCCTACTTCAGGTTCCCACTCCCTGTGCTACTCCCATCCCCACTGACTTGTCTGATAGGTTTGTAATATCTTGGTAGCATGGTCCCAGTAGCTGATACACCATGGGATAGAATGTAGTAAGTGATACTGATGCTGCCAGTGAGCTCCCAGGAGTTAGGAAAGCCTGGGCAGGACCCGAAGCTCGGGAATACCTCGGGGACACCTGAGAAGATGCACCTCCGAAAGCAGTTGAAGACCTGGATGTTTTGAGTCAGCAGGACCTGGCTAGACCCTATGTGTCGCTAGAGCACCGGGAAACCTCGTGTGGGTGGCTGAGCGCTACACAAGATCTCCTAATGATAATCTCTGGGGACTTATTTGCCCTTGACAGGTTAGACTATATTATAATAAATTGGCCACCTTGGCCCAAGTACAATGAAGCCGAGAACCACCACAGCCAAACCTTAGGCAAAAAAGAAAATACGAAACAAAAAAAAAAAAAAGATTTTTTTTTTTGCAAGCATAATAAAAACTAACTCTGGCATCCCTGCAGATTTATCCGACATACAAAATGTCTCAACACAAGTGGACACTATGAATCTTTCAGTCATCCTGCTCCATGTTCAAATAATGTTCAGCAGACATTCTAGCTCCTGGATTAACAAAAGTAAACACTCCAGCCCTAAGGATGAATAATCGTTATAATAACCCAATCTCTGAAATCATCAAACTCTCATGCGGTATTCTAAAGTTACTCCGCCTCCTGCTTCATTCCTGAGACTGGATTGGCCAGTTTCTCTTCATTGTAAGCATGCTCCTCACAAGAGTTGTGTGCACTGTTATGGTCCTTCTTCAATGCTGCAAAATTGTTATTCTTTTAAATGTAGTACTTTTACAGACATTGACGCTAGTCTCTCTAATATAATCGATGCCTCATTTACAAATTAGTTTTGAAATGGTATTAGGTACTTTGCATTGGCATCGCAATAAATTACAGCTGCTCTTTTTTAATATCCAGACACCTAGTAAAAACTGGTGCTAGTGCAGGCATGTGCTGCTCACTGTTGGCACAACTCGTACCACTTTGTGGTAATGCAGACACATGATCAGTCTTGCAACCAGTGCTTAATTTGAGCCGGTGGTTTCCGGTGCTTGGCACCGGCACTTAATTGCCAACACTGCACTGATGACAGTCTGCCACATGGTGGCACTGTTCATCTAATTTAGAGATGGGCAGAACAACGGTTGTTTATTAAAACAATATACTTAAAAAAATACTAATACCGGCCTCCCCAGCCACTCCTTTAGCTTTGGGGACCTGGAATAGTCTGAACCATCGCATTTGCAGGTGAAAGAGATGGTTAGTGTTGTTTTGGTTACCGCCTTTGGCATCGATGACAGGGGCAATGGGTGGTGTAAGCTGCAGTGACCTCCTGGTCAGGGCCCAGGCACTTATTATTTTACAAATCAAGCACTGCTTGCAACAATGTGTAACAGTCTGTGGTACTCACATTCTTAAGTCTGGCTTGACAGCAAGGCTTCCTGCCAGAGTTTTTGTCACTAGTCTTCCCAAATTATACATATATTGGACTTTAAAGAAGTAAATATCGTTCACCGCATGCTATGGCTGTTTGGTATATCATTCTACTGCCTTTGAAATTATTCCATTGCTGTGCATGAGATGCATTATTTTCAACACATGCCAAAGACGATTTGGTGAGCAAAGAAGTAATCTTGAAAAAAGGTTTCCCCACTTCAAAAAATATGTTCTGCATTATAATCACATGCTTACTAGAAGTTTCATCTAAAATTTGGCTTGTAAGTGCTCTATATTTTGTAATTCAACAGTCTAAAAGTGGCTGGGTCAACTCTGCGCTGAGAAAGTGCAATGTAGTACAATCAAAATTCCAAAGTTTGCTCCAAGGATAAGTGCAAAGGCCACCCAACGTTCCAAGGTTTGGAGATGGAATCCCCAAATAACAATACAACAAAATCTTATCCCGAGCAAATGTCCTTTCAAAAGTAAATCCAGCAGTCCGTAGTTATGGTAATTTCTTTGTTTTATTCCAAACGCCAGAATTCCAAATAGGTAATATCACAGCCAGTCTAAACAGAATGCACCCAACACGTGTTTCGTCTTGTGGATAATTTCCACTGACTTCATCAGGGCTAATAAGTCATAATCAAGTTCAGTCCTCAGTAGCAAAACATAGATTTTCACAAGCACCTGCAAACAATGGGGAGAGTGCTCCTCATGGTATCTAGACGTTGAGATACCATGAGGAGCATTCTCCCCAAATTGTGTTTGGAACAGAGGCAGTAAAGACAAGAAACATCCCACAGAAAGGACCACAGTAAAGCATAAGATCTACCCCAAAAATATCCAAGCTTGAAGCTGGTCCTCAAGTGGCCATTTCAAAATCGCGCGATACACCGGTAGTGTACCTCCTAACTTTCATTAGAAAGTATACATGTCCTTCATGTTAGGATTAGACTGCATTAAATGCAGCTCCCTTAGCACTGACTCTATGTGATCCCAAGCTGCAAAGCCAAAGACCTGTATCACTGGTACCTTATTTTGAGAGAAACGCCACTTATGTGTTAGTTTTGAAGAATTATCTATTTTTGGGGAGAAGACATTATCTAAGCATGAGAGAATAGCAGCACCCCACGGCCTCGCTGTGGGTGCCTCCAGATAAGGGGCTATTTTTATTAGCAGAGTAATGTGATAGTTAAAACACATGATTATCTATGCCACATGTGCTTCATACTTCAGAGTTTATCATAATCCAGATGTTCTTATCCTCCCAACATATCTACATAGGACCCTGCCATAGTTCATCTGCCCTTTTTAACATTGGGTCTTTTATCGCTTTCTTACCGTTAGTAAAATCCCGGCTGATTTCAGTATATCCACTATGAATATGGATAAGAGAACATTCAATGGACTCCACTTGAGGTCATTTTCAGACTTGTTAGTGATTTTGAAAACGAAAGTGGACTTCGGTACTAAGTGACACTCCCATTCCTTCACTATTCATTTCCAATTGCACATCCTCAAATGCAAGCTGTCTGCCAATCTTCTGATCCACAAACAGGCCTAAGTTTCATTTGTTGCAAAGGATTGGCCCTTGACCTGTAGGAAAATCATTCCAGTTTGCTTTGTCAGACTGTTGGTTCAGTCTATTGTATACTAAATCTGCTAGAGTGGCAATCTAGGAGGAGCCTAAATGATGCTACCTTCTAGCGGTATGGTACCAGATTATCATTATCAGAATGTCATCTAATATAAATATTGTGTCTTAAATATCATTTACAAGAATATTACCTAATTGGAGTTAATAATAAAATATCTGCATCCAGTTCAACAATAGGTTTGCAAATGGTATTAAAGATACTTTATGTCAGATGATATTTCTACGAATTATGGGCCTGATTAGGATGGTGGGCGGACTCACGTCCGCCCCCCACCCTAACGAAGATGGGGACTGCCCGACATAGTGTCGGGGGTCCCACAGGCCAAATTACAATGCGACCACCACTGTGGTGGTCGCTTTGTACAGGTTTTGCATTGCAGCGGGTGCTGCTGGCTGCAGCACCCACCGCAATGGAAAAAAGGGATGTGTAACACATCCCTGTACTACGTGACAGGCACCATGCGGTGCCTGTCACTTGGTACAGGGATATGTTGGGGGCACCATAGGTGCCCCCCCCACACCCAAAGAAAAGGACCTGGGGTGAAGGAGGGCCCGCTACGGGGCCCCAATGTCCATCACCGCCAGCCTTTCCATGGCGGGTGAACCGCAATGGAAAGGCTGGTAGGGAGGGACCATCCTAAGCCCTACGGCGGTGCCTGGTAGGCACCACCACCATTGTAGGGATTAGGAGGCCCTCTACAGCACCGGCGGGCTCAAGGAGCCAGTCGGATGTGTGGCAGTCGGCCTTTCCGCCTGCCTGCAAACTGCCCGCCATCAAGATCAGGCGGACGGAAAAGCTGCTTAGGATGGCGGGGAAACCGCCACCGGCAGCCTGTCGGTGGCGAACTCCCCGCCATCCTAAGCAGCCCCTTTATTCCAACATACAACCCTTACAGTCACTCTACAACACTTAGGGCTCAATTTACAAAGGATGTTTTCAGGGGTTAACCCACAAAAGATGGCCTGATTCACAATGTTTACCTGGTTTAAGACAGTCTAAAGACACACCTACAACTGTCTTAAACCATGAAAAAAACCTTTGTAAATAAGTGTCTTAAGGCTGCTTTATGTCAGGAAAAAGGCCTTTATTCAGTCCCATGTTTCCTAGTCAGGAAAGATTCTTCTGAACGTCATAAATAGTCTTCTCTTAAATGATAAACTTACACATTTTGAAGTGTTAGTGGCAATTGTTTGAAATAAAAAGTAATTCTTCAGCACCTCACCCCTAGTCATCCACCACAGGGGTCACATGGCAAATGCACAATACAGGACAATGTTTCAGATCATCCAACTAAATTTCAATGCACAGACCCAATCTTCCCTATGTTTTGGAAAGGTGCAATAACTGTGTGTCGTTCTGCTTGGATAAATGTACTGCTCAATTCAATGCACAACTCAATTCTTCATAAAACAAGGTTTCATGGTCACCTTTGGCCCCCTATTCAGAAGAGTCCATTATCATATTGCCAGCTCTAAACAGCTACTTCGCTTGCCACTGTGTAGACTATAAAATGTTTCTGTTACTTCACTGGCAGAATACAGCATTAAATCATTGCAATCTCTCCTCACAGCGGCGGCTTCACTCTGCAAGATCACCCCCGACCAGGGCATTCAGGCAAAGTGCAAAGTAATTTATTAGCACTTATGAGTTGAATAAAATGTTATAGAATGAAAGTCACATTTACAGCACATTTTGAGACATTTATTACAAAAGCAACTTTAGTTAATTATGCTATAACTATCATAATAAATATATTTCTCAACAAATTATCTTATTTCTACTAATCATATACTCTGAGGCAACGCACACCATACTGTATTACTTTAACCCAGACTGGGAAAGCTACTTCAAAATGAACAGTTGTTATAAGGAACATTTCAGTAAATCAAGCCTGGTGGTACAAATATCAGAAATATACTCTGCAGTCCCTGGCTCTTTTGTACCAAGTTTGCAGGTGGGAGATTTCTCAGCATCCTAATGTATGCCCGTGCACAGTAGAGAGCTATTATTTCAGGTATGATGTTCATGGAGTTCTTCTGCTAGGGAGGTTGGACATGCATACCTAGCTGCAACCCAGCAGGAGAACCTGACTCCGAGTAGAGATCTAGCAACTGAAATGTTGGTGGGGCCAGGGTATAAAAGGGAGTAGAAGGTAAGAGGAGATAACCTAGGAGAGTAGGAGAAAGAAGTATTGAATGGAAGAAAAAAGGGTCTGCCAGGCCCACCAGCAGGAGAAAAATGGGAAGAAATGTGATGTGACTTGTAATACAATTAGGGGTGGGCTTAACTGGTGCAATTTTCTCTAGCAAAATTACTCGTAATTATCTCAAAATTAATTGTAATTATGTGTCATTTTTTAAAAGCATAATCCAGCATTTAGAGCTATTTTCTTGGTGCAAAATGCACCCCTGTGCCCAAAATGGGCCAGTGGATGCAATTTGTGCTAAGAAAGTAGCACTAAATGTGGGGTGTGGCCTGACGCCAATGGAGTGAGCAGTGCGGACCATGAGCTCCCCAGAGACCTGCCTATCTGCCGCCATCCTGTCTGCTATTTGCCCTCTTCGGTACCTACACATGGAGGGCATCATTCCCCATGTCCAGCCTTGCTGTTTGGGGCCTTATTTTACATTGAAGCAATTGGGAAGGGGCTGAAAACTACCACTGATTTGCACCCAACAAGAAGGTGGCTTCTGCGAGCATTGAGCCTCCTGAGCCCGCCCCCGTGTTCAGCCCTCCTGCCCACCGTCCGTCCTGGTGGCCTGCTGGGGAAGTACCTATTTCCTGCTGTGGGCCCCTTGATGCTCTGCCGGGGGACGGCCCGGAGAGTTGTGGCCTGCGGTAGCGGAGACTCCGGGGTGGATGGCCCCTACTGTTGCAAGCTGAGCTGGGCCTTGAGGCAGCGACCTCCGATCTACACCGATGTGTGCCGCATACCCCAGGCTTCTTTGACAGAGCGAGTCGGCGACTGCGGATCGGTTGGCTTGTGGCTGCAGGAACTGCTCCAGGGGGCACTGGGGAAAGACTTGGCCTATGGGGGACCTAGCCAGTGACGTCTTCCCCCTGCCTCACCCTTGCCTGCCTGATGCACAGGGGAGAGAGGACTGCACTTGGGAAGTATGGCGACGATGCCCCGGAGCACTCAGGATATGGCACTTTACTACCAATTCCACTGGCAGTCCCCCATGGAGAAATGTGCAATTTGGGTACCAGTGCGGGGTGATTCTGTGCCAAACCAGCTGTATTGTACTTGGCCCTGCAGATACCACCTCGCCTGCAGTGGCACCCAAGTGCCTATACAAATTACGAAATGTGACAATGCTGCCCCCCAATCTTACTATACAATTGAGCCTGCGCAGCTTCAGTTGGGCCACGGGGTGCTTGGGCTCGTGGAAACCTGGGCCTATTGACTCTTGTTAGGGAACTAACCTAGGGCGGAGGGCACTGGTTGCTGATTGCTTGTGCATTTACAGGACCTGCCTACCTCTTCTATCCCTCCTGCTCCTACATGCGAGATTAAGGAACCCGACTACGATCTAATACAGCCCAGGGTCACACTATTGGGGTGCAACCGGTGGCCCGAGGTGGACCGATCATATCCCCAGTGTCTCTGCTACCCTAAGGGAGTCTGTGTGGTCTCTCCTCGCTTTCAACACCACGGTATTGAGCTCGGGGACTCACTACAATCCACTTGACCACCCCAGCCATGGCCTGCTTCATATTGCTAATCATCTGGCGAGCATGGGTCACCATACGAAGTTTCATGGCGCAGAGGGTGGCCCCTCAGCGGAGTCTCACCAAATTGGAGACCAGGGGGACAGGGCCACCCATGCGCCAGTGGCTATATCCAGCGCCACTTTGGATTCTTTCCTACTTGCCATCACAGAAACTAGGGAAGTGTTAGAACTCAAAATGGACACTGTGGTGGATGACTTGGGCATCCTCCGAAATGATTAGTGCAAACTTCGCAGAGACTTACCACCACAGAAAGCACAATTAGAAACACACAATCAACTGTGGGATCCCTCCACGATTGAATGAGTGATGTAACCGAGAGGCTTTGGAACTTGGAACACTGAGCAGAGAAAGCAGAGGGAGGGCAAGCCAAAATAAAATTTGAGTGGCTGCCCTGCCTGAAAGGAGTGAGGGAGCGATATGGTCTCCTTCTTGGAGTCCTGGATAAAAGACATAGTGGTACCAGTTGGCCTGTCCCCCTTTTTTGAGCTGGAGCATGCCCACAGGGTACCTGTGAGACCCCTTTCCCCCGGGGGCACCACCGCGCCCGGTGGGTGTGAGATTGTTGTATTTTAAGAACAGAGATCATATCCTGAGGGAAGTTCGCAACAAAGAAGTGCGCATGTTTGAAATCCAGAAAGTAATGGTATTCCCGGACTTCACACTAGCAGTCCAGAAACAAAAGGCCTCCTTCCATGATGCCAAAAATGCCTTTGTCAATTGGAAATCAAATATGCCATGTTATTCAATGCAAAACTGAAGATCATTACGAATGGTGGCTGTTTACCTGGCTACTCGTGTGGTTTCCCATGACATTTTGCCTTCTGACCTCCTGTTTTGCTGACCTTGTTTTTGCTGTCTTCAGGACTCTGGGCACTTTACCACTGCTAAAGTGATTGTGCTGTCCACTTTAAACATGGTAGCATTGGCTTATTCACAGTTGGCATATTTAATTTACTTATATGTCCCTAGTAAAATGCACTACCTGTGCCCAGGGCCTGTATATTAAATGCTACTAATGGGCCTGCAGCCCTGATTCTGCCATCCACTTAAGTAGCCCTTTAAACATATCTGAGGCCTGCCATCGCAGAGCCTGTGTGTGCAGTTTTAAACTACCATGTCGACCTGGCAAGTTAACCCTCTTACCAGGCCCAAATCTTCATTTTTAATACATATAAGTCACCCTTAAGGTAGGCCCTGGACAGCTCAAGGGCAGGGTGCAGTGTATTTGAAAAGTAGGACATGTACTTTTAAGTTTTACATGCCCTGGAAGTGAAAAACTCTTTAATTTGTTTTTCACTACGGAAAGGCCTATCTTTCCCATGGATTAATATCGGGACTACCTTATTACCTCTTTTAAGTGTAATTCCTAATTGTGAAGAGACAGACTTATCAAGTTTGGTGTCTCTGGACTCACAATTTAAAATCACAACTTATGGTGAAGTTGGATTTTAAGTTGCAAGTCTGAAAATGCCACTTTTCGAAAGTTGGCATTTTCTTACTTGAGTGATTTGGTGCCTCCTGTGTATCTCTGAATGCACCTCTGGGGTAGGTGAAAGCTGGGCGTTGTGCTTTCCATCTAGACAGCCATACACAAAGGGAGCGTGGGCTTAACTGATGGGCCATCAACATCCTGATGGGCCATTCTGGGCAGGATGGGAGGGAGGAGCTGACACACCTGAATAGGCTGTGTCCTGTCCCCACACAAAGGGCTTCAAACCCCTTGTATTGAGTCTAGAGTCAGGGCTGGGACTCTGCGTATATGTACTGCAGTACTGGACCCGTGACACCACCAACTCAGTACACTTCTGGACCTGGGGATACTCTGCCAGGAAGAAGGACTGCTGAGCTGCTGTCACTCTGCAGGATGCTGCTGGACTTCTGCTCTGCTGTGCTGACCTGCTACCCTCCTCGCCTGGGAGTAAGAAAGACTGGACCTGCCTCTCTTCAACCCAGAACCAAAGTGACTCCAAGGGCTTGCCTCCTGTTTGAAGTCTCAGGTACATCAAAGACTTCCAACCCATCTACCTACAGCACCTGTACTCTGCCATCTGAGAGTCTTGCCCTGCCAAGTGATAGAGCGCTATGTTCTCGAGAAATTTGTAGGGGTGCATCATACCCATTGTTGGTCTGCACCCGCATGTATCTAGTTATATATCAAATGAATGGCTAGTAAAAGAGTAGTTTTAATTTGCATTATTAGAGTGAATAGAAGATTAATTGTGCTGTTATAGTCATGCAAATGTAATGCTTAAATTGAAATGTGTTTAAAATGATGCATGAACGGATTAGGCCACGCGTAGTCGAGATGCAGTAGTTTAAACGTGTACCACATTGAATTGCACGTGTAGTTCACTTTTGCATATGAAATGTAATGAACTAATGTTATGGAAGTGATCATAATTGTGTGTTTAAAATTGTGTCAAGGCCTGACTGCATATACGTAAAGGGAAGGCCTGATTCGTTCTTATGTTAGCTTATTTTGTTGGCAGAAAAGGTTCTCTTGGAAAGGCTCTTTGGGCGCAGTTGGGAGATTCGTACAGAAGGAAAGTTGTTGAAACGTATCTTCTGTTGCAGGTGCAAGGACACATGCCTCGTTAGCGAAAGACTGGCTCTTTGTTTCACGAGTTAGGGCGGTGGGAGGCATGGAGATGGGAGTGCAATGGAATTTAGGGATGATACTTTCAGCGGAGAAGGTGCCTGGGACTCAAGGTCATCGTAACCGTCCTGGATGAAGTCAGAGCTTCGATGGAAAAGTACGAAAAGGAAGACCTGGCCGAAGAGGCGTGACAAGGGCGTGTTCAATTGTATTTGGGTTTTGTATTAGGGACAGGGCCCGAGGGAGGAGAGAGAGAGGAGGTAGAGGAAACCAGAGAGAGAGGACAGGGGGGGTTTCTAGGAAGGAGCATCTTAGAACGAGCTCAAAAATGCTATGTGAGTGTACTTCTTAGGAAGTCTTCACGGCTGACACCTTTTCTTTACTCTTGCCTGGGTAGTTCTTTAAGTAGGTATGTCACCTGAGTGATAGAATAGGGACAGCAAATGGTTTTATGCTTATCTAGGTAAATGAAGAATAACATAGAGATTGGAGCAGTTATTGCTTGTCTAATACTTCTGGAGCTAACGATTCGTCTCATCCTGAGTCGGATGAGACTCCTGCGTAGGATGCTATTTGTATTAGTGCCCATCTATCTCTTTAACCTCGTGTTGAGGTGCTTGCACGTTCAGTTATTTTTGGCAGTAATAAACTCACAAAATTGAATTTGGAGTCAGTGGTCTTTTAAGGTAAACTAAATCCTAGATTGTTGCATAGACTTTCTTCCCTTTACACTATTCAGCAGGTAAAAAGATCGTGGCGACACGGAGATCCTTGGAAAAGATAAGATAAGGATCAGCGTTATCAGTTGGTAGCAGAGTAGGATGGTTTCCTCTGATAGTAAGGGGAGATCTAGATTAGGATAAGAGATTAATTTGCCCCATAGAGCCCGAGTGAGGATGATCCAGTGGATTGGAGGACGACGGCTGTCGCCGAAAACTGACGGAGAGTGGCGGTGCGGCGGAAGTAACAGTTCGTGGTAGAGTGAGTATGAACAGGGTGATGCTTGGTAGATTGCGATGTTTAAGTGGTGTGTGATGTCTTGCGGAGTTGGAATGAGAGTCGTGTGAGTGAGGATCGGACCGTGAGCGCGCGCGGGACCGAGAGATTCGATATGGTGGTGTAGAAGACACCCAGAGTTGAGATTGTTGACCAGAGGTTGTGGGGGGTCATGAGACGTCGTTGACGAACCCACTGAGGATAGGGAAAACATGTGTGAGTGTGTGAGTAACTGACGCTGATCGTAGGTTGTTGTGTGCAGAACATTGAGCGTTTGGATCCTATCGATTGTGCTAAAGGTGATCGTCGGACAGACAGTTGCCAGATTAAGGTCAACAATTTCGAGAGGCTGGTCGGTCATCGGTGGACCGACAGTCAGAGAGGTAATTGTTCGGAGAGACGGACAGTTGCTTCAGAGTGTGATTGGGACACGTGCGAGCGAGAAAGGGCGAAAGGAGAAGGAGGGGAACTGCTGCGAGCGGAGGAGGAGTGACGTCAGACAGTGCCGCGCTACGATAGGTCGGTTGGTGTGAGCCGCGCTGGCATTGGTGAATTGAAATCAGGAAGTATAACCGAAATTTGGTGTGCGAACGGAAATTTGATTCATCATGAAATGTTTTAAAGTTTTACGAGAACTTTGCAGAGGTGATAGACATGTGGTTACTCGGGGTGGTGAGGAAGCCCCTCCCGAGGATACGCCAGCACATTATATGGCTAAGAATGTAGGATTACATACTATAATTTGGCTTGAGAATTGGCATAAAATGACAGAAGGAGAAGGAGAATTGACTTTCCCACGTTATGGCACTTTCAGGTTGGAAGTGTTGTACCAGCTAAAATCTGTGATGTCTTCTTTTCGACCACTGCCTAGACCGACAAAGTTTGAGGCGCTACATGCATGGATTAGGGCAGCGTATGACAGGAAAAGAGACAAAAGTCAGGAAAGGGTGAAGAAATCGATCAGGGCATTTCAAGATGTGAGATGGGATGCATTGGAGAAAAGGTAGAGAGTGGAAACTATTGAGGGGGATAGGTTGTTCCCACTGTTGATAAATGTAGGAGAGGCTAAGAAGAGGTGGGCCGAAGAAGACGACAGTGATACAGATGACAGCCTGTTAGATAGGTTGCTAGCAGAGAGACCACCTCCATTTAATCCAGATTCAGAAGAGGGAAAATCAGCTTCAGCAGTAGAAACCGGCGAGTTACGGAATCAGACAAACATGAGGGTAGTGGGGAAATTTTCCACAGGAACGGAAGGAGGGGGAACCCAGCCTTCCATTGGGAATATGCGGTTACCGGATTCCCTGACGGTACCTGTTACCATTGGTCCTATAGTATCGGTATATGACCCAGAGCGAATAAGTGAAGGAAGTCCAATGCAGACGAAAGGGGGAGAGGGGACCAGCGGTGGAGGGAATGGCTTAGGGATACAAGTGGTTCACTTTCCAAAGCCCCTAGAAACAAGCACGCCATTGCCAGCCACCGCAGACTCCTCTTTTGGACAGGTGGATGTGAGACCAGTCAGACCAAGGTCTTTAATCGAGTCCAGATCAGACTTAAGAATGTGGGTACCCCCTGTAAGGAATCAGAGCGATAGGATGCCAAGAGATGTGGAGCAAGGCAACTTAGGAGACAGATCAGGTTCCAGGAATACAATAGAAGAGAGCAGGTCACGAGAACAAAGCAATGATTATGACGAGCGGAATGGTGCGGCTTGTCAAGAAATACTGAAGAGTGCAGTACAGGCAAGGTTGCTGGACGTAGTAAGACTAAAGGCGGAGGTTGACGAAATGATTAGTGGGAACCTGCCTTTGGAGAGAATAGAGATTTATGGGCCAGACGAGCTGCTTTTCGTGGCAAAAGATGTGACTCATAAAGCAAGGGCTGCACATGAGAAATTGACAGAATTGGCTAAAAGATACGAAGTGGATTTGAACAAAACAAAATCGTTGCAAGGGTCACATAGGTTGCAATATAGTGATCAGGAATTGGAGGAGAAAAGGATCACAGGATTAAGGACGCATACTAAAGATCTGATTGTAGGGATGCGTATATGGAAATTGTTGGATAAATGGGAAGAAAAGTGGTCAAAGAAGAAGATGACAAAGAAAATTGTAGGAGAGACGCCGCCTCCGGGGGGAGGGGCGACGGGCGTAGGGAAATTTCCTTCACGGGAAGTACAGAACGGAGGGTACGTGCATGTGCCATGGAGTAGAGGGGACTTGGCTGCGTTTACGAATGATTTCCCTCGGCTGAGGGAAAAACCCGTAGAATGGTACAAACAGGTTGAGCGTTTCGTTAAAATTTCGAAGGTACTATGGACTGATTTGAACACTTTGTTTGATATAGTGGTGCCAGGAGACTTGTGGACAGCTTGTAAAATTGCAGCTGAGTGGCCGACCTTCGAACCTGAAAGGGATGCTGTTACAAATGGTCCGTCACCCATTGTCATGAAAAAATTCGAGTAAGTGATTACATGGTTGAAGCTGAAGATTTCACCTCAAGATATCGATTGGGTTAAGATAGATCGAACCGTGCAGGAACCTAAGGAGAAGGTGCATGAATATTATGAAAGACTCTTGCAAGCCTTTAAACAGTATAGTGGATTGGATGCCTTGGACCCCAAGGATATGGGAGTTTGTCTCAAAGTTTGTCTTGGGATTGAGACCAGAGGTCAGCCTCATGATACAGCACCATTTGATCTGTTGGCAAAACAAACCGGTAGATGAAATCTTGCGGTATGCGAGGTACTGTAGCGATGAAGTAGACTCAAAGCACCGGAAGTTAAAGGACAAGCTGATGCTCGTTCAGATGCAGACAGCTCAGATCCAGCCTAGTGGAGGGACGCTGGGAAGAAGACAGGGAAATTACCAAGGGAACCAAAACGGGCAAGGACAGGGAAAAGGGAAACCTATAGATCCCAAGACAGGGGTGGATGTGGCGACATTGAAGAAGACTACTGCGTGTCATCTTTGTCATCAGATTGGACATTGGAAGCGCGAGTGTCCCTTGAACCCAGCCAACCAGGTGCAGCAGGAGGTAGGAGTGATTCAGGCACCTGCGCCGGAGGTAGTTAATACTGTGATGATGCCCAGATCGACGAAAGGGGGGACGTATAACCCACAAGTACAGGTCCCCCAGCCACCAAGGATCTCGCAAGAAATGCGGACTTATCAGCAGATGCCCCTTTTTGAAGGGTATGATGAGTACAGTCTAGACCCGTTATCCTGACGGTGCCTGAGGGGGGAGGAAGACTGCACACTTGGAGCAGTCTTGGAAGTAGACCAGAGAGGACCTTTTGTGGAGGCAGACATTGATGGTCATCCTACCACACTCTTGGTTGACACTGGTGCTACCCGATCTACTGTAAGATCAGCAGTAGTCCCCAACCTACCCCTCTCGGGACAATCGATCCAAGTTGTTGGAGTGGCGAACAAAAGAATAAACAGCACACTGACCGAACCGATTCCAGTGAGGATAGGTTCCTTCCAAACTAGACATCAGTTTGTGGTGTGCGATACGAGTCCAGTCTGTCTTTTGGGAAGAGATCTGTTATGTAAATTGAACTGCACGATTTATTGCACACCCAGGGGAGTGGAGGTTCAGACGAGGGATGATGATGCTACCTTTAAAGTTGCTAATCAGCATCTGTGTATAGACTTGTATCCAATGGTGACAGTGGAAGAACTTCCACTGGATTTGAGAGACACCGTGTCACCAGAGGTGTGGGACTTTACAGGAGAAGAGATAGGACTGATCAAGGGGGTGGAACCTGTGCAGATTCAGGTTAAGCAGAATGTCGAGTTCCCTAGGACGCCACAGTACAATCTGTCCTCTGAAACGATCGCAGGAATTAAGCCTGTAATCGAGTCTATGATTAAGCAAGGCATTCTGAAAGAGATAAGGGGTAGCCCATGTAATTCACCTATCATGGGACTACAGAAACCGAGCGGGAAGTTCAGGATCGTGCAAGACCTGCGAAAGGTCAACACGATAGTTGTCCCTTGTTGTCCAGTGGTACCGAATCCATCAGTGATACTGTTTCAGATCCCATGCGTATCCGAGTGGTTTACTGTCATTGATTTATGTCAAGCATTCTTCTCGATACCGCTCCATGAGGAAAGCCAATTTCTTTTTGCTTTCCGGCTGGAAAATCGCGTGTTAACGTGGTGTCGTATCCCTCAAGGGTATACAGAGAGTCCATCGATCTTTAATCAGATCTTGAAGAAGAATCTTGAGAGTCTCGTATTGCCACATAACTCAGTTCTTGTGCAGTACATAGATGACCTACTTGTGGCATCAGAAACAGAAGATGCTTGCAGGATAGACACGATAGCCCTACTGAATCACCTGGCAGAGAATGGACACAAGGTGTCCCCGAACAAATTACAGTACTGTTTGAACAAAGTGCAGTATTTGGGTCACAGACTAGAAAAAGGCAAGAGGAAGGTGTCGCCGGACCGAATTGAGGCAATAATGAACATGGCAGTGCCCACCACTCAAAGGGAAGTCAGGATGTTTTTGGGAATGGTCGGCTATTGTCGTCAGTGGATTCCCAGTTTTTCCTTGAGAGCAAAGCCTTTGCAGAGGCTTACGCACAAGGATGTGAGTGATCCGGTACCATGGGATGAGGAGTGCTTGGTGTCATTCCTACGACTGAGAGAAGAGTTGTGTTCAGCACCAGCTTTGAGAATGCCTGATTATAATAAGGCTTTCTCACTGTTCTGTTGCGAGAGAGAAGGTTGTGCATTAGCAGTTCTAGCTCAGAACCATGGAGGTGTCCGTAGACCAGTTGCCTATTTTTCAGCTACTCTAGATCCAGTAGCTTCGGCGTTGCCCGGATGTCTCAGATCCGTTGCTGCAACAGGTGTCAGCATTGAAAGGTGTGAAAGCATAGTGATGGGTCACCCTTTAACGGTTTATGTGCCACATTCGGTTGAATTGTTAATGACCAGAACTAAGACACAGCACCTAACGAATAACAAATTAACGAGGTATGAGCAGGTCATACTTGCCGCAGAGAATGTGACTCTGTAAAGGTGCTCTGTCTTAAACCCTGCGACATTGATGCCTATACCCAATACTGATGACGAAGATTGTGAGGACCATGATTGTCTTAATGTGACTGAATTATGCAACAAACCGAGACCTGACATTGACGATGAACCACTGACTGACCCAGATGAAATTTTCTTTGTCGATGGTTCATGCCTAAGAGACAGTGTTGGTCAACTAAGAGCAGCGTTTGCTGTATGTACCATTTCAGGAGTGGTTGAGGCTGCTTGCCTAGAAGGAGTACACTCCGCACAGGTAGCTGAGATCATTGCCTTGACACGTGCCTGTTTGGCCGCTGATCAAATCCGAATCACGATCTACACGGACAGCCAGTATGGGTTCGGTGTGGTTCATGACTTCGGACAGTTATGGTCTCAGAGGGGATTTTTGACATCATCCGGTTCACCCATTAGGAATGGAGAATACGTAAGACAACTGTTAGATGCATTGCAATGTCCGAAGGAAATCGCGGTTGTTAAGTGCACTGCGCACGGAAAGGGGGATGATTTTGTCTCTCTGGGGAACAATTATGCTGACGAAGTCGCCCGCTTCTGTGCAGAGCAAGGATGTATATTTACAGAGGGTGGATACAAAAGGGGATGATGGACGGAACGTTTGAGCCAATCAAACACTCACCCCCAGTCAACTGATCTGGGTTTAATCCATCATCATTCTTTAGCTCACTCCACCACCCCAGTTCAGACATGGCCATATGCAAATCAGTCTGACCCTGTGCCTCATGGGAACAGTCCAGCCCGAACTGCCAAGCCATGTCTTCCCTGGACCGGAAACAAGCATCCTAGGACCGGTTTCTGGCATTCCAGCCGTCATCAGCCAGGCTTGCTTGAATCCAGTGGCAAAGTGAGCAAGGGACCCACGTCTGGGCATACCCCCGCCAACTTAGGGCGAACAAAGCGATACAAAAGGGGATGATGGACGGAACGTTTGAGCCAATCAAACACTCACCCCCAGTCAACTGATCTGGGTTTAATCCATCATCATTCTTTAGCTCACTCCACCACCCCAGTTCAGACATGGCCATATGCAAATCAGTCTGACCCTGTGCCTCATGGGAACAGTCCAGCCCGAACTGCCAAGCCATGTCTTCCCTGGACCGGAAACAAGCATCCTAGGACCGGTTTCTGGCATTCCAGCCGTCATCAGCCAGGCTTGCTTGAATCCAGTGGCAAAGTGAGCAAGGGACCCACGTCTGGGCATACCCCCGCCAACTTAGGGCGAACAAAGCGATACAAAAGGGGATGATGGACGGAACGTTTGAGCCAATCAAACACTCACCCCCAGTCAACTGATCTGGGTTTAATCCATCATCATTCTTTAGCTCACTCCACCACCCCAGTTCAGACATGGCCATATGCAAATCAGTCTGACCCTGTGCCTCATGGGAACAGTCCAGCCCGAACTGCCAAGCCATGTCTTCCCTGGACCGGAAACAAGCATCCTAGGACCGGTTTCTGGCATTCCAGCCGTCATCAGCCAGGCTTGCTTGAATCCAGTGGCAAAGTGAGCAAGGGACCCACGTCTGGGCATACCCCCGCCAACTTAGGGCGAACAAAGCGATACAAAAGGGGATGATGGACGGAACGTTTGAGCCAATCAAACACTCACCCCCAGTCAACTGATCTGGGTTTAATCCATCATCATTCTTTAGCTCACTCCACCACCCCAGTTCAGACATGGCCATATGCAAATCAGTCTGACCCTGTGCCTCATGGGAACAGTCCAGCCCGAACTGCCAAGCCATGTCTTCCCTGGACCGGAAACAAGCATCCTAGGACCGGTTTCTGGCATTCCAGCCGTCATCAGCCAGGCTTGCTTGAATCCAGTGGCAAAGTGAGCAAGGGACCCACGTATGGGCATACCCCCGCCAACTTAGGGCGAACAAAGCGATACAAAAGGGGATGATGGACGGAACGTTTGAGCCAATCAAACACTCACCCCCAGTCAACTGATCTGGGTTTAATCCATCATCATTCTTTAGCTCACTCCACCACCCCAGTTCAGACATGGCCATATGCAAATCAGTCTGACCCTGTGCCTCATGGGAACAGTCCAGCCCGAACTGCCAAGCCATGTCTTCCCTGGACCGGAAACAAGCATCCTAGGACCGGTTTCTGGCATTCCAGCCGTCATCAGCCAGGCTTGCTTGAATCCAGTGGCAAAGTGAGCAAGGGACCCACGTCTGGGCATACCCCCGCCAACTTAGGGCGAACAAAGCGATACAAAAGGGGATGATGGACGGAACGTTTGAGCCAATCAAACACTCACCCCCAGTCAACTGATCCCATGAGGCACAGGGTCAGACTGATTTGCATATGGCCATGTCTGAACTGGGGTGGTGGAGTGAGCTAAAGAATGATGATGGATTAAACCCAGATCAGTTGACTGGGGGTGAGTGTTTGATTGGCTCAAACGTTCCGTCCATCATCCCCTTTTGTATCTATCGCTTTGGTCGCCCTAAGTTGGCGGGGGTATGCCCAGACGTGGGTCCCTTGCTCACTTTGCCACTGGATTCAAGCAAGCCTGGCTGATGACGGCTGAAATGCCAGAAACCGGTCCTAGGATGCTTGTTTCCGGTCCAGGGAAGACATGGCTTGGCAGTTCGGGCTGGACTGTTCCCATGAGGCACAGGGTCAGACTGATTTGCATATGGCCATGTCTGAACTGGGGTGGTGGAGTGAGCTAAAGAATGATGATTGATTAAACCCAGATCAGTTGACTGGGGGTGAGTGTTTGATTGGCTCAAACGTTCCGTCCATCATCCCCTTTTGTATTTACAGAGGGTTACACAGGAGAGAGCCAAGAAAGAACCGAGCTCAACATGATGTTGGCCATGGCAGACACTTGGGAGGAACTCAAGCGACTGCAGGATGAGGTGACAGATCAAGAACGGAATGGATGGGTCAAAGCAGGATGTGGATGTTTGGGTTTCCAGTGATGGGAGAGCTGTGTTGCCAGAAAATATGCTGAGCCCCATGGCGAGACTGATACATGGACCTGTACATCTTGGAAGAGATGCAATGATGCATGTGTTTAGTCAGACGTGGTATAATCCACGATTTCGTGCGGTTGCCGAAGCAGTTTGCCAGAGGTGTGTAACGTGTCAACAGATGAATGCTGGAAAGAAGACTGTAGTCACATTGAGTCACATTGGGAGGTCAGGAGGGCCCTTCAATAGGATGCAGCTAGACTTTGTGGAAATGCCCAAGTGCAATGGGTTGAGGTACATTCTAGTGGTGGTGTGTGTATTCTCACGGTGGGTGGAGGCTTACCCAACACGCAGGTGTGACACTCTCACAGTGGCTAAGCTATTGTTGAGGGAACTCATCCCGAGGTTTGGGATTCCAACCTCTTTGGAAACAGACAGAGGAAAACACTTCCACAGTGAAATCATGAAGTTACTTTGTGCCGCATTGAATGTTGATCAGAGACTCCATTGTAGTTATCGACCAGAGGCTTCTGGGATAGTGGAACAAGTTAATGGAACTTTGAAGGCAAGAATGGCAAAAATGTGTTCGTCAACGTCCCTGAAGTGGCCTGATGCGTTGCCACTTGTGCTTATGAGTATTCGAAGTGTGCCAGATAGGAGGACTGGGTTGTCCCCCCATGAAATCTTGATGGGAAGGGCAATGCGGTTGCCAGCAGTACCGGCTACAGCTTTGATAAACATCACTGATGACTTGATTCTTGATTACTGTAAAGGACTATCTGATGTGGTCTGTTCGGTGTCCCAGCAGGTACAAGCTGAAGCTGTTCCAGCCTCGAGTGATCTGTGCCACGACATGTGTCCAGGTGACTGGGTGCTTGTCCAAAAGCACGTGAGGAAGAGCTGTCTGGACGTTCGGTGGCGAGGCCCGTACCAGGTGATACTGGTAACGAACACAGCAGTGAAGTGTGGAGGATTGCCGAACTGGGTACATGCTTCCCATACCCGCAGAGTTTCAGCACCCTCGGAAGAAACAGCTCCTCTCGTAAATGAAAATCCAGCTGATGTGGCAGGGCCACATGAGAGGACAAGTCAAGCTGTGAGGGTCGCTGACGCAGCTGGTGGTGCACCAGAGCAAGCTGAAGGGGGTTCCGACAACCCGAACCTCGACTCTGACTCAGATGACAGAGGTGGTGCAGTGGGTGGAGTGGAGTCAGATTCAGCAGAAAAAGGAAGTGGTGCACGGGGTATAGAAGGGGAAGGCGGAAGAACGACCAGAATTGAGGAGGCTTGGCCTGAAAGACAGAGGCGACTGAATCTGAGTTTGGCACCCGAAAGAGATCTTGCTCCAGTGTCTGAAACGTCTGAAACAGAAGCAAGTGACGAAGAGCAGACTCAAGAGGGTCGGAGGAGGTCGAAAAGAACGAGGGTACCATGCCAGAGATACTCTACCCCTGAGTGGACTTACGCAGTGACTGATGCAGGGGGTAGTGAGTTCGGGGAGGCTGAGGTCTGTGCAGGTGGTCAGCAAAAGCCCAAATGTGGTACTGAAGGTGGTGCTGCTGTTGCCAGGGCTCGAAGTCGAAGGAATCCTGACCCTCATGGTTCCGAATCCCCCGCTTCTGAGTAAGGTCCGAGAATTGGTTCTGCATCGACTCGAATTTCCATCTTTTGTATTTGAGCCGTATTCACATGAAATGGTAATTCTTCGTCTCGAACTTTTGTATCACGTTTTGGAAGCGCTTGTAGAGGATCTTATTGTGGATGAAATATAACCTGTTGTAAATAAAAAGTCTAAAGAAGAAGATAACCTAGATCCGAGTGGAAGAAGAATAAACTTAGGGACTTTCCACCGAAGAGGAACAAAAACTTAGGGAAGTCTTTTTCTGGACTATGTAAATAAGACCCTGCAGCGAAAAAGGGGATTTCCAGGGGTTTCAAGGTGTTGCTCGAACTGGTTAAGCAAGTCACGTGTGGAGAAGACAGAGACTTTTGAGTGCTCATTGCTAAAACTAAGAACTTTCGAGAACTTTCGAGATCATGGAGGCTGGAGAGCCACATCGTAGATCCAAATTGATTGTAGGCATACTTATAGGATGTGTGATAGTTTCTATAATCATAGTAATTGTAGTCTCATATACAGTTCCACACGAGCTAGCAGTGGAGGGAGTGTCAGGAACTCCTACACCTAGCCAAAAAGAGGGAAACATAGGAGCTGACAAGGCTCTGTTGCTAGAAGAAAGTCGTAGGTTGCATGTAGATTTGTCTAGAAGTGATTTCAAGCTTAATGCTTACGCCAAGCTGCTATATGAGTATGTAGATGCGATGGATGCTAAAGATTGTTATGTATGTATGCAGTTGCCTGCTTCAGTGGATGAGGGTATTAGATATCACCATCTTCCACTGACGTACGGAATTTCATGTAGTCTGTTGCTTAGTATATTTTATGAAAGAGATCAGTTTGAGTATTTCTTTTCCAATTACGATGCAGTACTTCCTGAAGTCCCAGCATACAAACATTTGAATAAGTATGATTACTATAAGTCGGAGGATAGACTTAGGAAGTTCTTCATACCGTCTTTGGAATTGGACACAGCATATGCCCACCGACATAACTTGACGTGTTCATTATCAGATGTAGAAAAGAAGTTTGTAGATCAGGTAGAAGATAGATATAGAAAACTAACACAGACACGGGACACAGGGCATAGTCCAGTAGATTGGACCGAGGAGGAAAGATTGCACCGAACAAAGGGAAGTTATGGTCCTATAGCCTTGGACAATGAGCAGAGGGGAAAGCTGTGTGTGAGACGTTATCAGACCTACTATGAAAAGGTTCCAGTGAGACAGAGTACCTGTGACCATGTTTTCACCATGGCAGATTCAGCAAAGAATTTTCTCCAAGGCCCTGTACAAGTGATACCTACGGTGTATTTCGTGTGTGGAAGGAATGCTTATGTGAGATTGCCAGCGAACTGGTATGGTACATGTTACTTGGGAATAATATTTCCAAAGATCTACCATACAGAGGATTTAGAACTTTTGGAAGGTGGAAAGTATTCAAGAGTGAGAAGAGGTGCGAGTGCAGGGGTCGTAGTGGGAGATATCTTTGGAGCAATGATACCAAGTTTGGGAGTGGTCTTGAATGATGTAAAGATCTGGAGATTGGCGACTGTGATAGATGAACTATCAATGAACACAGCAAAATCGTTGGTACTGGTGGAGGGAGAGATGTTGTCGATAAGGACAATGGTTTTGCAGAATCGCCTTGCTTTGGATGTCTTATTGGCAAAAGAGGGCGGAGTCTGTAAATTATTGAAGGTTCAAGAGTGCTGTACTTATATACCAGACCACAGTAAGGATCTGGAGAAATATATAAGTAACATCACTACTATCCATACGAAAATAGCGGATTTGACTGAAGAGGGAGCCTGGGAGAAGGTTGGAAAAGGATTCGGTCAAGTGGGGAGCTGGTTTGCGAATTTGGGAAAGGGATTCCTTGGCTATGTTCTGAGACCTCTCCTTATTGTGGTGGTTCGTGTGGTTTGTCTGTGGGGTCTGATCAAGGCATACAAGTGGTATCGAGCAGGCAGAACTGAGAGGGCTCTGAGAGAAAATGAGACGAGAATGGCTAGACTGCAGGACAGTCACTATCGAAACCTTAAGAGTTTGGAGAGATTCAGACAAGGGAGAATGGCAACAAGTTCTGTTTAGGTCGGTTCTTTCTCCAAGAGTGTTGTAAAGGTGTGATGACAGGAGTCATCAAAGGGGGGAACTGATAGAGCGCTATGTTCTCGAGAAATTTGTAGGGGTGCATCATACTCATTGTTGGTCTGCACCCGCATGTATCTAGTTATATATCAAATGAATGGCTAGTAAAAGAGTAGTTTTAATTTGCATTATTAGAGTGAATAGAAGATTAATTGTGCTGTTATAGTCATGCAAATGTAATGCTTCAATTGAAATGTGTTTAAAATGATGTATGAACGGATTAGGCCACGCGTAGTCGAGATGCAGTAGTTTAAACGTGTACCATATTGAATTGCACGTGTAGTTCACTTTTGCATGTGAAATGTAATGAACTAATGTTATGGAAGTGATCATAATTGTGTGTTTAAAATTGTGTCAAGGCCTGACTGCATATACGTAAAGGGAAGGCCTGATTCGTTCTTATGTTAGCTTATTTTGTTGGCAGAAAAGGTTCTCTTGGAAAGGCTCTTTGGGCGCAGTTGGGAGATTCGTACAGAAGGAAAGTTGTTGAAACGTATCTTCTGTTGCAGGTGCAAGGACACATGCCTCGTTAGCGAAAGACTGGCTCTCTGTTTCACGAGTTAGGGCGGTGGGAGGCATGGAGATGGGAGTGCAATGGAATTTAGGGATGATACTTTCAGCGGAGAAGGTGCCTGGGACTCAAGGTCATCGTAACCGTCCTGGATGAAGTCAGAGCTTCGATGGAATAGTACGAAAAGGAAGACCTGGCCGAAGAGGCGTGACAAGGGCGTGTTCAATTGTATTTGGGTTTTGTATTGGGGACAGGGCCCCGAGGGAGGAGAGAGAGAGGAGGTAGAGGAAGCCAGAGAGAGAGGACAGAGGGGGATTCTAGGAAGGAGCATCTTAGAACGAGCTCAAAAATGCTATGTGAGTGTACTTCTTAGGAAGTCTTCACGGCTGACACCTTTTCTTTACTCTTGCCTGGGTAGTTCGTTAAGTAGGTATGTCACCTGAGTGATAGAATAGGGACAGCAAATGGTTTTATGCTTATCTAGATAAATGAAGAATAACATAGAGATTGGAGCAGTTATTGCTTGTCTAATACTTCTGGAGCTAACGATTCTTCTCATCCTGAGTCGGATGAGACTCCTGCGTAGGATGCTATTTGTATTAGTGCCCATCTATCTCTTTAACCTCGTGTTGAGGTGCTTGCACGTTCAGTTATTTTTGGCAGTTATAAACTCACAAAATTGAATTTGGAGTCAGTGGTCTTTTAAGGTAAACTAAATCCTAGATTGTTGCATAGACTTTCTTCCCTTTACACTATTCAGCAGGTAAAAAGATCCTGGCGACACGGAGATCCTTGGAAAAGATAAGATAAGGATCAGCGTTATCACAAGTCCAGTCCTGGGACCAGAGAAGTGGGTATAAAGTGCTGCAAATGCCAAAATTCACACATTGTCGCGGTACATATCCTTCGATGCTGCTGCGAGGACCAGGTACATCACTTCGCCTTCCGAGCGGCTCCACAACTGCTTTTCCGATGCATCTCTGACTTTGTGCTGCGAGTAGCCAAAACATCACCTACATCCTAAGGATCAACACTAACGCATCGCCACCTCTGCTCCACACAAAGAATCTTCGTCGACGACGCAAACAAGGGACTTTGCAGCAGGACAAGATTGGTCACTGTATCTGAACCATGCTCCATCGAAGTCTACCTGAACTCCTACCATAGTAATTCCAAGGAGTACATTTCGGGAACTCCCTACCCTTCTGATTGATCTTATATGGAATAAGGGTCGATGTAGAGTGGCGCTTGCGAAACTCCAACGCACTAGCCTTGATGGTGGCCTTGCAGCCCCAGATTTTGAATCCTATTATGTAGCGGCTCAGCTACAGTGGATGGCACGCTGGGTGGCGGCTAGGGTTCAGTATGATGTGGGCACCGGACCAGATACTGCGTCCTCCTAGTGGTTGTCGCAACTGCTCTTAGACCCTAAGAAACTCAAGATCCATTCTGGGAGTCTACAACGAATGGCTAAACACTGCTGGATGTGGTGCCTCCAGAAATCTAATACTGTGACCCCCTATTTGCCGGCAATACCACTTGGTTGGCTATGGGTCTTCTTACCAGTGGATGTATAGCTGCGGTTGGCGGCCTGGGCAGAGTTTGGCATTGAGATGCTCAACAGCCTTTATACTGTGGAGCAATTGCTAACGTTTGAGGAGCTGCAATTCACATATGATCTGCCAGAGGGACAGTTTTTGCTTTTCAGATCCCCATCAGCAGCAATCTGCCAGAATTAGGGAGAGGGGCAGGTTGAACCCAAAACCCACTGGAGTTATCACACTATATGCATGACCTCAGGCAAATACAAGGCCATCATGGGTCTATATAACGCTCTTCAGAAGGACAAGTTCACCCCGCTCCAGGACCTGAAAGACAAATGGTTGCCATACGCTGGTGGATGGGGACATTGATAGATGGAGACTGGGCCAAGGTGCTCACTGCTACTCCTTGTGTGTTGGGGAAGGCCCATTTTAAAACAGATGAATTTCTATTACCTACACAGAGCATATCTCACACCGGGTAAAATTAACAAATACTTCCACTCCACCCAGGTGACATGCCCCAGGTGCAGTTAGGTGGGTGCTGAGTTATTGCACATGATCTGGGACTGTCCCCATCTCAGTGTATTCTGGGCTGGGTTGATGAAGTTCCTGAAATAGATCACAAACCACACTATAGTACCTTCCACGTTGGTATGTCTTTTGAGACTGTTTCCTGGCCCGGCAAGCACAAAGTTGCAACTAATTTCATAGACCTTGCTTTAATATTGGACAAGCAGCTGATAACTCTTAATAGGAAAAATGCCAGAGGCCCAACGTTGGTGAAATGGTGGGGTTACCTGGAACAATGGACAGAGTATGGCCCTTATGCGAGATGCTAAGCGAAGTAGGGTCCTGATGGAGTCAGCCAGAGCTTGGGAGGGTCTCCTGTAAGACCTTTAACAAGACGACACCCATGTCCACGAAAGTGTACATACACCCTAACTAGTGCATGAAGGAAACCCTGGCATCACACATATTCCCCTAGATGGAGGTATAGTCTAACTCTCCTTTTTCCTCCATTGACCTAATGACTGCCACTGGTGGTGGCTTGCCTTTTGTACCACAGCTTACCCCACGCCCCACATTCCTACATGTCTTGCAAGATGTGGCCTTAATTGTTTAGTGCTCTTTGAGTGATGACAGGACAGGGTTGCAGGAGGGTGATGTTGAGTTGATTTCTTAGGTATCTTTGGGGCCAGAGGTACTGTAAACATGAGACACTACTATGATGCTTATGAACATGTGGACTGGGTGGACATTAAGAGGCCCTGTGAGCTCTCTCTGTCATCTACTGTGAAATAGTGATCTCACCTTCTATGCTTTGCACATTACAGTCCATGTGTGTATGTCTCAATCACTGCCTTTTTGTTTTTGCTGTTCAAAAAACAATAAAATATGTTTAAATAAAAGAAAGTAGCACTAAATGTTGCAGCCCATGAACAGCAGAAGCCAGCAGCCACTCTCTCATAGTTCATTGTTACTGTGCGCCTACGGTAGGATTTTTGCCCTAAATTACTCTTAATTACTCAAACTAGCGTAATCACATAACTTCATTAATTTTGGATCACAAGAGTAATGCGTAATTTCGGAAATTACTCCAGTTACTCTGACATAATTTCTCCCAGGCCTAAATATAATTAGTGGGAGGTGGAAGGAGGGAGGATAGCAAAAAGGGGATGTGATACAGGAGGGCAGAGAGACGGAGAAGAAAAGGGCTGTATAGGGACTAATGGGAAGGCATGGAAGGGGGAAAAGAGGAGGGCAGTCAAAAGAAACTCAAATTCCTGTATCTCCTAATGATGCGCGCAGTCTTTCCAGTGCCATCTTGTACACAACCTACATCCAGTTCTTTAAATGGGAGCCTTCAAATACACACAATCTCTGTTCCTAGGTAGTTTTTTTAACACAGTAACTCCCCTTACCCCACTTGTCTGGGTCCTAGATTGGATTGCGACCGCACCCCCAGTGTTTAATTGACAGGAATCAAGACTATACTGATTGTTCATGGTCCTTTTCAAAGTTTCTTCATAGATGTTGTACTTCTACATCAGAAATATCCAAAGCATAGAATGCTTTA
This sequence comes from Calotriton arnoldi, assembly GCA_963921515.1. Lineage (NCBI taxonomy): Eukaryota > Metazoa > Chordata > Amphibia > Caudata > Salamandridae > Calotriton > Calotriton arnoldi. Next base: position 482,947 of record CAWUFW010009273.1, read on the forward strand.
TTGAATGGAAAATTAGTAAACATATGAAAATAGTTCTTCTATTTTGTAGATGAAGAGTTACTACAGACTAGTGAGAGCTGTGAAGCAGTTATACTTCAATTTCATCTTTTGTTGGCCCTTTAAGAAATTATTTGAACTCCTCATTTCAATTTAGATGCACACAAATATTATATTCAGGCATATATATGCGGAATCAGGATCTGTGGACATTTATAATCAATAGTGTATCATGTGACTGTGGAAAATGTGCTCATTTAATAGATTTCAACAGTCAGTGGAGCAACATAAGGGGTGGTAAAATATGGTGTCCCAGGAGAGGTGTAGAGCTGTAGTCATTTTGAGGTACTGAGCATCAACAAAGCCATCATTCTGTTGTGGGTATTCACCATTTTTATGGATAGTTATTTTCACCCAACTTGCAGACATTAGGTTGGAGTAAGTGAACACTCGGTGGCGGAGTGCCACAAACCCTCCACATTTCTTTAGTTTGTCAAAAGAGAATACAGTCATCCATTTACTAATGCTTGGGTCCACCATACTCACCCCCCGTGAGGTCTACCCAAAAGATAATCCAAAGGAGCAAGTGTAGGTGAGCAGGATTATTCATGGAAATATAGGACTCTTGTAGATTTCTATGGGTGCTCCTAGGCAGTACCACAAATTTCCTAAAATTGTTATTTTACTGCTATGGGTGAGGACATGGGAGTTTCAAAGGAAGAAGTACGATTGTGGGCTTTGGCTAAAGAGAGAACACCAACATAATCATAACTCTATGGATATTAATCAAATCTCCCGCTTTTTATTTCCACCCCACTAGCAGGCAAAGAATGCAAAATGCCCTTCTAATCCATGGGCATGCAGGAAATGGGATTTATTTGCCAGAGGAGTAAACAAACATTGCATAGCTAATAGGTATAGCTTTTTCCACTATCCTTTTGGCAGCTCTTGTTTTGTTTTCTCATGGTTTTTGTAAAACTTTATTGTTCAAGAAGCTGCCGGGCCCTAATCAAGTTAAAAAGAAAAACATTGTATAAAGGCAAAAATGTTTCTTTGGTCTCAAAAAAGCAGAAATTACTATAGCACTCCCTCGCGCTGAAGGGAACTACTTTGTGTGTGGATGTGCTCCTTGTGAAAGAGCAGCATGCCATGAGTCATAGTGAAGTGGGCAAATGCATTGCCCCTGCTGCATGCTGGAGTGGGTGGAAGAAAAATGTGAATGATACAACCACAGACTAAGGATGAAGTCTGGCGGCAAACCCTCATAGGTATTCATGTTATACACACAATTTTAGTAAAATCAAAAACGTTTGGCTAACACATACCTAAAAAAGCTAGTCGGTCTAGCATTGGCTACTAGCCTCTTGCTTTTGGGAAAGAAGGCAGGAAAGAAAGAAAGAAGGATAGATAGAAAGAAAACAATAAATAAAGCAGGAAAAAAGGAAAGAAGGAAAGAAACAAAGAAAAAAGAAACAAACAAAGAAGGAACGAATGAGTGAAACCAGGAAAGAAAGAAAGCAGGCAAGAGAGAAAGAAGGAAAGAAAGAAGGCAAGAGAAAAAGAAAGAAAAAGATGGAAATACAGAAGGCAAAAGAGAAAGAAAGCAAGAATGAGGGAAAGAAAGAAAGATGGAAAGAAACAAGCCAAATGAGAAAGAAAACAAGAATGAAAAAAAGAAAGAAAAAAGAAAGCCAAAATGAAAGAAGGCAAAAGAGAAAGCAATAAAGAAAGAAGGCAAGAATGAAAGAAAGAAAGAAAGAAGGCAAGAAGGAAAGAAAGCTAGAAGAAAACAAAAAAAGAAAGAATGAATGAATGAAAGAAAGATGGAAAGAAAGAAGGAAACAGTGAAACAAAAAAGATAGAAAGGCAGAAGGAAGGAACAGGAGAAACAGAAGAAAGAAAGCAAGAAAGACAGGGTTGCAAAGATAGAGAGCGCACACATATTAGACTATATTCAACGTTTGTGTGTCCTCAAGTGAAGTACTTCAAAACAAGCAGGAGATGGGATCTGATAAAGCTGGACTGTGCCCTGAACTCACATCAAAGGCGTCCTGCAATCACATTTGGATCTAAAGACAAAGACAGCATTAAAGTAATTATAAAGTAAAAACAAAAACACTGGCATTGAAGGAAACTACCTTGTGTGTGAATGTGATACTTGTGAAACAGAAAAATGCAGTCACTCAAAGTGAAGTTAACTAGTGACTTAAGTAGGCTGACCCATTGCCTCATGCTGTAGTGGGCAGAAGCAAAATGTGAATGCCACCACAAAAGACCAATGGATGAACAGAGATGGCTGAAAGCCTCTTCAAGTAAGTATATTATACATATCGGTCCAGATTTATCAAACTTTCACGCAACGCAGCAAGACTCCTTGCTGCGCCGCATAAAAGGGAGAGGGCAGGAATGCGTCATATTTAACATTATATTGCTCATTTCTGTCCACTTCTTGCACAGGCGTCAACGGTGGTACCCTTGCACCATGGTGCAAGGGTGCCTGTGTTCTAAGAAGGATTTTTTTTTTGTGCAGGAAGGGACGCCTTCTGACACAAAAACAATCCTCTGAGGCTTTTTCCTCTTTCTACGGTGCTGCAGAAAAAAGAAAACAAGCATTTGTAATGCAATAGGTCTTGCATTTGCGAGAGTTTGAACTGTTGGCATTGTAAATGACAATGCGTTTTATTTCCGTGTTTTTAAAACCTGCAAGCGGTCCGTAAACACGCACTTTGTACTTATAGTGTTTGCTTACCAGAAGCAAGGCTGGCAGTAACTGCGCCTCTTTCACTGCCAACCTTCCTTCTCGTAAGCAAGGACCATAAGTACAAAGTGCGTGTTTACACACCGCTTGCTATTTTTCACAACACATTAATGAATGGCATTGTCATTTACAATGCCAATAACTCAAACTCTCACAAATGTGAGACCTATTGCATTGCAAATGCTTGTTTTAAAAATGTAGAGTGAACGGAGAAATGAAACCGAAAGCCACTGCCTTGAAATGATCTAAAACTTCCATGGGCACTGGTGTTCAGAGGCACACCTTGAGACACCTCTCCATGGCAAGTTCTCCTCTTTAGAAAATATTTATTTGCAAAAATGACTGTTTGGAGTATTGCACAAGGCTCCTTTCACAGACATGCTTGAAATGTTTGTGGGTATCTTTTATTTTTCATACAATAATTGGCTAGCTGTCTTCACGAGTTTGAAAACAATTTCTCAACTTTCATATTTTTTCCATCTGTTTCCTGAGTCCATCAAAACAGAAAGGTGAGAGCAGCAATGGGTGAAGAAATATGCATGTGGTGTATGTAGGAAAGCTTAATGGGTTCAGCGGCCACTGCAGAGAAGTGAGTGCAAACTCGAAGGTCACAGGTTTCAGTGTCAACTCATACGATTACACTTTTTGGGTGGAAGAAACGAGAACTGTTGAGACAACTCACTCTGTAGTGCAGATTATTTAGTGTTAATTCATTAAAAAAAAAAAAAAAAAATCCTAGACCTGTAAACTTGTTCAAACTACAGAACTTTTTGCACAGAGAAGTCTTGCAAGTACATTTACATCTTTCAGAGGCAGCAACTGTGTGACTTTGGTTCAGTAACTATTTACACAGAAAACACGCTTTATATTTTACTGATCGCCCTGCATATAACGAATCCGCATAAAATTTGGCAAATGTCTGTCCCATCCACCTCAGATTGCTTCAATTAAATTTCATGTAATTGGTCAAAGTGGGGTGAGTTTTAATTAGCGCGAACTCAACCCGAGGTTATTGCTTTACATGAGGACCAGTTGTCTTACAGACAGACATGTTCTTTTTTGTTGGGCACAGGGATATTAAGTGATTGCCCAGAATCACAGGATGATAAGCGTCCCTGCGAGACTCGAACCCGGTTGCCTCACTTCGAGGTCGACGGCTCTAGCCATTAGGCTGCATGTTATCGATCCCATTTTCAGTGCTTTCTTGGTAAAATAATAAGAGCCCGTGACCAATGCGCTGCTCAGTCATCCGTGGCCGGCGCTATTAACTGTCAGTGACAAATACTAAACCAACATAGTCCGGAATCCACCTCAGGCTTTTTTTCACCACTGCCAGACACTCCCTGGCTGTTACCTCACTCTTACAGGTTACTACTGTCTCCTTTGGTGACAGGTTTTCTGATAATTTCTTCCTGTTTATTTCTCCTTCCTTGGTATACTTTTTGCTCTCATACTCCGGGGAAATGTCTGCCGCAGAAAAAGAAGTGCCGGTCCCCAAAAATATGTGCTGATGGCCTCCCATGGCAACCACCGGCTCAAATTAAGCACTGTCCATCTTAAGCCTAATTGGGATTTTAGGGTGGCATTACGATCACGGTGAGATCGCCACCGACAGGCTGTCGGTGGCAGTCTCACCGCTATCGTAAGGCCATTTTCCGCCTGTCATATATTGACGGCAGGTGGTTCCATGACCGCCACACATCGAACGGGCTCCTTGAGCCCGCTGGTGCTGCGGAGGCCTTCCTATCCCTGAAATGGTGACAGTGCCTACCAGGCACGGCCGTAGGGATTTGATTGTCCCTCCCCGCCAGCCTCTCCATGGCGGTTCACCAGCTATGGAAAGGCAGGCAGGGATGAACACTGGGGGCCGGTAGCGGGCCCCCCTGTACCCCAGGCCACGGTGGCGGTCGCATTGTAATTTGGCCTGTGGGACCCCTGACACTATGTCGGGTGGTCCCCATCCCGCAATCCTAATTAGGCCCAAAGTTCTTCAATACGTAAGTAAAGCATTGAACAGGTTGACACTAAACTTGATATGAAGTTAGAAACTTACTGTGAACAGATCGGTTTTTGTTTGTTGAAAATCCGCTCTGTAGTTTTTGAGATGATTACAGAAAAAGGTGTCATTTAGGCTTCAAAGAGTAAATCGTCTGTGTGGGCATTTGTACCACTTAATTCCTGGATAGTCAGAAGCCTTTGGCCAACGTGTAGTTCACAAACAACATTTCTAATTTAAAATTGATCTGCAGACATTACAGCCCAATGCAAACGATTTGCACACCCCTGCAATTTGAGTGACCGCACTGGTTGGACGCTATTGTTTTGTCTGTCACTCTTTGATGCCCGGCGGTATGTGAACGCTTGCAACCCCATGTCCAAAAGATCATGGAGTACTACGGTGAGCGAGAATGGGAAAAAGATGTGAACTCTTTGAGGACTTTATCAGAATCAGTAGAGGTCCGCTGAGAGTTTATAGGTTGTAATTCAAAATGGAGGTGGTCTGTGAACTGCAAAATAAAAAAAAATTTGATGAACCCATTTACTTGCATTGAAGCTCGTCCGTCTATATCAGGAGAGCTGCTGTCTATGACTGTCCTAAGTCCACCAATTGTTTGAGATGGGCTACATTTTGATTAAAGCATGCAGTTTTCCTATCATTTTAAAATATTGATCTAAAAACTGAAATATAATATATTATACCGGCGGACAGAACCCAATTGATATATTTTTCGCTTATATCTGCCTCATTTTCTGAGGCAGCACTTGTGGACGACGACGAAAACCAATGAAAATCAGACTTGGAACATCCTGCTGCACCAGGGAATACCAATAAAACTCATAAGTGGATTGATAAAGTCGGAAAAAAATCCTTCACATAAAAAAAACCTGAAAGGTAGGTTTGCAGCAAACAAACATTTAAAAACTTGCTCAGTGATGTAAACTAGTTCTATGAAAAATACGTTCTCGCAAATACATGAACCTAGTCAACAACGTATGGTGTAGCAAACGTTCAACTTAAAAAAAACTGTACAGTAAACACATTTTACTTAACTTTTCAAAACAAGAATGTAATAAACATGCGAAGAAGGAACACAACACACACCAGGCTGGGAGAGACCCCCTGTCTGCGAACAGCACCGAGCAGCGGCTCTGGATCTCCCTGCACGTCAGGCAGTGCCAGGCGGAAGAAAGGCACAGGACTGCGCTCTTTGAATGGAAAAGATGAGGCTGTGTTTAAACGTCTCGTCCACTCTTTCCATCTTTGTTTTAGTGAAGCCACTCATGCAACAGAATTTAACACTATCCACTATGTCAGGGGAGGAGGGAACTTTGGACACCGGAGGCTGCGAAGGCCCCTTCGCCACTGGCAGCGCAGGATGAAAGAACAGCCTCGGAGCTGCTGATAGGAAGGGAGCAGGACACACGCTTCGTGGTCAGCACTGCACGTAGGGACTGCATGCTCGCTCCCACAGCAATACTCCATGGGCTGAACTTTTCGGAAAAGGTGGACATGCACCCACCATTAGCCATTTGCAGGCTATTCAATTTTAAATGACACACGTCAAAGCCAATCTAGAGCGTGGGAGGAGTCAGACCCCACAAAGTACAGACAACAGATCACCTAACAGCGCAAGTGCTGTGGGCTTGACCTAAAAAGGAGGAGAAATAAACATATTTCTCCTTATTACTCCTCTGGGCGGGTGATGCTGCGGTGGTCTCACGGAGGCGGCTGCTCATAGGAGAGCCTTAACAGCAGATTGCCACCATGACAGAACTTGCAGCATGTTCCTGCATGGTATGGCATGCATCATGCCATACCACGTAGGAACGGTGGTGCAATTCCAGGGGGGCACAACATGTGCCCCCTGAATGCACCCCCCAGGCCCAGAAGCGGCAGGGGGCCCTGTTAGAGCCCTCTTACTTCCATGTCCGCCACCCTTCTTATTGCGGGCTTACCGCCATAAAAAGGGAAGTGGAAATGAAAGTCGAAATATGCTTGGTGGTGCCACAGCTGCACCGCCAGCATATTCCTGGATATTTCCAGCCTGCTGGCGCAGCAGAATTCTTGGTCCCAGTAGAGCCGGCAGTCTTGTGGCAGTCCGATTGCCACACTCATAATACTGCGGATGGACAGCCAGTGTGGCAGTGGTCGGTGGACCGCTGTATTTGTAATAAGGCCCTTAATATGCCAATGAACATTTCTGCAACAATTTGTCGTATGATAGTTCTGCCCGGTTGTCAATCCACAGGAGTAGTAAGCGTAGGTCAACAAGAACTCATGAGGCAGTCAGTGACTTGCATTGACGTCAATGGGTATTAGGAATTTGAATAGCTCCTACAAAGTTGCAAATCCTAGCAGTAAATACATGTTGATTAGATTTATGATTTTAAAAAGTTTTTTGTGAATGGAGATGGTCCCTTTACAAACTCATAAATGTCGTTATGACATTTTGAATACATCGCTGACTTATTTGGCATTTCTAAAGAATTGTAGGAGGTTTACTGGGAGCCTGTGGCTGTCACAGATTCCCAGGGAGGCCCCGTCCATAAACACATGGAGTTTGAATCTATTTTTTTAATTGTTTCTATACTTGGAAATCAGGTGGAGAAAACTCTTTCTCTACACACCTATCAATTTTGGGAAATTCCCTATTCCCATTCCTGATGTATAAAAGGATTTACACCAGTCGTAGGCAGGAGTAAACCTCTAAAAGGTTTTCAGGTAAGAAAACTATCTGCGCAAGGCTTGTGAATCCCCAATAACAGCTGGCTTGTGGCTGTTCTCCAGATTTTATAGCTATAGCCACCCTAGAGCGCCCATAAACTCCCTCGGTGAGCTTTGCTCACGTTGATATTCCATCACACTGGCAAATATTTCCGCATGTGCACATTCATTTACAAGGGCAAACCATATTCGGAACCAAACTCACAAAGTTTTGTCTAGGAGTAAGTGACGTGATCTTCTATTGCTCCTGGCTTACTCCCGAATACGAAGAATTTAAAAATAAACTCGGAGTACTGCACGAGTCACGCATACCTACACATAACATATTTTTTAATAGGGCCCAATGGGTCTGAGGAATGACTTATTTCCGCTTCTTAATGAAGATATCTATGCAAATACCATCCTGGCTTTGACCCAGTGGATCAGAGGAGTTTCAGTATGTCTTATATGCTCTGGGTGAATTTCCGTTAAATTAAAATTTCTGCCATTACAAACATTTGTTATAACTACTCCTTCCCTGACTTAAATTAAATAGAACATTTACTTTCACGCTCATTAAAATACTGTCAGTCCTCAGATCTTGTAAACAAGCTCACATCTTTGGAAGGTTAATACTTGGCTATCAAACATTTATCACTACAAAAGGCAGAATCTGTTTAAAAAGAGTGCAGTGTTGGCAGAGGCGTTCCACATGTTCCTTCAGGATTAATTCTGTAGCTGATTCCCCAAGATAGGTTTTCTCATTTTCAATGCTATTCATAGAAATGGTGCAGCAATCATTGTAACCTGTGGGGATGTCTCATCTAATAGACATATCATCATTGTGTTTCTGTCTCTTATCACTGCTGCTTTCCTGAGAGGGTATCATTTTCCTGCAGGATAGATTTTTAATAAATAGGAAAATGAGGTAACGTGCATGACATTTGCATCTGTGTTTCAAAAGCATGCCCAATCTGCTGTTTGTGTCTTTTTTCAATGCTCAGTGATTTGTCGAGGTTTTTTTAACATGTTTTTCTAGGGCAGGTGATTTTTGTCCATGTTTCTTAAGTTCCTGAAGTATAGCTCTGTTTTCTGTTACAGCCTCTAGGACAGAGTTGAACTGATAGTATCTTTCACATTTCCTGAATCCCAGCAGAACCATGTACACTAGATATGAAAAGGGATAACAGATATACATTAAGTAATGCATTCCATTATCCAGTGCTGGGAACCGTATTGCATATTACATCTAGCATATATTTAACTTTCGGTTACTTGACAGTCTTACATTATCTGTCCTTCCCCATCAATCTCCATGAGCTTATTAGTTCATCCCTGGGGCATGAAAATATTCACAGAAGGTATCCTGCCATTATGAATATCAGCCCTCAGGTCATATGCTTTTTTCCCTATGAAATTTATTGGAGATGCATACGCCACATCTATTTATGCTTCAGCATTGAGCCACACGTAGCCTGTAAAACTTAATAATAATTGCATATCAGTAGTTTACCAAGCTGTGGTACCAGACTGAAATTATACTGCGCATGTCAAGATGTTTGGCCAGTCTTATGATAGCAGCGCAATTCTTTCATAGCACTCACCGACCATCCTCAAGATAGCGATTGTTAAAACCCCTTTCAGGGGGCAACAGGGCAACTTGGCCCAAATGTGGGCACTGAGACTTTTAACTCCTGATGCCCCGGGCCCAACTTACTGTGGATCCTGAGTAACTGGGCCAAGTACCCCTTCAGCACTTGACTCTCAGTAGTAGCTCAGGTCAAGCAAACCAAGGCTTCTTGGTGGGAGGTAGATACAGGAGGGTGGACACAGGCTCACAACTCAAAATACATTCAATAGCAGCAATGAATGATTGTCCACTCAAATACTGGCTTTTAATGAAAAAAGGAGTATTTATATACGAGCACAAAGTAAAATACGGCATACGCAAACAATAAAAGCAGTGCCCTGAGGTCACGGCTCTAGTGTTCGACAGGCAGGCCCCTGAGTCCCACTTCTCTCTCACTACTGGTAGTGATTATTCCCCATTCATTATAGGCGACATTCAGGTTATGCCCCACTAGTAGAGTCTCAGGAGTCCCACTCTAACTCCTATAAAAGTGTCCCAGCGCAAAAGCGCTATGTGGCAGAACAAGTTCCTCCGGGGCCTTCCAGCCCTGCAATCAGTCTTACCCATGCCTGCAGAGGTTGCGCTACAGAGTTCCCAAGGGCGTTTTTCTCAAACGATGCGGAGGGCTGCATCAGCTGCTGACGATGAGTAGCACTCATGGCTCTGCAGGGGCAGTGGGTGGGTGTCTATGACACTTCCTTTGGTGAGACGATAAGTTCCTCTGATCTTCATCACAGGTGGAGGGGGTGATCGCTTGGGTTTTGATCCTCAGTCGGAGCCAGGGCACGCAGAGGTCACCATGGCGCCCTCTCTTTTTGATGACAGGTGAACCAGACAACGCCCCTTGTTCTTCCCAGTGGCCACCTCTAGCATGCGGGTCGCACACGGGCTACAGACCCATTGGCTCAGCAGTAATCTTTATGGCGGCCCCCTGTGGCACACGGGGTCACTGATGTCATTCCGCACATGGGTTACGGTCCGATAAGCACAGCAGTAATCTTCACAGCTGCCCCCTCTGGCATACGGGGTGACGAACTTCACTTTGCACAAGAGCTACGACCTGATTGGTGCAACCACTTGTAACTTAATGGCGCCCCTCCCTCTGGTCTATGGGGTGGCCGACTGGGAAATGCCCGGGGACAATGGCCCAATCTGTGCAGCAGTCGTCTCCTCACACCTCGCTAAAGGGATCCACTTACCATTATCCCCCACTGGACCTCGCTCCCTCCAAGCACTCTCCTGTTCCTCATTTGTCTTGACAAGAAGGTAGGCACTGGTGCTCCAGGCTTCAGGGCAGGTGGTCTTGGATTCCCTGGGAGATGTCCTCTCACCCAGCTGGGTGACCTGCAGACCTTAACCCCCAGTACTAGCTACAGGCAGAAGTCTTGCAGAACTTTTCCACCTTGCATAGCCCGACTGGCTGCTTGACAGTTGACAATTTTGGGAGCCCCGAGTTCTTCTTATATCCAGACACTAAATTTGATTTTGGGTCTGAGTCTTTGAAGTCTGTGATGGGGGTCTGCTTCCTTTTGAAGTGCCCACTCCTGTCCTGTTCCTGTCCTGCCCTTCCTCCAGAAAGCAGTTTGTCATAGCAGGAGCAACTCCAAATCTGATAGCCCCACAATACAGGCCATGGGAGTAACTTGAGGTTCATACCTGGATGTCAGCCACAGTGAAATGTGTATAAAACATTTAACCCAGGGCCCCCAAACCCACTCTTTATGACTTTCATATCAGTTCCATCTCATTCCTGATACGTGTGCAGGCACCTTTACAGTGACCTCTCCCTGAATCAAAGAGCACCCTTTGAAGTGTACTGAAGAGCTTGGCTCTTCTTCCCCCAATGTGTCCCACACAGTTCACAGCAATGCAGCAATCCTCACATCTACATGCTCCTCCAGTGAGCCCTGGGCCTCTGAAAATGGAATTAATTCTTCCATGTACTGTGCCTTTCACAAGCACATATACACACAGCACATTCATACATCATACACACACATTATATAGCACTATTTACTAACTTGATATAGGCCAAGGGAGAGTTAAGCCCACAGCAGCGGAACTTTATATGAGTGAGCCTGCAGGCCTCGGGTGACACAGGTAAAATGGCTTGTTCACTTCTACTGATCACTACAGACTATGCAACCACTGCCACACTCGTGCTGCTTAACTCCTGACAAAGGAAGTAGCCTTTCACCACTATGAGTGTAGCGATTTGGGTGTCTCCGACACTCCAACAAGACTGTAAACCATGAGACAGGCTTATGTCATGGCGCACACGCATGAACCTTGTTCAACCATGACAACATAAATCAGCACCAGGGAAGCAGACATCAGTGCAGCTCAGGCACTTAGGCCAGGCGTCCACGTCCGTCACAGTTTGAGGGATTGAAATACCAAGCTCATAATTAGGGCCTATGTCTTTAAAGTTCTGCTCGTGCTGTACTAAAAAAACCTCACAGGAAGTAACTGGGGCCCTACATGGTGAAGGTTTGCAGCTTCAGTTATCGCTAAAGAGTGAGAACAAGGTCCAAAGTCATCATATTGGCCATCTTGGAGAGACCACCATTACCAATGATCAATGGAGGGGCTCCACCTTGCAGCCAAACTGACATCCGGGAATAGAAATCAAGATGCAAGGAAGCACCAACTATAGAGGCTTCTCTTTCAGTAATTGAACAGGAAGCCATGCTAGAATTTTTAAATAAACATTTGGGATTATTGAGGGACTGACAGTGGTTTACATACAGCTGGTACACAGTGGCTGGACAGATGCATACTAATGCCTACAAGTGCCTGGTGGTCTTAATGGTTCAAACATTTGTTTGATAAAGAGGAGAAAGAGCAATAAACAACATGGGATTACAAGTCTGGAACTTCCTGGTGTCAGTGGGAAACTGAGCTCTTTACTCTTCAGGCAGATATCCTATAATATATAAAAGCCACTTTAAGATGGGTACACTGATTGGAAAAGGAACTAATAAAAGGTGTAACACTGAAACTCTTAAGGTCATGATAGAAGAGGTGAAGAAAGGGAGTTATACGGATTCAGAGTGTGCAAAATGTTTAAAAGGAGCAGCAAGAGACGGTAGGAGTGCTCTGGTCTCTGTTTCTGGCTAGATGTGACAAAGTCTGCAAGAGTACCCTTCTGCACAGTTCATGGACTCTATTGGAAACCTTCACAAGTTTACTATTTTCAGCCGCTGCCCGTTCGTGTGGGTGGAGGGGCCACACCCCTCACCTTTTCCCAGAGAAGAAGAGTGTCTGTCAGGCTGAGCAAAGATCAGCCTGACAGACACTCTTCTTGTTCAGGCCAGGCAGCCGGGAGCTAGACATGCACTAAATGCTCAGGGATTTGGGAGTTTGTTTTCATCAAATAGAAAGTTTGCTGACCTGCTGCATGAAGTATGGCGGCCAGTCAGCAAACTTTCATTGCCTTTGGAGGAGTCTTATCAGTTGCTCCTCTGAAGACAAAAAGATCTCAGGCAGGAATCCCAGCAGAAAAGATTCCAGCCTGCCAGGGTCTAAATGGCCCTCTTGTATTATATATATCAATTTGGAAATAGGTGGATATTGTTTCAGGTCATCCAATATTCCACTTCTTGTAGTACCTTCTCAAGGTGCTGCGAGAAATGTAACATATATCTGCATGTTGATATTGCACATTGGAACAGCCACATCAGTATTTCTAGAAATTTGGAACATAAGTGCCAGATATATATTAAATACAACTGAAAAGAGTGGTGATCCATGTTGCACCCTGCAGATGAGTGACATGTTATTGGATATGTAGGGGTTCAAGAAGACCTATTGCTCAGAAATTAAGGGAGCTTTGTAAGGCCCCGATTGCAAGTGTGAAATTCAATACAGAGATTCCTGGTGGCTGGAATTGCTGGTACCCGATGAGTCTCCAAATGGAATTCCTCCACTTATGAGCTGTACTTCACAGAATAGGGACACAGTTTTCTGGGCGGTAATCAGCATGAAATTACCTATATATGGGGTTTAATGCAGACATTTATTACCTGCTAGAGGTAACAAGAGGGCTAGTTGGCCTCCAAGGACGTCCTTGGGGCCCAACAACCCCTTCTGTTAACTGCAGTAAGTCCTACACAGCAGGATTGCTGTGAAGTTGTCAGAGTCCATGCCCCCTTTCTCCTCCACTCTGCAAACGCCCCTCCCGGTGCACTACTAGTAGGGGGATGAAGTCCCCTTGGCTCCAGAGGGTCCTTGGGGGCCAATAAGCCCTCCTGTTACCTCCAGTAAGTCCCACACAGTGGGTTTGCTGAGAGGTTTTCAGTGGCCAGGCCGTCGACAGTAGATACTTATAGTTAGGGTCTAGTTTCCGTAGGAAAAGCGTTTTTGACTTGCCCAAATCTTTAGCGCCGGTTGACAAATCTTCACAAAATTTTCCAAAACAAGTGCTTTGGTGATTTTTGTTGTGCATGGAACATTTCGGGGCTATTCGTCAAGCAGGGGCTGAGAAAAAGGGGGTGGGGTGGGAGGTGTAAAAAAAGAAAACGAGTGTTTCCCATGTTAATTCCCATTGGAATTTTAGACACGACTACAGCCCAAACTGCTGAACGCAATTACACCAAATTTAGCAGAAAGGTATCTGTTATCGCAGAAAGCGACCTTTTCATAAAGTGGTGTAAATCCATTCACTAGTTTGGGAGTCATCAAAGAAAAAGCAAATTTGTATATATAGGGATGCGAAGGCTCCGCAAACCTGCCCGATCTCAGGCTGAGATCTGATTGGCTGCTAATACTTCAACCAGGAAATGTTGGAAGTCATCCTGGGACTTGGCTTCAGCCGAGTGCCAGAAAAAACATTTGAAAAAAAGAAAATGCGGCAGGGGGTAGGAATACCCTGACCCCGTGGACCTGGGACCCCAATAGGGCCAAAAAGCACAAGAGATGTGCAGATCTGGTGAAAATTTAAACATGCCCAGGTGCATTTGTTATTAAAAGGAGGGGGCGCACGGAGCCCCCTCCTAAGGCTCTTGAGGCCCCGGGGCCACCACCTCGCCAGGGCTTAATTTACATATTGAAGGAGGACCGCGCAGACTCCCCTCCATGGGTTCTTTTGAGACCTGGGGACCACCACCTCCTCAGGGCTTTTGTTAAAATAGTGAAGGGGGGGGTGTATGGATCCCATTCTATGGGCTCTTTAGAGCCCGGGGACCACCACCTCCCCGGGGTTTTATAGCAAAAAATAGCGGAGCCGATGCGGACTCCCGTGCCCCGGGAACCACCACCTCCCTGGGGGCAGCTAATAAAAAACATGTGGGAGGGGGCCACGGGCCCGCCTCCTGGGCCTTAAATGGCCCCAGGGACCACCTCCTCCCTGGGGCAAGCCTGTGGAAACAGAAGGAGGGGGGACCCCTCCAGGAGCCAATAATGGCCCTGGGGACTGCAATCTCCCAGTGTAGTCTTCTGCTATGTCCAGGGGTGCCCACCCCCGGGACATAACTGTTTGCTTTGGCTTGGTGGGAGCTCTGGCAGCCCCCACCAAGCCAAAGCAAACACTCTGGTTCCAGCGGGCGGGAGCTGTCAAAGTGCTCCCGCCTGCTGGAAGCAGAGGTTTCATCTCTTTCCCTGCCCGCAGACATGCCGGCAAGCAAAGTGATGAAACTATTGCTCCTGCATGCAGGGAGCTGCATTTCCAGCAGCTTCTTGCGTGCAGCAGCAATGCCATCTCCCGCAGAAGGCGGGGAGCCGGCTGGGACTGCAGGGGCCTTGAGGGCTCCCCCGTGGTCCCAAAGAAGCTGAGAGGGGAGCAGAAATAGGCAGAATTAAGGCCAGAAATGAACAGAAAGAGACAGAATAAAGGTCAGCAACGAGCAGAAAGAAGCAAAATAAAAGTGAGAAATGAGCAGAAAGAGGCAGAATAAAGGCCAGGCGTCCACGTCCGTCACAGTTTGAGGGACTTTACCATTCCAACCGAGGTCTGTGAGGTGATCTGGCCCATACTGTAAAAGACAGCAAACTGATTAAGTCCCGAATTTTAGTGGGTTAGAATAGGGTGAGGTATTTATTGTAGACAGTAAATACCCCAGGTTGAGGTATATATTAGGTGTAATAAATACCTCCTATTCCAAGATTTCCACTTCTAAATGAGGGATGATGTGGAAAGTATAGTCAACACACCAATTCTGCAAGTTTTACCTTCCTTCCAGACATTACTCCCTGATACATTTGTGACAGGTTTGACCTGCTGAAATCTACTGTAACAGCAGGGTGTGATAATTTCAATCCCTGAGAAAACTTCTGTTCGCGCAGGGATTGAAATACCAAGCTCACAATTAGGGCCTATGTCTTTAAAGTTCTGCTCGTGCTGTACTAAAAAACCTCACAGGAAGTAACTGGGGCCCTACATGGTGAAGGTTTGCAGCTTCAGTTATCGCTAAAGAGTGAGAACAAGGTCCAAAGTCATCATATTGGCCATCTTGGAGAGACCACCATTACCAATGATCAATGGAGGGGCTCCACCTTGCAGCCAAACTGACATCCGGGAATAGAAATCAAGATGCAAGGAAGCACCAACTATAGAGGCTTCTCTTTCAGTAATTGAACAGGAAGCCATGCTAGAATTTTTAAATAAACATTTGGGATTATTGAGGGACTGACAGTGGTTCACATACAGCTGGTACACAGTGGCTGGACAGATGCATACTAATGCCTACAAGTGCCTGGTGGTCTTAATGGTTCAAACATTTGTTTGATAAAGAGGAGAAAGAGCAATAAACAACATGGGATTACAAGTCTGGAACTTCTGGGTGTCAGTGGGAAACTGAGCTCTTTACTCTTCAGGCAGATATCCTATAATATATAAAAGCCACTTTAAGATGGGTACACTGATTGGAAAAGGAACTAATAAAAGGTGTAACACTGAAACTCTTAAGGTCATGATAGAAGAGGTGAAGAAAGGGAGTTATACGGATTCAGAGCGTGCAAAATGTTTAAAAGGAGCAGCAAGAGACGGTAGGAGTGCTCTGGTCTCTGTTTCTGGCTAGATGTGACAAAGTCTGCAAGAGTACCCTTCTGCACAGTTCATGGACTCTATTGGAAACCTTCACAAGTTTACTATTTTCAGCAGCTGCCCGTTCGTGTGGGTGGAGGGGCCACACCCCTCACCTTTTCCCAGAGAAGAAGAGTGTCTGTCAGGCTGAGCAAAGATCAGCCTGACAGACACTCTTCTTGTTCAGGCCAGGCAGCCGGGAGCTAGACATGCACTAAATGCTCAGGGATTTGGGAGTTTGTTTTCATCAAATAGAAAGTTTACTGACCTGCTGCATGAAGTATGGCGGCCAGTCAGCAAACTTTCATTGCCTTTGGAGGAGTCTTATCAGTTGCTCCTCTGAAGACAAAAAGATCTCAGGCAGGAATCCCAACAGAAAAGATTCCAGCCTGCCAGGGTCTAAATGGCCCTCTTGTATTATATATATCAAGTTGGAAATAGGTGGATATTGTTTCAGGTCATTCAAGATTCCACTTCTTGTAGTACCTTCTCAAGGTGCTGCGAGAAATGTAACATATATCTGCATGTTGATATTGCACATTGGAACAGCCACATCAGTATTTCTAGACATTTGGAACATAAGTGCCAGATATATATTAAATATAACTGAAAAGAGTGGTGATCCATGTTGCACCCTGCAGATGAGTGACATGTTATTGGATATGTAGGGGTTCAAGAAGACCTATTGCTCAGAAATTAAGGGAGCTTTGTAAGGCCCCGATTGCAAGTGTGAAATTCAATACAGAGATTCCTGGTGGCTGGAATTGCTGGTACCCGATGAGTCTCCAAATGGAATTCCTCCACTTATGAGCTGTACTTCACAGAATAGGGACACAATTTTCTGGGCGGTAATCATCTTAAGATTACCTATCCATGGGGTTTAATGCAGACATTTATTACCTGCTAGAGGTAACAAGAGGGCTAGTTGGCCTCCAAGGACGTCCTTGGGGGCCAACTACCCCTCCAGTTACCTCCAGTAAATCCTACACAGCAGGATTGCTGTGCAGTTGTCAGAGTCCATGCCCCCTTTCTCCTCCACTCTGCAAACGCCCCTCCCGGTGCACTACTAGTTGGGGGATGAAGTCCCCTTTGCTCCAGAGGGTCCTTGGGGGCCAATAAGCCCTCCTGTTACCTCCAGTATGTCCCACAGAGAGGGTTTGCTGAGAGGTTTTCAGTGGCCAGGCCGTCGACAGTAGATACTTATAGTTAGGGTCTAGTTTCAGTAGGAAAAGCGTTTTTGACTTGCCTAAATCTTTAGCGCCGGTTGACGAATCTTCACGAAATTTTCCAAAACAAGTGCCTTGGTGATTTTTGCTGTGCATGGAAAAGTTCGGGGCTATTCGTCAAGCAGGGGCCGAGAAAAAGGGTGGGGGGAGGTGTAAAAAAAAAGTGTGTTTCCCATGTTAATTCCCATTGGAATTTTAGACGCGACTACAGCCCAAACTGCTGAACGCAATTACACCAAATTTAGCAGAAAGGTATCTGTTATCCCAGAAAGCGACCTTTTTATAAAGTGGTGTAAATCCATTCACTAGTTTGGGAGTCATCAAAGAAAATCAAATTTGTATATATAGGGTTGCGAAGGCTCCGCAAACCTGCCGGATCTCAGGCTGAGATCTGATTGGCTGCTAATACTTCAACCAGGAAATGTTGGAAGTCATCCTGGGACTTGACTCCAGCCGAGACCCAGAAAAAACATTTGAAAAAAAGAAAATGCGGCAGGGGGTAGGAATACCCTGACCCCCTGGATCTGGGACCCCAATAGGGCCAA
Organism: Calotriton arnoldi; assembly: GCA_963921515.1. Taxonomy (NCBI): domain Eukaryota; kingdom Metazoa; phylum Chordata; class Amphibia; order Caudata; family Salamandridae; genus Calotriton; species Calotriton arnoldi. The sequence goes on from CAWUFW010009273.1 coordinate 500,829, forward strand.
AAAGCACGAGAGATGTGCAGATCTGGTGAAAATTTAAACATGCCCAGGCGCATTTGTTATTAAAAGGAGGGGGCGCACGGGCCTCCTCCTAAGGCTCTTCGAGGCCCCGGGACCACCACCTCGCCGGGGCTTAATTTACATATTGAAGGAGGGCCGCGCAGACGCCCCTCCATGGGTTCTTTTGAGCCCTGGGGACCACCACCTCCCCGGGGCTTTTGTTAAAATAGTGGAGGGGGGGGCAGTATGGACCGCATTCTAGGGCTCTTTAGAGCCCGGGGACTACCACCTCCCCGGGGTTTTATAGCAAAAAATAGCGGAGCCGATGCAGACTCCCGTGCCCCGGGAACCACCACCTCCCTGGGGGCAGCTAATAAAAAACATGTGGGAGGGGGCCACGGGGCCCACCTCCTGGGCCATATATGGCCCCAGAGACCACCATCTCCCTGGGGCAAGCCTGTGGAAACAGAAGGAGGGGGGACCCCTCCAGGAGCCAATAATGGCCCTGGGGACTGCAATCTCCCAGGGCAGTCTTCTGCTATGTCCCGGGAGCCCACCCCGGGACATAACTGTTTGCTTTGGCTTGGTGGGAGCTCTGGCAGCCCCCACCAAGCCAAAGCAAACACTCTGGTTCCAGCGGGCGGGAGCTGTCAAAGTGCTCCCGCCTGCTGGAAGCAGAGGTTTCTTCTCTTTCCCTGCCCACAGACATGCGGGCAAGCAATGTGATTAAACTATTGCTCCTGCATGCAGGAAGCTGCATTTCCAGCAGCTTCTTGCGTGCAGCAGCAATGCCATCTCCCGCATAAGGCGGGGAACCGGCTGGGACTGCAGGGGCCTTGAGGGCTCCCCCGCGGTCCCGAAGAAGCTGAGAGGGGAGCAGAAAGAGGCAGAATTAAGGTCAGAAATGAGCAGAAAGAGACAGAATAAAGGTCAGCAACGAGCAGAAAGAAGCAAAATAAAAGTGAGAAACGAGCAGAAAGAGGCAGAATAAGGTCAGAAGCGAGCAGCAAGAGGCAAAATAAACGTGAAAAACGAGCAGAAAGAGGCAAAATAGAGGTCAGAAACCAGCAGCAAGAGGCAAAAAGAGGTGAGAAACGAGCAGAAAGAGAAAAAATAAAGGTCAGCAACGAGCAGAAAGACACAAAATAAAGGTGAGAAACGAGCACAAAGAGCCAGAATAAAGGTCAGAAGGGAGAAGAAAGACGTAGAATAAAGGTCAGAAATGAGCAGATAGAGGCAAAATAAAGGTGAGAAACTAGCAGAAAGAGGCAGAATAAAGGTCAGAAGTTAGTAAAAGAGTCAAAATAAAGGTGAGAAAAGAGCAGAAAGAGGCAGAATATAGGTCAGAAACTAGCAGAAAGAGGCAAAATAAAGGTGAGAAAAGAGCAGAAAGAGGCAAATTGAAGGTCTGCAACAGTCAGAAAGAGGCAAAATAAAGGTGAGAAATGAGGAGAAAGAGGCAAAATAAAGGTGAGAAATGAGCAGCAGCAAACAAAATAAAGGTGAGAAATGAGCAGAAAGGGCATAATAAAGGTGAGAAACGAGCAGAAAGAGGCAAAATGAAGGTCAGCAACGAGCTGAAAGAGGCAAAATAAAGGTGCGAAATGAGCAGAAAGAGAGCAAAATAAAGGTGGGAAATGAGCAGAAAGACACAAAATAAAGGTGAAAAGCAAGCAGAAAGGGGCAAAAGAAAGGTCAGCAACGTGCAGAAAGAGGCATAATAAAGGTGAGAAATGAGCAGAAAGAGGCAGAATAAAGGTCAGAAGGGAGCAGAAAGAGGCAGAATAAAGGTCAGAAATGAGCAGAAAGAGGTAGCATAAAGGTGAGAAATGAGCAGAAAGAGGCAGAATAAAGGTCAGAAGGGAGCAGAAAGATAGAATAAAGGTGAGAAATGAGCAGAAAGGGGCAGAATAAAGGTCAGAAACGGGTTGTATGATAGAAGCACGAATGGTTTTACCACGCATGCCTCTACTAGCTAGCCAGACAATGAATGCGTCTTAACCACGCATTCCTTTACCACGCATGCCTTTACCTCGAACTATCATGGTATAGGCCTGAATGGTAAAGGGGTATGTGTGGCTAGGGCCACCACTACCTCATCTCCCCCAAACACCCCCCAGCCTAGCCCCCCGTGCTGTCCCTTAAATTACCCCAATCCCTTCCACTGCCCTAAAACCTACCCTGACCCTCAACACTAAAAACTACCCCAACTACCCATTCCCCTCCCACTGCCCTAAGGCCTAAAACCCTACACTACCCCGCCCGCGCCATCCCTTAAACTACCTCAACCCCTTCAACTGCCCTAAAACCTACACGACTCCTGCCCTAAAAACGAACCCGACTACCCATTCCCCTCCTAAAAGCCTAAACGCCTAAAACCCTGCACCTTAACTTACACTACCCTGCCCCTTTGTCCCCCTGTGCTGTCCCTTAAACTACCCCATCCCCTTCCACTGCCCTAAAACCTACCCCAACCCCCTCCCAGCCCTAAAAACTACCTTAACTACCCATTCCCTCCCACTGCCCTAAGGCCTAAAACCCTGCAACCTAACTAACACTACCCCCAGCTCCACGCCCCTACTGCGCTGTCCCTTAAACTACTCCAACCCCTTCCACTGCCCTAAAACCTACCCCGACCACCTCCCAGCCCTAAAAAAAACCAGCCCCACTTACCCCACTACTGCGTCTTCCTGTTTCCGTCTTCCAGCAGCTAGACCGTGCACTGGCGTGTTTACTGCATATGCGTGCTTATAGCAAGTGTGGTAGAGCTAGTGTAGTTGGAACACCCATGGTTCAGGCCGTGGTGTTCTGAATGTTTCCTTCAGAAGCAAGCAGAAAGAGGCAAAATAAAGGTGAGAAATGAGCAGAAAGAGGCACAATAAAAGTCAGAAACGAGCAGCAAGAGGCAAAATAAAGGTGAGACACTACCAGAAAGAGGTAAAATAAAGGTGAGAAATGAGCAGAAACGGGCAAAATAGAGGTCAGAAACCAGCAGCAAGAGGCAAAATAAAGATGAGAAACGTGCAGAAAGAGGCAAAAAAAGGTCAGCAATGAGCAGAAAGAGGCAAAACAAAGTTGAGAAACAAGCAGAAAGAGGCAAAATAGAGGTCGGCAATGAGCAGAAAAGGCCAAATAAAGGTGAGAAACGAGAAGAAACAGGCAGAATAAACGTCAGATGGGAGCAGAAAGATACAGATTAAAGGTCAGAAACGAGCAGAAGAGGCAAAATAAAGTTGAGAAACGAGCAAAAAGAGGCAAAATAAATGTCAGCAATGAGCAGAAAGAGACAAATTAAAGGTGAGAAACGAGCAGCAAGAGGCAGAATAAAGGTCAGAAACAAGTAGAAAGAGGCAAAATAAAGGTCAACAACAAGCAGAAAGATGCAGAATAAAGGTCAGAAGGAAGCAGAAAGAGGCAAAATAAAGGTCAGAAAAGAGCAGAAAGATGCAGAATAAAGGCCAGAAGGAAGCAGCAAGAGGCAGAATAAAGGTCAGAAAGAGGCAAAATAAAGGTCAGGAGCAAGCAGAAAGAGGCAAAATAACAGGTAGAATGAGCAGAAAGAGGCAAAATAGAGGTCAGAAACGAGCAGCAAGAGTCAAAATAGATGTCAGAAACGAGCAGCAAGAGGAAGAATAAAGTTCAGGCGATAGCAAAAAGAGGCAAAATAAAGGGGAGAATGAGCACATAGAGGCAAAATAGAGCGCAGGAGAGAGCAGAGAAGAGACAGAAAAATGAGTTGAAAATGAGCGGAGGAGGCACAAAAACAAAGACATCAGAGCGTAGCGGACTTTGGGCAAGCTGGACAGGAGGACCGTCACAGGAGGAGCTGGCATGAGGAGCTGCTCCTGTGTGCTCCCAAACTTTTCTTACCATACACCCACTGACAGACCCACTCAGACACTCACGCACCCACTCACTCACCCACTCAGAGACTCTTCCATCCACTCACAGACCTTCAAAGACACTCATGCACCCACTCTCAGACCCAGTCAGACTCATGCACTGACTCAGACACTCATGCACCAACTCACAGACACACTCAGACACTCATGCATCCAGTCACAGACATACTCACACTCATGCACCCACTCACAGACCCATTCTGACAATTACACACCCACTCACAGATCCACACAGGCACTCCTACACCCACTTACACAGCTATGTACACACCCATACAGTCACACACCCACTCACAGGCCCATATAGCCACTCACACACCCACAAACCCATTTAAAAACCCACTCAGAAACCCATACAGCCACTCACACACCCACTCTCAAAGGTTACACTTTGGAAATACAATTTTAAAAAACCATTGAAAATCACTGAAAAAAACAATGGTGACAAGGATGTTATAGTTAGGAAATAGAATTTAACAAAATGTAGAAATTCACTGAGAAGACTAAAGGTTACAGGGACATTATAATTAGGAAATAGAATTAAAAAAACTTTAGGAATTCACTGAAAAAAAACAAAGGTTACAGGGATGTTATAGTTAGGTGCAGCTTTCAGTTGTACAAAACCAGTGAAATTCAGCAGTTATTGTTCCCTGAGCTAACTATAACTCACACCCCCATAATGTACTGCTTATGACCTCACATATTACATCACTCATGACATGGTCAGTGACATCACTGATGATATCATTGATGGCATTTCAAATGACATCACTCATGACATCATCCACAGAACCACTCACACACCCATACAACCTCTCAATTATAGTTAGAAAATAGTATTTTTTTAAATGTAGAAATTCACTGAAAAAACCAAAGGTTACAGGGACGTTATAGTTATGAAATAGCATTAAATAAACCTTAGAAATTCACAAAAAAGCCAAAGGTTATAGGGATGTTATAGTTAGGCTCAGATTTCACTTGTACCAGACCAGTGAAATTCAGCAGTTAGAGTTACCTAAGCTAACTATAACTTATGCCCCTGCAATGCACTGCTTATGATCTCACATATTACATCACTCATGACATGGTCAGGGACATCACTGATGACATCATTGATAACATTTTCAAATGACATCACTGATGACATCATCCACAGAACCACTCACATACCCATTCACACCCCCATACAACCTCTTATACAACCACTCATACACCCACACAGCCATTCACATGTCCATTCACAGACCCATACAACTAGACACACACAACACACACACTCACTCATACAGCCACTCACACAATCATTCACTCACCCATACAGCCACAAAACCACTCACACACCCAATCACAGACCCATACAGCCACTCACATAGCCATACAACCACTTAAATACCCATTCACACAGCCACTCACTCAACCACTCACTCACAGATACCGCCACTCACACAGCACCTCACTCACCCATACAGCTACTATCAAAGCTATTCACTCACTGTATAGTAGTGCTAGAGGCACTCCTATATATTGGGACCACGTGATGACCTTTGACTACCATTGTTTTAATTGACTTTAGGTGCTTTACTTTACTCTAGCCTGAATGTACGACTTCATGTTTTCTGCACTTGCATGGACTTGAGATTTCATTTCGTGTCTCCTTGTAGCTTCAGAGTGGGAGTGTTTCACAGAGTAGAACAGTCTTGCTGGGGCAGAACATGTGGGATGTGCGTTTGAAAGCATGAGAGAGAGAAAGGTGTGGAATGTACTTCTCTGTCTTGGAGTGTAGTGTTATAGGCAGTGGTGCACAAATGTGCATAATGTTGTGTTGCAGGGATTCTGCACAAACACAGAACTATGCGCAGGATTATGGGACCTTGGAGTATAGGTACTGGGTCTTCCTATCACCTTAGTACCCATGAGCCCAGGACCGACTAGCTATAGTGTCTCACTTGCTCTCCTACTCACTCACAGAGAAGCAAATGATTAGACACCCCAGAACAAAACACTCCCAGATCTCTCAGGAATCGCGGTAACAAGACACACCCTTTCGCTTGCACTCTTGTACTCGTCCACAATAAGATCTGACAGAGACACGAAACAGTTTAAAATATTTATTTTAATTAATGTGTCCTAACATGAAATATAGGTGCCATGACAAGCAGGAAAATGCATAGTACAAATATAGTCAGCATAGCAGCTAGTCCATAAATCATGATGGGAGATGTCATCATAAAAAGCCTATCCTCCCTCCCCTTGGTGAGAAGCAGTATTATTATATATTAGAAGATCTCTGGGCTTTGTCAGCAGACCCCATACCTCAGCCTATAGATGGTAGATCTACATCACAGGTGCTGTCTCGCTCTTCTCCCTGGAAAGGTCCCTCTCCGAGTGTGTCTCATCTAATTCGTGTACCCCACTAAAAACCAAAGTACGTTGTCCAAACAACAGCTGCATTGGTACGCTTTTTCTAAGGGCTAAGATCTGGCCAGAACAAAATAACATGGGGCATTGTTGTTCGACCTTGCACATAATGTTCAGTCAAAATCCCAGGAACATGCAGAGTGTGAACACAGCGATGAGTTCTCATGTGAAAGCAGTCATTGAAATGTTGCAAAAATAAAGTCGTGTAGTAACGTGTGCAAAAGCAGCAGGCAAGCTGCAATGCGCTCATGCTAAGTTAGTGAAAAACGACAATGTCCCTATGGGCCACATGACAGTTGTACATTGGGAAATTAGGTGTGGGGTGCTATAGGCAGTGGTGCACAAATGTGCATTATGTTGTACATTGGGAAGTTTTATGAAGTTTTTACTATTGGCTTTGACATGCCCTCATGCCATCTTGAATTCTGACTCTGTCTAGCTTGAGCTTTGCACACACAAGCAGGCCCCAGGTTACTCACGTTATTTAGGTTAGTCCCGCTCAAGATTGTTTTCTGAACTTTTAGAGATGCTTTCTACTTTCGCAAGCTTCTCTAAGATAAAAAGCTGGTTCATGTGGGCGTGCAGAAGAAAACGTGAAAACTCCTTTAACTTTGGAATGCTTGAGGGAAATTGGCCAACTCCAATAAGTTTCCTTGGCACAGAGGAGGTTTTCTCTGAAACTGCTAGTGCATTGAGAATATTATAAAACTGGGGACTGTTGACTTGGAAGGTGGGATTTTGGCCCTGAACAACGTATTGAGTGTGGCAGTTCCTGGCTTGATGAATCTCTTGACCACAGGGCTGTGAATCCCCCAGTCTGGTGTGGGCTAAGATCAAGTTATTGCAGCAAGTGATGTATTTTCTCTGATTATTGGCATTGTGATGTGTGAGTGTGTTTGTGTGCACATTCAAGTCTCCAGTGATCATAATCATCTGATGTATTCTGTGTATATATCTTTATATATTTTCATGCTTTCCTTTGATTCCTTGTGTCTGATTACTTGCATTTAACAGTGCTTATGTCTTGCAGTGGACGTCCAGTATTATCATTTTTATCTGCTTGTATTTTTATCCCATGCATTTAACAGTTGCATTTGCTTACTTGTAAGTGTGTTATTATTGCTTGAACATATATATATATATATATATATATATATATATATATATATATATATATATATAGAGATATATATAGAGATATATCTATATTATCTACTGGCGGTCGCCAGTAGATAGTTATAGTTAGGACCTATTATCCATAGGAAATCCGCGACATTCTATTTGAAATAACGTTGGCGCCGGTTGACGAATCTTCGCGAAATTCTCCAACTTGTTGGGGCACTCCACTCCGCTCCTACCCTGAAAGTCTCGGGTTGATTCGTCAAGCGGGGGCCGAGAAAAAAGGGGGTCCCAAAACGCGTTTTCCCCATTCATTTTTCCATAGAAACCTTTAGTCGCAGCTACAGCCCGAACTGCTGAACGGAATTACACCAAATTTGGCAAAGAGGTAGCCCTTGGTTCAGTGTCGTGCCTTTTGCTTAAATGGTGTAAATCCGTTCAGTAGTTCCTGAGAAATTCACAAGTAAAATCACATATATATCTATGGCCGCGTCGGATCCGCGTACCCTCCCGATCACGAGCTGCATGCTAATTGGCTGTCAAGTGGCTGTCAACACTCCAAATGAGGAAGTGTTGGCAGCCATTTTATCCCTCGGTAGAACCGAGGGACAGAAACAAGTGTGCAAAGCGCAAAAGGGGGCAGGGTAGAAACACCCTGACCCCTAGGTTTGCTCAGGGGATCCCACAAGGACCCCCTGGGCAGAAAAAGCATTTTTTTTTTAAATCGGCGGGATGCGCTTAGGGTGCGCGGATCCCGCCGAGGAAAAAAAAAAAGAAACAAGTGCGCAAAACGCACAAAGGGGGCAGGGTAGAAACACCCTGACCCCCTAGGCCTAGGCTAGTTGGCCTCCAAGGACGTCCTTGGGGGCCAACTACCCCTCCAGTTACCTCCAGTAAATCCTACACAGCAGGATTGCTGTGCAGTTGTCAGAGTCCATGCCCCCTTTCTCCTCCACTCTGCAAACGCCCCTCCCGGTGCACTACTAGTTGGGGGATGAAGTCCCCTTTGCTCCAGAGGGTCCTTGGGAGCCAATAAGCCCTCCTGTTACCTCCAGTATGTCCCACAGAGAGGGTTTGCTGAGAGGTTTTCAGTGGCCAGGCCGTCGACAGTAGATACTTATAGTTAGGGTCTAGTTTCAGTAGGAAAAGCGTTTTTGACTTGCCTAAATCTTTAGCGCCGGTTGACGAATCTTCACGAAATTTTCCAAAACAAGTGCCTTGGTGATTTTTGCTGTGCATGGAAAAGTTCGGGGCTATTCGTCAAGCAGGGGCCGAGAAAAAGGGTGGGGGAGGTGTAAAAAAAAGTGTGTTTCCCATGTTAATTCCCATTGGAATTTTAGACGCGACTACAGCCCAAACTGCTGAACGCAATTACACCAAATTTAGCAGAAAGGTATCTGTTATCCCAGAAAGCGACCTTTTTATAAAGTGGTGTAAATCCATTCACTAGTTTGGGAGTCATCAAAGAAAATCAAATTTGTATATATAGGGTTGCGAAGGCTCCGCAAACCTGCCGGATCTCAGGCTGAGATCTGATTGGCTGCTAATACTTCAACCAGGAAATGTTGGAAGTCATCCTGGGACTTGACTCCAGCCGAGACCCAGAAAAACATTTGAAAAAAATGAAAATGCGGCAGGGGGTAGGAATACCCTGACCCCCTGGATCTGGGACCCCAATAGGGCCAAAAAGCACGAGAGATGTGCAGATCTGGTGAAAATTTAAACATGCCCAGGCGCATTTGTTATTAAAAGGAGGGGGCGCACGGGCCTCCTCCTAAGGCTCTTCGAGGCCCCGGGACCACCACCTCGCCGGGCTTAATTTACATATTGAAGGAGGGCCGCGCAGACGCCCCTCCATGGGTTCTTTTGAGCCCTGGGGACCACCACCTCCCGGGGCTTTTGTTAAAATAGTGGAGGGGGGGCAGTATGGACCCCATTCTAGGGCTCTTTAGAGCCCGGGGACTACCACCTCCCGGGGTTTTATAGCAAAAAATAGCGGAGCCGATGCAGACTCCCGTGCCCCGGGAACCACCACCTCCCTGGGGGCAGCTAATAAAAAACATGTGGGAGGGGGCCACGGGGCCCACCTCCTGGGCCATATATGGCCCCAGAGACCACCATCTCCCTGGGGCAAGCCTGTGGAAACAGAAGGAGGGGGGACCCCTCCAGGAGCCAATAATGGCCCTGGGGACTGCAATCTCCCAGGGCAGTCTTCTGCTATGTCCCGGGGAGCCCACCCCCGGGACATAACTGTTTGCTTTGGCTTGGTGGGAGCTCTGGCAGCCCCCACCAAGCCAAAGCAAACACTCTGGTTCCAGCGGGCGGGAGCTGTCAAAGTGCTCCCGCCTGCTGGAAGCAGAGGTTTCTTCTCTTTCCCTGCCCACAGACATGCAGGCAAGCAATGTGATTAAACTATTGCTCCTGCATGCAGGAAGCTGCATTTCCAGCAGCTTCTTGCGTGCAGCAGCAATGCCATCTCCCGCATAAGGCGGGGAACCGGCTGGGACTGCAGGGGCCTTGAGGGCTCCCCGCGGTCCCGAAGAAGCTGAGAGGGGAGCAGAAAGAGGCAGAATTAAGGTCAGAAATGAGCAGAAAGAGACAGAATAAAGGTCAGCAACGAGCAGAAAGAAGCAAAATAAAAGTGAGAAACGAGCAGAAAGAGGCAGAATAAGGTCAGAAGCGAGCAGCAAGAGGCAAAATAAACGTGAAAAACGAGCAGAAAGAGGCAAAATAGAGGTCAGAAACCAGCAGCAAGAGGCAAAAAGAGGTGAGAAACGAGCAGAAAGAGAAAAAATAAAGGTCAGCAACGAGCAGAAAGACACAAAATAAAGGTGAGAAACGAGCACAAAGAGCCAGAATAAAGGTCAGAAGGGAGAAGAAAGACGTAGAATAAAGGTCAGAAATGAGCAGATAGAGGCAAAATAAAGGTGAGAAACTAGCAGAAAGAGGCAGAATAAAGGTCAGAAGTTAGTAAAAAGAGTCAAAATAAAGGTGAGAAAAGAGCAGAAAGAGGCAGAATATAGGTCAGAAACTAGCAGAAAGAGGCAAAATAAAGGTGAGAAAAGAGCAGAAAGAGGCAAATTGAAGGTCTGCAACAGTCAGAAAGAGGCAAAATAAAGGTGAGAAATGAGGAGAAAGAGGCAAAATAAAGGTGAGAAATGAGCAGCAGCAAACAAAATAAAGGTGAGAAATGAGCAGAAAGGGCATAATAAAGGTGAGAAACGAGCAGAAAGAGGCAAAATGAAGGTCAGCAACGAGCTGAAAGAGGCAAAATAAAGGTGCGAAATGAGCAGAAAGAGAGCAAAATAAAGGTGGGAAATGAGCAGAAAGACACAAAATAAAGGTGAAAAGCAAGCAGAAAGGGGCAAAAGAAAGGTCAGCAACGTGCAGAAAGAGGCATAATAAAGGTGAGAAATGAGCAGAAAGAGGCAGAATAAAGGTCAGAAGGGAGCAGAAAGAGGCAGAATAAAGGTCAGAAATGAGCAGAAAGAGGTAGCATAAAGGTGAGAAATGAGCAGAAAGAGGCAGAATAAAGGTCAGAAGGGAGCAGAAAGATAGAATAAAGGTGAGAAATGAGCAGAAAGGGGCAGAATAAAGGTCAGAAACGGGTTGTATGATAGAAGCACGAATGGTTTTACCACGCATGCCTCTACTAGCTAGCCAGACAATGAATGCGTCTTAACCACGCATTCCTTTACCACGCATGCCTTTACCTCGAACTATCATGGTATAGGCATGAATGGTAAAGGGGTATGTGTGGCTAGGGCCACCACTACCTCATCTCCCCCAAACACCCCCCAGCCTAGCCCCCCGTGCTGTCCCTTAAATTACCCCAATCCCTTCCACTGCCCTAAAACCTACCCTGACCCTCAACACTAAAAACTACCCCAACTACCCATTCCCCTCCCACTGCCCTAAGGCCTAAAACCCTACACTACCCCGCCCGCGCCATCCCTTAAACTACCTCAACCCCTTCAACTGCCCTAAAACCTACACGACTCCTGCCCTAAAAACGAACCCGACTACCCATTCCCCTCCTAAAAGCCTAAACGCCTAAAACCCTGCACCTTAACTTACACTACCCTGCCCCTTTGTCCCCCTGTGCTGTCCCTTAAACTACCCCATCCCCTTCCACTGCCCTAAAACCTACCCCAACCCCCTCCCAGCCCTAAAAACTACCTTAACTACCCATTCCCCTCCCACTGCCCTAAGGCCTAAAACCCTGCAACCTAACTAACACTACCCCCAGCTCCACGCCCCTACTGCGCTGTCCCTTAAACTACTCCAACCCCTTCCACTGCCCTAAAACCTACCCCGACCACCTCCCAGCCCTAAAAAAAACCAGCCCCACTTACCCCACTACTGCGTCTTCCTGTTTCCATCTTCCAGCAGCTAGACCGTGCACTGGCGTGTTTACTGCATATGCGTGCTTATAGCAAGTGTGGTAGAGCTAGTGTAGTTGGAACACCCATGGTTCAGGCCGTGGTGTTCTGAATGTTTCCTTCAGAAGCAAGCAGAAAGAGGCAAAATAAAGGTGAGAAATGAGCAGAAAGAGGCACAATAAAAGTCAGAAACGAGCAGCAAGAGGCAAAATAAAGGTGAGACACTACCAGAAAGAGGTAAAATAAAGGTGAGAAACGAGCAGAAACGGGCAAAATAGAGGTCAGAAACCAGCAGCAAGAGGCAAAATAAAGATGAGAAACGTGCAGAAAGAGGCAAAAAAGGTCAGCAATGAGCAGAAAGAGGCAAAACAAAGTTGAGAAACAAGCAGAAAGAGGCAAAATAGAGGTCGGCAATGAGCAGAAAAGGCCAAATAAAGGTGAGAAACGAGAAGAAACAGGCAGAATAAACGTCAGATGGGAGCAGAAAGATACAGATTAAAGGTCAGAAACGAGCAGAAGAGGCAAAATAAAGTTGAGAAACTGAGCAAAAAGAGGCAAAATAAATGTCAGCAATGAGCAGAAAGAGACAAATTAAAGGTGAGAAACGAGCAGCAAGAGGCAGAATAAAGGTCAGAAACAAGTAGAAAGAGGCAAAATAAAGGTCAACAACAAGCAGAAAGATGCAGAATAAAGGTCAGAAGGAAGCAGAAAGAGGCAAAATAAAGGTCAGAAAAGAGCAGAAAGATGCAGAATAAAGGCCAGAAGGAAGCAGCAAGAGGCAGAATAAAGGTCAGAAAGAGGCAAAATAAAGGTCAGGAGCAAGCAGAAAGAGGCAAAATAACAGGTAGAATGAGCAGAAAGAGGCAAAATAGAGGTCAGAAACGAGCAGCAAGAGTCAAAATAGATGTCAGAAACGAGCAGCAAGAGGAAGAATAAAGTTCAGGCGATAGCAAAAAGAGGCAAAATAAAGGGGAGAATGAGCACATAGAGGCAAAATAGAGCGCAGGAGAGAGCAGAGAAGAGACAGAAAAATGAGTTGAAAATGAGCGGAGGAGGCACAAAAACAAAGACATCAGAGCGTAGCGGACTTTGGGCAAGCTGGACAGGAGGACCGTCACAGGAGGAGCTGGCATGAGGAGCTGCTCCTGTGTGCTCCCAAACTTTTCTTACCATACACCCACTGACAGACCCACTCAGACACTCACGCACCCACTCACTCACCCACTCAGAGACTCTTCCATCCACTCACAGACCTTCAAAGACACTCATGCACCCACTCTCAGACCCAGTCAGACTCATGCACTGACTCAGACACTCATGCACCAACTCACAGACACACTCAGACACTCATGCATCCAGTCACAGACATACTCACACTCATGCACCCACTCACAGACCCATTCTGACAATTACACACCCACTCACAGATCCACACAGGCACTCCTACACCCACTTACACAGCTATGTACACACCCATACAGTCACACACCCACTCACAGGCCCATATAGCCACTCACACACCCCACAAACCCATTTAAAAACCCACTCAGAAACCCATACAGCCACTCACACACCCACTCTCAAAGGTTACACTTTGGAAATACAATTTAAAAAACCATTGAAAATCACTGAAAAAAACAATGGTGACAAGGATGTTATAGTTAGGAAATAGAATTTAACAAAATGTAGAAATTCACTGAGAAGACTAAAGGTTACAGGGACATTATAATTAGGAAATAGAATTAAAAAACCTTAGGAATTCACTGAAAAAAACAAAGGTTACAGGGATGTTATAGTTAGGTGCAGCTTTCAGTTGTACAAAACCAGTGAAATTCAGCAGTTATTGTTCCCTGAGCTAACTATAACTCACACCCCCATAATGTACTGCTTATGACCTCACATATTACATCACTCATGACATGGTCAGTGACATCACTGATGATATCATTGATGGCATTTCAAATGACATCACTCATGACATCATCCACAGAACCACTCACACACCCATACAACCTCTCAATTATAGTTAGAAAATAGTATTTTTTTTAAATGTAGAAATTCACTGAAAAAACCAAAGGTTACAGGGACGTTATAGTTATGAAATAGCATTAAATAAACCTTAGAAATTCACAAAAAGCCAAAGGTTATAGGGATGTTATAGTTAGGCTCAGATTTCACTTGTACCAGACCAGTGAAATTCAGCAGTTAGAGTTACCTAAGCTAACTATAACTTATGCCCCTGCAATGCACTGCTTATGATCTCACATATTACATCACTCATGACATGGTCAGGGACATCACTGATGACATCATTGATAACATTTTCAAATGACATCACTGATGACATCATCCACAGAACCACTCACATACCCATTCACACCCCCATACAACCTCTTATACAACCACTCATACACCCACACAGCCATTCACATGTCCATTCACAGACCCATACAACTAGACACACACAACACACACACTCACTCATACAGCCACTCACACAATCATTCACTCACCCATACAGCCACAAAACCACTCACACACCCAATCACAGACCCATACAGCCACTCACATAGCCATACAACCACTTAAATACCCATTCACACAGCCACTCACTCAACCACTCACTCACAGATACCGCCACTCACACAGCACCTCACTCACCCATACAGCTACTATCAAAGCTATTCACTCACTGTATAGTAGTGCTAGAGGCACTCCTATATATTGGGACCACGTGATGACCTTTGACTACCATTGTTTTAATTGACTTTAGGTGCTTTACTTTACTCTAGCCTGAATGTACGACTTCATGTTTTCTGCACTTGCATGGACTTGAGATTTCATTTCGTGTCTCCTTGTAGCTTCAGAGTGGGAGTGTTTCACAGAGTAGAACAGTCTTGCTGGGGCAGAACATGTGGGATGTGCGTTTGAAAGCATGAGAGAGAGAAAGGTGTGGAATGTACTTCTCTGTCTTGGAGTGTAGTGTTATAGGCAGTGGTGCACAAATGTGCATAATGTTGTGTTGCAGGGATTCTGCACAAACACAGAACTATGCGCAGGATTATGGGACCTTGGAGTATAGGTACTGGGTCTTCCTATCACCTTAGTACCCATGAGCCCAGGACCGACTAGCTATAGTGTCTCACTTGCTCTCCTACTCACTCACAGAGAAGCAAATGATTAGACACCCCAGAACAAAACACTCCCAGATCTCTCAGGAATCGCGGTAACAAGACACACCCTTTCGCTTGCACTCTTGTACTCGTCCACAATAAGATCTGACAGAGACACGAAACAGTTTAAAATATTTATTTTAATTAATGTGTCCTAACATGAAGTATAGGTGCCATGACAAGCAGGAAAATGCATAGTACAAATATAGTCAGCATAGCAGCTAGTCCATAAATCATGATGGGAGATGTCATCATAAAAAGCCTATCCTCCCTCCCCTTGGTGAGAAGCAGTATTATTATATATTAGAAGATCTCTGGGCTTTGTCAGCAGACCCCATACCTCAGCCTATAGATGGTAGATCTACATCACAGGTGCTGTCTCGCTCTTCTCCCTGGAAAGGTCCCTCTCCGAGTGTGTCTCATCTAATTCGTGTACCCCACTAAAAACCAAAGTACGTTGTCCAAACAACAGCTGCATTGGTACGCTTTTTCTAAGGGCTAAGATCTGGCCAGAACAAAATAACATGGGGCATTGTTGTTCGACCTTGCACATAATGTTCAGTCAAAATCCCAGGAACATGCAGAGTGTGAACACAGCGATGAGTTCTCATGTGAAAGCAGTCATTGAAATGTTGCAAAAATAAAGTCGTGTAGTAACGTGTGCAAAAGCAGCAGGCAAGCTGCAATGCGCTCATGCTAAGTTAGTGAAAACGACAATGTCCCTATGGGCCACATGACAGTTGTACATTGGGAAATTAGGTGTGGGGTGCTATAGGCAGTGGTGCACAAATGTGCATTATGTTGTACATTGGGAAGTTTTATGAAGTTTTTACTATTGGCTTTGACATGCCCTCATGCCATCTTGAATTCTGACTCTGTCTAGCTTGAGCTTTGCACACACAAGCAGGCCCCAGGTTACTCACGTTATTTAGGTTAGTCCCGCTCAAGATTGTTTTCTGAACTTTTAGAGATGCTTTCTACTTTCGCAAGCTTCTCTAAGATAAAAAGCTGGTTCATGTGGGCGTGCAGAAGAAAACGTGAAAACTCCTTTAACTTTGGAATGCTTGAGGAAATTGGCCAACTCCAATAAGTTTCCTTGGCACAGAGGAGGTTTTCTCTGAAACTGCTAGTGCATTGAGAATATTATAAAACTGGGGACTGTTGACTTGGAAGGTGGGATTTTGGCCCTGAACAACGTATTGAGTGTGGCAGTTCCTGGCTTGATGAATCTCTTGACCACAGGGCTGTGAATCCCCCAGTCTGGTGTGGGCTAAAATCAAGTTATTGCAGCAAGTGATGTATTTTCTCTGATTATTGGCATTGTGATGTGTGAGTGTGTTTGTGGGCACATTCAAGTCTCCAGTGATCATAATCATCTGATGTATTCTGTGTATATATCTTTATATATTTTCATGCTTTCCTTTGATTCCTTGTGTCTGATTACTTGCATTTAACAGTGCTTATGTCTTGCAGTGCACGTCCAGTATTATCATTTTTATCTGCTTGTATTTTTATCCCATGCATTTAACAGTTGCATTTGCTTACTTGTAAGTGTGTTATTATTGCTTGAACATATATATATATATATATATATATATATATATATATATATATAGAGATATATATAGAGATATATCTATATTATCTACTGGCGGTCGCCAGTAGATAGTTATAGTTAGGACCTATTATCCATAGGAAATCCGCGACATTCTATTTGAAATAACGTTGGCGCCGGTTGACGAATCTTCGCGAAATTCTCCAACTTGTTGGGGCACTCCACTCCGCTCCTACCCTGAAAGTCTCGGGTTGATTCGTCAAGCGGGGGCCGAGAAAAAGGGGGTCCCAAAACGCGTTTTCCCCATTCATTTTTCCATAGAAACCTTTAGTCGCAGCTACAGCCCGAACTGCTGAACGGAATTACACCAAATTTGGCAAAGAGGTAGCCCTTGGTTCAGTGTCGTGCCTTTTGCTTAAATGGTGTAAATCCGTTCAGTAGTTCCTGAGAAATTCACAAGTAAAATCACATATATATCTATGGCCGCGTCGGATCCGCGTACCCTCCCGATCACGAGCTGCATGCTAATTGGCTGTCAAGTGGCTGTCAACACTCCAAATGAGGAAGTGTTGGCAGCCATTTTGTCCCTCGGTAGAACCGAGGGACAGAAACATGTGTGCAAAGCGCAAAAAGGGGGCAGGGTAGAAACACCCTGACCCCCTAGGTTTGCTCAGGGGATCCCACAAGGACCCCCTGGGCAGAAAAAAGCATTTTTTTTTTTAAATCGGCGGGATGCGCTTAGGGTGCGCGGATCCCGCCGAGGAAAAAAAAGAAACAAGTGCGCAAAACGCACAAAGGGGGCAGGGTAGAAACACCCTGACCCCTAGGCCTGCTCAGGGGTCCCACAAGGACCCCTGGGCAGAAAAAAGCATTTTTAAAAATAAAAAATCGGCAGGATGCGCTCAGGGTGCGCGGATCCTGCCGAAAAAAATCGAAGCGCGGTCTCCCGCGCTCAATGTTTATTTGCCCCGGGTGGGCCAAGTCCCGGGGGCATGGTGGGGGGTTTAGATTTAATGTGGGGGCCTCTAAAGCCCCCAAGCCCCGAGGACCGCCACCCCGGGGCTTTAGAAAATAATGGTGCGGGAGGGCTCTTTGCCCTCCCGCAGCCCCGGGACCGCCACCCCCGGGGTTCTTTTTAAAAATGTTTTAACCTGTGTGGGGGCTCCAGCCCCCACACGCCCGAGACCGCCACCTCCCGGGGCACTAAAGATTTGAATATGGGGGTCCGTTCACGGACCCCAAAGCCCGGGGACCACCACCTCCCCAGGGCTTTACTAATGGTTGGGAGGGGGCCGCGCGGCCCCCTCCTGGAGCCCTTGATGGCCCTGGGGACCGCCACCCCCAGGGCCGGCTCCTGCAGTGTCCCGGGGTGCCTACCCCGGGACACTGTAGTTTGCATTTTGAAAGAGAGAGCAGGAAACCTGCTCTCTCTTTCAAAATGCAAACTAATTGCTTTTCCACATGGGGAGCAGCATGTTAGCTGCTCTCCATGTGGAAAGCACTGCCGGCTCCCGTAGGACGCGGGAGCCGGCTGTGACTGTGGGGGATTGGGGACCCCCACAGTCCCCAACCAGAGGCCAGGCCCCGGGGGATGGGGTACCCGGGGCCATAAGTGGCCAGGGAGGGGGCCACGCAGCCCCCTCCCCAAATAATTTTTTTTTTAAAAGGGCAAGGCCGGCCCAGGGGGATGGGGTCCCGGGGCTTTAAATGGACTGAGGAGGGGGCCACGCAGTCCCCTCCAAATTAAAAAAAAAAAATCGAGGGCATGCCCCGGGGATGGGGTCCCGGGGCCAATACAGGCCCAGGGAAGGGGGCCACGCGGCCCCCTTCCCGTTTTTTAATTTAAAAAATAAATAAATTGCTCAGGCCCCGGGGATGGGGTCCCCGGGGCCATAAGTGGCCAAGGGAAGGGGGCCACGCAGCCCCCTCCCATTAAAAAAACAACAAAAACGACCGGCATCGTGCCGAGGCCCCGCCCCCTCCCTGCAGTACTCTGCAAACGCGCCCCCTGGCACGTTTTAAGAAGGGAAGTAATTCCCCTTGAATACCGGGGGTCCCTGGGGCCAACTAGCCCACCAGGAACCTCCAGTATGCGCCAGGGGCTGTGTTGCAGAGAGGTGTACAGAGGCCACGCCCCTTTTACACCTCTCTGCAACGCAGCTCTGTGGCGCTTTTAGAAGTACATGGTGGGCTAGTTGGACTCCAGGGACCCTCAGGATTCAAGGGGACTTAATCCCCCAACTTAAAACGCGCCACGGGCGCGTTTGCACAGTGGTGAAGGGAGGGGCGGGGCTTCAGGTGACATGTGTGCAAACAGGCCCCGTGGCGCGTTTTAAGATGGGAATTAAATCCCCTTCAATCCTGAGGGTCCCTGGGGGCCAACTAGCCCAACAGGTACATCCAGAAAGCGCCACAGAGCTGCATTGCAGAGAGGTGCAAAAGGGGCGTGGCCTCTGAACACCTCTCTGCAACGCAGCTCCCTGGCGCATACTGGAGGTACAGGGTGGGCTAGTTGGACCCCAGGGACCCTCATGATTCAAGGGGACTTAATCCCCCAACTTAAAACGCGCCACGGGGCGCGTTTGCACAGATGTCACCTCAGGCCCCGCCCCCTCTCTTCACCATTGTGCAAATATTCCTCTAAAATCAGCCGAACTACGAATTCCTATTTACTCACCTGTTATCAGGAGAGACCTCAGTGCTGCATCTTTCAGCCCAGTACTGATCCTGAAAAGTAATTTTAACCATACTTACCAGTAACTTGAATTTCCTTCCATAGGCTAACATTGACTGGTTTCACTTGGAAATTCTTCTGTGTGTGGAGTTTTGGAACTTTATAATATTCCTCTAAAATCAGCCGAACTACGAATTCCGATTTACTCACCTGTTATCAGGAGAGACCTCAGTGCTGCATCTTTCAGCCCAGTACTGATCCTGAAAAGTAATTTTAACCGTACTTACCAGTAACTTGAATTTCCTTCCATAGGATATCATTGACTGATTTCACTTGGAAATTCTTCTAAGTGTGGAGTTTTGGAACTTTATAATAGTCCTCTAAAATCAGCCGAAATACGAATTCCGATTTACTCACCTGTTATCAGGAGAGACCTCAGTGCTGCATCTTTCAGCCCAGTACTGATCCTGAAAAGTAATTTTAACCGTACTTACCAGTAACTTATATTTCCTTCCATAGGAATCCATTGTCTGGTTTTCAGCAGAAAAGTTTCAAAGTGTTGATTTTCACAAACTACAAATATTCCTTAAAAATCGCCTGTATGACTTAAACGCATTCTTTCAACTGTTTACAGGAGATGCACCAGTGCTGGATCCAGGATCCACCACTGAGTAAGAAAAAGTAACGATAACACTACTTACCTGCTAAGTGATTTTCCTCCCATAGGATAACATTGGTGATTCTATGTGAAAAAGTTTCTAAGTGTCAACTTTTAAAATACAATAATATTCCTTAAAAATCACTACTGTGACCAAAACGCTTTTACTCAACTGTTTACAGGAGATGTCCCAGGACTGAATCTAGGATCCAGTCCTGTGGTTAGAAAAGTAATCCATAAAGTAACTAATTGCATTTAGCTAGAAATTCACATTGAGCTCAATGTTGCATTTTGTTTGAAATTGTGTTGCCCATTGCAACAACTGTAACTACTGTACTTAAAAGTCTATTGCCTATTTGCAAAGTATTTAAACTAAAGTAATTCATTCTGAGAAAGTATATTTTGTAATGTAATGTATAATGTAATTACAATGTAATTTAAAAAATAAAATATCTAAAAATAAATAGTTTAAAAAATGTAGTAAATCAGTATAAAAAAAAAAAATATAACAATACATTTAAA
This sequence comes from Calotriton arnoldi, assembly GCA_963921515.1. Taxonomy (NCBI): domain Eukaryota; kingdom Metazoa; phylum Chordata; class Amphibia; order Caudata; family Salamandridae; genus Calotriton; species Calotriton arnoldi. Next base: position 521,229 of record CAWUFW010009273.1, read on the forward strand.
AATTGTCATTTACAAAACCTTTGAAATTCACTGAAAAAAACTATAGGTTTCAGACATGTTATAGTTAGGAATTAGCATTTAAAAACCTTTGAAATTCACTGAAAAAACCATAGGTTTCAGGCTTGTTATAGTTAGGAATTAGCATTTTAAAAACCTTTGAAATTCACTGAAAAAACCATAGGTTTCAGGCCTGTTATAGTTAGGGTTTAGCATTTACAAAACCTTTGAAATTCACTGAAAAAACCATAGGTTTTAGGGACAGTTATAGTTAGTTGGACATTGCACTCGTACAAAACCCGTGAAATTCCCCCGTTATAGTTAGTTCAGCTAACTATAACTCGCGCCCCCGCAATGCACTGCTGATGACGTCACATATTACATCACTCATGACATGGTCAGTGACATCACTGATGACATCACTGATGACATCACTGATGACATCTCAAATGACATCACTGATGACATCACTGATGACATCACTGATGACATCACTGATGACATCATCCAGTGATTGTGTGTTTCTGTAAAGTTTAAATATGTTTAATATATATAGGGAAATGCGTATTGAAGAATGAGTGGGTGTATAAGCGTCTGAATGGATGATTTAGTAGGTGCGTGACTGAGTCTATAAGTGAGTGATTAAACGTATCTTACTGGATGCATGGGTGAGTGACTAAACTGTGTGAATGTCTGTATCCGTCTGTCTGTTGTTGTGTAAGCAGCTGCATGGGTTTCTGACTAGCTAAATGAGTGTCTATATGGGTTATGGATTGGTTCTCTGAGTATCTGTATGGGTGCCTCAGTGTTTGTGTGGGTGGGGTGTGTGTGACTCTGTGCATAGATGTGTGAGTGGGTGATTCACTGGGTGCATGGTTTCAAGAGTGCGTCTGTGATGGACTGTATGGGTGGGTGAGTGTGTGTATGGGTGTGTTAGTGATTGAATGTATATCTCAGTGGTACATGTGTGAGTAACTACATATGTGAAAGGCAGTATATATGTGTGTTGGAGTATATAAATGGCTATAAGTGAGAGTGTGTGATTGTGAGAGTGGCTATATGGATGAGTGTGTGCTTGCATCAGTGATTGCATAGGAGCGTAAGAATGTGCTAGTATTTTTATGAGTAAGTGAGCTGGTGTGTATAACTGTATAGGTGAGTAAATGGGAGTGTGATTAATTATTAGCATGACTGACTAGGTGTGTGAGTACCTCTATGGATGAGTTGCGTTGTGTGAGTGTTTATATAGGTGTATGAGTGCGTATGATAGTCCTGTACTGAGTGACTGTAAGTATGAGTGACTGTACGGGTGAGTGAGTAGATGTGTGTGTGTAGACCTAAGAATCAGTGAGTGGGTATGTACTTATTGGTATTGGAGTGTGTATGGTTTTGAGAATGGCAGTCTGTAATTTAGAGTGGGTGTATCAAAAGTTATATTAGGGTGTGAGAAGATGCATTAAATTCTCACATGGATGATGTCATCAGTGATGTCATTTGAGATGTCATCAGTGATGTCATCAGTGATGTCACTGACCATGTCATGAGTGATGTAATATGTGACGTCATCAGCAGTGCATTGCGGGGGCGCGAGTTATAGTTAGCTGAACTAACTATAACGGGGGAATTTCACGGGTTTTGTACGAGTGCAATGTCCAACTAACTATAACTTTCCCTAAAACCTATGGTTTTTCAGTGAATATATATATGGTCATGTGATCAAGGCCTCTTGAAGGCCGAAACGCGTCATGGCGGCAGTGCAGGGTATGGAGAAATAAACTAACCATTTTGCACTGACAACTGGGTCTGTTTCGTCTGTTCCTAGCAAGAGGAAGTTTGCGACGAAGTCTGCAGCATATATATATATATATATATATATATATATATATATATATATATATATATATATATATATATATATATATAACCTACTGGCGGTCGCCAGTAGGTAGTTTTAGTTAGGACCTAGTTTCCATAGGAAAAGCGTTTTTTCTTTTGCCAATATCTTTGGCACCGGTTGACGAATCTTCGCGAAATTTTCAAAACTAATGGGCCGCTCCTGTCAGCTCCTGTCTTGAAAGTTTCGGGGTGATTCGTCAAGCGGGGGCCGAGAAAAATGCGGAGTCCCAAAACGCGTTTTCTCCATGTTAATTTCCATAGGATATTTTGGAACAAGCTACAGCCTGAACTGCTGAACGGAATTACGTCAAATTTGACAAAAAGGTAGGTCTTGGTTCAGAAAGAGACTTTTTTTTAAAATGGCGTAAATCTGTTCCGTAGTTCCTGAAATATTCATACTTGAAAAATATCGATATCTGGTGACCGCGGTGGATCCGCAAACCCTCCTGAGCACGAGCTTTATTCTGATTGGCTGCCAACACTCCAAACCAGGAAGTGTTAGCAGCCATCTTGTGACTCGGTTGAACCGAGTCACAAGAAAAAGGTAAAAAAAAAACAAGAAAAATCAAGAAAAGGGGGCAGGGTAGAAACACCCTGACCCCCTAGGCCTGCTCAGGGGGTCCCACAGGCACCCCCAGGGCCAAAAAAAAAGATTTATTTAAAAAGATTTCGGCGGGATTCGCGCTGGGTGCACAAATCCAACAGAAATTTCTTTTAAAAAACAAAGCGTGGTCTCCCGCGCTTCGTTTCTTTAAGCCCCCAGGTGGGCCAGGTCCCAGGGGCAATGTCACATTAGCATGCAGCCCCCACTGCCCCGGTAACCGCCACCTCCCCGGGGCATTTAATAAATAACATATGGGGGTCTGTAGCAGACCCCCGGGGACCACCACCTCCCCGGGGCTTTAAACCTGTTGGAGGGGGGCCACGCAGCCCCCCCTCCTGGAGCCCTCCTTGGCCCTGGGGACCGCCACCCCCCAGGGCCGGCTCCAGCAATATCCCGGGGTGCCTACCCTTGGGACATTGCAGTTTGCTATGGCAGGGCGGGAACACGGCTTCCCCCCTGCCATAGCAAACACTGCTTTGCTTCATGGAAGCGAGAGTAGGAAACCTGCTCTCGCTTTCATGAAGCAAAGCAGATTGCTTTTGGGCAAAGGGAGCTGCATGTCAGCAGCTCCCTTTGCCCAAAGCCAATGCCGGCTCCCGCAGGAGGCGGGGAGCCGGCGGGGACCGCGGGGGCATTGGGGCTCCCCCGCGGTCCCCAACGTGAGGCCAGGCCCCGGGAGATGGGGTCCCCGGGGCCAAAAGTGGCCCAGGGAAGGGGGGCCACCCGGCCCCCCTCCCTTCTTTAATTGGTTAAAAAAAAATAAAAAATAAGCCGGGCCCCGGGGGATGGGGTCCCCGGGGCCAAAATTGGCCTCAAGAGGGGGGCCGCGCAGCCCCCCTCCAAAGATTTTTTTTAAAAGGCAGGGCAGGCCCCGGGGGATGGGGTCCCCGGGGCAAAACTGGCCCAGGGAAGGGGGCCCACGCGGCCCCCCTTCCTTAAAGACAAAAAAAATAAAGAAAATGGCCGGGCCCCGGGGGCCGAAATCGGCCTGGGGATGGGGGGGCCTAAACATAAAAGGAAAGGCCTAGCCCCGGGGGATGGGGTCCCCGGGGCCAGAATAGGGAGAGGGGCCACGCCCCTCTCCCTTTTTTTTTTTTTTAAAAAGAATAATGGGTCAGTCCCCAGGGATGGGATCCCCGGGGCACAAAAGGGACAAGGGAAGGGGGGCCACACATCCCCCATTCCTAAAAAAAAAAAAAACAAGAAACTGGCAACTCGCCGGAGGCCCCGCCCCCTCCCTGCACCACTCTGCAAACGCGCATCCTGGGTTGGGGCATGAAGTCCCCTTCATTGGTGAGGGTCCTTAGGGGCCAACTAGCCCACCAGGTACCTCCAGTAAGCCCCACACAGTGGGATTGCTGAGAGTTAGTCTGAGGCCACGCCCCTTTTTACAAGACTCTGCAAACGCACATCTTGGCGCACTGCTGGTGGGGCGATGAGGTCCCCTTGTGTCCTGAGGACCTCAGGACTAAAGTGGACTTCATCCCCCAAGCAGCACTGCACCAGGAGGCGCGTTTGCAGAGTGGTGTAAAAATGGGGCGTGGCCTCTGACCACTCCCAGCAATCCAGCTATATGGGGCTTACTGGAGGTAACAGGAGGGCTAGTTGGCCCCCAGGGAGCTTCAGGAGGCAAGGGGACTTCATCCCCCAACCAAGAGTGTGCCAGGAAGTGCATTTGCAGAGTGGTGGAGAAAGGGGGCGTGGCCTGTGTCCACCTCTCAGCAATCCCACTGTGTGGGGCTTACTGGAGGAAACAGGTAGGCTAGTTGGCCCCTAAGGACCCCCAGTAGCGAAGGGGACTTCAATCCCCATCCAAGAGCGCGCCATGGAGCGCGTTTGCAGAGTAGTGGGCAAAGGGGGCGTGGCCTGCTATGAGAACTTAGCAATCCTGCTGTGTGGGACTTACTGGAGGTAATAGGAGGGGTGGTTGGCCCCCAATTCCTTGGGGGCCAACTACCCCTCCTGTTACCTCCAGTAAGTCCCATACAGTGGGATTGCTAAGAGGTCTTCGAAGGCCATGCCCCCCTTAGTCCACCACTCTGCAAACGCGCTACTGGTTGAGGGAGGAAGTCCACTTTACTCCTGAGGGACTTTGGGGGCCAAGTAGCCCTCCTGTAAGTCCTACGCAGCGGAATTCCTGAGCGCTGGTCAGAGGCCCAGGCCCCTTTCTGCAGCTCTCTGCAAACGCGACTACTACATTAAAAATGAGCATTTAAAAAACCTTAGAAATTCACTGAAAAAACCATAGGTTTCAGGGACGTTATAGTTAGAAATTAGCATTTAAAAAACCTTAGAAATTCACTGAAAAAACCATAGGTTTCAGGGACGTTATAGTTAGAAATTAGCATTTAAAAAACCTTAGAAATTCACTGAAAAAACCACAGGTTTCAGGGACGTTATAGTTAGTTGGACATTTCACTCGTACAAAACATGAGAAATTCGGCCGTTATAACTTGCGCCCCCGCAATGCACTGCTGATGACGTCACATATTACATCACTCATGACATGGTCAGTGACATCACTCATGACATCACTGATGACATCTCAAATTACATCACTGATGACATCACTGATGACATCATCAACTTAATATCTGATGCGCCTCCTCACACCCTAATATAACCGTTCATACACCCACTCTAAAATACAGACTACCATTTTTGAAACCATAGACACACCAATACCAGTTAGTACATACCCACTCACTGATTCATAGGTCTATACACACATCCACTCACTCACCCATACAGTTACTCATGCACGCAGTCACTCATCAATACAGCCACTGATATATGCACTTATACACCCATATAGACACTCACACACCGCCACTAACCCATAGAGTTATTCACACACCTAGTCAGTCACCTATAGAATCAATCACACTGCCATTTATTCACCTATACAGTTATACACACACCACCTCACTTATTCATACAGATAGTAACACATAATTACTCTCTTCTACAATCACTGACACAAGCACACACTCACCCATACAGCCACTCTCACACTCACTCACACTTAGTCACTTATATACTCCAACACTCACATATACTGCCTTTCACACGTGCAGTTACTCACCCATATACCACTGAGACATCCATACACTCACCGACACAGCCATACGCACACTCACTCAACCATACCGTCCCTCAAAGACGCACTCATGAACCCATACACCCAGGGATTCACCCACTCACACATCCATGCATGGAGTCACACAGCCCCTCACCCAACCACACAGACACTCAGGCACCCATGCAGGTACTCAGACAACTAATCAATAACCATTATAGACACTCATTTACCTACTCACCAACCCATGCAGCCACTTACACACCAACTGACAGACTGATACACACATTTACACAGATTAGTCACTCACCCATACATTCACTAAGACACGTTTAATCACTCACTCAGTCAGTCACGCACCCAACAAATCATCCATACAGACACTCATACACCCACTCATTCTTCGAATACACCTTGGCGTATATATATAACATTCTTAAACTTTTTAGAAACACTCACAGGATGATGTCATCAGTGATGTCATTTGAGATGTCATCAGTGATGTCACTGACCATGTCATGAGTGATGTAATATGTGACGTCATCAGCAGTGCATTGCGAGGGCGCGAGTTATAGTTAGAGTTAATCCCCCGACTTAAAACGCGCCACGGGGCGCGTTTGCACAGTGGTGAAGGGAGGGGGCGGGGCTTCAGGTGACATGTGTGCAAACAGGCCCCGTGGCGTGTTTTAAGATGGGGAATTAAATCCCCTTCAATCCTGAGGGTCCCTGGGGGCCAACTAGCCCAACAGGTACGTCCAGAAAGCGCCACAGAGCTGCGTTGCAGAGAGGTGTAAAAGGGGTGTGGCCTCTGTACATGTCTCTGCAACGCAGCCCCTGGCGCATACTGGAGGTTCCTGGTGGGCTAGTTGGCCCGTAGGGACCCTCATGATTCAAGGGGACTTAATCCCCCTACTTAAAACGCGCCACGGGCGCGTTTGCACAGATGTCACCTCAGGCCCCGCCCCTCCCTTCACCATTGTGCAAATATTCCTCTAAAATCAGCCGAAATACGAATTCTGATTTACTCACCTGTTATCAGGAGAGACCTCAGTGCTGCATCTTTCAGCCCAGTACTAATCCTGAAAAGTAATTTTAACCGTACTTACCAGTAACTTGAATTTCCTTCCATAGGCTAACATTGACTGGTTTCACTTGGAAATTCTTCTAAGTGTGGAGTTTTGGAACTTTAAAATATTCCTCTAAAATCAGCCGAAATACGAATTCCGATTTACTCACCTGTTATCAGGAGAGACCTCAGTGCTGTATCTTTCAGCCCAGTACTGGTCCTGAAAAGTAATTTTAACCGTACTTACCAGTAACTTGAATTTCCTTCCATAGGCTAACATTGACTGGTTTCACTTGGAAATTCTTCTAAGTGTGGAGTTTTGGAACTTTAAAATATTCCTCTAAAATCAGCCGAAATACGAATTCCGATTTACTCACCTGTTATCAGGAGAGACCTCAGTGCTGCATCTTTCAGCCCAGTACTGATCCTCAAAAGTAATTTTAACCGTACTTACCAGTAACTTGAATTTCATTCCATAGTATATAATTGCCTGCTTTTTGCTGAAAAAGTTTCTAAGTGTTGATTTTTGAAACATACAAATATTCCTCTAAAATCAGCCGAAATACGAATTCCGATTTACTCACCTGTTATACGGAGAGACCTCAGTGCTGTATCTTTCAGCCCAGTACTGGTCCTGAAAAGTAATTTTAACCGTACTTACCAGTAACTTGAATTCCCTTCCATAGGCTAACATTGACTGGTTTCACTTGGAAATTCTTCTAAGTGTGGAGTTTTGGAACTTTAAAATATTCCTCTAAAATCAGCCAAAATACGAATTCCGATTTACTCACCTGTTATCAGGAGAGACCTCAGTGCTGCATCTTTCAGCACAGTACTGATCCTCAAAAGTAATTTTAACCGTACTTACCAGTAACTTATCTTTTCTTCCATAGGAATCCATTGTCTGGTTTTCAGCAGAAACGTTTCAAAGTGTCGATTTTCACAAACTACAAATATTCCTTAAAAATCGCCTGTATGACTTAAACGCATTTTTTCAACTGTTTACAGGAGATGCACCAGTGCTGGATCCAGGATTCAACACTGAGTAAGAAAAAGTAACGATAACAGTTTTTACCTGCTAAGTGAATTTCCTTCCATAGGATAACATTGGTGATTCTATGAGGAAAAGTTTCTAAGTGTCAACTTTTAAAATACAATAATATTCCTTAAAAATCACGACTGTAACCAAAACGCTTTTACTCAACTGTTTACAGGAGATGTCCCAGGACTGAATCTAGGATCCAGTCCTGTGGTTAGAAAAGTAATCCATAAAGTAACTAATTGCATTTAACTAGAAATTCACATTGAGCTGAATGTTGCATTGTGTTTGAAAATGTGTTGCCCATTGCAACAACTGTAACTACTGTACTTAAAAGTCTATTGCCTATGTGCTAAGTATTTAAACTAAAGTAATTCATTCTGAGAAAGTATTTTTGTAATGTAATGTATAATGTAATTACAATGTAATTTAAAAATAAAATATGTAAAAGAAATTGTTTCTAAAAATGTAGTAAATCAGTATGAAAAAAAATAATATAAAAATTAATACATTTAAAAAACCTTTGAAATTCACTGAAAAAACCGTAGGTTTCAGGCACGTTATAGTTACAAATTAGCATTTAAAAAACCTTTGAAATTCACTGACAAAACCATAGGGTTCAGACACGTTATAGTTAGAAATTAGCATTTAAAAAACCTTTGAAATTCACTGAAAAAACCATAGGTTTTAGGGACAGTTATAGTTACAAATTAGCATTTAAAAAACCTTTGAAATTCACTGAAAAAACCATAGGTTTCAGATATGTTATAGTTACAAATTAGCATTTAAAAAACCTTTGAAATTCACTGAAAAAACCATAGGTTTTAGGGACAGTTATAGTTAGTTGGACATTTCACTCGTACAAAACCCGTGAAATTCCCCCGTTATAGTTAGTTCAGCTAACTATAACTCGCGCCCGCAATGCACTGCTGATGACGTCACATATTACATCACTCATGACATGGTCAGTGACATCACTGATGACATCACTGATGACATCTCAAATGACATCACTGATGACATCATCCACGTGATAATCTGATGCAGCTCCTCACACCCTAATATAACCTTTGATACACCCAATCTAAATTACAGACTGCCATTCGCAAAACTATAGACACTCCAACACCAATAACTACATACCCACTCACTGATTCTTAGGTCTACACACACACATCCACTCACTCACCCGTACAGTCACTCATACTTAAGGTCACTCAGTACAGGACTATCATATGCACTCTTACTCCTATATAGACACTCAAACACCGCCACTCATCCAAAGAGGTACTCACACACCTAGTCAGTCATGCAAATAATTAAACACACTGCCATTTACTCACCTATACAGTTATACACACATCAGCTCACTTAATCATACAAATACTAGCACATTGTTACGCTCTTATACAATCACTGATACAAGCACACACTCATCCATACAGCCACTATCACAATCACTCACTCTCAGCTTATAGCTATTTATATACTCCAACACACATATATACTGGCTTTCACATATGTAGTTACTCACACATGTACCACTGGGACATACATTCACTCACTAACACACTCTTACACACACTTACCCACCCATACAGTCTATCACAGATGCACTCTTGAAACCATCCACCCAGTGAATCACCCACTCACACATCTATGCACAGAGTCGCACACACCCCACCCACACAAACACTCAGGCACCCATACAGATACTCAGACAACCAATCAATAACTCATATAGACACTCATGTAGCTATTCACAAACCCATGCAGCCACTTACACAGCAACAGACAGACGGATACAGACATTCACCCAGTTTAGTCACTAACCCATGCATTCAGTAAGATACGTTAAATCACTCACTTATAGAGTCAGTCACGCACCTACTAAATCATCCATACAGACACTTACACACCCACTCATTCTTCAATACGTCTTTTCCTATATATATTAAAAATATTTAAACTTTACAGAAACACACAGTCACTGGATGATGTCATCAGTGATGTCATTTGAGATGTCATCAGTGATGTCATCAGTGATGTCACTGACCATGTCATGAGTGATGTAATATGTGACGTCATCAGCAGTGCATTGCGGGCGCGAGAGTTATAGTTAGCTGAACTAACTATAACGGGGAATTTCACGGGTTTTGTACGAGTGAAATGTCCAACTAACTATAACTGTCCCTAAAACCTATGGTTTTTTCAGTGAATTTCAAAGGTTTTTTAAATGCTAATTTGTAACTATAACATATCTGAAACCTATGGTTTTTCAGTGAATATATATATATATATATATATGTATATATATATATATATATATATATATATATATATATATATATATATATATATATATATATATATAAATATATATATAAATACACCAACTCCTGGCCCGTCAGTGACTCAATGAGACCTCCAGGTACGGACCTCTTATACGCTTCAAGAAATGCACAACACCAATGTTCCTTCTTCGCAGTGCCGTGATTTATTCACAGATAAATTATAAACTCCAAAGCTGTTCAGGCATAGTATATATATCAATTATCTCGCTTCACCCAGGCAGTTGAACACACAGCGGGTGCCTCCGTAGACGGGGTGAGTCCGCCTCTGTTCCACAACAACTACAAAAATCGGAGCACTCTCGGAAGTATTGGTCTGATTTATTTTAGCAAATGCATTTCGGAGTGAGCCTTCTTCAGTTCGTCTAAATCATTTTAAATTCAGCACAGCTTACGATCTTTAAATACTCCAATGTGTTTCCTATTGGTGGGGCAGAGACGAATCAAAGGGCGGTATGTCCAATATGGAAAATAGATGCCGCAAACAGGAAAGGCATCAATGTCCCACAATGCATTATCTTCATCAAATGTATTCTTCTCCCAAAATTGGTATATAAAAAATTGCCCTTTTCCTATTGCCAATCTAATTTTGCCGCCTCTACAGTCACTCCCTTAGATTTTCATCACATTCGATCGCTATGCCCATCTTCCTCGCCTGCTGCTTGACGGTATTCCTGCAGGTGTCCCTTGCATATTGTTTCATTTGACATCTGGGAAAGCCTTTCTGTTAAAAATTGTTGCACAAATAAAACCCCACGTTTTAGTCTGAAAACTGTCTTTTGATGTGCCTAATTTTATGAGAGTGAAACCCCTTTGCAGGTGTTTTCTTGCTTCGCCGTGTGTGTGCCTCTGCGTGGGAGTGCTGTATTGCTTTTATTTGAGAGTGCGAAGCATTCACTCACCCATACAGACACTCACACATTCATTCACTCCTCCACAAAACCACTTACATACCAATTCACACATCAGTACAATCCCTCACATGCCCACTCACTCATCTATACAGCCGCTCACACAAATACTTACCCAAATACCCAGTCAAACAGCCACTCACTCACCCATACATCCACTTACACACCCAGTCACTCACCCATAGAGCCATTCACATAGCCACTCACTCACCCATACAGCCACTCACAAACACACTCACCCACCCATAGAGCTACTCACACAGCCATCACAGTCACCAATAAAACCACTCACATACACACTCACCCACCCATACAACCACTCACAGTTACTCACCTATATAACTACTCACACACCAACTTATTCACCCATACAGCCACTCAGGCACCCAATCACATACTCATACAGCCACTCAGACACCCACTCCCACACTGATACAGTCACAGTGCCACTGAGATTACATATATTAGAAACAGTATCACTCATTAGTAGTACTAAAAGAATAGTAATTTAACTTATGCAGTAGCTTAGTATATATCTTTATCTCAGAAACTTTTACGAAACACTTAAACTCACTGGATGATGTCATCAGTGATGTTATTTGAGATAGTACCAGTGGCACAGAGCAGGAAGAATTAGGTTCATGAGTGTGGTGAACCTTTTGATGAAAGTGTGACTACAAAGGACACCACCCCCTCCTTGAACAGTATACTGGTATCCCCTAAAGACTAGGGTTTTGTGCGAAAATCAATTCTAAGAAAACCCAGGTAGGGCTCACCTGGGTGGTTGTTTTTTGATGATGCACTAGCATTACAATCTAGGATAGACTAAGTTTAAGGTCTATTTGTAGGGGGTCCTATAGCCCTGACGAATGCCCCAGACCAGAAAGGCTAGTTATTGAGGCCAGAAACATGTTGGTGAATAGTAGACGGGTCTGAGCCACTGCGCTCTTCTTTCCCGCCTAGACAAGTGTTTTTAGATATACCTAGAGTCCTCACTAATAAAGGTGATAACTGAGGAACCCTAAAGTATTTTTAGATTATCTGGAACCCGACTTCTCCAGTAGTTTTATTTAAGAACTCCCTCCAACAGCCAAGTCTTCGCAGAGGTTGAGTCCACCCTGGTACTACCATCTTACCAGGGTGGGGAGAGGATGCCGATGATGAAGCATGACGATATTATGTGTGTGAGGCATCCTCTTCCATTAAGGATGGCCATCCCATTTTAGTTGATCCATGCTTAGTATAGCGTTAGTGGACTGACCTCTTCTAAAATCTAGGTTTTGGTCTCCCTCATGAATCTCTGATCTATTCCCTACTTTCATGTGATATACCAGTTGCTTGTGGGAGGGACGTTTGGGTGCAATTTCCTCCACCTCTCTATTTTGTGATAATTGCCATTTGAGATGTCATCAATGATGTCATCAGTGATGTAATATGTGAGGTCATATGCAGTGCATTGTGGGGCGTAAGTTGTAGTTAGCTCAGGTAACTATAACTGCTGAATTTCACTGGTTTTGTATGAGTGAAATCTGAGCATTACTATAACGCCCCTGTAACCTTTGTTTTTTTCAGTGAATTTTTATTCATATCTATATATATATATATCTATATATATATATATATAGATATATATACATATATACACATACATATATAAATATATATGTATAACTGTATATATATTTTTTTTTTTATTCAACAAACGCCAAAGCTTCTCAAGATGCACTCGACAGTGCGTCTGCCAATCGGCATCACGGTTCAGCCCGCCCCAACCATCCAAGTTCGTTGTGTTGCCTGACGCGTTTGTGTGGCCAACGTACCACTTCATTAGAGGCATTTCTCCTGTACGCATTGGAGCGCTCTTTATACTGCATGCTGATTGGTTTAAAAACCTCTCATGGGTTCTACTGCGTACTTGATTTCTTCATACAGCATGCTGGGATGTGTAGTCACATCAAGCTTTCATTAAACACCTATAGTAGGTTCCAATGCTTACAGATTTCAGAGAGTCAGTTAAATATATATATAATATAATATATATATACACACACATGATTTCACCGGCAACCACTGTTCCATTGCCAAACAACGATTTCACTCACGGAAATTTGATTCCAATGTTTCTTAGCAAGCCATATTACAGCACTGACAGACGTGTTTCGGCACAACGCCTTTTTCAATGTCAGCATGTTCAGATACCATCTTACATTTAAATCATAGAGGAATGCATCCGACTCATGGGAATTCACATGAAAATAGACAACGGCCCTTCAGACCTAACAAATGCAAACAAGTTTGGCGCCCATCTTGATGCGGTGCTTTAACACATCAATCTCTATCTGAGATCTTACTTAGTGTCACAAATTTGATATTAATCCAGCATCAAGACAGTATGTAATCGGGAGACAGGGTAGAAGAGCAAACATTTGCAATGCAATCGTCTCGCCTTTGGGACCTTATATGTATTTAGCTATGCAGCACATTAGCCTGGGTGCTGAAACATCTACTGTTCTTAAACATGGAGGGAAAGTAAGCACCAAACTGCGTGACATGCCAGGTATGGGAACACATGGAGAGAAATATTGCCTTTCAGCACGAAATGGTATAGTCCAAAGCTCTGTTTTTAATATAAAATCAGGGCATTCGGTGGTCATATCACTGAAAATACAAGATTTGAAAAAATATTATTGTCTATGGGTGCTCGTGGAAGACAATTTCTATGGACTGGAATCTAGAGAATGCTAAAGTGGTTCTGGTATTTTACTGACCTCAGCTGGTCGTTTTCTATCAAGAAAGTTAAATAGAGGCAGTTGCCAGAAAAATTTAAAAAGAAAGTCCCTCAGCAGATCAATTTCTTATCATCCTCATAACAGATTTAAACTTCGATGCCCTTCACCCAACCAGGGATCTGTCAACTATTGGTAAATATGCTGTCTAGCAAATGTCAGAGTTCCTTAATGAGAACTACGGAAGTCATAAGGCTGTTTTTGCTGTGGCAATGCGCCTAGACCAAAATAAAAAGTGAATTAAAAAGAAAACACACAGCATACATTGGCCAAAGAAAGCCATATTCAGAGAACTGTTCCTTAAAGGATTTATCCACTAGGCACCATCAGTCATGAAGTTTCACAGCTTTAAGAAGCGGTTGAAAAAAACTGGAAGCTCAAAGTACAAAATGAGAATTGCAAAATAAATCCCACAAATCATCAATGCTTAAGAATATGAAATTTCTTAAGGGGTGTGCTGCAATCTCCAAATATTTTAGGACCTCTGTCAGACCATCTTCTCGGGTCATTCTAGAAGCATACAAACACTCAAAGATACTCCTCACCATGCACTCCTTCCACGACAAGCCCCCTCGGTCCCTAAGAAAATATCTTAACCAAACAAATTGTGATTCATCAGTGGATACTTATTTGAGTTTGGCACTGCAAATAATATTATCACCACTGATAAAATGTTCATGTTCAAAATTCAACAAAAATCTTCTGGATACCCTCTAAGAGTTTATAGAGGTATATTTCACAAAGCATGCCAAAAGACAACTTCAAGCTTGTTATCATGGTGTCAAACGGCATTAGGCACCAAGCTGTGCTCTTTTCTTAGATACCAGTTGGAGGGGTGGAGTATTAGTGTTCTTGTCTCGACCAACTAATAACATTCAGTGCAATGTAGCATTGTAAACTGTCCACATACCAATATTATCCAATACTAGACCACAAACATAATTTAGTAGGTTTACTTGTGTATTTACAGTAGGATTACTGGTGAGTAAATTTGTAGCATGGACAAAGGTACATTTCAAAATGCAACAATGGATGAATATACAACAATGAACATTAAGTAAGATAGCATAGCTGGTTCAGAAATCTTCGAAACCTGTCAAATTCTTGCTATGTTTCACCAATACTACAAACTAGAATTTTAAGATTAGCAAATACATTTTGGTTATTCAAATGAGACTAAATCAGGCGTATAACATTACTGGCTCGTTTTGCTCTCTATGATCAGGCAAACACTGATAAGAACAATAGGAAGCAGTGAACACAGAAGTCTTCCTAAAGTTCCAAACCATACTGCTCTAGAAAAACAAATCCAGGTCAGTGACAAACAGCTAACTACCACAATATTGTGCTCTATCGGTTTAGCTGTCTAATCTGAAAAGGCACTATAAAATGAAAAGTTAATTTTAATCTACAAATAAAAGCTTGATACATAAAATAAATACCCATGGTTAAAAAATGTTTTTTAAAAAATTGCCATTCTGGAATGAGAATTATTTTTGCTTCTAGGAAATCAGTATAATCCTACATTCCATAAAGGTGTCAGTAAAATGTCACTGTATCAAACGTGCTCTGTTTAAATTGGAAAGTATGATTTCCACAAGCAATGGTTTTGAAGTTACTTACAAAGTTATTTACAAGTGTTTTGCTTACTTATACAAAGCCATGGCAATTGAGTGTTAGATGGCATGCTTCCTCACTGAAAAATCTTTACATAATCGGTTCTTCAACATTAAAAAGTTGACTGCATGAAGCTCAGTTTTGCGGGAGGGGAGGATTGGTTAGTAATCACATATAGACCTTGTTGTCACAATGGCTGTCAGGGCCTAAGTTTTGGAATCCAGAGCGTCATATATAAGCAGATACAGCAACTATAAAACCTGATATTGCGACGTGAAGCTTTATTGTAAAATTCTAAATTGCAGCAGCGGCCCTCAACAGAACTTTTTCAATAGGCGGGAATTTGCGTTTTAATGCTTAGTTAGATCTTGGATTATTTTATACGTTGCCTCACTGACTATAAGAAATGAATTAAAAACACGGTACTTTCAGAAGACAGAACTTTACTTAATGGATTATTGGATGAGCATTTCAAAGAGGCACCTCTAAATGTGGCACAATTTTACATACCCAATACATGGGCCGATGCTTAAAATGAGTGATTAGAGGTCGACAAAGAATGAAAAGTGTTAAGGCATGGTGATAGTAATGGGGAACAAGAAGATGCAAAGTGACACGATCGTGAGTGGACGCTAATGGGGCAGGGTGAAATGTCACCAATGACTTTCATGATGAAGGGATTGTAGTGAGTAGAAAACAAGTAATGGAGGAGCGGGGAAAACATTCAAGATGAGGTGACTGCTGGGAAAAATAGCTGGTTTGGAAGAGGAAATGGGGGAAATAGATGTCTGTCTGAGATAACTGAATCCGCAGTATATCGTGGAGGGCCTTAACTATGCCTGTGTGGGATGGCTATGCCGGGCGGTGGCTCAGGCATGCCTGCTATATGTGATAACATGTCGGCACCAGCACCACCGACCCTCAATGTCAGCGCTCAGCTCTATTTTCCCTCCTCACCTGCCCTCTCTGCTTCAACTGGCTGTCACGGCTTTCCGCAGACAGTGGCAGCGGCTCTCATGGAGGACACTCCAGCTCACACACAATGCCCCGTCCTCCGCCCTCAGCCCGTGCTTCCACCCTCCGCTGCTGTATGCCAGGTTTGAAATCTAAAACAAGCATAATCCC
Organism: Calotriton arnoldi; assembly: GCA_963921515.1. Taxonomy (NCBI): domain Eukaryota; kingdom Metazoa; phylum Chordata; class Amphibia; order Caudata; family Salamandridae; genus Calotriton; species Calotriton arnoldi. Next base: position 537,700 of record CAWUFW010009273.1, read on the forward strand.
CAATGAAAACAAAGACATAAACAAGCACAAGTTCTACCAAAAAGCCAAAAGTAGCTCCTCACTTCGACAATAGCGAAACATACAACTGAAGAGAAGAATTAATTGACATTAAAGATATAGCTCCATCAAAGTTCAAATACGCACTTGGAACAATTATTACACTATAGGTGCTCGTTAATTTTTCAAAAAGATAAATTAAATGGGAGATGCACAAAATCTTTCTGACTAGCTTAATTTAATTTACTTCCAATTTTTTTCAAGCTAAGACAGTTAAACAAGAAGTAATTTTCCGATGGTAATATAAAAGCGAGAGCATAAACTAAGATACTGAAGTAATACATGTGAAAACAACAGTAACAAGCATTTGCAATGCAATAGGTCTCGCATTTACGCGAGACCTATTGCATTGCAAACGGGAGTGCGGGCAGGGGGCAGGAGGGCGAGAAGGCGCGAACAACGGGAGTGAGGGCGGGTGGGGGGGCGGTAAGGCATGGGAAGAAAATAGTGCTCACAATCTAAATAACACATACCATGCAACACTCGAAGTAAAGGGGCCAGTAGCCATGGAAGGATACAAATGACGACATGGACATCACAAGGAGGGACTAACAGCCTATAAACCAATCGGAAGGCAGCATTTAGAAAGGACAAAGACACAAGCAAATGAAAAAGATGGGCGGGGGAGTGGGCAGAGCTTCCACTCCATACTCCATTACTGCATGCCTCGCAGAGCGAGCAGCGCATGCGCGCTGCCGCTATAGGCTCGTCCTAAACAAGGGGAGAAATTACATGAAATAAAATTAATTAAAAAACGGTTGTTACATATACTTTGCAGCTCAGAAATATGTATTTGTCTCCCCCACATCAAATGAACATCATCCTGTCTAATTAAGCCTATTCATGTGAACATTTCTCTCATACATGTTTCCATCCACCTCTTCTTTGTCTTTCTTTCTTTTTTGTCCTTCCTTCTTTCCCTTATTACAATAGTTATGCTGCACAATCTTGTTAATCATGTGACTTTTGCGCTTAATCAGCCGGTGTATCTTACTTAGATCATTTCCTATACTTGTAGGGAGTGCTCCTTCATTGCCCTCTATTAATTGTACCACATAGAATACCTGAGGAGAAAATTCACCTTCAGAAAAATTATTTTAGTGAAATTCAAAATAAATGCACCCAAATGAAAGTTATACTACAGACAGGAGTCTATAATCTCTGTTATAGAATATATCTGAGCTATTTCAGGCTACATGTACCCATAATTCTTCTTCATTATTTAACCCTTTGAGGGCTTTGGTTTGCAGCTTTATTATGTATTTAGACTCAAGAATGTGCAGCTTTTTCACCCTATCTCCTCCTCTTTCATTTTTCTGCTCTTGATCTATACATATATAGCTAAGAAGGTCTCGGTTGCTGTTATGCTCCAATTCAAAATGACGAGATACAGGATAACTTTGATCCTTGTTTGCAATTGCTCGTATATGTTAGAGTACCCTCTTTTTGGCGGGATGGATGGTGCTCCCTAAGTATCGTTTTGCACAGGGACATTAGTCAGTCAATTCTGAATTGCAGTTCAGCAGTTTCTTGATCTTTCCATTTTTGGTTTTGCCCTGCCCTTCCACTTCAAAATCTCGAACTCTGCTGCTATATTTGCAGGCTTTACGTTTTAGGCAGGGAAAAAAAAAAACCAATTGGATCTTTCTTCTCTGGTGTAGTTTTATAGTGACTATGCACTAGATGGTCTTTTAGTGAGGGACCACTCCTATAGGTAATCTGGGGGCGTGATGTTATTGCCTTCCTGATCACATTATCAATTCTTAGGATGTGCCAGTTTTTTCTGAAGATCTGCAAAACTTTAGGGGAACTCGCATTGAAATCTGTGATCATTCTGATAGTCCCTTCTAGTGTTTTCCTTCTAGACTTTGCTGGATCCTTGGTGGTGAGTAATTGTGGTCTCACCACCAAATCTTTCTTTCTTACTGCCTTATGTAGAGTCCCTCTTGTGTGGCTTCTCTCAAATCTCTCTAGGGCACTCTCTTTAGCTTTTTTGTATTCTGTTTCTTTGGTGCAGTTGCGCTTGATAATTCGAAGCTCACCATATGGGATGTTATTAAACTTCTGAGGTGGTGACTCCATGTGTGCAATACCGAATTACCCGCAGTAGGTTTTTGGTATAACCTCATTAATATCTTATTGTCTTCTATGTATACTTCAAGATCTAGATAAAAACACTTGTGTTACTGATGTTCCCTGAGCCATCTAGGTTCAAATCATTCTGATTTAAGGCAGCTGTATATTCTTCAGCTGCCATTCGTGTCTCCTTCCATACGATAAACAGATCGTCGACATAGCAGGCTCATTGGGCCTCACTATCAACCCAATCGTCTCTGCCCAGGCCACGTGCTTCTCCCACCAGCCTACGAATACGTTCGTATAACTGGGAGCGAAGCACGTGCCCATGGCAGTCCCCCTTTTTTGCTGGTACAAATGGCCTGCAAATAGAAATATGTTATTATCCAAACAGAACTTTATAATTTCTAACAGCATAGTGTTGTGTTCTTTGTATTTCAATGCTCTGTTATTCAAAAAACATTTCATAGCGTGTAGACCCTTTTCATGTACAATAAAGGTATATAGGCTTGTTATAGCTAGTGTTATCGATAATATTTCATCCTCCCATTGGATCCAATCGATTAATCTGAGAAAATCCTGTGTATCTTTAACATATGAGCTCATAGCTTTCACAAAGGGGGATAGAAATGAATCTATGTAGATGGCTGTATTCTCCAATAGGCTGTTTTGTGATGCCACTATTGGTCGTCCTGGAGGGTTCACAATGTTCTTATGTACTTTTGGTACATGTTAAAAAGTAGGAAGTAATGGATATTCACAATATGAAAACTGATATTCATCATGATCTAGCATGCCTTTATCTCTCCAATCTCACAGGAGTTGTTTACACATTTGTCATATACTGTTTTCTTGATAGGTTAATAGCGCTCCTTGTCTTTAAGTTGTCTTAGAGCCTCATTACAATATTGTTCCTTGTTAAACAAAACAATATTTCCCCCTTGTCGGAGGGTTTGATAACTAGAGATTCATCTCATTTAAGTTCTAATGTTGCCTTCCAACGCTTTGCCGTAATGTTATACTCCCTCCGGTTTTCTTTTTGGATGTTCAATTTTTTCAACTCCTGTATCATTGCTTCATGGAAGACATCTATGGCATCATGGGGAGTCTGTAGGATAAACTTCGATTTCATCTTGAACTTACTTTCGCCACTTTGTTGTGAAATGCCGCTCTCTCTAAACAAGCAATAGTGTCTTCTACTGTCTCCCCCAGTTCCCTTTCCTGTGTATCCTCTAGATCCTGCAGTGCCAATAAAGCATCATGATCATTCCTAGTTAGAAAGTCTGTCTCTCCAATGTCCTTACCCTGATACGATGACTTCTTTTTCGGATGTAGAAGATGTATTTTTTTCATTTGTAATTTTCTAACATATTTGAATAGATCAATCCGAGTCTGTGTGTAACTAAATTCTGAAGTAGGGCAAAAAGTTAGACCCAGTTTTAATACCTGTATTTCATCTTTGTTTAAAATTATGTCCGATAAGTTTATTATTGCCATTTCCTCCGGGACTATTTCCATCTTCCCCCTTGCTTCTCGTCACCCGAGGTATAATAGATTCTTCCCCTTCCTTTCTTGATCCTTCTTGTTTGTCTTCTTTTCGATCCGGGGGGTGGGTACAAGGAGGGGGTCACTGCCGACTTTCTCTGATGAGTTGACATTCCCGAAAATAAATGGGATCACAGATGTTTTCACTGCTCTCTGTTGGATGTATAGACTGCTCTTCTTCCAATGTTTCAATTTCTGACTCAGAGGTTTCCCTTGTTGTTCCTTTGTGCTTGCTTCTCTGTTCGTTCATTAGTCTTCTCGGGCATCCCATTTTTTGCCAAATGTTAGAATTTGTCCTGACTCATAATCTTTCTCATCCCTCAAGAACTTAGTTTGTTTATGATGTCTAATTAAACCTTCATTGTTCATCAGTTGTTTTTTCATAGCCAATTTTAATTCTTCACTTTTCTAAGTATCTTTGTCTTTAGATATTGTTTCTTCCAGTTTTTTAATCTCCTCCTGTAGTCTTGCTCGATCACTCCACGCGTATTTTATAAGGATACTGACCATTCCTTTGCTTAATCTGTGGTATATTCAGCCCATTATTTTAATAACAATGGATCTGGATTCTCGAATGACGGGATGGTATATATTCATAGTCCTCTTGGTATTCGTTCTACATCCAAATATTTTTGGAGTGAGGTGGCCTCCCACCATTTTCTGATTTCTTTTTTGCAGGTTTTCTCCAAAGTTTGATATATTTTCAAATTACTTGGGGGTGTCTTACTAGAAGTTGCCCCCTGTGAGCCATTTCTGCCATTACATGAACTTTTCCCAAAAATATTGGCAGTTGCTTCCTCCTGTATCACTGAACATTCTCCTATTGCTATATGGCTTGCAATTAACCACAATAATTCAGTTCCCTCGAGACTGTCGATGACTCCAATATCATGAAAGCAGTACTAGAACAATAGGCCCTCCCTGGCGGTATGTACTGAGTTTCTCGTGTCCTCCGACTCGAGTTTCCCTGTCCGATGCCGTCATATATTCATTGAAACAACCAAAGGTTACAGGGACGTTATTGTTAGGCTCAGGTTTCACTCATGCAAAACCAGTGAAATTCAGCAGTTATAGTTTGCTGAGCTAACTATAACTCGCGCCCCCACAATGCACTGCTTATGACCTGACATATTACATCACTCATTACATTTTCAGTGACATCACTGATGGCATCTCAAATTACATCACTGATGACATCATCCGGTGACTGTGAGTGTTTTTAAAAAGTTTATGAGTGTTAAATATAATATACCAAGGTGTATTGGCGAATCAGTGGGTGTATGGGTGCCTGTATGGATGATTCAGTTGGTGCATGACTGACTGTATAAGTGAGTGATAAGGTGACTTTTAAAAAAAAAAAAAATTAAATTATTTTATTGTTGTTATTAACAAAGAAAAAGAGAAAAAAAAACACTAAGGAAGAAAAAAACGAAAACAGAGCAAAAAGAACCTTCATACTGACACATTATGATTATAAGTATTTACACAGACGTTACATATTAATCATCTTTAGAAATTTTTTAGCCATTTGAAGACTCCGAGCTAAAAATTATGACATGTTACATATTTACATATTTACATATTGAAAAGTGGATAAATACCAACAGATTGATATTTAGTTGCTGCATATATTACTATAGCAAATCGGTAATAGGGGCCCACATCTTTTCTCCCTTTTCCCGTCTCCTTTGCCCTTTCAATCGATAAGCCGAAATTTCAAGATTATATACAGCAAGAAACCGAGATCGCCAATTACAGAAAGTGGGAGGGTCAGGACTGATCCAGAGGGAAGTAATACACATTGATATAAAGACAAACCCAGTAGTAGCTTGTGACCAGCTCAAATTACTAGCTACTCCCATAATAACCAAATCAGATGTGATAGAGATTGGAAGTCCTATGACTTTTACAAGAAAACGTTCAACATTCTGAAGGAACGTCGCTAACTTACGGCAAGAAAAAAACATATGGACAGAATCTGCTGATAACAAACCACACCTATTGCATGACCCGCCTGTATTCCCTCCCCATTTAGCAATTTTTGACGGTGTATAATAAAGATCGTAAATAGACATATAATGTTGGCTCCGATGGCTTTCAGCTAAAAGAGTCTGATTGGCAATTACAAGTGAGTCCTCAATATTAGTGCCCTCCTTCCCAAATTTACGATCCCATTTATCATTTTGGCTTAACAGATCGTCAGGGAGAGTCTCCAGCAAAATCTGATAGATTCCACCTACCCGAGATTTCTTTTGAATTGATTTGATTATTGGCACCTTCCCATATTTTAAGACCAGACCTGATGTTCTACTTTCTAAAAAGCTACGTATCTGTAGGAATTTAAAGAAATCTCGTCTATCCAAACTATATTTTCGTTGGAGAGAGGAAAAGGAGGCTAATTGGTCTTCCTGGCTCAAATCCCCGACCGTACTAATCCCGACACTACCCCATCTATATGTGACTTGATCTTGAAAGATTGCCGGTAAGATCCCTATAGCCGAAAATGGCGTATAGCTATTAATGTTGGAAATTTGAAATCTACAGCGTATCTTTCTCCAGATCAAATAGGCGGCCTCAATTATCTTAAATCTAGTCTTTTTATAATAACTAAGTTCTAAAACCTTGACCAGGCATTGTTTAGCATTATCCCCCATAGCGATTTCATAGATAGTTGGTCTGGCTGCCTCTGGACATTGGGACCTGTCTCCAACTAGAAGTACCCCCATATGTTGCAATATACATGCCCAATGATAGAACAGAAAGTTTGGAATGGCCCAACCGCCGCGCAATCTTGGGAGGGTCAACCATTTGGCCGCCCTCCTGAATCTACGATAACTCCACAAAAACCTGCAGCACATCCTTTCGATCTTGTTAAACCATAAAGCAGAAAATACTAAGGGAATAGTCCTGAATAAATACAGGAATTTTGGAAATACCATCATTTTAATAACATTGCTTTGCCCATACATGGACAGATGAAGATGGTCTAACCTTTCCAGTGTCTGATTAACTGTACCAATCATGGGGCCAATATTTATACCAGGGATTTGATCAACCTCTACAGTAAGCTTTACCCCAAGATATGTAACTACTGTCACAATTGGCAAGTCTGGAAAAGACTCCGTTCCAGAATAAAGAATTTGAGTCTTATCAATGTTTAGTTTGTACCCTGAATGGATGCCGAAGCGCTCAGCCTGATCCTTAACTGCCGGATATGCCAGCGCGATATTAGATGTTAATATCGCGATATCATCGGCATAAGCCAGTGTCTTGTATTCGATGTCATTAACCCTTACTGGTCGGATGTTGCTGCATTGCTCTAATTTCTGCAAAAAAGGATCTATATACAAAGAAAACAAGAGAGGGGAGCAGGGGCACCCTTGCCTAGTACCCCTGCTTATATTAAACAAGTTAGACTCCTGCCCAGAAATACGAATCCCGGCCACCGGTGACTGGTACAGAGCCTGGATTGCCAGAATAAATCCATTAGCTACCCACTTCCATCGAAGGACGGACCACAGGAACCGCCAGGAGACCCTGTCGAACTCTTTCTCAGCGTCCAGCAGGATCATCCCAAGCGGAGACCCGGTGGCCCGTGCCCAATCAAGAAGGGAGATAGCCCTCCTGACGTGATCGGTCGTGTCCCGCCCAGGAATGAACCCATGCTGCCGTAGGGAAACCAAGGGACTAATGATATCAGCTAATCTAGATGCTAAAATTTTTGAATAAATCTTGCTATCAGTATTAATGAGTGATATAGGTCTATACGATGATGGATTTAATTCTGATTTGCCTTTCTTTTTAAATACAATGATAGTGGTCCTCCTCCAAGATTCAGGAATACGACCCCGCTGTGCTGTCTGGAATAGAGTTATTAAATCTGGTTTTAACAAGTTCCGAAATGTTCTGTAAAATTCAAGAGGGATCCCATCCGGGCCAGTCGCCTTACCGGAGGCTAGAGAAGTTATAGCTGCATCTATCTCTTCCCAAGTAATTGGCGCCGCTAGAATTGAGTTTTGATCTGATGTGACCTTAGTGGTTTGAAGATCTTCAAAGATTTTCCCCTCTAGGGGATCGACACCACGTCCATCAGCCCCTGCATTTTCACTCTCAGTATAGAGCTGTTGGAAAAAGTTCTGAAATACCTTCAGAACCCCTGTCGGAGAGTCCTGAATTTGGCCGACTTGATCTTGAATTCTAGTAATTCTATTTAAAACCTCCCTCTGTTGTAGTCGCTTGGCCAGGACCCTACCCGTATTTTCACCGAGTTCATACACTTCATTTTTATTTTATATTGCGCATGTTTGATAGCGAGTTCTTCACTAAAATGCTGATGTATCTTAGCCTTAATAATAGCAATTGACTGCTGACATTCTTCAATATCTTCAGTATTTTGGCCACCAGAAATTTTCTGCATCATCTGCACCTCTGCCAGCCTAAGTTGTCCCACCCACTCCCTCAGTTTTTCCTGAAGCACCTTTCGGCGGTAACAAGAGTAATTAAGAGTCTCTCCCCGGGCGGCTGCCTTAAAGGTGTCCCAAACTATTGTGACTGAGGCCGAGTTTCTATTAAAGTCAAAAAATTCTACCAGCCACTTGGCCATGTGTTTACAGTACATCTGATCCAACAGCAATTTGCGTTCAAAAGTCCATGATCTCGGCACCGGAACAAATCCACTTAATGGAAGTTCCGCCACTATAGGGTTGTGATCTGAAATAACCCTGGGGGCTATATTAATATTGGTTCCTTCTGCCATCTGGCATGACACGAAGATATAATCAAGTCGGACCAGCTTATTGTGTGGGGCGGAATAAAAGGTATATCCCAAGTCCATCCGTTTATGTCTATACCATAAATCGGCCAGCCCGTACTCCCTAACTAGTTCACGTAGAGCCTTAAAAGTCCTGATTTTCCGCCCATGATCTATAGGATCACTAATCAAATCGAAATTACTCTCCAAATGAATATTGAAATCTCCGCAGAGAATTAGCGGATGTGGCCATGTGGCTAGCTCAATACTTAAGTGGTTCAAGATGCCCGGATCATCCATGTTTGATCCATAAATGGAACATATTGTGAGGGGGCACCATTGATTCTAAATTCGATAATCGCCCAGCGCCCATATTGATCCTCCTTGACTCTTTGACATACCCCAAACCCCGTCGTGCATAAATGGCCACCCCCCTAATAGTGGTGCTTTGTCGTGTGTATGCCAGCAGATCCAAACCTATTTCCTTCAACCAGCCACTTTTACTGCTAGGGATATGAGTCCCCTGTAGGCATAGTATATCGATTCTCATAAAATGTACACACTTGGCCAATAGCCCCCTTTTTTCCTGTCATTTAAGCCACAAATGTTCCATGAACATACAGAAATTCCGGCCCTTCTACCAGTCATCTTTAAATGAGCCATTTTCTTCAATAACAAACTTAAACAAATAAAGCTGAGGACTGTTCTCATCGGTGCCAGTATTTACACGTTTCCTTAAACATCGTGAATCATGAAAAAATGTTAACAACAACATTATGCCCCAGTCCACACATCCCCCAGACCAAGACCCTGCCCTCTCCCCCAACTGCCCTCCCAACCCGGATAACCCCCTCCCCCAAAACCACCCCTCCCACCTCCCCCCCACCACATGAGGCATGGGGACCTACTGTCCCTGGTGATGCTGAGCAACACACCCACCCCTCCCACTGCTAGACCTTTAAGCTCAGTTCATATATACTACCTAAGAGAGAAAAAAAAAAGCGATTATGGGCAAGAGGAAAAAAAGAAACTGGGGAGCACAAGGGAAAAATAAATCAAAGAAGCCAGCCCCACCTCTCATAAACAAGCCCTGGCAGAGAAGGTCCATGAAGACATTAGAGATCAAGATTTAACAAAGACGATTACCATCTGTGTACAAAACTAAGTATAGACATCCAAGAAATCTAAGAGGTATTTAGTGACATTAGAAGTTCTTTAGCCTGGATCTCTGACTGAAAATACTGCGTGCGCCCTTGAGAGACCCCCTTCAGTTTCGCAAGATTGAAGAGGAAGGCCTGCGCCCTTTTTGCCTGGAATTCCGGAATTAGTTGCCGCAAAAGCCAGCGCTTTTCGACAGTCTTTTGGCAAAAGTCAGGGCGGACAAAAAAGTCACAGCCTTTCCCAGCTCTTTTCCGGTCCGGTCTGGAGAGATCATATAAGGACTCCCTGGCCAAAAAATTGTTCAAGGAAATCAAAATAGCGCGTGGATAGATACCAGATTGTCCTCCTGCTCTACGTTGATTGAAAGGAAAGCGGTGAGCGCTTTGGATTTGAACCTTCCAGTCCCATTGCGGTAAGTCAGGAAAGGCCTCTTCAAAGAGATCGATGACAAACTGACGGACATCCGATCCCTCCTTTCCCTCGGGGATACCTAAAATTCGCAGGTTGTTCCGTCTGGCGCGGTTTTCCAAATCGATCAGTTTTAGCAATGTTTTGTCTCTTAAGAATTGCAGGGATTCAGTCTTTTCCTTCTGTGAGTTTAGCTCATCTTCCAATTGGGAGATCCTGGTTTCCGCCTCTCCGATTCTGGTAGCAAAGTCTGCGCAGGTCTTAGCCACTCTCCGGATGGAATTTTGCAGTTTTCTACATGCCCCTTGTGTTCGGGAACTCTCAGCCCTAGTTTCTTCCCGATGGGCCATAATCACCTGGTATATCGTAGAGAGTGTGATTTCCTCAGTACCTTTGAGTATATTACCAGTCTCTGCGGCTACTGTGTCTCCCAGATTCGACGAATAGGAGTAATCCCAGACCATGCTACCAGTGGGTGCCTCGGCCCCATTAGTTAGTGCTGTAAGGGCGGGAAGTTTCTTAACCGTTCCAGGATTAAGGAAAGATCTATCACCCTCTTCCTCCCAGTGTAAACTACTAGTGTCACTCCCTTCCACTTCTCCTGCCCAGTCTTTATCCTGTCCATCCTCTTCCGAGGAGCTGGAATGATCTGACAACGAAAAAATGTTATCCGTACCATCCTCCTCTCTACAAATGGATTCATTGCCTTCTTTCTGGATAGCCGGGTTACCACCTATGTGAACTCCATTTCCCAGAATACATTGGGATTGCTGTATTTGTTGTGTTAAAGTGTGGCAGTCTGTTATTGCCGACAGCAGATGCCTCTTACTGTTCCCAGTCTCAACACTATTCCCCGTCTCGCAAGGATTAGGATCAGTTAAGCCCGAGATCTCAACAGGGAAATCTGCTATCCCCTGTTCTGACCCGCTGCGGTTCAAGGTGGTATCCTCGGTCAAAACAACCTGTGCCGCTATTCCCCCTTGTGATAAAACATTCGAGCTTCTGTTTTTCCCGGTAGGAGGTAACTCGACACCGACAGCAGGACTGCCCGTCACTTTACTTTTTGCTGACTGAGCCTTAAACAACACGGGTACTGTTTGCTTACCACGTGTAACAGCTCCCTCCTTGGCCGGTTTCTGCTGCTCGCCTAAGCCCAGCATCTCCGCTCCAGATCGGCGGCTGATGGTATCAGAGCTTCCTCCATCAGCAGGACCGGCAGGAGCTGACTTCGTAGAGTTGTCAAAGCCTGTAGTTGTGGCGCTCCCCCTAATAGCTTTGCTTTCGGTCTTTGGTGGCATTGTTGCGGCTCTCTCCACGAACACCGACAAAGGAGGTAGAACAGCTGAGAGGAGAAGAGCGCGGGACGCCAATCGACAGAGGAACGGGAACCCCCACAGGCATAACCTTGCCTCTCGAACCCAGGAAGAACCCAGAGTGATTAGGTGTCTTAGTGAATGTATGGGTGAGTGACTGGTTGTGTGAATCAGTTGGTGTCTAAGTGGCTGTATGGGTGTGTGAGTGGATACATTAGTGGCTGTATTGGTGAGTGATTGGTTGTCTGAGTACCTGTATGGTTGTCTGAGTGTCTGTGTGGGTGGGTGACGGGGTGTGTGACTACCAGTATGGATGAGGTGTGCAACTACCAGTATGGATGAGTGAGTGGGTGAGTCAGTGGCTGTATGGGTTAGTGAGTGTGTGTGTGAGGGGCTTTATGGGTGGGTGGGTGAGTGAGTGAGTGAGTGAGTGTGTGTATGGCTGTGTCGGTAAGTGGATGTGTCAGTGGTATATGGGTGAGTAACTGGGTATGTGAAAGGCAGTATAGGTGAGTGATGGGGTATATGGGTGACTGTATGGGTGAGTTAACGAATGAGAGAGTGGCTTTATGGGTGAGTGTCTGCTTGTGTCAGTATAGGTGAGTGAGTACGTGTTAGTATCTGTGTGAGTGAGTGGGCGTGTGTGTATCTGTATAGGTGAGTAATTGGCTGTGTGATTGACTGTATGGGTGAGTGACTAGATGTGTTAGTAGCTCTGAAGGTGACTATCTCATTGTGTGTGTGTGAGCAAATGCCCTCTTTCTGCATGGTTGCCCCCACTTTTTGCTGAATTGCTGATGTGCTTTGACTGAGTGTGCCCTGGGCTCCTGCTAACCAGGTACCCAGGGCCTATGTTCTTTCCCCAAAACTGCATTGATGCCTAAACCCAATTGACATCTCTGGCCACAGGTCAGCCCCTGGTAAATGGTACCACAGGTACCCAGGGCACTGTGACCAGAGAAGGCCTCTAAGGGCTGCAGCACTTATTGTGCCACCCTTAGAGGTCCTGTACCATTACACTCACACACTGCCTTTGCAGGCTGCCTGTTTTGGTGCAGAATAAAGTGAAGAGTCCACATGGCACACATCTCTGTGTGCCATACCTCCAACCCACTGCCCTAGCATAGATCAGTCACCCCTGCAGCTGGGTGCACTATACCAGTGGTGAGGGTACAGGTGCATGAGCCCTGTACCCCTATAGTGTCTAAGTCCATTCTTAGACATGTAAGTGCAGTGCTGCCATTAAGAGTATATGGTGCTGGCAGTTTGTCATTACGAACTCCACAGCACCATAATGGCTACACTGAAAACTGAGAAGTTTGGCATCAAACTTCTCAGCACATTAAACCCACACTGATGCCAGTGTGGGATTTAATGAAAAATGCACACAGAATGCATCTTAGAGATGCCCCCTGAAAACTAACCTACCACTAGTGTCTAGGCTGAGTGGCTGCTTTCAGCTACCACCACCAGACATGTTTCTGGACCCCTAGGTCGAGAGCCTGCTGCTCTCGGGGGCCTGAAACAATGCACATCCTGGGACGAGGTGCCAAGCCTCCTCCCCCAGGATGTGCAGGGTTCACAAAGGGGAAGCTTCAAAGGCTTGCCGCCTTTATGAGCTTCCCCAGGCCACTTGCTGCTTTCAGCACTTGGTCCCCACTGGTTCTGACACCCACTTTAGGCAGGAGAACCGGCGGGAAAAACAAGTGAGGAAGAGAGGTGTGCCCATCTCTGCCAACTCCACCCCTCAGGTGGGGGAGGCGAGGTGAAGCACAACTCTCAATCTCCGCCATCTTGCCGATGGGGGGACTCAGCCAACCAGGGAAAGGCTTATGCCCCCCTCCCACTGGAGGGTGGAATAATAGGGGGTGTACCCACCCCAGGGAAGGGACCCATTGGTCCCAACCTTTTTACCTACCTGTAACGCCCCTAAATCTAGTATTTAGGGGCACCCCTGAACCTTGCTTCTTCAGACCAGAAGAAACTACAAGAAAATAAGAAGGACCGAACAGCCGTGCCAAAGCTAACAAGAGGAAGACACCCACTGACTTGGCCCCATCCTTACCGGCCTGTCTCCACCTCGAACCTGCTCCTGCGAAATCCCGGTGTGTCCTGCAGCCAGCAACCTCGAAAACCCCGGAGGACCTGCCTGCCTTCAACCACAAAGACTGTGTCTCCTGTGAACACCGGATTTGTTCATCTCCAATCTCTGGCTCCGGCCGGACACCGCGAATCCGCACCACTCTGCACCCGCCGTCCACGGCCCGAGCTCGAGTGGGCAAACACCACGAGGAGATCTCCCCAGCGATCCTAACCCAAGATCCGGCAACCCCTGACCTGCCTCAAACCTCCAGCCGACGCCTGCAGCCTAAATCCGGAAGGTCCCCCAACCGCGACCAGGAGCTGGTAAGAAGATCCGACCCTAAAAGGCACCCCTGCACCCGACGCCCCACGGCATTGGGTGGCCCAACTGATGGTGCCTAACCAACCCCCAACTTCCCTATTTACCTCTCGTGTGGTGGTCGCACCCAGAAGACCTTTGTCCCCAAGCCTGCAGTGCCTTTGCAAACCGGAGGTTCCCCATTGCAAACAACAGGGAGCCCGACGTCGAAACAGCACCCTGCACCGGGCCGCCCTAGTGCCGCTGAGGGTGCACCTTTGGCGATACTTTGTTTCCCCATTTGCCCAGAGCTAAAGTCCAGGAGCTTTGCTCCCACAACCAAGTGGCCTGCTCGTCAGCAGCCACCAACCGGAGGCCCCCTATCCCCCATTGGATAACATTGGGCCTCAGCACTCTGCACCCGGCCGCCCTAGTGCCACTGAGGGTGTAACGAGAGTGCATCCCTGACCCTGGGGGACCCCTGAGTCTACCCCAGAACCTCAACTCCCACTACCGAATACTTTTTTTTATTTATTGATTTTTCGAAAAAAGAAAAAACCATACAACAGTGAGACTCCACAGTGCAGCAGTTCATTATACTTTACACAAATATTCAGCATATGACCATCCATAGCGAGCAGCACCTGTACCAAAGAGCAATGAACAATATCAGACATATATAGTTCCCACCAGCAGGCGTTGTACATTTCAGGAGGGTAAAAGATGTCCCCTCGGGTTATGATGCGCAACCACAATAGTTCCGGTGCAGTCTGTACCAAGAAGTAAGGGGAGGACACCCTTCTATCGCATACAACTTAACTTCATGTGTGGGAAGTCGGGCTGTTAATGCCATCAGCAGACGTGTACTTATAAGTGTTGTATAATTCCCAGAAGTTTTTGGGTCTATTCCGCGGTGGGAGAAGCTCACTAAAAATCTCGGTCTGTGTGGAGCAGTATGTCATGTTGTTCTTCCATTGTGTGAGTGTAGGAAGAGGGCCACGAAACCAGTTAATAGCCACCCTACGTTTTGCCATGAGTATTCCCATGTCTATGAGTCTACGAACACCCTTTGGAATTGACTTGGAGTAACCCAGCAGTGCTAGCGCTGGGTCTGGATCAAGTGGGATCTTTGTAATCAGACCTAATTCCTTAAAAATCAAGATCCAGAAGGCGGCGATACCCGGACACATCCAAGCTAAATGAAGAAAGTCCGCGGGTTCTGCATTACATCTATCACAACGTGCATTATCCCGTAGACCGTACCTATGTAGCCGCTCCGGCGTATAGTATACCCTATTTAGGAATTTGAAGTGTACCAGGCGGTGTCACCCATTAAGTGAGATCCGCTTTGTACTGGAGCAGCAATAGGTCCACATACTATCCTCTATTTCGATATTCAGGTCCCTTTGCCATTCCAAGCGCGCCTTGGTGTATTGATTTGCTCTATATGACATGGATGAATTATAAATGATCGCTACCATGCGCTTCGGAGATTTGGCTCGTATAGTGAGAGTCAAGGCAGTTAGTTCAGGAGGTTCCAGGTAATCGTCCCCCAATAGCCCTTTCAAGCCATGTCTCGTTCTATGAAATTGGAATCTCGTCAATGTGGTAAGTTCCGGTTTATCTGTATCAAAGTCCTCCCACCGTTTAGCAACACCATCGTCAAACAACTCCCCCAACTCACGTATACCCATTGCTTGGAGAGCACGTGTAACCCCTTTCTCCTTACAGGGGGGTAACCACAAACACCATTCTAATAAAGATGATGGGGAATATAGTATTGCCCCCGCCTGTAATTGCAATAGATAGTGCCAGGCATGTGTTGTGGCATTTACAGAATTTAATATGCAAGTCCTACGATCTGCGGCCTGAAACAGCATAGCAGGGAGTGGAAACGGGTCGGACACCTCTGACTCAATGCGAAGATGTGGTATATCCAAGTGGCCATGCATCCAAAAGTATGCATGCGAGCACTGTGCTGCTCTATAATATAAATTAAAATCCGGCGCACCAAGCCCGCCGATAGAATAGGGAAGTACTAAAATCTGCCACTTCACACGTGGTTGCTTACCCGCCCACGCCAGTCGGACCATCAATGAGGTAAGACGGTCAAAAAAGGCTTGTGGTAGTACCATGGGAATATTAATAAATAAAAACAGAAGTCGCGGCAGCACCACCATTTTCATGATGGATATTCTGCCTAGAAGAGATAGCGGAAGCTTAATCCACTTCTCAACATCATCTTCCAGCTTGCTGAAGGCCACCCCGTAATTTTCTTTAAATA
The DNA here is from genome assembly GCA_963921515.1 of Calotriton arnoldi. Taxonomy (NCBI): domain Eukaryota; kingdom Metazoa; phylum Chordata; class Amphibia; order Caudata; family Salamandridae; genus Calotriton; species Calotriton arnoldi. The sequence goes on from CAWUFW010009273.1 coordinate 553,674, forward strand.
CCGTGTCAGAGTCTGTGTGTACTTTAATTCCCAGATATCTGACCGCGTCTGTGGTCCACTGCAGAGGGTAGTCCAGCTCAAAACAGTACCTGGCGTGAGAGGGAAGATGATAGATTTTGGCCAATTGACGTGTAAACCTGAAAGCCCACCAAACCGCACTACCTCTCGTAGCACGGCCGTTAGATTATCTTCCGGGTGTCTAATGTAGAGGAGGGTGTCATCAGCATATGTGGATACTATAATTTTGTAACGTGGGAAGCTGATACCGCGATTGTGATGATATTCCCTCAGCACACAAGCCAAAGGTTCTGCCACTAGAGCATAAAGCAATGGGGACAATGGGCAGCCCTGCCTCGTCCCACGTGTTATACGAATGGAGTCTGTCACTATATTGCCTATTTTTATGAGGGCGGTGGGTTTGCTGTAAAGCGTACCCACTAATTGTAAAAAGACTGGGCTCACTCCCATTCTGGTCAAGACATGTCGCATAAACGGCCATTCCACCGAATCAAATGCCTTCTCTATATCTAGGAAGACCGCCACAGCAGGCGTGTCCGGCTTGATATGTTGCAGGGCACCAAATACGTGCGTAGATTGTAAGTTACATTTCTGCCAGGTACAAACCCTGCTTGTTCAGGGGCAACCAAGAGGGGAACCAGGGGGACCAGCCTATTCGCAAGGATCTTTGCAAAGATCTTCGTATCCACATTTAGCAGTGACAAAGGGCGATATGAAGCGCAGTCTTCCGAGGATTTTCCGGGTTTGAGGAGTGCCACTATCACTGCCTCAGACATGGACGGTGGCATATGCCCTGTAACACACATGTCATCAAAGAGCGTGGTCAATTGCGAGAGCAATATGTCTAAGAATGCCCTGTAAAATGTGACCGTAAGGCCATCAGATGCCGGAGCGCTGCCCGTCCTCATGCTAGATAAAGCTAGGAGTATTTCATCCTTTTCTATGGGCCGCATGAGAAATTCCCTGTGTGTGTTGGTGAGCCATGGGAGTCGTATGTATGACAAGTAATCGACGATCTCCTCATCCGTCGCAGTGCTCCTAGAGGCATAGAGCTCGGAATAAATCTATCAGCTACATCTGAGACTTCAGTTAAAAGCACACCCTCAGCTGATCGAACCCAGACAGTATTCAACGTTTCTCTGCGTTTTCTAATTAGTTGAGCCAAAACCGACCCAGGCCGCTTGCTCTCGCCGTATGCCCTGGCGGTGGCATACTTACCAAGATGCCTAATCTCATCATCTGCAACTGTGTTGTATTCAGCTAGCAACTCCGCAATCTCCCCCTTATCTGAGCTATCTATGTCCGCCTGCAACCGTCTCTCAAGGATCTTAATTTTCCGCTCTAAGTCAGTAAGACGCTGGCGAATGGAGCGGAGAACCCCGAGTGCTTTGAGATAGTGATCCCCTAATGTAAACTTTGAATGCCTCCCAGACCACTTGGTAATCATCCACAGAGCCCACATTCTTTTCAAAGAAGGTCTCAATGGCCACAGCGAGTTCCTCCTTAAAAACTGCGTCTAATAGGGAGTAGGGAGGGAACCGCCACGTGAATGGGGGTATACGTCTGCTAGGTGCCTCCAGCACCAGTAGAATCGGAGAATGATCAGAAAGCGTCCGTGGTAGAACCTGACATGCTTGGACTCTGGCACAAAGTGACCTAGCTGCAAACCAATAGTCAATACGTGTATGCAAGTTGTGATAAGCCGAATAGTGCGTGTAACCACCTGAGTGTGGGGATTTCAAACGCCATACATCAGTCAAGTCGAATCTAATCAGCGCACATTCAATCACTCTGGCAGCAGCAGTCGTACTCCTCTCAGGCCCTCCTGATCTGTCCAGTACTGGGCTCCGAACTAGGTTGAAATCACCCCCCCACAATTGATGGCCCTCACCATAAGTGCCCACCTTGTCCGCTAGTGTAGTAAAGAAGTCAGGATTATCAAAATTCGGGCCATATACGTTAACAATAAGTAAGTCCATGCCCTTCCCACAGCACTTAGTAATTGCGAATCTACCTTCTGTATCTTTAAACAGTGGGTCGATGGTGAGTGCTAACCTAGGATTGATCCATGTAATTATTCCGCATGCGTGTGTGGTGAAGCCAGCAGCATGGATGTTACCAAGTAGACCTCTACACCTCAACATAGGGGAATTAGGTGGGAGGTGAGTTTCTTGTAAGAGTGCCACATCTATATTGTGTCTCTGTAGGTATGAGAGGACTTTACGGACTTTCCTATGGTCATTTAATCCTCGAACGTTCCATGTGAGTGCTCTAAGTGTGTCAGCTGGGAGATCTGGACCATTCCCCTCTATGCGGGCGCCAGAGTCAGACATCGTCGCCATACATCAATAACGCTAAATGCTTTGGTACTGTGCAACAAGTGAAAAAGGTTAAAATCGTGTGTACTGCATCATTTGAGTCTCAACAACCCTCCACCCCCCTCCCACATCAAGATCCCCCCAACTTGGACCTGACGAAACAGTACCCATAATACCTCGTGAAACAAAACATACATTGCGATGCAGTGAACTAAAAAAGAGCTGTCCCTCCCTCCAAGAAACAACAATACCAAACCCCCAAGTGTGAGTAACACGCGTGGGCGGAGGTTGCCAACTATACCCCGTCGTCTAACTGGGCAACAATCTACGGTCCTCCGCACTCCAAATGCGCATTTGAGGCATTAACCAAAGGCCCACACACCCCAACTTGCTAGATCTATGCACCCCTGTATGCAACCCTGTAATACCACAGCAGGACTGAGCGGCATAAATGAATACAACAAAAACAACCCTGTCGCACCCTATTACTGATAAAGTCAACAGACTAGCACCACTTGGCGCAGTCCCCTTATTATTTAACTCTTATCTGTGTGACCAACGGGAAGATCAGTCCTGTTCCTCCAGGGAGCCTCCCTCCGCTCCAGTCAAGGACCCCCTCTCCGGGCTACTTCTCTGCTCCTTCGCCCAATCCTTGATGGCTTTTTGCAGCAGCTTGGGGTCAGTAAAGATATGCGACTTTCCCTGACGGTTGACACGCAGGCGAGCCGGGTATAACATCGCATAGTCAGTGTTTCGATCTCTTAACTGTTGCTTGAGTGACACAAACTGTCGACGCGCTTCCTGCACCTTCACGGTAAAGTCTGGGAATAAGGCGAGTTGAGACCCTTCGTAATGCAAAGTCTTTTTTTCCCGTGCAATTCTCAACGCAGCATCCCTGTCGCGATAATTGAGTAGCTTAGCTATTATGGGCCTCGGAGGGGCTCCAGGAGGTGGGCGAGGGCCCAAGGAGCGGTGCGCTCGCTCGACCACAAACATGGGTGAGAAGGTGTCTGAGCCAAGAAGCGTAACCAGGAGTTTCTCGATGAACTGCTCCATGTTGACCGTGGAGGTCGATTCCGGTAGGCCAGTAATTCGCAGGTTACTTCTTCGAGACCTCGCCTCCAAGTCCTCCGTCTTGTCCAGCAGCACCTGAAGCGCTCGGTCCATACGCTTGTGGCCGGTGTCCAGTTCCGACTGTGCCTCCTCCACCTCCGTGACATGCCTTTCCGCCATGTCAAGGCGTTCAGCCTGCTTGTCCATCCTTTCGGACATCCGGTCCATACGGTAGGAAAGGGAGTCTATCTTCGTCCCCAATACCGTTAGTGAGGTCTGCCGGCCTTTTTCCATTGAAGCCAGTATGGATTTAAGATCCCCGCATGAGACAATTGTTCCCGCTCTTCATCCTGCTCTCCCTCTTCAACCGTCCGGGAACTGTCTCTGGGTTTACGTTGTTCGAAAGATAGTTTCTGCTGCGACTTATCTGTTCTGCCCATCGTAGCTCGCCCCCGTAGGAATGATCAAATCCAGAAGAAGCAGGTCCACAGCAACCAGGAACACAGCACTGAAAACTGCGTCGGATTGCGGTATGTGGGGCAGCTAGTGGCACAGATCGTCGTGTCGTACAACGAGGTGGCAGTACCGCTCACCACGCAGAGCGGGGAGCACACAAAAGACCAGCGTGGATGTCCCCGCAGCCACAGACCCTTCAACGCGCCTCGCCTGGTGATTCTCGCAGCTCAACGCACCCACGGTGGGGGAAGAAGGTGGTACCTTATGTCTCCAGTGTAGGGGGACACCAGTCCCCAGGTCTCAAAGGCGAACCCTGTGTCCCCAGTGGGCAAAAATGGCACCGACGCGGCGGCAGGGTCCGTCCACATCGATTTCAGGTAGCCGTGGCTAATGGAGAACAAGTGGTGCTCTGCCGTGCAGTGCAGGAGTCGGCGTGCAAGAAGGGGCAAATAATTAAGGAAAGTGCGTGGCTCCCTCACAGTGGTGCACCCCAGAGGCGGCAGTGAAACTGGGCAGTGCGTGTATCACAGGCGGAGCACCTAGTGTCCGGAAACACATCAAGGTAGGCGCGCCCCGTAAAGAGTACCTCTGCCACTGTCCTAAGCACCACACGGGACCCCTCCGCAGGGCACACAGCGATAGCGACGTCCCCCAAATCGAGCCTCTTGTCCGCTCCCAGCAACTCACTGTTAGCAGGAGCCGAGCGCCGCAGCACTGCAGTCTCGATGAGCGCTGTTTCGATGCCGGGCAGTTCCGGCCGGGTCAAGTCAGCGCTGCAGCCCGGCTCGATGCCACTTCCGGTCGGCTCCCAGTGCAATTTCGTCCGGGGATTCACGGCCTGACAAGCCCGCCGCGCAAATCCCCGCGATACCCCGCGTGGGTCGCCACCTCTCAGGGTCTGAATATCTCGGGTGAAAGAGGGGCCGCCGGACTACACGGGCATGCGATGTGCGGGGTGGCGGCCTCGGTTTAATGCAGGATTTATGTAGGATGATTTTTGGAAATGCGAGCTCTCCGCTTAGGCGGCCATCTTCGGCGCTGGCAAGCTCCGCCCCTCCCCACTACCGAATACTTACCCTAAAACAGATAACACTATTTTCCTCTATAGGATAACATTAACTGTTTTTCTTGGAAAAGTTTCTAAGTGTGGAGTTTGAAAACCTAAAGAAATTCTTTAAAATTGTACTAACTAACAAAAATGATTTTACTTACCTGTTTACAGGAAATTTCCCAGTGTAGTATCCAGGTATACTATACTGTGTAAGAAAAGTAATCTCAAAAGTAACTTACCTGTAATCTTACTGAAAATCCTATACAAAGTATATGTACTGTATTTACAAAGCATTGCATTTCTCAGAAACAATACTGTAAGTCAAAACAAAGTGCATTTAGAATTGCAATCCAAACTGTGTTACAAACTGTATATTTACTGCAAAGTACTTATCACTTACCTGTGCCAGGCTTGCTTGGTTCTAGGAAATAAAATAACTAAAAGAATATTTTTATACAAAAACAATTGGTCTGAAGTTCAGTCTTTGAGTGTGTGAATTCATTTGCTGACTGAGTGGGTACAACAAATGCTTAACACTGTCCTCCGATAAAGCCTTACTGCTCGACCACACTACCACAAATAGAGAGTGAGGTGCTATCTAACTTTACCTCTGCCTACCTTTGTGGTTCCACTGGACTCTGTGCACACTATACCTCACTTTGGTACAGTATATACAGAGCCAGCTTCCTACAGTGAGTGGATATGTCGATGGCTCTATTAGTGACTGAGTGGGTGTAAGAGTGGCTGTATGGGTGAGTGGATGTGTGTGTAGATCTATGAATCAGTGAGTGGGTGTGTTAGTACAGGTATGGGTCTGTGAATGGTTGTGTGGGAGTGGGTGTATAAAAGGTTCTCTGGGGGTATGAGTGGCGTCATCAGTGGTTCTGCGGATAATGTCATCAGTGATGTCATTTGAGATTTCATCAGTGATGTCACTGACCATGTCATGAGTGATGTAATATGTGAGGTCATAAGCAGTCCATTGCAGAGGGCGCGAGTTATAGTTAGCTCAGTTAACTATAACTGCTGAATTTCACTGGTTTTGTACGAGTGAAACCTGAGCCTAACTATAACGCCCCAGTAACCTTTGGTTTTTTTCAATTAATTTCTAAGGTTTTTCTTATTCCATTTTCGAACTATAACATCCCTGTAACCTTCATTTTTGTTCGGTGAATTTTTGGGGTTTTTAAATGCTAATTCCTAAATATAACGTCCATGTAACCTTTGGTTTTTTCAGTGAATTTCGATGGTTTTTTAAGTAGTATTTGCGTTTGCAGAGTGGTGGAGAAAGGGGGCTGGGCCTCCGACCAGCTCTCAGGAATCACACTGTGTAGGACTTCTTGGCCCCCAAGGTCCCTCAGGAGTAAAGTGGACTTCACCTCCCAACGAGTAGTGCGCCAGGAGGCGAGTTTGCAGAGTGGTGGAGAAAGGGGGCTTAGCCTCCGAAGACCTCTCAGTAATCCCGCTGTGTGGGACTTACTGGAGGTAACAGGAGGGGTAGTTGGTCCCCGAGGACGTCCTTGGGGGTCAACCAACCCTCCTGTTACCTCCAATAAGTCCCACACAGCAGGATTGCTGAAGTTGATGGATGCCAAGTCCCCTTTCTCCACCACTCTGCAAATGCACCTCCTGGTGCACTACTAGTAGGGGGATGAAGTCCCCTTGGCTAATAAGAGTCCTTGGGGGCCAAGTACCCCATCTGTTACCTCCAGTAAACCCCACACAGTGGGTTTGCTGAGAGGTTTTCGGTGGCCATGCCCCCTTTCTCCACCACTCTTTAAACGCTCCTCCTGGTACACTACTAGTTTGGGGATGAAGTGCCCTTTGCTCTTGAGGGTCCTTGGGAGCCAACTACCCCTCCTGTTACCTCCAATAAGACCCACAAAGCTAGATTACTGAGAGGTCATCAGAGGCCATGCCCCCTTCCTCCACCACTCTGCAAACACACCTCTTGGCGCACTAATGGTTGGGGGAAGAAGTCTACTTTACTCCTGAGGCCCTCAGGAGTAAAGTGGAATTAATTCCCCAACCAGCAGTGCACCAGGAGGCGTGTTTGCAGATTGGTGGAGAAAGGGGGTGGGGCCTCAGGCAAGTTGCTGGCTTTTTTTAAAAAAATCAATTTTTTAAGAAAGGGGGGCCATGTGGCCCCCCTTTCTTGGGCCATTTTGGGCCCTGGGGACCGCATACCCCGGGGCCAGGCCTTTGCAATTTTTATTAAAAAATATTAAGGGGAGGGGGGGCCGCAGCCCCCCTCCCGGGCCGATTTTGGTCCTGGGGACCCCATCCCCTGGACTTTTCTTTTTCATATTAAAAGGAGTGGGTCAAGCACCACCTCCTCCTGGGCCGATTTCAGCCCCGGAAACCCTATCCTCCGGGGCCCAGCCTGTAGTGTGGGTGCCCTTGTCCCATCCAGGGCACCCACTTTTTAAAGACTAGGAACCGCGAGGGAGCCTCGAGGCCCCCACAGTCCCTGCTGGCTCTCTGCCTCCTGCGGGAGCCAGCATTGCTTCTATACATAGGGAGCTGCTAACATGCAGCTCCCTGTGTGTAAAAGCATTTTCTGCTCTTGCTTACTAAAAGTGGAGCAGTATTTTCTATGGCTTGCCGGGAGCGGTGCTCCAGCCAATCCATAGCAAACTGCAATGTCCTGGGGGTGGGCACCCCGGGACATTTCTGGAGCCGGCCCTGGGGGAGTAGCGGTCCCCAAGGCCATCTTTGGCTCCAAGAGGGGGGTCACGCAGCCCCCTTGCTTTCTTTCATGTAGCCCCGGGGGGTGGCGGTCCCCAGGGCTGCAGGGTGAGCCGCACGGGCCACCCGCATTTTTCTGGTAATTGCCCTGGGGAGGTGGCACTCCCCGGGGCTGGTGGGGGTGCACAGCCCCTCGCATTTAATTTTTAATAAGGCTAGGGGGGCCCACGCTGGCCCCGCCATCATAGAACGTGAAAGTCTCTGGGAGGTGGTGGTCCCCAGGGCTGCTGGGGGCCGTGCGCCCCAGCATTTATTTTTAATGAAGCCCGGGGAGGTGGCAGTTACCGGGGGCATGGGAGATCTGCGCGGCCCAGCATTATTGAAAGGGAAAGCACGGGGAAGTGATGGCTGTGGGGGGTCCACGGGGCCCCACCACATTATTCAAGTTTCAAGCTCCAGGAAGGTGGCGGCCCCCGGGGCTGAGGGGAGGTCCGCGCTGCCCCCACTTTCATTTTAGATAAAGCCCCGGGGAGGTAGCCGTCCGCATGGACACCCCCCACATTATTATTAAACATGCCTCGGGATTTGGGCCACTTGGGGGCTTAATGAAAAAGACGGGTGGGAGGTCGTCCATCTTTTTTTTTTTTTTTTTTTTTGCCACAAATTCGCAGATCTGTGGCAATTTAAAAAAACAAATGCTTATAAACCCTACCGGGGTCCATGTGGCACCCCCCCAACCATATCTGGGGGGTCAGAGTATTCCTACCCGGTCCCCTTTTCGGTCTTTTTTACTATTCTTGTGGGACTCTGCTTCAAGCCGAGTCCCAAGATGGCTGCCAACACTTCCTGGTTGAAGCCAATAACATTTTATTAGGATCCGTGAGTCCACTGCAAGGACTTGCGTCCCCAGATAGCTATATTTTTTTAAGTGAAATATCTCAGAAAATACTGAATGGATTTACACCAAATTACAAAAAGCACACTTTCTGGACTAACACCTAGCTTTCTGCCAAATTTGGTGTAATTCCGTTCAGCGGTTTGGGCTGTAGTTGTGTTCAAATGTTTTTAAATCCCCATAGACATAACATGGGGAAACACGTTTTGGGCCCCCCCACCCTTTTTTCTCGGCCACCGCTTGACGGATGATCCCAAAATTTTCAACACAACAGCTGAACCAAAAAGGGGACGTTTTGTGAAAATTTCATCAGGATTCGTCAAGCGGCGCCAAAGTATTGACAAAACAAAAAACGCTTTTCCTATGGAAACTTTGGTCCCAACTATACCTGCCAGTAGGTAGTGTATATATATATATCAGATTGACAAAGGCTGCTACGGCAGCCGAAACGCGTCTCTCTTGGCTTCCCGGGTCGAGGAAGGCCAAATGAATTAAAGAAACCTTAAACCCTGCAGCCTCGTGTGCGTGCTCTCTTTCTGTCTGGAGTGGGAGGTGCTAGGATATATATATATATATATATACACACTCACTGAAAAAAACAAAGGTTACAGGGATGTTATAGTTAGGAATTAGCATTTAAAAAGAAACGTAGAAATTCACAGGTTTTCAGGAATCCCGCTGTGTAGGACTTACAGGAGGTACCAGGAGGGCTTCTTGGCCCTCAAGGTCCCTCAGGGTTAAAGTGGACTTCATGCCCTAACCAGTAGTGCACCCTAAGCCGCGTTTGCAGAGTGGTGGAGAAAGGGAGCATGGCCTTCGAAGACCTCTTACCAATCCCGCTGTGGGAGGGGTAGTTGACCCCCAAGTCCCACACAACGGATTTGCTGAGACCTGGTAGGAGGCCACGCCCCCTTTCTCCACCACTCTGCAAACGCACCTCCTGGTGCACTACTAGTACGGGGGTTGAGGTCCCCTTTGCTATTGAGGGTCCTTGGGGGACAACTATCCCTCCTGTTACCTCCAGCAAGTCCCACACAGTGGGTTTGCTGAGAGGTTTTCAATGGCCATGCCCTTTCTCTACCACTCTGCAAAAGCACCTCCTGGCGCTCTACTAGTTGATGGCTGAAGTCCCCTTGGCTCTTGAGGGTCCTTAGGGGCCAACTAGCCCCCCTGTTACCTCCAGTGAGACACACACAGCTGGATTGCTGAGAGGTGGTCGGAGGCCACACCCCCTTTCTCCACCACTCTGCAAACACGCCTCCAGACGCACTCCTAGATTTGCGACTCCCGCCATTTTTTCAAATGCTTTTTTGGCCCTGGTGTGGCCCTGTGGGACCCTCCCCCAAGAGGCCTAGGGGGTCAGGGTGTTTCTACCCTGCCCCCTTTTCTTTTTTTAAAATCTTTTTTCTTGTGACTTGGTTCAACCGAGTCACAAGATGGCTGCCAACACTTCCTGGTTTGAAGTATTGGCAGCCAACCAGATACCAGCAAGAGCAAGGGAGTGGTCGCGGATCCATCGATTCCCCAGATGCACATCTGGGAATTTCTTTGAATTTCTCAGCAACTACTGAACGGATTTACACCATTTAACAAAAAGGTCACTTTCTGGACCAAGAGCTACCTTTTTGCCAAATTTGGTGTAAATCCATTCAGCAGTTTGGGCTGTAGCCGTGTCTAAAGTTTCCTATGGATATTAACATGGAGATAAAGCGTTTTGGGACCCCACTTTTTCTCAGCCCCTGCTTGAAGACGTCCCTGTTTGACAGATTTTTAAGACAGCAGCAGAAGTGAGCGTCAAATTAGTTTTGAAAATTTCGCGAAGATTCGTCAAATGACGCCAAAGTTATTGGCAAATGAAAAAACGCTCTTCCTATGGAAACTGCATCCTAACTATAACTACCTAATGGCGATCGCCAGTAGGTAATATATGGGAAATGTTTAGGGTTTGGGGGGGGTGGGGGTATGAGTTTTGGGGTGGCAAGAGTAATTTTTGGGTTGAGGGTGGGTATGGGTTTTTGGGTGGCAAGGGTAATTTTAGGGTGGGTATGAGTTTTTGGGTGGCAAGGGTAATTTTAGGGTTTAGGGTGGGTATGGGTTTTGGGGTGGCAAGGGAATTTGTAGGGTTTAGGTTGGGTATGGGTTTTGGGGTGGCAAGGTCATTTTCAGGGTTTAGGGTAGGTATGGGTTCTGTGGTGGCAAGGGTAATTTTAGGGTAGGTATGAGTTTTTGGGTGGCAAGGGTAATTTTAGGGTTTAGGTTGGGTATGGATTTTGGGGTGGCAAGGGAATTTTTAGGGTTTAGGGTGGGTATGGGTTTTGGGGTGGCATGGGTCATTTTAGAGTTTAGGGTGGGTATGGGTTTTGGGGTGGCAATGGTAATTTTAAGGTTTAGGGTGCATATGTCTTTTTGGGTGGCAAGGGTAATTTTAGGGTTTAGGGTGGGTATGGGTTTTGTGGTGCCAAGGGTAATTTTAGGGTTTAGTGTTCATATGGCTTTTTGGGTGGCAAGAGTAATTTTAGGGTTTAGTGTGCATATGGCTTTTTGGGTGGCAAAGGTAATTTTAGAGATTAGGGTGCATATGGGTTTTTGGGTAGCAAGGGTAATTTTAGGGTTTAGGGTGGGTAATGGTTTTTGGTTTGCAAGGGTAATTTTAGGGCTTAGGGTGGGTATGGGTTTTGAGGTGGCAAGGGTAATTTTAGAGTTTATATTGAGTATGGGTTTTGGGGTGGCAAGGGTAATTTAAGGGTTTAGGGTGGGTATGGGTTGAGGGGTTCTGGGATTTTAAGGGGATATCTGTATGTATATTTACTATATACATACACATGCACATTCATATGCATTTATGTGTGCGTAAATATATAAAAATATACATATATAAATATATATGCATATATAAATATATGTAAAATATATATATCTACAAAACAAATGTTTGTCCCTATGTGTACATTTTTAGAAAGCATATGCCTTTACCACGCATGCTTTTATCACGAAAATGTTATTATTTTACAGGAAAATATAAACCCTTTCTATATACATATTTATAGAAAAGGTTTATACTTGCCTGTAAAATACTTGTTAATGCTTGTAAAACCCTTATCACGTGTACGCCTTTACCATTCATGGTTTTACACCGAAAATCGTCTTCATAACAAATGGCTTTGAGGGAGCTGAGTATGTCAGCCAGATCTGGGAGAGTTAGGGCATAGAAGGCTGATCATTCTATGGAAGGGGTGGGTGTGAGAGATGAAGCAAGCATGATATCATCGATGTACAGTTGGTTCTTCTGTATTTTTCCACCAAAGAAGAGATTAATAGCAATTTACTTTTCAGTGGAGTGAGGAATAGGTGGGTCTGGCAGGAGGGTGGTTGATGCAGTGCTTAATTGTCTTGAACAACGTTCTGCTTCTGGTGGTGGCTTCATTGATGGTGACACAGAGAAGTCTGGCTAATCTAAAGAGGCAATGTGTAAAGTATATGTGCAATACACATACAGTAACACAATTAAAACTCCACAAAAAGACTCCACACAGGATAGAAAAATAGATTATATTCTGAACAAAACAAGACCAAAACAACAAAAATCCAATGAGTACAAGTTGAGATACGAATTTTAGAAGAATAAGTCGAAAAATAGCGCTTAGAAGCTATAACGCTTTTGGGGTTACTTTAGGTCGCGCTGGACCAAGGCAAAGTCAACAGTTCAAGCTAACTTCGATGGAGCGTGTGCCGGGTACAGTAGCCACGCAGCCCCGGGGAACATAGTATCTTGATCCTGGTCGCAAACACGAGATGCAGGGTCGATGCATCGCCAGATGCATCGAAGGAACTCCCACAGTCAAGGGATTGTTCGATTTTTCACACACGTTGCAGGCGATGTGTTGGCTTCCGAATGCGAGCGTCGAAGACGATGCATTGATGCCGAAGCCAATGAGCCGGGTTTCTCCCACAGTTGAGGGAAGCGTCGATTTCCATAGACTGCTGTGGTTGCGATGCAGTGGCCTGAGCGCTGCGTTGATGCTGATGCGCTGGGTTTCTCCACGCTTGCCGAAGGAATGCGAGGATTTTCCTTGTGTGGTGACGGGCATGCGTCGGTTGATGCATCGCTTTTGGTGGTGCTGCTCAGGCCCTAAGTGCGATGTGCCAATTTTTGCACCTGCAGCAGGGCTGATGCGCTGGTTGCCACTTCCAGCTGGCAGGAGATGCGTTGATTTCACTATGCAGGTATCTGGGTCCACTTCCAGTGAACCAGGCCCAGGAGCAGGGGTAGAGACTTTAATTTCCCTGAGTCTCTACAACAGGAGGCAAGCCAACAAGCCCTTGGAGATCACTTGGAGTTGCAAGGCAAAGTAAAGCTCTCCTCACCAGGGTCAGACAGCGGCAAGCAGCAGGACAGTATAGGAGAAAAGCAGTTCTTCTAGACCAGCAGTCCAACAGAGTATCAGTCCTTGATGCAGCACAGTAGTTCCAATGACAGTTTTAATTCCAGAACTGTCTGATTTGATGCGGTCAGAGACCCAGCTCTTATACCCAATTGTGCTTTTGAAGTGGGGGTGACTTCAAAGAAGGTTCTTTGAAATGCACAGAAACCCTTTCTTCCCAGTCCTGGCTCAAGGCTATCTTTGGGGGTAAATCAGCCCTTTGTGAGGGGACAAGGTACTACCTATTCAGGTGCTAGTGTCAGTCCATCCCTACCTTCCTGCTCAGGAAGAGCCATCAGAATGCAGATGAGTTCTCAAACACACCTAATTTTCCTGTGTTTGTGGCTGTCTAGAGGTTATGCACAAAGTTTAGCTGTCGCCCAGACGTGTATTGGAGACAAGGCTGCAGGCACACAGAACTGTATTAGCAGAGAAATGTCCACTTTGTAAAAGCGGCATTTCTAAAATAGTAATGTTAAAGCCGGCTTTACCAGTAAAGAGGGTTTATCATCACTATTCCAAAGATATAAAACATAACACAGCTACCCCTTTCTAATCATGAATTACAGCTTAAAATGTGTTTAAGGAATTCTCAATGTTAACCTCTGAGAGGAGTAGGCTTCACAGTAGTAAAAAACAAGTGTAGGGGTTTTTCACAACCAGTACATGCAAAACTTAAAAGTACATGTCCTACCTTTTACTTGCACAGCATCCTGCCCTATGGGATATCGAAGAACCACCTTAGGGGTGAATATGTGCAATAAAAGGGATTTTGAGGCTGGCCAAAGAGTTTTATATGCCAAGTCTCTGCAGTAGCTGGCCTGAGACAGGTTTGAAAGGCTACTTGTTTGGGAGGCACAATCAGTGCTGCAGGCCCAGTAGTAGCATTTAATTTACTGGCCCTGGGTATATGGTATACCATTTTACAAGGGACTTACAAGTAAACTAAATATGCAAATTGTGTGTACACCAAAGTTGCCATGTTTAGGGGAAAAGCACATGCACGTTAGCACTGGTCAGCAGTAGTAAAGTGCTCAGAGTCCTAAGGCCAAGAAAAATATTCAGCAAAACAGAGGCGGTGAAAGCAAGATTTTAGGGGGAAGACTACCCTAAGGATTACAGGTCTAACAGAAGTTCTTAGCAACATGGGCCCCTACTTTATCTAAAGAGGACCATTTTGCTGCTACCACTCCTGTTTCATTGTGCCTTTCGTAGGAAAACTTACTATTTTGGCGAGCCTACACCATTCAGGTATTGAAACTTGTGCAAAATGTGACAGCAGAATGTTAGGCTTCAGGAAATTCGAATCCATTTAACACCATCTTAGGGCACTGAGCAAGCTACCTAGTAAAGTGAGGATGGCCTTGAAAGCCTTGTGCATTGCATATTGATCTGTATGTGGGAAAATCCCAATGTTATTAAAGTTGCCCTCTTGGGTTATAAGTCTAGGGCATGGCCATTTTCCAAACAAAATCCCCTGCAGGTTACTTTATATAGGAATTAATAAGGTAAGGCAGTAGGGGAAATCATGCGCAGGGTAGTGTGCAAATATCCGCAATTCTAAAGTTACAAAAGTGTAAGTGCTCAAGGCTAGCATACAACGACTGCCCCACGTTGTAAAATGAAGAACAAAGTCCACATATAGTACAAATTAACAATTGATAGCCTGAGCAAAAAACACTGATTTGAAAGCACATATAAAAATTCAAGTCTCAGTTCGTAATAGTATCTTCTTGTCTATTCAAAGATCAAAGCATCCTTTATCCAATCTTCTTAATATGTGTTGTCCGAGCCACAAACAATGCCAACACGTGTTTCGTCTATACGGCAGTAAGCCATAGACTTCATCAGGGCTAAAACAAACACAAAGTAGCCATATTACATTATGTAACACCCTGCACTTGTATAGATGATACATCAAGTTGCTTAGCCAAATTGTCTTAACCATTGATGAGCATGCGTTATAATATGCAATATAGTAAAAACCCAAGTCTCCATATATGCGGGGCATGTATCTTATTAAAAACCAATCAATAAGAGGGGCAGAGATAGACAATAGAGTCAGAAGATCCTCACCCATACCGTGCGTACGTGCTCATATGTTGAACAACAATGTGAATAGATATAGTGATGAAGAGTAATCAAGACCAAAGTCACCACACCACTTAGTGCTTATAGTAAACACTCCATACACTTACCACTAAAAATATATCATAGAAACTATAGTCTTGACATTAGGTAAAAGCTTGTTTCAGTAATCCAAGTTCCTTAAAGGAGGACAAAAGTAGTCAGCCTACTGGGGTACCTGTAGCAGAGGTTGTCCTATAAGCAGCCTCACTACACAAACATAAACATTGACTATCAGACTCGAAATACATATATGTCCAACAAAAGAATTATCAGTCTTACAATCCTATTAAGACAACGGCACGTACTACCTGGCATGCATAATTTAAAATACAGGTCGGCTATACAAATTACAAAACAAATGCGAATAGGATCAAGTTGTATATATATGTGTATATATACATACACAGCGCGCTTAATAGTTAAGCCACAGAATAACTGGACATAAATTAGATGACCAGTAAGGGATGAAGAGGCAGCAGCGACAACAAAACAACCGCGTATATGTGAATAACCTGTTAAAGGTAAATGTGAATTAGGAGCAAAGCCATCTAATAAACGTAAACGCGTATAGTAGAGGCCGGAATGCAATTATAAAAGTGTATTCCTTAACACATAAAAATAAAATCTATAAATAAAAACGAACATGTCGATCTAAAGTCAAATACCTTATATTCAATTCCAGCGTAGAGCACTGGTATCAGGCATAAAATTCCATCATAGGTTGTGCGAAGGTCACCTATGGTCTACCGTGACCTATGGTCTACCGTGACCTTCGCACAACCTATGACATAAGTCCACAAAGAAGAGAAGATGCCTAACTTAATAATAATACCGAAAATATATTGCAAAAAATTCACGCTTATACCCATATGACGGCATCATTGTTTACACACAAGTAGCTGAGGATTTCTCCTCAGAATAAATAAGACATGACTCTTTACCATGAAAAATAGAACAGAAAAGAATCGTCAAATAGAGAAAAATCAGTATCATAAAAATTGTAGTTGAGACAGATCACAGCAGAATAAAAGAATGGAAGAAAAAGTGAATGGAAACCAAATAGGGTAGCCGGGAATTCGCAGAAGCCACGTGAGAGAAATGTGTAGCTAAATTTTGTCATATCTACATAATGAAAACAGTATGATAGCTGGTTTCGAATATTAATACAAACTCTCACCTCTATATTAGAGTAGGCTAATATGCCATAAAAATCCATAATGATCCAGCAGCAACCGTTATAATAATTGGGAAATCCCAGGCCCGATGTGTGACACCTGGTTTGAAAACAATGAATACACTTAGGGGCCGATTCCGATCTCGGCCGGTAGGGCACCGAATCGGATTCGGCTTAACCGGATCCAATTCGGAGCCCTATTTCCCGACCGAGTCGTACGTGCGTCCGGGCGAGCGAGTACGATGCGTGCGCTCGCGAAATCTCCGACCGACTCGTTCGCAGGACCCGACCGCTCCGACCGACCCGCACGGGGACGACGCGCACCTCGCAATGGAGATGTTTCCCGGCCGGGTAAGTACGATGCGCACCTCGACCGCTCCGACCGACTCGCGCAGCCCGGCTCCAAGGAGCTGTCGGAGCCGCACTTTGGGGGTCCGTGTCGGACCCCCCTGGAGGCGTAGGCGTGCAAGTCGCACACAGGGGGGACACATGGGTCCCCACTACACGTGCATGTACGGTGCGACCCGCATCGACGCGAACACGCTGTAGGGGGCGCCCTTGTTCGCGTCGTGCCCATTGAGTCAATGGGAGCCCGTGTACGCGTCGTACGACTGGCTTCCATTGACTTCAATGGGAGTCCGACCGAATCGAGTCCGATAGCATACGTGCGCATCGTACTCATTCGGTCGGACTGCTAGGGTCCGATTCGGTCGGAAATCTCTCCGGGTCCGGCTCGGTCGGAGAGATTTCCGGCCCGAATTGGAATCGGCCCCTTAATTAGAGTGCGGGTTGATGTATGCCACCTGGTGTGGAAAAAATTGAACACACTTCTTTGGAGCGCGGGTCAGGATCATTATTTGATAATAAACAATACAAACAACAAAAGCAATGGTAACCCCCATGGCAAAACAAAACTGAGGTTAAGGTCATTATTAAGTGAAAAACGACCCTGAATCCCTGCCATGGACGGAATCTGCTGAGTAGACCCTCATTGGCATCACGCTTGTGCCAAGCTACCTCCTACGGCAGCCTGGATGCCATTAGCATAATCATAGGTCATTTCATTTTAAAACCCAATGTGATAACAATAACGGTAATTCATTGCCTATGGATTGGTGCATCTACACAAATTCTGCAAGGCCAGTAGGACAAAAAGGCTAATAATAAACAAAACAAAACAACCAATAACGAAAGCAATAGTAATCCCCCTGGCAAAACAAAACTGAGGCCAAGGACATCGTCACGTGAAAAACGACCCTGAATCCCCGCCATGGACGGAGTCTGCTGCGTAAACCCTCATCGGCATCACGCTCGAGCCTAGCCAACTCACAAGGCAGCCCGGATGCCATTAGCACAATCATAGGTCACTTAATTCTTAAACCCAATGCGATATCAACAGTGGTAAAACATTGCCCATGGACAGATGTATCGACACAAATTTCGCATGGCCAGTAGGACAAAATAACATATGGGAAAGGAGAAAGCCATCCTAAGTCCCAATAGTGTGCTTAGTGACATTCCCTAAAACTGGACCCTCACAGCTCAAACAGCCATAAAAAGTACCACTGCCATACCCATTATGTGTGCCTGTGTACACCTGCTGCTTCCTCCGACTGTAAACAGTGAGACTGACTTGATGGGAGCATCTCTGATTTACAATGGTGCTCATGCTCGGCCAAACTCTAAATGAGCCCTCTGTTTATTGGGAGTTGTTTCTTATTTATGATTCGCGCAGACGAATGAATGTAAAGGTATTAAAAAAGTAATCATAGTCTTTTTGCTACATCTCTGTCTTCAAGGCTCCTCTGTTCCAAGAAACGAAGGAACAATGGGACACTTTAGAGACAGTGCCTTAAGAAACTCTGCAAGCACTTTTAAGCCCTAATCAGGTACTGTGTCTTTTCAAGTAGAGAGAAGTTCAACGGCCAAACCAATCAGGCTGTGCGATTGAACCCAGCCCATTTTATGGTCTGGCTTGACAGCTCAGCTGATAATCACCAGGAGAGATGGGTTTGGCTCCGCCCACACGTTAGAAGTTATGTTTACAGGATTTGTTTGGGCAGATGTTGTGCATTTCTTCCGACACATGTTGGAAGTTATGTTTACAGGATTTGATTGAGCAGATGTTGTGGGTTTCTTCAGAAGGAGTGCTTACATTGCACTCCTATTGTCTGTCAGAGAGTTTCCAGAGCATGTATCTCCAACCAGTAAGTAGCTCGCTGCCTTGAGTTCATTTTTAAATAAGCACCAAGTCACATTTTTCTTTTAAAGTTAAGGGAAGGCTGTGTTTATTTTACGTTAGCATCATTAGGCAGCAGATAGCTGGGTCTGATAATGAGCAGTGCTCAGTCAGATTTATGGGCCAGGTAGGGTCACTGAGGTGAGGAACTGAAGTACTGAGGTATTGAACTCTTAAATAAAAGTCCTTGTAGGCTCAATATTGGAGGTGAGAACAAAATGATGTTTCTGAATGCTTTTAAATGGGAGAAAACTAAAATGAAAAGTTACCTTAATGATTAACTCTTTATTTTAATGTTCTCCCATTTCAAAGTGTCACATTTACAAGCAGCAGGCCTTTTGCTATCAGTGGCCAGTAGACACTGTGCCATATTTATAACTGAAAGATAGCAGATCCTTTGGGAGAAATTTAAAGTGAAGAAAACTTTTTATATGAAACATTAAGTATTAATGTCTTTCTCCACTTTCAGTTAAACCAAATACAGCTTAATGTGTTCTGAAGCATGTGTATTTAATTAAGATTCCTCCCTTTTAAACAAATGCATTTTTCTGTTATAGATATGGCATCATATTTACAGGCCACTGGGAGCAAGGAGGTTGGTGTTTGTAAATGTGACACTAAGAAATGGGAGAAAATTTTAATTATGAGTTTTATGGAATCCGTATAAACAAAGTTAACTCTTCAGTTGAATTATCTGGATACTTTGCCATATTTATAAGTGAAAAATACAGCTATTATTTTACGTTGGAGAAATTTAAAGTGCCGAAAAATGTTCCATATACAGCTATATGCAAATCAGTCTTGACCACTGGATTCAAGCCAGCCTGGCTGATGAAGGGTGTTACCCAGAAACCTCTCCCAGGATGCTTGTTTCCGGTTCAGGGAAGACCTGACTTGGCAGTTTGGGCTGGATTGTTCCCATAAGGCCCAGGGTCAAGACTGATTTGCATATAGCTGTGTCTGAACTGAGGTGGCGAAGTGAGCTAAAGAATGATGATGGATTCAACTCAGATCTGTGACTGGGGGCGAATGTCTGAAAAGTTTCAGCACTCCGTCCATCATCTCCTTGTGTTTGCTTTGTTCGCCCTAAGTTGGCAGGGTATGCCCAGACGTGGGTCCCTTGCTCACTTTGCCACTGGATTCAAGCTAGCCTGGCTGATGAAGGGTGTTACCCAGAAACCGGTCGCAGGATGCTTGTTTCCGGTTCAGGGAAGACCTGGCTTTGCAGTTCGGGCTGGACTGTTCCCATGAGGCACAGGGTCAAGACTGATTTGCATATACCTGGGTCTGAACTGACGTGGCGAAGTGAGCTAAAGAATGATGATGGATTCAACCCAGATCTGTGACCGGGGGCGAGTGTCTGAAAAGTTTCAGCGCTCCGTCCATCATCTTCTTGTGTTTGCTTTGTTCGACCTAAATTGGCTGGGTATGCCCAGACGTGGGTCCCTTGCTCACTTTGCTACTGGATTCAAGCTAGCCTGGCTGAGGAAGGGTGTTACCCAGAAACCAGTCCCAGCAGGATGCTTGTTTCCGGTTCAGGGAAGACCTGGCTTGGCAGTTCGGGCTGGACTGTACCCATGAAAAAACAACAGTTGATGGACAGAATGCAGAACAATGTCATACATTCACCCCAGTACAGAGATCTGGGCCTAAATCCATCGTTTTTTTGCTCACCATGCCATTCCAGTTTGAACCCAGCCATATGCAAATCAGTCTTGACCCTGTGCCTCATGGGAACAGTCCAGCCCGAACTGCCAAGCCAGGTCCTCCCTGGACTGGAAACAAGCATCCTAGGACCGGTTTCGGGGTTTCACCCCTCTTCAGCCAGGATAGCTTGATTCCAGTGGCATGGAGAGCACGGGACCCACGTCTGGGCATACCCGTCCCACTCGGGGTGACAAATGCAAAAACAACAGTTGCTGGACAGAATGCAGAACAATGTCATACATTCACCCCAGTACAGAGATCTGGGCCTAAATCCATCGTTTTTTTGCTCACCATGCCATACCAGTTTGAACCCAGCCATATGCAAATCAGTCTTGACCCTGTGCCTCATGGGAACAGTCCAGCCCGAACTGCCAAGCCAGGTCCTCCCTGGACTGGAAACAAGCATCCTAGGACCGGTTTCGGGGTTTCACCCCTCTTCAGCCAGGATAGCTTGATTCCAGTGGCATGGAGAGCACGGGACCCACGTCTGGGCATACCCGTCCCACTCGGGGTGACAAATGCAAAAACAACAGTTGATGGACAGAAAGCAGAACAATGTCATACATTCACCCCAGTACAGAGATCTGGGCCTAAATCCATCGTTTTTTGTTCACCATGCCATTCCAGTTTGAACCCAGCCATATGCAAATCAGTCTTGACCCTGTGCCTCATGGGAACAGTCCAGCCCGAACTGCCAAGCCAGGTCCTCCCTGGACTGGAAACAAGCATCCTAGGACCGGTTTCGGGGTTTCACCCCTCTTCAGCCAGGATAGCTTGATTCCAGTGGCATGGAGAGCACGGGACCCACGTCTGGGCATACCCGTCCCACTCGGGGTGACAAATGCAAAAACAACAGTTGATGGACAGAATGCAGAACAATGTCATACATTCACCCCATTACAGAGATCTGGGCCTAAATCCATCGTTTTTTTGCTCACCATGCCATTCCAGTTTGAACCCAGCCATATGCAAATCAGTCTTGACCCTGTGCCTCATGGGAACAGTCCAGCCCGAACTGCCAAGCCAGGTCCTCCCTGGACTGGAAACAAGCATCCTAGGACCGGTTTCGGGGTTTCACCCCTCTTCAGCCAGGATAGCTTGATTCCAGTGGCATGGAGAGCACGGGACCCACGTCTGGGCATACCCGTCCCACTTGGGGTGACAAATGCAAAAACAACAGTTGATGGACAGAATGCAGAACAATGTCATACATTCACCCCAGTACAGAGATCTGGGCCTAAATCCATCGTTTTTTTGCTCACCATGCCATTCCAGTTTGAACCCAGCCATATGCAAATCAGTCTTGACCCTGTGCCTCATGGGAACAGTCCAGCCCGAACTGCCAAGCCAGGTCCTCCCTGGACTGGAAACAAGCATCCTAGGACCGGTTTCGGGGTTTCACCCCTCTTCAGCCAGGATAGCTTGATTCCAGTGGCATGGAGAGCACGGGACCCACGTCTGGGCATACCCGTCCCACTCGGGGTGACAAATGCAAAAACAATGACGGCTGACTAGCCAGAAACCGGTCCCAGGATGCTTGTTTCCGGTCCAGGGAAGACATGGCTAGGCAGTTCGGGCTGGACTGTTCCAATGAGGCACAGGATCAGACTGATTTGCATATGGCCATGTCTGAACTGGGGTGGTGGAGTGAGCTAAAGAATGAAGATGGATTAAATCCAGATCAGTTGACTGGGGGTGAGTGTTTGATTTGCTCAAACGCTCCGTCCATCATCCCCTTTGGTATCGCTTTGTTCGCCCTAAGTTGGCAGGGTATGCCCAGACGTGGGTCACTTGCTCACTCTGCCACTGGATTCAAGCTAGCCTGGCTGATGACGGCTGACTAGCCAGAAACCGGTCCCAGGATGCTTGTTTCCGGTCCAGGGAAGACATGGCTTGGCAGTTCGGGCTGGACTGTTCCAATGAGGCACAGGATCAGACTGATTTGCATATGGCCATGTCTGAACTGGGGTGGTGGAGTGAGCTAAAGAATGAAGATGGATTAAACCCAGATCAGTTGACTGGGGGTGAGTGTTTGATTTGCTCAAACGCTCCGTCCATCATCCCCTTTGGTATCGCTTTGTTCGCCCTAAGTTGGCAGGGTATGCCCAGACGTGGGTCCCTTGCTCACTCTGCCACTGGATTCAAGCTAGCCTGGCTGATGACGGCTGACTAGCCAGAAACCGGTCCCAGGATGCTTGTTTCCGGTCCAGGGAAGACATGGCTTGGCAGTTCGGGCTGGACTGTTCCAATGAGGCACAGGATCAGACTGATTTGCATATGGCCATGTCTGAACTGGGGTGGTGGAGTGAGCTAAAGAATGATGATGGATTAAACCCAGATCAGTTGACTGGGGGTGAGTGTTTGATTTGCTCAAACGCTCCGTCCATCATCCCCTTTGGTATCGGACTGTACCCATGAGGCACAGGGTCAAGACTGATTTGCATATAGATGGGTCTGAACTGATGTGTCTGAAAAGTTTCAGCACTCCGTCCATCTCCTAGTGTTTGCTTTGGTCGCTCCTCCAGAGGCCTCTTAATGCGGAAATGAAGCTCCTTAGCTTCCTCAGTTACAGCCTCTTCAAAGGAATTGCCACCCCTGGTAACACACTTGCAGCAGGCCTCCTTTTGGGCATTCCTCTAGGGTTCAGCCCCTACGACCTGGAAGAAGCTGCATACCTAAAGAGCAATTCAGACACATAAATGACGGAAGTGGTGGTGGGTCAAATTTTCCCTTATTTCCTGACCAATGAGTGGCTTTCGTTTGTATACGCAGCTGTGGTGCTGTCTGGTCAGTGACCAGACTAGATGGAAAAGAAGGGAACTCTAGCGCAGGGTGTGTATGTTCTGCAGCCACTACACACTTCAAAAGCATGGTATGTTTTGGGTGTCTGGTGTCTGACAAAATAATATTTTTTTCTCTCTAATGCCATCTATCTATACTCTACACAGCTGTGCAGCAACTCTCTGCACAATAGTAACGGTTTGGGGAATTTATAATAGAAAACAGTTTTCACTTAAACAGAGGATATGTGGCTGAGGGATAGGAGGCCTCAACCCATGGAGAGGTCAAAAACATCAGAAGCAACGAGTGGGAAATAGGAGACCCACAGCAAAGATGCTTTTTCCGACAGAGTTCTGCAGACATCTGTATCGATTTGGTCTACTGAAGTTCTGCAATCGTCAGAATGGGCACTTAAGGGAAGCCTTAATGAAGAAATTATGCCACGAGACTTTTATCCTTACCACCTTGTTGCAAATGAACCTCATCGGCACCTCGAGGAACAGGCCATCCTGAAACCATTTTATGCTACTACACAAACATTTCAACCCAGGAGGCACAGCCTTTTCAAAACTGCTCCACTTTCAACAATTTAAGTGAGGCCTGGAAGTGGGTGCAGGGCAGGCCCTGCTGTCAGTCAGCCAAGCAAAGGCTGACTGACAGCGCCACTCAGGTATACTTAGCGCCACTCACCACACAAGTGTGGTGGACTGAAATCAGTGTGAAGAAGTTAAAAGGACAGGTGGGAGGAACAGAGTGTTGGGCCTGCAGCGGCCGCCTGCGCAGTCCGTCTGGTGTCGCGGCTCGCGGCGGCGTCACGTGCGTGGCCTCAGCTCCCTGGCGTGGGCACGTCAGACGTGGCAACAGACGGCAGACGTGGAGTGACGGCTTCCGGCGTCGCTCATCCACTGTTAGTAGTGTAGACATTTAGCAAGTGTGGGAGAGCAGACTGGCTCCACCTCAGCTGCTTGTAATTTATTTGACAAGTGATTTAAAAAACACAGATTTTGGAAACGGGTCTCCTCTGCTTGCGTGTCGAGCTCACTGCACTGCCCCACAGCACGGGTGACAGGGTGACAGTGTGGACACAGCAGACTAGAAGCCGACACGTGTTTATGTAGCTGTCAGACGCATTATTCAATACATTACACATGCCAGTCATTCATAGCGCCGCTGCGCCCGCAAGTCGCCCACGTTACCCACGCGGACTCCACAACGGGCTCCCACGGGATTGCTTTTTTATTTGGGAAATGTAAAACATTCTGCAACTGCTGCTGAGACAGGCGCTGCTAAACCAGCAAGCAATCGAAACCTCTGCTGTTGTTAAACAGCAAGAAAAACACAAGACCCCGCAAAACTAATAACAAGCATTTGCAATGCAATAGGTCTCGCATTTACCAGAGTTTAAGCTATTGGCATTCTAAATGCCAATGCAATTTATTTATGTTTTAAAACAAAAATAAAAGGCATTGTTATTTGCAATGTCAATAGCTCAAACTCGCGTAAATGCGAGACATATTGCATTGCAAATGCTTGTTAGCCTTGTAGTTGGAAGGTTGGTGACTCCAACAAGTCAGAGGGAGCTCAACGACAGGGGCCTGGCCTAAGGAACAGGCGCCCCCTGCTGGCTGAGCTTGGACTCCTCCAATATTCGGGCGCACTTTCTCAATAAATGGCCACGCAAGAATTAGGCCTCATTGAACGTATTTCCTGGCGTCCTGGTCCCCTATCAAACCCACAGTTTTTAGTTTATAAAAACGTTGTGGCCTTCTGTGTGGCAAAGCCACAAATGAGTGCGGGTCGCAGGGTTGTGATAGGCTGCTACTCTGAAAGGATGTGGGAGGATAACTTTTTAGCGTTTACTTTCTTCATTTTGTTTTAATTATCTCAGTGGTTCAGTCGTAGACCAGCTTTATACCAGTATATTAGCAAGCAAATACATACGAAGGCCTAAGGAGGTCATTTAGGGGTCACCAGGGGTCGCAGCTGCGGCCCCTGGCTTGCTCCTTGCGACCCCTGACACTGCCTTTGCGACCCCTGGCCTGAGAGACCACAAAGGCATTGGCAGGAACTGAAGGAAAACGGGGCTCATAGGAGCCCAGTTTACTTTTTGTTGCTCGTACGTTTTAATTCGTTTGTTTGTATTCTCACTGCCTATTAATTTAGAAATTAATAAACAAATGCAAAAGGTTTCTAAAGCAGTTGCAAGATACAAAACAATTTTTGTACCTATTTATGTGTGCATATACATACACAAATATGTATATATACACACATGCACACACACACATATATATATACATATATATATATAAGTATCTGCTTTAGAAATCTGTGGCATTTTATTTATCTGGCACTTTATGTTTAATCTTTCATTAAGTGTTGCTTTTTTGAACTGAAAGCTGAACTGGAACTTTGACTTTCACAGAGGGGAAAGGTGTGTCTAAAGCGTGAAGTATAAACGACTTGGGGTTTGTTTCCTGTGCCAGGAGCAAGCAGTTGAGAGATCTTAAGGGCTGCGCCGAGATTTCCCAGTAGACTAGAGTTTTGAAAGCCCGAGAGGATTGAGGAAGCGTCAACTCAAGCCTGGCTGGAGTATCTCTTTAAAATGTCTGTGTGCACGTTTATTTTCTGAAGACAAGTTGGTTATTTTTTTAGTGTGTTGGTAGATCATAACGTTTTTCAAATTATCGTGCCCTTTTGGAGCAGACTTTGTCTTGGGCAATGTGCTTAAGAAACACTCAGGGAAGCTCTTCACAGAAAGGGCGGTGAAGAGTTGAATGAAGCCGGCGTGAGAGAGTAAATTGCCCACATCAATAAACGTCCCCAAAGCCTCCAAGCAGGGGATGTGAAGCCCCATCCCACATACACACAGTGCAAACAACCCCACACCCCGATACACACAGTGCACACAACCCCACACCCCGCATACACACAGTGCACTGAACCCCACATACACACAGCCCCACACCCCGATACACACAGTGCACACAACCCCACACCCCGCATACACACAGTGCACTGAACCCCACACCCCGCATACACACAGTGCACACAACCCCACACCCGCATACACACAGTGCACACAACCCCACACTCCGCATACACACAGTGCACAGAACCCCACAGCCCGGATACACAGAGCACACCTCACTGTTAGTGTACATGCTGTGTAGATATGAAAGAACACATGCAAAGGTATTCGATCTACCCATGTGTCCCTCATCTATGCACTCAGACTGCCTTTCGCATTATCTACGTGTTTGTCTGTCGGCCTGCATGGCGGCTTCCTGCCCACCATCGTGCCGGTGTAACACTTTGCAAAGGGAAGGCCGCGGGCTGGAAGTATGACTTCAGGGGCCAGTGATTTAGGGCCCTGTGTCGTGGAAGCATTAATAACCCTATTTGCAAGGAGCCTCAACAAAGACTGAAGCCCTGACCCCATGTACCTAAGTGAAGTTCTTATTAGCGAAACAATGCACAGCTGATGCGAGCGCCTCTCCCGCCGCGGACATCTGAGGTAATGCTGGACACGAGCAGGCGTCGAGGAGGCCAAGAACTGCAGGGGTAACGCAGAGTTCAAGTCCGAGGCTTGAAAACTGGGGTCACCTTTCCACAAGCTAGTATGCATGGTTTAATATTGGACACAAAATTCAGCCACACAATACCATCAGACATATGTACACTCGAGGGCCACGCGTTCAGCTTTATAATTTAAATAACCATAAACCAATTTACAGTTCCCGTTATTATTTTTAAACAGATGTGCGCGTAAACTATTGCATTTCGCTAAACAATGCTAGATAAAGACATCTCGGCTGTAAATTGTTGCGCGCCGGCTTCCTTCAACTCTGGGTCCATCGCGCGCGCGCGTGCACTGTTTAAAGTGAAAGCACGCTGGAGAATCGGAAGTCAGGCAACCTTGCCTGGGACATGGAGCGCGCGGCCGGAAGTGTCCGGGGCTCCCGTGAGTTGAGGGAGCCCCGCGTGTCGGAGAAGCGAGGCGGGAGCCCACCCCGCACTGGCAAGCAGTAGAGGAAGTCCGGCGGGAGCCCACCCCGCCTTCGTGAATGCCGCATGATGCGGCCGGAGCAGGATTTCAGGCGGGGCTCCTGTGAGCAAGACGGAGCTCCGCGTGTTGATGCGCCACAAAGAATGACCGGGTGAAGAGGCGAATCCCCCCTGCCATCGAGGAGGCCACAAGAGCCGGTGAGTGGGGTTGAGCGGGAGTCTGCAGGTGGTTAAACTGGACAGGAGATGTGCACGCGTATGGTGCGAGCAGGAGTTGTGATAACGCTGCGAGCCGTACGCTTGCACATCTCCTGTCTGTTAAGCTTCGGCACAGACAGTTGATGTGCACGCGTACGGCTTGCGGCATTATTACAACTCCTGCTCGCACCATACGCGTGCACATCTCCTGTACAGGCCGTGCCGTACGCGTGCACATGTCCTGTCCCCCTTCAGACCCAAGTCGACAACAATAGATCTCGCATAGCGAGCAGCGCTTTGCGCTGCATCGCTAGGCGAGACCTAAAAAACATCATAACATGTGTATCAGGCAGGGCATCGCATAAGCCTAATAGAACGAAATGGCAAGACAGCGGGCACACCAGAGGACCTGCAGCACCACAATATAGGAACAAGCATTGGCAAAGCCAACCCTCTGGCCATGTTTAGTGGAAGGATGTTCTCGAGCTGGTGTAATGCACAGAAAAGGCAGCACATACATTGTTCATAGTGCATAGAAATTGTTAGGACATCTTGCATCGAGCTGCCCATGCTCTATTTGTGAGGACCGCCACCTTCCTCTGTAGAGTAATCCAAAGAACAGGCACTACAGCTAGGTTGTTGTGAGCACACTGCAGCAGCCCAGGCAGGAGGGTACAGCTCAAGGCTAAGTATGCAGAATGCTCTGGGGGCAGCAGACCCCTCTCATCCAAGGACCAGGGGAGTGCACAGCACAGGCTGTCTGTGGTGCAGTGCACGGCCCAACCCCCTCTCATCCAAGGGCCAGGGGAGTGCACAGCACAGACTGTCTGTGGTGCAGTGCACAGCCCAAGGGATGCAGATGCAGAGGTTCATGGGAGAGGTCTAGGGCTGCGCAGGGTTTGCAGGTGGGTGAAACAGCGCAGGGCCTTCTGGCGTCATGAACAGCACAGAGTATGCTGGTGGGTGGTGCAGCGCACGGTCTGTAACTGAATGGGGCAGCACAGAGTTTGCTGGCGGATGAGTCAGCTCAGGGTTTGCTGGTGAATGGAGCAGTGCAGGGTCTGCTGGTGAATGGAGCAGTGCAGGGTCTGCTGGTGGATGGAGCAGCACAGGGTCTGCTGGTGGATGGATCAGCACAGGGTCTGCTGGTGGATGGAGCAGCATAGGGTCTGCTGGTGGATGGAGCAGCACAGAGTCTGCTGGTGGACGGGGCAGCGCAGAGTCTGCTGGTGGACGGGGTAGCGCAGAGTCTGCTGGTGGACGGGGTAGCGCACGGTCTAGTGGATGGAGCAGCACAGGGTTTGCTGGCGAATGGAGCAGTGCAGAGTCTCCTGGTGGTTGGAGCAGTGCAGGGTCTACTGGTGGATGGAGCAGCACAGGGTATGTTGACAAAATGAGCAGCACAGAGTTTGCTTGTGGATGTGGCAGCGCAGGGTCTGCTAGTGGATGGAGCAGCGCAGGATTTGCTGGTGAATGCCAAGGCTGCCCAGGGGGGCCACATAGGGGATCCTCCAACAGGGCGGCCGCCTTAGTGCCACAGGAAGGCACATAAGTCTGCTGACTAGGCTCCCTGGGCTAGGGACCAGGGGGTCTGCTGGCCACGTCACTTCCGGCAGTGGGAGGGGGACAGGGGTAAAAAAGCCTTCCCCCGCCCACTGTACGGTCTCTTGACCGCTACCCGTCTCGCTGTTTCACCAGGAGCTGTTCGGCGGTGAGTGCGGTTCCCCCCCCCCTCCTTCGTGTCTGGCAAGGCTGCTGAGCCCGGCCATTGCCGGGGCTGCGGTCCGCCATGGGGGGGGGTGGGCAGCTCCCGGGGTGCTTTGACATCGGCCCCCTCCCCAGGTCGTTGGGGAGGGGGCTAAGGTTGGACGGAGGCCCCGTTGCCTCGGCCGTGCGGGTGCGCTGTGTGCTGGGAGGCCCGGGGTCGACTCTTCACACTTGTGCGTCTGCCGGCGGGGCCGGGCCCAGGGCTTACACGGGGGGACCACGCGGGTTTCCATGGTTGCGGGGTGGGGGGGAAGCGACGAGCCTCGCCGGTCCGCACCCCATTAGGTCGGCCAAGCCGGTGTAGCGCTGGGTCAGGCCCCGGTGGTGCGTGGAGGTGCTAGCAGGGTTGAACGGTCGAGCCTGGGGCATCTTCAGCCCGCTCTCCGCCGCCCCTCTCCTTGTATGGTGGGGTGGGGGTGTAGCTCCCTTGGTTGCAGCCCCCGAGACACGTTGGGGGCCTTTGCCTGGGCCAACCAGCCTCATTAGTGTTGGTGGTCTGGGGGGTCTGAGGCGGCTTGCGTTCCCGGCTCTGTTGTGTGTGGGTTTTGAGGCTGCCGGAGTGCAGCCTGTCTTGCCTGGCCAGCGAGGGGCAAGGGAGTTGCATGTTGCAGGAGGCCGCGGGCAGCTTCGCATTGCCCTGTGGGCAAGTTCTGAGACTAGCGCTGCGTGGGTGCATGCGGTAGTGCCTGCAGCACCTTGGAGGGTTCCATACAGCTCTTGGCGCTGGGCCGTGCCCAGAGTTTCCGTGAGGCGAACAGGGTGTACCTGAACGAGCAAGCGGCGGTCAGCGTTGCCGGGGGTCCCTACGGCTAGGGGGCCTCGACTTGACAACCGGGGTGGGCGGCGCGGGGGGACCGATCGGCATTGGGGGCATAGCAGTAGCCTTGCATTTCAGTTGCTGGTTCGCACTGGGATGCTGCGTGTGCGTACTCAGAGCGCCATTGGTTCTGGGGCATAGCCGTAGTCATTTTGATTGTTCAATCCATAGGCCAATTCCTATGGAGCGGCCGCCATATCTTGATTGTATTAGAATGCCGAGGGTGTGTGATCCTTGGGGGACCTCTTCTGCTCTGCGCGCTCGCCACGTTTGGGGGGCGAAATGGGCACTTGCAGGGGATATTGCGGTGTGCCGGGCCGTTGCTGGTAGGTCCTTGTGAATGAAGTAACAAGGTGTCACGAAGGGCATCTTCGTTTGACACTGTGCAAATTCTTTTAAGACAAAGAGCTGCATTTAGTATTCCTTGCCCTCCGGGCTCTTAAGGGTATTTTAGAATGGTGACTAGGTGGCCCTTGGGCTGGGGCGAAAGTGGAAGTAGCCTACAGAAGTACAGAGATTGTCATTCACAAAAGTATTTAAAGATGTGGTTGCTGTACAAAGTATAGGACACGTAACTAAAAAAGCCTTTCATCCACCTGAGGTCGACAATTTGAGCACCATTGAGTTGCCACAAGAGCCAGTTGCATTTAGCGCCACGTTACCGACGGGTGCACGTGCACTCTTGTCATGTTTTGCTGGGGTTTTAAGAGATAGGGAGATTTGTACGGACGGATGAAACAGTGCAGAACAGTCTAGATCTCGAAAGTAGGTATCAGAATTTCCGTGAATTCTGTTGGCTCCTAACTCAGCTCCTTGCAGTACCTGTTGAGATGCCGCCTTATAGGTGGTTTGTTTCATCGTGCTGGTTGCGGAGTTAAGAGTGAGTGCGTGGCATCGTCACCCGATGTATTGCAGGGTGGCCCAGCTCAGAGGATAGAATTCGTTGTGCCTGTTCCGCATGTACTACAAACCATGGGTCATGGGGGGATGAGGCACTTGCAGGGTTGCTACAAAGGGACGACGTGTAAAACGGGTTCAGTGTCCGGGGAGCTGTAGACTGCCAGCTGGTGATCTGACATATGTTAAGTATAGCAGACCGCGCTGTCGAACTTGTGACAGTCCAGTTAGTGGGTCTCACAGATTAATCGGACGCGGGTTCGTGGCCCAGTAGGCAATCATAATGAACGTGCAGCAGGAAGTTGATCTGGGATCGTCAAGGGTGCCAGGGCAGGCCACGTGCGTCGAAAACGCGACAGTGCAGCATGCGGGTCATCCTGGATCAATTGAGACGCTTCGTGTTCGTGTCCTTAGCAACACTGGTGAGGCAATCATGAGTTCTGTATGCTGAGTTCGCTGGGCTAGTGGTAAAATTGTATTTGCCTCTCCATCTAAGGGGCACAGAATACAGGCACAAACATGACTAGCTCCCCTCGGCGCTACGGGGGGAGCAATTAGAGCAGCAGGTTTGCTGGGTAGACTGCCATATGGTGCTTCAAGGTTAATTTGAGCATGTGAGACCTTTCAAATTGTGCGCGATGACCCAAATAATGTTCCCATATTGGTGGTGCCCTCTTTTGCTGGGGTCTTTGTCCAGCGCCACAGCAGGCAGAGGGAGAGTCGGGTCAGAGACATGTTAGGCATGGGCAAGCCTTCGACGGGGCCCCCACTGATAGAGCTCTTGTCAACTCCCCAACTCTGTTCTGCAGAGTCTTGTCCTGATTGTCTGGATATTTGGGGGTCACATATTATTTGCAGTAATATTAGTGAGCTGCTGCTGTGTCCAAGGTGAAAACACAAGTCACTATCCCTGAAGATTGATGCAAACACATTCAGAACTTGGCCAGAGTGCTCGTACAGTACCAGCAACCTGGCAAAGGAGGCCACTTTGGATAACGGCACAAGATAATTGAAAGAGATAAAGATGACATCAGTAAAAGTTTATGAAAGGGAAGTCTGGCACATAAATAAGTGTAAGAAGGGAGCACCCAACTCAGCGTTGGAATGCCGTGGGCTGTGTTGGAACTGGGCAGGCAATGCCGCACGAATACGGGAGGATGCGGGGAGGATCACGCCGTCAACCAGGTCCCGGGGTTACCATGTCGCAGTGTCTAGCGCTCATGTTTTCGGTGATGAGGTTGAGTCTCCTCAGTCATTGTTTTAAAATTGGGGCGTAGCTGACTTCACGTTATCAGTACACTACGTTATATAAATTGCAGGAACAAACATTGATGGCTTGATTTTCTTGTCCCTTACATGTCTGCGAGAGGCGCACCGCAGCAACATGGGCAAATAGACAGGTTGAGGACTGGTGCCAGCAGGCAAGGTGGTGGCGATATGTGACAGTAGGGTGAAGGGGCATTTGTTAGACTAGAGCTGTACCCCGATGTACCGCCTTCGTGGCTGGGAGGTCTGTTGACACCGCTGTTTCAATGGAAGCCATTGTCTAACGGGTTGCTCTGAGCGGAGTATTTGCAGGCTTTATTAACA
This sequence comes from Calotriton arnoldi, assembly GCA_963921515.1. Lineage (NCBI taxonomy): Eukaryota > Metazoa > Chordata > Amphibia > Caudata > Salamandridae > Calotriton > Calotriton arnoldi. Next base: position 585,882 of record CAWUFW010009273.1, read on the forward strand.
TTATCATCTACCAGTTCATACGTGCATCTTTCGCTAATTTACACTATGCAGATCACAAGAACTATTTCCCAGGCTCCTGCAGTAGGTGCGTAAAAAGGTCAGAGCAACCTGGCAAGAGAACTTTGCCACGTGTGGTTGGCAGCTTGTGTCGCTCGGTTTGGGGCATGGCGATACAAAAGGGGATGATGGACGGAACGTTTGAGCCAATCAAACACTCACCCCCAGTCAACTGATCTGGGTTTAATCCATCATCATTCTTTAGCTCACTCCACCACCCCAGTTCAGACATGGCCATATGCAAATCAGTCTGACCCTGTGCCTCATGGGAACAGTCCAGCCCGAACTGCCAAGCCATGTCTTCCCTGGACCGGAAACAAGCATCCTAGGACCGGTTTCTGGCATTCCAGCCGTCATCAGCCAGGCTTGCTTGAATCCAGTGGCAAAGTGAGCAAGGGACCCACGTCTGGGCATACCCCCGCCAACTTAGGGCGAACAAAGCGATACAAAAGGGGATGATGGATGGAACGTTTGAGCCAATCAAACACTCACCCCCAGTCAACTGATCTGGGTTTAATCCATCATCATTCTTTAGCTCACTCCACCACCCCAGTTCAGACATGGCCATATGCAAATCAGTCTGACCCTGTGCCTCATGGGAACAGTCCAGCCCGAACTGCCAAGCCATGTCTTCCCTGGACCGGAAACAAGCATCCTAGGACCGGTTTCTGGCATTCCAGCCGTCATCAGCCAGGCTTGCTTGAATCCAGTGGCAAAGTGAGCAAGGGACCCACGTCTGGGCATACGGTTTGGGGCATGAGCACGGCCTGTACTGTCGCCGATGGTCTGCGAAGAGGGTGGCCTGTGCTCCCAGCAGTCCTGTTTGGTGAATGCGGGGACCATAATGGCAATTTCAGAGTTGTCTGTGGTAGGTCACCGTGTTTGGGTTAGAGGTCCGTTGGTCTAAGGACTGGCCAGTGCGTCTTCCTGCGCTCAGGTCGGTGAGCAATCTTTGGGTGTTATGGTGTCTGTGGTAAGTACTGGGCAGGGAGACTCAGGCCAGTCCCCTCCTTTTGGTCCCCCCCTTGCAGCTTAATGTTTGAACCCAATGCCTAGGAGAGGCCCATTGCCCAGGCCAGAATCACGGGGCCAGCGGGTGGCTTGACGACGTACGTTCTTCTTAGAAACAAGCAGGTACTCTGGTCAGAGTACCTGCACTGCTAAATTTCCAATTTTAGCATGGGGGATACCGGATAACACTAGTGGAGCATGGCCGAGTGACATTGCATTCCAGATTGTTCAGGTACTATTATACTACCCATATGTGCCTATGCTCCACCTTTACCGTACTCCTGACGGTTAGGGCAGTCAATTGTGGACCCGAAATGACATTACTTGGTGGCGTTTTGCCCACAGCCAACCTAGCAGCTTTGCACAGGCACACATGAGGGTCCTTACTTGGTGTCAGTAATTTAAGGCCCAGGGCTAGGTGCACTGGTAATCTTTTGTTCCCTTATCAGTATTCATTTAGTGGTTAAACCGGTACTAAGGTGGGGATACCTTTGGCAGAATTTTAATGCTTGAACGCACGTAGTGATGAAGTAATAGTGTCCTAAATGGCACAACAGGATAAACTTTTGTAAAGGGAGATGGTTAAAATTTTCATTTGGTCTAACAGTGCCAGGCTAACAGGGACGACTTGAGCAAGAAACATACTTGAGTGGTTACTCAACACTGTTGGTTAGAAGGGATGTTGTCAAGAGCAGAACTCAAACTAATTAGCATAAATACATGATGGAGACGATTTAAGTGACATGCCTAAATGCTGTAAATGTTGTGCTAAAGGGATGGCATGCCGAGGGAGATATCTTCCAGATTTCACTGGATCCCCTCAAGCCAACAAGCCTAAAAGTAAGCGGAGGATGCTCGATTGATTTGTTAGACCTGTTATTAGTTTTATTAAACGCACCAGGTACTATGAAGTAGACATTTGTACTCAAATCATAGGTACGGCCAGGACACATGTCGTTCAATACACACACCTCCAGACAGGACTGCCCCCCCGCCTTGAGCAAAGGGAAGTAAAACACTATATGGGTTGGCATGCTTTTACAGACGTTTGTGGCAAGCTCGCACATGTGGGTGTCCCACTGAGTTTGGGGGCAGGTTAGCAGGCTTCATCTTGTCACTGCTCTGTCAGAGCCAGCAGACCCCTAGGGTGACAGCGCGCTAAAATACACGTCATGTTGGAGGTAGGTCCAGGATAAAAGGTTGGGCTTGGTGAGGCTCAAAGCCAAAGCGGTTGTGGTAGCTTTCAAAGGGGCACATCGGGTTGGGCAGTACAAAAAGTTTCAAGTGCAACTGGGGAGCCCCGCATTTATGTCAGATCCTGCTCATTTGTTCCCGCAGAGTTTGGGGCAGGGTAACGGGCCGCACCTTGTCTCTGTGGGTTTGATGCGTGGCCGGGTCGTTTGACCGAGTAGAGGCAATAGAGGCATTATCGCTTGGTATTCTGGGCATGTAGGAATGCCAGGCAAGAATCTAGCGAAGGCAAGTAGCGGTACTTTTGGGGGCATTTGTTGTATTGTCTCTCTGGCAGACCGCCATGCTAGGGGACTGTCTTAGGTCACGCACATCAGGCAGAGGTGCCCAGTGGAAGCACATGAGGGGGACTGCACAGAACAGGACACTGCACAGGTTAGATGCCGGCGAATGGTGGCTACACTACGGCACAGGGCAAAGTAAACCTGGACTGAGTCTCATGCGGGGAGTGGTGGTGGTTGCTACCTCAGTACACAGGACCACTCCCTGTTGGGTCTATCGATCATCTCTATGGGCATTAAATTTACAGCCTCTCTAGTCTCTGCCATACTGTGAGTAGGTTAGCCATGGACTTTAATAAAGTGCTGCAATGGCCCTCTATTACTATAGTACAGCATCTAGTTTACCGGTGCTTACTGGAACATCGTTAGCACCAGCAGCGACTCACACGGGCAGCGGTATAGCTTCCTGTTATTTCGCCTGGGTTTGGGGCTGGCAGGGTCATCAAACTTTGCAGACAGAAACAGAATAGGCAAAGATAGGCATACCTGGGATTGTACAACGCGCACTCAGCAGTAGGTTTCAGCATAATCCTGGTATACCGTTGGTGTAAAAAAAAAAAAAAAAAAAAAAAAAGTAAGGTTATGGGCTACACATGAATAGGCACTTTCTGTCAGCTGGGGCGTGAGTGTGCCATTCCCAAGAGGGTGCGGGTTACCTTGATAGTACTGATATGGAGGGGATGGAGCACTAATACGGACAACTACGAGAGCACATTCTGCAGTCATAGTTATGGTTAAATTGATTGCGTGTTACCAGTTGCTCCAGTTAAGCAATTTTCCTTGGGAGTTGTCAGCAAACATTCGGACTGCAATTTTGGTGGTTAGCCGGTTGGCAGGCCTTTTAGATGTGTGTTTCTAGCTCAGGCATGCCCAAGTATGGGTCAAGGTGCTGGAAGTCTGCCCTGGGAGACAAGTTCACAGGCATGTGGAGCGGTAGAACTGAAAGGGGCTTGGGTTCGACCTCTGGTCACAGGTTCAGATCCTGGTAGGTTCAATTAGCATTTCATCCTTCTTAGGTCGATATATCGAGTACCACTGAATGGAGTAACAATAAACATGTGCAAATTCTCCCGCCCTTTAGCCTTGGCTGACAGCCATGCAGGTTGTGGAAGTTGTCATCCAACAAGTGTGCTTTGGTCCAACGGGTCTCCGGTTGCAAAGTTTCAAGTAGACCACATCATGCAGGCATGCTTGCAATTGTCAGGCCAGACAGGGGGAGACGAGTTTAGCAGCCACTCCTTCAGGATTGGGGCGGCAACCACAGCCTTCCTAATGCCAGAGCGAATTAAGCAGGTAGGGAGCTGGGAGTCGCAATGCTACAAACGATATATAAGGCCTTGAGCTGAAGGATATGGCGAGAGGACTCTTAGGTACACTGTTGCAACCGACAGTCAGGTGCCTAAAGGTGTACGGTTTTGGCTCGGATTGACTAATGATGTTGCAGTGATGTGGTTTTGTTGTGCAATTGTAGATTATTAGAATATAAACGTTACAATAAGTATGGTTTTCAAACGCAACATCTCTTTATTTACCAGGAACCAAGGTCTGGGTAATTGGCCATTCAAGTATCGTTAGAGTGGCACAGTGGGCTGAGATAAGAAAGTGGTGCATTGGCTTCTCCGCCACAGAGATAACGTGGCTAGGTTACCCGGGTATGCGCTGGAACGAGCTGATGAGGAAGCTGCAGCAGAGACTTGGGGGAGGGATCGGTCCACCTCCTATTCTGGTCATACACTTGGGAGGGAATGACCTGACGACTCTGGGGAGGAGAGTACTGCTCCAAGACATGAGGGACATCATGTGTCAGTTGAGTAATCAGCTTGGGGCATGTGAACTGTGGTGGTCTGAAATTTTACCTCGCCCAGTCTGGCAAGGAGCCCGATCTAGAGACGCCATTGAGATATCATGTAGGAGAGTGAACAGCGCCAGGCGTAAATTCACGGAGCAAAGGGGATTTGGCTTCATCAGGCATGGTTTTCTTCATGCCAAGTCTACTGGATGCTGGGAAGTGGATGGGATTCACCTCTCAAGGGTAGGCATGGACTTATTTTTGCTGGGCCTTGGGGAGGCCCTGGAAGCAACAGGCTGTAGGTAGGAATATCTGCCTTGGTGGGGGGGCCCTGGTGGTGACGGTAGCCACCCCCAGAGCTGTGGAAGAGTTACAGGGCGATCCAGAGTCTGCAAGGTACAGAAGGGTACTATATTGCAGCAGCACATCAAGGGTGCTAAGCCAAGGATACCCAGGGATGTCTTAGCGTGTCCCCTGGAAGAACTATGGTGCCCCGTTAGTCCTACGGGCGGTTGTGGGTCTGAGCAACCGGGGGCTGCCTGGAACGCTCCGCCCACCTGTTGGGGGGTGTGAGTAAGGGAGTGGACTGGCGGTCCACTGAGGGGAGAGGTGGCCTCTCCCAATAATTGGTAACCACCGATTGGTGACGGCCACGGTGCAATTTGGCTCATCAGACGGGCAGGCGGCATAGGGGCTGGCCTGCCCTGGGATCGCCCGTAAGATAACCCACCATGTTGGCATATTGGTTATGCAAATAAACCTGCAGCAAATTTCTCCACTAAAAAGGTGTTGTGTGGTTTATTTATGTATGTTGCTGTATGAGAACTGAGTGTTGCCGATATTGGCACTATGGAGCAGTGCAGGGTCTGCTGGTGGTTGGAGCAGCCAGTGTATGGTCTGCTGGTGGATGGAGCAGTGCATGGTCTGCTGGTGGATGGAGCAGCACCGGGTCTGCTGGGGGATGGAGCAGCACAGGGTATGTTGGCACAATGAGCAGCACAGAGTTTGCTGGTGGATGGTACAGAGCACGGTCTGCTGATGGATGGAGCACCTAGTGCAGAGGGGGAGAGGAAGGAGGGCTCGGGACAAAAGGGGTGAGGTGGGATGGCCCGGTGCAGAGGGGCGAGGAGGGAGGACCCGATGCAGGGGGGGCGAGGAGGGAGGGACCGGTGAAGAGGAGATGAAGAGGGAGGGCCCGGGACTGAGGGGGTGAAGAGGGAGGGTGTGAGAAAGTGCCATCTTTCTTGCATGGTATGCCCCCACTTTTTGCTGAATTGCTGATGTGCTTTGACTGAGTGTGCCCTGGGCTCCTGCCAACCAGGTACCCAGGGCCTGTGTTCCTTCCCTAAAACTGCATTGATGCCTATACCCAATTGGCATCCCTGGCCACAGGTCAGCCCCTGGTAAATGGTACCATGGGTACCCAGGGCACTGTGACCAGGGAAGGCCCCTAAGGGCTGCAGCACTTGTTGTGCCACCCTTAGGGACCCTGTACCTTTACACACACACACTGCCTTGCAGGCTGCGTGTCTTGGTGCAGAACAAAAAGTGAAGAGTCGACATGGCACACATCCCTGTGTGCCATGCCTACAAACCACTGCCCTGGCCTAGGTCAGCCACCCCTCAAGCTGGGTGCACTATGGCATTGGTGAGGGCACAGAGGCATGAGCCCTGTGTCCCTACAGTGCCCAAGTCCATTCTTGGGCATTGTAAGTGCAGTGCTGCCATTAAGAGTATATGGTGCTGGGAGTCTGTCATTACGAACTCCACAGCACCATAATGGCACCACTGAAAACTGAGAAGTTTGGTATCAAACTTCTCAGCACATTAAACCCACACTGATGCCAGTGTGGGATTTAATGTAAAACGCACTCCAGAGGGCATCTTAGAGATGCCCCCTGAAACCAACCCGACCTCCAGAGTCTGGACTGAGTGGCTGCCCAGGCTGCCACCACCAGACATGTTTCTGGATCCCTGGGTCGAGAGCCTCTGCTCTCAGGGGCCTGAAACAATGCGCATCCTGGGGCGAGGTGCCAAAGCCTCCTCCCCCAGGATGGGCAGGGGGAGCTTCAAAGGCCTGCCGCCTTTTGAGCTTCCCCAGACCATTTGCTGCTTCCAGCAAACTGGTCCCCACTGGTTCTACCCCCACTTCTGGCGGGAGAACCGGCGGGAAAACCAGAGGCAGGAAATGGGTTGTGCCCACCTCTGCCAACTCCACCCCTAAGGTGGGGGAGGCGAGGTGAAGCACAAACTCGAGTCCCCGCCATCTTGAGTATGGGGGACGCAGCCAACCAGGGACAGGCTCCTGCCCCCTCCCACTGGAGAGGAGCAGAATAGGGGTGTACCCACCCCAGGGAAGGGACCCATTGGTCCCTGCCCTTACCTACCTGTAACCACCCCTAAATTCAGTATTTAGGGGCTCCCTGAACCTTCCTTCCTCAGTTCCCGAATCCGAAAACAAGAAGATAAGACGAAGCAAGAAGACCAGCCGTGCAGCTGCTAACAAGGAGGCGACGACAACTGACTTGGCCCCAGCCCTACCGGCCTGTCGACCTCTGAACCTGCTCCTGCGGAACCCCGGCCTCAGCCACCTCAAAAACCCCGGAGGACCTGACTTCTGTGCCACAGCCTTCAACCCAGGGACTCCCACGAGTAGTGGTACTGTTCAAAAGAAACAAACTACAAAAGACCCGGCCCTGGCACGGAACCGCGAAACCTGCACACTCTGCACCCGCCGAGCCCAGCCTGTGCTTGAGTGAACAAAGACTTTGAGGACGTCCCCCCGGTGATTCTGACCTGGAATCCAGTGCCCAAGGACCCTCCTCGACGACCCAGACGACGCCTGCAGCCTCAGGACAAGGGACCCCTCCAACCGCGACCAGCAGGGGGTAAGATTTCCCGACCTCAAAAGACACCCCTGCACCCGGCGCCCAACGGCCCCCTGTGCCCAACTCCTGGGTGCCTACCTATCCTCCAAGACCCCAACTTACCTCCCAAAGTGTTGGTCGCCCCTGAAGAGTCACCGTCCCCGAGCCTGCAGCCTTTTTTCACCGTCCAAGATCTCCATTGGTTAACATTGAGCACCCGACGGCTCAAAAGCACCCTGCACCCAGCCGCCCGAGTGCCCCTGGAAGTGCAACCTCTACCCTAACTTACTTCCCCATTTGCCCTGAGCAAGTGACCAGGAGCCCAGCTCCCACAGCCGCGTGGCCTGCTTGCCAGCAGCCACCAACCCGAGGCCCCCTGCCTGCCATAGGATAACATTGGGCCTACTCACTCTGCACCCGGCCGCCCCTGTGCCGCTGAGGGTGTAACAACTGTACTTACCTGATACTGGGGGACCCCTGAGTCTATGCCCAGAACCTTAACTCTGCCAGTCGAGTACTTACCCAAAGACCGATAACTCACTTTTCTTCCATAGGGTAACACTGACTGGCTCCCACCTGGAATTTCTTCTAAGTGTGGAGTTTTGAAACTTTAAAATATTCACCTAAAATCAACCGAGTCACGAAAACGAAAATACTCACCTGGTATTAGAAGAAGCCCCAGTGCTGGACCGGGGTGCCCAACACTGGCCCTAAAAAGTAATCACAACGTTACTTACCGCTAACTCCATTTTCTTCCATAGGGATCCATTGACTGGTTTTCTGTGAAATTTCTTCTGTCTACTTTTGAAATACTAAAATATTATTTAAAAATCACAACAGTAACGAATTCCGAACTACTCACCTGCTATCAGGAGAGACGTCAGTACTGCCTCTTTTAGTCTAGTACCAACCATGAAAAGTAATTTTTACCGTACTTACCAGTAACTCGAAATTCCTCTCATAGGATATCATTGCCTGCTTTTGTTGAAAAAGTTTCTGTGTCGATTTCTGCATTTTACAAATATTCTTTAAAAATCTGCCAACGATACAAACGTAATTACTTGCCTGTTTTAGATAGATACCCCAGTGCTGAACCAGAGAACCCAGCACTGGATTACAAAAGTAACGTAAACCTGCTTTGCTTGCAAACTGCATTTCCTTCCATAGGATAACATTGGTAATTTTACCCAGAAAAGTTTCTAAGTGTCAACTTTTGAAATACAGTAATATTCCTCAAAAATCACTACAATAACCAAAACGCTTTTTCTTACCTGCTTACAGGAAGTGTACCAGGACTGAATCCAGGATCCAGTCCTGTGGTTAGAAAAGTAATCTACAAAGTAATTAATTGTAATTAATCACAATTTTCCATTGAGCTCAATGTTGCATTGTATTTGACCCTGTGTTGCCTCTTGCACCAACTGTGATTACTACCATCAAAAAGTCTATTGCCTATTTGTAAGGTGATTAACCAAAGCATCTCATCCTGAGAAAGCATATTGCAATACCTCTTGTGGGTTCTAAAATAAAACAAGTATATAATTTTTTATACATAAACCATTGGCCTAGAGTTCAGTTCTTGAGTGTGTGGCTTCATTTGCTGACTGAGTGTGTACAACAAATGCTTTACACTGTCCTCTGATACTGCCTTACTACTCGACCAAGCTACCACTTTAGAGAGTAAGGTTACATCTAACTTTAGCCTCTGCCAAACCTCTGGGGACTTTGGATCCTGTGCACCCTGAACCTTACTTTGGTTCAGTATATACAGGGCCACTTTCCTACATTGGTGGATCAGCGGTGGGATACAAACTTGCATTTGTTGGACTACTTGGTTACCATCTGATCACACGACAGAACTCTTAAATTGCCTTTAGAATTCTGATTTTTTTAAATTGGCATTTTTTTAACCAAATTACTAAAAGTCTTGTTAGAGCCTTGCTTAAGTCCCTTTAGAATTTTAGGAAATAAAAAGTCACTATAGTCAAGGGTAGAGGGGTTAGAACTGTTTGTTAAAATGCCTCAAGACAAGAACCCAGCTATTAGTGAAGATAATAATGACATACAGGAGCTGGTTGAGGAGCTCGACCTCACCCCTTATCTTCATTTGTCTTTCAAAGAGATAAGGTCCTTATGCAAACTTAAAGATATACCAATGGGCCAGCATCCAACCAAACAAGGGCTCCAGGAGCTCCTGGCTGAGTATGCTAAGGCCCACCCCTCTGAGCATTGTGTTGACCAAACAGAGGAGGAAAGGAGTGAGGAGGATGGGGATGGTAACCCACCTCCATCACTTCCTAGGGAAGACAGGGGCAATGCACCCTTATTTCCAAAAGAAAACCTCTGGGGACCTAGGGGCCACCTAGGTGGTCCAGGTCCCAGAGAGGACACTGAGGACAGCCTCAGTGAGGAGGACAACCTGTTAGCAAGGTTGGCCAAAAGACTGGACCTAGAGACCAGACTCCTGGCTCTAGAGAAGGAAAGACAGGAGATGGGTTTAGCACCCATCAATGGTGGCAGCAATACCAAAAATAAGGATAGGGAGGAAACTTCTGAACCTAAGATCCCCAAAGGGATTGTCCCTAAGTTTGAGGAAGGTGATGACATCACCAAATGGTTCACAGCCTTTGAGAGGGCTTGTGAAATAAGAAAAGTAAAGAAACCTCTCTGGGGGCACTCCTGTGGGAACTGTTCTCTGGTAACTGCAGAGACAGGCTTCTGACCCTCTCTGGGCCAGATGCAGGGTCCTATGACCTCATGAGGCAGACTCTGATTGAGGGATTTGGATTCACTACTGAGGAGTATAGAATTAGATTCAGGGGGCTCAAAAACCCAGACCCAGTCCTGGATTGACTTCGTGGACTTCTCAGTAAAGACACTGGATGGTTGGTTAGCTGGACATGGTGTGCAGGATTTTACTGGATTGTACAATTTGTTCATGAAGGAACATATATTAAGTAACTGCACAAATGAAAAGTTGCATCAGCATTTGGTAGACCTTGGTCTAATTTCTCCCCAAGAATTGGGAAAGAAGGCAGACCACTGGGTCAAGACTAGGGTGACAAGGACAACCACTGGGGGTGACCAAAAGAAGGTGGTCACCAAACCTCCCCAGGGAAAAGGTGGTGAGAATCCCCAAGATAAGAAGTCTGAGTCTTCCAAAGGGCCCCAAAAACCTGTTCTGGGGGGTGGGTCCCAAACTACTCCCTATGTGCCTCAGCCCTATAGGGGGAAGAACTTTGATCCCTTAAAGGCCTGGTGTAATAACTGTAAGAAGTTAGGACACCTAACTGTAGATAAATCTTGCCCCCACAACAAAGCCCCTAAGGCACCCAGTACAGCTACTCCTGGGGCAGCAAGTCTACAGATGGGATCAGAAGAGTGCCCTGAGCAAATCTGGGGATACACTCAGGCGAGTCTAGTCTCACTAGGGGAAGTGGAGTTTGCCACTGTAGCTGTGTGGCCACCCAACTTAAAGAAATATTTACAATACCCCTGGGTGAATGGAACTAGGGTAGAAGCTCTGAGGGATACAGGTGCCAGTGTCACTATGGTGAGAGACACACTGGTTTCCCCTGAGCAATACTTGATTGGGAAAACTTACCCAGTCACCAATGCTGACAGTGTCACCACTAGTCATCCCATGGCCATGGTGACATTAGGCTGGGGGTGTTACTGGCCTGAAGCAGGTAGTGGTCTCTCAGAAGTTACCAGCTGCATGTCTGCTAGGAAATGATCTGGAAACCTCAGCCTGGGCAGAGGTTGAGCTAAAGGCCCATGCAGCCATGCTGGGCATCCCTGAATTGGTGTGTGTAAAAACAAGAGCACAGAGTAAAAGGCAGGGTGAAGAAATAGTGTTGGAGCCTGAAATGATGGCCCAACCTACCAAGAGAAAAGGAAAGAAGACTGGGGGACCAGCTTCTACACAGCCACACGAGCAGGACCCCTCTCCTCAGGGAGAGAACCTGGATACCCCAGAGGGAACTGAGCCCCTGGAGCTTGACCCTTACCAGGTTGAACTCTTGGGCCCAGGGGGACCCTCTAGGGAAGAGCTGTGCCAAGGACAGCAAGACTGTCCCACTCTTGACAGCCTGAGGCAGCAAGCTGTTTCAGAAGCCAAGGGAGATGTCAGTGGTACCCACAGAGTCTATTGGGAAGAGGGATTACTGTACACTGAGGCAAAAGACCCCAATCCTGGAGCCACCAGGAGAGTGGTAGTGCCCCAGAAGTACAGGGAGTTCCTCCTAACTTTGGCTCATGACATCCCCTAGCTGGACATCTGGGCCAAACCAAAACTTGGGAAAGGCTAGTTAGCCACTTTTACTGGCCCCAGATGCACCAAAAGGTGAAGGAGTTTGTCAGCTCCTGTGTTATCTGTCAAGCCAGTGGCAAGACAGGTGGCCATCCAAAGGCCCCCCTGATACCACTACCTGTGGTGGGGGTTCCCTTTGAAAGGGTAGGTGTGGACACAGTGGGTCCACTGGAACCTCCCACAGCCTCAGGGAACAAATTCATACTGGTGGTAGTGGATCATGCCACTAGGTATCCTGAGGCTATTCCCCTTAGGACTACTACAGCTCCTGCAGTAGCCAAGGCCCTCATTGGTGTCTTCACCAGGGTAGGGTTTCCTAAGGAGGTGGTTTCAGACAGAGGTTCCAACTTCATGTCTGCTTACCTGACCCACATGTGGAAGGAGTGTGGGGTGCAGTACATGTTTACTACACCCTACCATCCACAAACCAATGGCCTCGTTGAAAGATTCAACAAGACATTGAAAGGCATGATCATGGGACTCCCTGAAAAACTCAAAAGGAGATGGGATGTCCTACTACCATGCCTGCTTTTCGCTTACAGAGAAGTACCACAGAAGGGAGTAGGTTTCTCACCCTTTGAACTTCTGTTTGGCCATCCTGTGAGGGGACCACTCTGTCTTGTGAAGGAGGGCTGGGAGAGACCTCTCCAAGAACCCAAACAAGACATTGTGGACTATGTGCTTGGCCTAAGGTCCAGAATGGCTGAGTACATGGAAAAGGCATCCAAGAATCTTGAGGCCAGCCAGGAGCTTCAGAAGCACTGGTATGACCAAAAAGCTGCACTGGTTGAATTTCAACCTGGGCAACAGGTATGGGTTTTGGAGCCAGTGTCACCAAGGGCACTCCAGTACAGGTGGAGTGGCCCTTACCCTATCCTAGAGAAAAAGAGTGAGGTCACCTACTTGGTTGACCTGGGCACAAGCAGGACACCCAAAAGGGTTATCCATGTGAACCGCCTAAAACTCTACAATGACAGGGCTGACATCACCATGCTGGTGACAGATGAGGAACAGGAAGCTGAAAGTGAACCTCTCCCTGATCTCCTCTCCCACAGCCCAAAAGATGGGTCAGTAGATGGAGTTGTCTTTTCAGACACCCTCACTGCCCAACAGCAGACTGACTGCAAGCAAGTCTTGCAGCAGTATGCTGGGCTCTTTTCCTTGACCCCTGGTCTGACAAACTGGTGTACCCATGATGTGGACACTGGTGACAGTGCACCTGTCAAAAACAAGATCTATCGTCAGTCAGACCAAGTTAAGGAAAGCATCAGAGCTGAAGTCAGCAAGATGCTGGAGCTAGGGGTTATTGAGCCCTCTGAGAGCCCCTGGGCTAGCCCAGTGGTTCTGGTCCCCAAACCTCATCAACAGGGTGAAAAGAGAGAGATGAGGTTTTGTGTGGACTATAGAGGTCTCAACTCTGTCACCAAGACAGATGCACACCCTATCCCAAGAGCTGATGAACTGATAGACAGATTGGGTGCAGCCCAATACCTGAGTACCTTTGACTTAACTGCAGGGTACTGGCAGATTGGCATGGCCCCAGGAGCCAAAGAGAAAACAGCATTCTCCACACCTGATGGGCATTTTCAGTTCACTGTTATGCCCTTTGGTTTAAAGAATGCCCCTGCCACCTTCCAGAGGTTGGTGAATCAAGTCCTTGCTGGGTTGGAGTCCTTTAGTGCAGCCTATCTTGATGATATTGCTGTCTTCAGTTCCACCTGGCAGGATCACCTGGTCCACCTTGGGAAGGCTTTAAAGGCTCTGCAAACTGCAGGCCTAACTATCAAGGCATCCAAATGCCAGATAGGGCAGGGCACTGTGGTGTACTTGGGCCACCTGGTTGGTGGAGGCCAGGAACAACCCTTACAGCCCAAGATCCAGGCCATCCTGGACTGGGCAGCTCCAACAACTCAGACCCAAGTCAGGGCATTCCTTGGCTTGACTGGGTACTACAGGAGGTTTGTGAAGGGATATGGGTCCATTGTGACTCCCCTCACAGAACTCACCTCCAAGAAGATGCCAAAGAAAGTAAACTGGACAGTCTGTTGCCAAAAGGCTTTTGACACTCTGAAAGAAGCAATGTGCTCAGCACCAATTCTAAAAGCACCAGATTATGCCAAGCAGTTCATTGTGCAGACTGATGCCTCTGAGCTAGGGATAGGAGCTGTCCTATCCCAGACCAATGATGAAGGCCAAGACCAACCTGTTGCTTTTATAAGCAGAAGGCTTCTCCCCAGGGAGCAGCGTTGGAGTGCCATTGAGAGGGAGGCCTTTGCTGTGGTTTGGTCCCTGAAGAAGCTGAGACCCTACCTGTTTGGGACTCACTTCCTAGTTCAAACTGACCACAGACCTCTCAGGTGGCTAATGCAAATGAAAGGAGAAAATCCAAAACTGTTGAGGTGGTCCATCTCCCTACAGGGAATGGACTTTGAAGTGGAACACAGACCTGGCACTGCCCATGCCAATGCAGATGGCCTTTCCAGGTTCTTCCACTTAGACAATGAAGACTCCCTAGGGCAAGGTTAGTCTCATCATCTTTCGTTTGGGGGGG